>OX336401.1:15075629-16275629 GCA_946902985.2 Meconema thalassinum | reverse complement strand
GGTGTCCTAGGCGAAACCCCACACAAGGCACGGCACAAACCTAGAAGAATTGCTGAGTTTTAATTCACCGGCCGTGAAAGCCAATATACCATCTTTTTGGAAGCCTTCATAGGGAGGTTAAGGCTGCTTGAGCTTTTAGTTCTCGTAGTCAAGTGGTGCAGTTGCACCTTATATAGAGGGAGGTGGCGCGCAGTTCGTCACTCCTGTGGGGGTCCGGGCAGGGACACCAAAAGCCCGCCGATGAGCCTAGCTTGGTGTCCTAGGCGAAACCCCACACAAGACACGGCACAAAACTAGAAGAATTGCTGAGTTTTAATTCACCGGCCGTGAAAGCCAATATACCATCTTTTTGGAAGCCTTCATAGGGAGGTTAAGGCTGCTTGAGCTTTTAGTTCTCTTAGACAAGTGGTGCAGTTGCACCTTATATAGAGGGAGGTGGCACGCAGTTCGTCACTCCTGTGGGGGTCCGGGCAGGGACACCAAGAGCCCGCCGATGAGCCTAGCTTGGTGTCCTAGGCGAAACCCCACACAAGACACGGCACAAACCTAGAAGAATTGCTGAGTTTTAATTCACCGGCCGTGAAAGCCAATATACCATCTTTTTGGAAGCCTTCATAGGGAGGTTAAGGCTGCTTGAGCTTTTAGTTCTCGTAGTCAAGTGGTGCAGTTGCACCTTATATAGAGGGAGGTGGCGCGCAGTTCGTCACTCCTGTGGGGGTCCGGGCAGGGACACCAAGAGCCCGCCGATGAGCCTAGCTTGGTGTCCTAGGCGAAACCCCACACAAGACACGGCACAAACCTAGAAGAATTGCTGAGTTTTAATTCACCGGCCGTGAAAGCCAATATACCATCTTTTTGGAAGCCTTCATAGGGAGGTTAAGGCTGCTTGAGCTTTTAGTTCTCGTAGTCAAGTGGTGCAGTTGCACCTTATATAGAGGGAGGTGGTGCGCAGTTCGTCACTCCTGTGGGGGTCCGGGCAGGGACACCAAGAGCCCGCCGATGAGCCTAGCTTGGTGTCCTAGGCGAAACCCCACACAAGACACGGCACAAACCTAGAAGAATTGCTGAGTTTTAATTCACTGGCCGTGAAAGCCAATATACCATCTTTTTGGAAGCCTTCATAGGGAGGTTAAGGCTGCTTGAGCTTTTAGTTCTCTTAGACAAGTGGTGCAGTTGCACCTTATATAGAGGGAGGTGGCGCGCAGTTCGTCACTCCTGTGGGGGTCCGGGCAGGGACACCAAGAGCCCGCCGATGAGCCTAGCTTGGTGTCCTAGGCGAAACCCCACACAAGACACGGCACAAACCTAGAAGAATTGCTGAGTTTTAATTCACCGGCCGTGAAAGCCAATATACCATCTTTTTGGAAGCCTTCATAGGGAGGTTAAGGCTGCTTGAGCTTTTAGTTCTCGTAGTCAAGTGGTGCAGTTGCACCTTATATAGAGGGAGGTGGCGCGCATTTCGTCACTCCTGTGGGGGTCCGGGCAGGGACACCATGAGCCCGCCGATGAGCCTAGTTTGGTGTCCTAGGCGAAACCCCACACAAGACACGGCACAAACCTAGAAGAATTGCTGAGTTTTAATTCACCGGCCGTGAAAGCCAATATACCATCTTTTTGGAAGCCTTCATAGGGAGGTTAAGGCTGCTTGAGTTTTAGTTCTCGTAGTCAAGTGGTGCAGTTGCACCTTATATAGAGGGAGGTGGCGCGCAGTTCGTCACTCTTGTGGGGGTCCGGGCAGGGACACCAAGAGCCCGCCGATGAGCCTAGCTTGGTGTCCTAGGCGAAACCCCACACAAGACACGGCACAAACCTAGAAGAATTGCTGAGTTTTAATTCACCGGCCGTGAAAGCCAATATACCATCTTTTTGGAAGCCTTCATAGGGAGGTTAAGGCTGCTTGAGCTTTTAGTTCTCGTAGTCAAGTGGTGCAGTTGCACCTTATATAGAGGGAGGTGGCGCGCAGTTCGTCACTCCTGTGATGGTCCGGTCAGGGACACCAAGAGCCCGCCGATGAGCCTAGCTTGGTGTCCTAGGCGAAACCCCACACAAGACACGGCACAAACCTAGAAGAATTGCTGAGTTTTAATTCACCGGCCGTGAAAGCCAATATACCATCTTTTTGGAAGCCTTCATAGGGAGGTTAAGGCTGCTTGAGCTTTTAGTTCTCGTAGTCAAGTGGTGCAGTTGCACCTTATATAGAGGGAGGTGGCGCGCAGTTCGTCACTCCTGTGGGGGTCCGGGCAGGGACACCAAGAGCCCGCCGATGAGCCTAGCTTGGTGTCCTAGGCGAAACCCCACACAAGACACGGCACAAACCTAGAAGAATTGCTGAGTTTTAATTCACCGGCCGTGAAAGCCAATATACCATCTTTTTGGAAGCCTTCATAGGGAGGTTAAGACTGCTTGAGCGTTTAGTTGTCGTAGTCAATTGGTGCAGTTGCACCTTATATAGAGGGAGGTGGCGCGCAGTTCGTCACTCCTGTGGGGGTCCGCGCAGGGACACCAAGAGCCCGCCGATGAGCCTAGCTTGGTGTCCTAGGCGAAACCCCACACATGACACGACACAAACCTAGAAGAATTGCTGAGTTTTAATTCACCGGCCGTGAAAGCCAATATACCATCTTTTTGGAAGCCTTCATAGGGAGGTTAAGGCTGCTTGAGCTTTTAGTTCTCGTATTCAAGTGGTGCAGTTGCACCTTATATAGAGGGAGGTGGCGCGCAGTTCGTCACTCCTGTGGGGGTCCGGGCAGGGACACCAAGAGCCCGCCGATGAGCCTAGCTTGGTGTCCTAGGCGAAACCCCACACAAGACACGGCAAAAACCTAGAAGAATTGCTGAGTTTTAATTCACCGGCCGTGAAAGCCAATATATCATCTTTTTGGAAGCCTTCATAGGGAGGTTAAGGCTGCTTGAGCTTTTAGTTCTCGTAGTCAAGTGGTGCAGTTGCATCGTATATAGAGGGAGGTGGCGCGCAGTTCGTCACTCCTGTTGGGGTCCGGGCAGGGACACCAAGAGCCCGCCGATGAGCCTAGCTTGGTGTCCTAGGCGAAACCCCACACAAGACACGGCACAAACCTAGAAGAATTGCTGAGTTTTAATTCACCGGCCATGAAAGCCAATATACCATCTTTTTGGAAGCCTTCATAGGGAGGTTAAGGCTGCTTGAGCTTTTAGTTCTCGTAGTCAAGTGGTGCAGTTGCACCTTATATAGAGGGAGGTGGCGCGCAGTTCGTCACTCCTGTTGGGGTCCGGGCAGGGACACCAAGAGCCCGCCGATGAGCCTAGCTTGGTGTCCTAGGCGAAACCCCACACAAGACACGGCACAAACCTAGAAGAATTGCTGAGTTTTAATTCACCGGCCGTGAAAGCCAATATACCATCTTTTTGGAAGCCTTCATAGGGAGGTTAAGGCTGCTTGAGCTTTTAGTTCTCGTAGTCAAGTGGTGCAGTTGCACCTTATATAGAGGGAGGTGGCGCGCAGTTCGTCACTCCTGTGTGGTCCGGGCAGGGACACCAAGAGCCCGCCGATGAGCATAGCTTGGTGTCCTAGGCGAAACCCCACACAAGACACGGCACAAACCTAGAAGAATTGCTGAGTTTTAATTCACCGGCCGTGAAAGCCAATATACCATCTTTTTGGAAGCCTTCATAGGGAGGTTAAGGCTGCTTGAGCTTTTAGTTCTCGTAGTCAAGTGGTGCAGTTGCACCTTATGTAGAGGGAGGTGGCGCGCAGTTCGTCACTCCTGTGATGGTCCGGGCAGGGACACCAAGAGCCCGCCGATGAGCCTAGCTTGGTGTCCTAGGCGAAACCCCACACAAGACATGGCACAAACCTAGAAGAATTGCTGAGTTTTAATTCACCGGCCGTGAAAGCCAATATACCATCTTTTTGGAAGCCTTCATAGGGAGGTTAAGGCTGCTTGAGCTTTTAGTTCTCGTAGTCAAGTGGTGCAGTTGCACCTTATATAGAGGGAGGTGGCGCGCAGTTCGTCACTCCTGTGGGGTTCCGGGCAGGGACACCAAGAGCCCGCCGATGCGCCTAGCTTGGTGTCCTAGGCGAAACCCCACACAAGACACGGCACAAACCTAGTAGAATTGCTGAGTTTTAATTCACCGGCCGTGAAAGCCAATATACCATCTTTTTGGAAGCCTTCATAGGGAGGTTAAGGCTGCTTGAGCTTTTAGTTCTCGTAGTCAAGTGGTGCAGTTGCACCTTATATAGAGGGAGGTGGCGCGCAGTTCGTCACTCCTGTGGGGGTCCGGGCAGGGACACCAAGAGCCCGCCGATGAGCCTAGCTTGGTGTCCTAGGCGAAACCCCACACAAGACACGGCACAAACCTAGAAGAATTGCTGAGTTTTAATTCACCGGCCGTGAAAGCCAATATACCATCTTTTTGGAAGCCTTCATAGGGAGGTTAAGGCTGCTTGAGCTTTTAGTTCTCGTAGTCAAGTGGTGCAGTTGCACCTTATATAGAGGGAGGTGGCGCGCAGTTCTTCACTCCTGTGGGGGTCCGGGCAGGGACACCAAGAGCCCGCCGATGAGCCTAGCTTGGTGTCCTAGGCGAAACCCCACACAAGACACGGCACAAACCTAGAAGAATTGCTGAGTTTTAATTCACCGGCCGTGAAAGCCAATATACCATCTTTTTGGAAGCCTTCATAGGGAGGTTAAGGCTGCTTGAGCTTTTAGTTCTCGTAGTCAAGTGGTGCAGTTGCACCTTATATAGAGGGAGGTGGCGCGCAGTTCGTCACTCCTGTGGGGTTCCGGGCAGGGACACCAAGAGCCCGCCGATGTGCCTAGCTTGGTGTCCTAGCCGAAACCCCACACAAGACACGGCACAAACCTAGTAGAATTGCTGAGTTTTAATTCACCGGCCGTGAAAGCCAATATACCATCTTTTTGGAAGCCTTCATAGGGAGGTTAAGGCTGCTTGAGCTTTTAGTTCTCGTAGTCAAGTGGTGCAGTTGCACCTTATATAGAGGGAGGTGGCGCGCAGTTGGTCACTCCTGTGGGGGTCCGGGCAGGGACACCAAGAGCCCGCCGATGAGCCTAGCTTGGTGTCCTAGGCGAAACCCCACACAAGACACGGCACAAACCTAGAAGAATTGCTGAGTTTTAATTCACCGGCCGTGAAAGCCAATATACCATCTTTTTGGAAGCCTTCACAGGGAGGTTAAGGCTGCTTGAGCTTTTAGTTCTCGTAGTCAAGTGGTGCAGTTGCACCTTATATAGAGGGAGGTGGCGCGCAGTTCGTCACTCCTGTGGGGGTCCGGGCAGGGACACCAAGAGCCCGCCGATGAGCCTAGCTTGGTGTCCTAGGCGAAACCCCACACAAGACACGGCACAAACCTAGAAGAATTGCTGAGTTTTAATTCACCGGCCGTGAAAGCCAATATATCATCTTTTTGGAAGCCTTCATAGGGAGGTTAAGGCTGCTTGAGCTTTTAGTTCTCGTAGTCAAGTGGTGCAGTTGCATCTTATATAGAGGGAGGTGGCGCGCAGTTCGTCACTCCTGTTGGGGTCCGGGCAGGGACACCAAGAGCCCGCCGATGAGCCTAGCTTGGTGTCCTAGGCGAAACCCCACACAAGACACGGCACAAAACTAGAAGAATTGCTGAGTTTTAATTCACCGGCCGTGAAAGCCAATATACCATCTTTTTGGAAGCCTTCATAGGGAGGTTAAGGCTGCTTGAGCTTTTAGTTCTCGTAGTCAAGTGGTGCAGTTGCACCTTATATAGAGGGAGGTGGCGCGCAGTTCGTCACTCCTGTGGGGGTCCGCGCAGGGACACCAAGAGCCCGCCGATGAGCCTAGCTTGGTGTCCTAGGCGAAACCCCACACATGACACGACACAAACCTAGAAGAATTGCTGAGTTTTAATTCACCGGCCGTGAAAGCCAATATACCATCTTTTTGGAAGCCTTCATAGGGAGGTTAAGGCTGCTTGAGCTTTTAGTTCTCGTATTCAAGTGGTGCAGTTGCACCTTATATAGAGGGAGGTGGCGCGCAGTTCGTCACTCCTGTGGGGGTCCGGGCAGGGACACCAAGAGCCCGCCGATGAGCCTAGCTTGGTGTCCTAGGCGAAACCCCACACAAGACACGGCACAAACCTAGAAGAATTGCTGAGTTTTAATTCACCGGCCGTGAAAGCCAATATATCATCTTTTTGGAAGCCTTCATAGGGAGGTTAAGGCTGCTTGAGCTTTTAGTTCTCGTAGTCAAGTGGTGCAGTTGCATCGTATATAGAGGGAGGTGGCGCGCAGTTCGTCACTCCTGTTGGGGTCCGGGCAGGGACACCAAGAGCCCGCCGATGAGCCTAGCTTGGTGTCCTAGGCGAAACCCCACACAAGACACGGCACAAACCTAGAAGAATTGCTGAGTTTTAATTCACCGGCCATGAAAGCCAATATACCATCTTTTTGGAAGCCTTCATAGGGAGGTTAAGGCTGCTTGAGCTTTTAGTTCTCGTAGTCAAGTGGTGCAGTTGCACCTTATATAGAGGGAGGTGGCGCGCAGTTCGTCACTCCTGTTGGGGTCCGGGCAGGGACACCAAGAGCCCGCCGATGAGCCTAGCTTGGTGTCCTAGGCGAAACCCCACACAAGACACGGCACAAACCTAGAAGAATTGCTGAGTTTTAATTCACCGGCCGTGAAAGCCAATATACCATCTTTTTGGAAGCCTTCATAGGGAGGTTAAGGCTGCTTGAGCTTTTAGTTCTCGTAGTCAAATGGTGCAGTTGCACCTTATATAGAGGGAGGTGGCGCGCAGTTCGTCACTCCTGTGTGGGTCCGGGCAGGGACACCAAGAGCCCGCCGATGAGCATAGCTTGGTGTCCTAGGTGAAACCCCACACAAGACACGGCACAAACCTAGAAGAATTGCTGAGTTTTAATTCACCGGCCGTGAAAGCCAATATACCATCTTTTTGGAAGCCTTCGTAGGGAGGTTAAGGCTGCTTGAGCTTTTAGTTCTCGTAGTCAAGTGGTGCAGTTGCACCTTATGTAGAGGGAGGTGGCGCGCAGTTCGTCACTCCTGTGATGGTCCGGGCAGGGACACCAAGAGCCCGCCGATGAGCCTAGCTTGGTGTCCTAGGCGAAACCCCACACAAGACATGGCACAAACCAAGAAGAATTGCTGAGTTTTAATTCACCGGCCGTGAAAGCCAATATACCATCTTTTTGGAAGCCTTCATAGGGAGGTTAAGGCTGCTTGAGCTTTTAGTTCTCGTAGTCAAGTGGTGCAGTTGCACCTTATATAGAGGGAGGTGGCGCGCAGTTCGTCACTCCTGTGGGGTTCCGGGCAGGGACACCAAGAGCCCGCCGATGCGCCTAGCTTGGTGTCCTAGGCGAAACCCCACACAAGACACGGCACAAACCTAGTAGAATTGCTGAGTTTTAATTCACCGGCCGTGAAAGCCAATATACCATCTTTTTGGAAGCCTTCATAGGGAGGTTAAGGCTGCTTGAGCTTTTAGTTCTCGTAGTCAAGTGGTGCAGTTGCACCTTATATAGAGGGAGGTGGCGCGCAGTTCGTCACTCCTGTGGGGGTCCGGGCAGGGACACCAAGAGCCCGCCGATGAGCCTAGCTTGGTGTCCTAGGCGAAACCCCACACAAGACACGGCACAAACCTAGAAGAATTGCTGAGTTTTAATTCACCGGCCGTGAAATCCAATATACCATCTTTTTGGAAGCCTTCATAGGGAGGTTAAGGCTGCTTGAGCTTTTAGTTCTCGTAGTCAAGTGGTGCAGTTGCACCTTATATAGAGGGAGGTGGCGCGCAGTTCGTCACTCCTGTGGGGGTCCGGGCAGGGACACCAAGAGCCCGCCGATGAGCCTAGCTTGGTGTCCTAGGCGAAACCCCACACAAGACACGGCACAAACCTAGAAGAATTGCTGAGTTTTAATTCACCGGCCGTGAAAGCCAATATACCATCTTTTTGGAAGCCTTCATAGGGAGGTTAAGGCTGCTTGAGCTTTTAGTTCTCGTAGTCAAGTGGTGCAGTTGCACCTTATATAGAGGGAGGTGGCGCGCAGTTCGTCACTCCTGTGTGGGTCCGGGCAGGGACACCAAGAGCCCGCCGATGAGCATAGCTTGGTGTCCTAGGCGAAACCCCACACAAGACACGGCACAAACCTAGAAGAATTGCTGAGTTTTAATTCACCGGCCGTGAAAGCCAATATACCATCTTTTTGGAAGCCTTCATAGGGAGGTTAAGGCTGCTTGAGCTTTTAGTTCTCGTAGTCAAGTGGTGCAGTTGCACCTTATGTAGAGGTGGCGCGCAGTTCGTCACTCCTGTGATGGTCCGGGCAGGGACACCAAGAGCCCGCCGATAAGCCTAGCTTGGTGTCCTAGGCGAAACCCCACACAAGACATGGCACAAACCTAGAAGAATTGCTGAGTTTTAATTCACCGGCCGTGAAAGCCAATATACCATCTTTTTGGAAGCCTTCATAGGGAGGTTAAGGCTGCTTGAGCTTTTAGTTCTCGTAGTCAAGTGGTGCAGTTGCACCTTATATAGAGGGAGGTGGCGCGCAGTTCGTCACTCCTGTGGGGTTCCGGGCAGGGACACCAAGAGCCCGCCGATGCGCCTAGCTTGGTGTCCTAGGCGAAACCCCACACAAGACACGGCACAAACCTAGTAGAATTGCTGAGTTTTAATTCACCGGCCGTGAAAGCCAATATACCATCTTTTTGGAAGCCTTCATAGGGAGGTTAAGGCTGCTTGAGCTTTTAGTTCTCGTAGTCAAGTGGTGCAGTTGCACCTTATATAGAGGGAGGTGGCGCGCAGTTCGTCACTCCTGTGGGGGTCCGGGCAGGGACACCAAGAGCCCGCCGATGAGCCTAGCTTGGTGTCCTAGGCGAAACCCCACACAAGACACGGCACAAACCTAGAAGAATTGCTGAGTTTTAATTCACCGGCCGTGAAAGCCAATATACCATCTTTTTGGAAGCCTTCATAGGGAGGTTAAGGCTGCTTGAGCTTTTAGTTCTCGTAGTCAAGTGGTGCAGTTGCACCTTATATAGAGGGAGGTGGCGCGCAGTTCGTCACTCCTGTGGGGGTCCGGGCAGGGACACCAAGAGCCCGCCGATGAGCCTAGCTTGGTGTCCTAGGCGAAACCCCACACAAGACACGGCACAAACCTAGAAGAATTGCTGAGTTTTAATTCACCGGCCGTCAAAGCCAATATATCATCTTTTTGGAAGCCTTCATAGGGAGGTTAAGGCTGCTTGAGCTTTTAGTTCTCGTAGTCAAGTGGTGCAGTTGCATCTTATATAGAGGGAGGTGGCGCGCAGTTCGTCACTCCTGTTGGGGTCCGGGCAGGGACACCAAGAGCCCGCCGATGAGCCTAGCTTGGTGTCCTAGGCGAAACCCCACACAAGACACGGCACAAAACTAGAAGAATTGCTGAGTTTTAATTCACCGGCCGTGAAAGCCAATATACCATCTTTTTGGAAGCCTTCATAGGGAGGTTAAGGCTGCTTGAGATTTTAGTTCTCGTAGTCAAGTGGTGCAGTTGCACCTTATATAGAGGGAGGTGGCGCGCAGTTCGTCACTCATGTGGGGGTCCGCGCAGGGACACCAAGAGCCCGCCGATGAGCCTAGCTTGGTGTCCTAGGCGAAACCCCACACATGACATGGCACAAACCTAGAAGAATTGCTGAGTTTTAATTCACCGGCCGAGAAAGCCAATATACCATCTTTTTGGAAGCCTTCATAGGGAGGTTAAGGCTGCTTGAGCTTTTAGTTCTCGTATTCAAGTGGTGCAGTTGCACCTTATATAGAGGGAGGTGGCGCGCAGTTCGTCACTCCTGTGGGGGTCCGGGCAGGGACACCAAGAGCCCGCCGATGAGCCTAGCTTGGTGTCCTAGGCGAAACCCCACACAAGACACGGCACAAACCTAGAAGAATTGCTGAGTTTTAATTCACCGGCCGTGAAAGCCAATATATCATCTTTTTGGAAGCCTTCATAGGGAGGTTAAGGCTGCTTGAGCTTTTAGTTCTCGTAGTCAAGTGGTGCAGTTGCATCTTATATAGAGGGAGGTGGCGCGCAGTTCGTCACTCCTGTTGGGGTCCGGGCAGGGACACCAAGAGCCCGCCGATGAGCCTAGCTTGGTGTCCTAGGCGAAACCCCACACAAGACACGGCACAAACCTAGAAGAATTGCTGAGTTTTAATTCACCGGCCATGAAAGCCAATATACCATCTTTTTGGAAGCCTTCATAGGGAGGTTAAGGCTGCTTGAGCTTTTAGTTCTCGTAGTCAAGTGGTGCAGTTGCACCTTATATAGAGGGAGGTGGCGCGCAGTTCGTCACTCCTGTTGGGGTCCGGGCAGGGACACCAAGAGCCCGCCGATGAGCCTAGCTTGGTGTCCTAGGCGAAACCCCACACAAGACACGGCACAAACCTAGAAGAATTGCTGAGTTTTAATTCACCGGCCGTGAAAGCCAATATACCATCTTTTTGGAAGCCTTCATAGGGAGGTTAAGGCTGCTTGAGCTTTTAGTTCTCGTAGTCAAGTGGTGCAGTTGCACCTTATATAGAGGGAGGTGGCGCGCAGTTCGTCACTCCTGTGGGGGTCCGGGCAGGGACACAAAGAGCCCGCCGATGAGCCTAGCTTGGTGTCCTAGGCGAAACCCCACACAAGACACGGCACAAACCTAGAAGAATTGCTGAGTTTTAATTCACCGGCCGTGAAAGCCAATATACCATCTTTTTGGAAGCCTTCATAGGGAGGTTAAGGCTGCTTGAGCTTTTAGGTCTCGTAGTCAAGTGGTGCAGTTGCACCTTATATAGAGGGAGGTGGCGCGCAGTACGTCACTCCTGTGGGGGTCCGGGCAGGGACACCAAGAGCCCGCCGATGAGCCTAGCTTGGTGTCCTAGGCGAAACCCCACACAAGACACGGCACAAACCTAGAAGAATTGCTGAGTTTTAATTCACCGGCCGTGAAAGCCAATATACCATCTTTTTGGAAGCCTTCATAGGGAGGTTAAGGCTGCTTGAGCTTTTAGTTCTCGTAGTCAAGTGGTGCAGTTGCACCTTATATAGAGGGAGGTGGCGCGCAGTTCGTCACTCCTGTGGGGGTCCGGGCAGGGACACCAAGAGCCCGCCGATGAGCCTAGCTTGGTGTCCTAGGCGAAACCCCACACAAGACACGGCACAAACCTAGAAGAATTGCTGAGTTTTAATTCACCGGCCGTGAAAGCCAATATACCATCTTTTTGGAAGCCTTCATAGGGAGGTTAAGGCTGCTTGAGCTTTTAGTTCTCGTAGTCAAGTGGTGCAGTTGCACCTTATGTAGAGGGAGGTGGCGCGCAGTTCGTCACTCCTGTGATGGTCCGGGCAGGGACACCAAGAGCCCGCCGATGAGCCTAGCTTGGTGTCCTAGGCGAAACCCCACACAAGACATGGCACAAACCTAGAAGAATTGCTGAGTTTTAATTCACCGGCCGTGAAAGCCAATATACCATCTTTTTGGAAGCCTTCATAGGGAGGTTAAGGCTGCTTGAGCTTTTAGTTCTCGTAGTCAAGTGGTGCAGTTGCACCTTATATAGAGGGAGGTGGCGCGCAGTTCGTCACTCCTGTGGGGGTCCGGGCAGGGACACCAAGAGCCCGCCGATGAGCCTAGCTTGGTGTCCTAGGCGAAACCCCACACAAGACACGGCACAAACCTAGAAGAATTGCTGAGTTTTAATTCACTGGCCGTGAAAGCCAATATACCATCTTTTTGGAAGCCTTCATAGGGAGGTTAAGACTGCTTGAGCGTTTAGTTCTCGTAGTCAAGTGGTGCAGTTGCACCTTATATAGAGGGAGATGGCGCGCAGTTCGTCACGCCTGTTGGGGTCCGGGCAGGGACATCTAGAGCCCGCCGATGAGCCTAGCTTGGTGTCCTAGGCGAAACCCCACACAAGGCACGGCACAAACCTAGAAGAATTGCTGAGTTTTAATTCACCGGCCGTGAAAGCCATTATACCATCTTTTTGGAAGCCTTCATAGGGAGGTTAAGGCTGCTTGAGCTTTTAGTTCTCGTAGTCAAGTGGTGCAGTTGCACCTTATATAGAGGGAGGTGGCGCGCAGTTCGTCACTCCTGTGGGGGTCCGGGCAGGGACACCAAAAGCCCGCCGATGAGCCTAGCTTGGTGTCCTAGGCGAAACCCCACACAAGACACGGCACAAAACTAGAAGAATTGCTGAGTTTTAATTCACCGGCCGTGAAAGCCAATATACCATCTTTTTGGAAGCCTTCATAGGGAGGTTAAGGCTGCTTGAGCTTTTAGTTCTCTTAGACAAGTGGTGCAGTTGCACCTTATATAGAGGGAGGTGGCACGCAGTTCGTCACTCCTGTGGGGGTCCGGGCAGGGACACCAAGAGCCCGCCGATGAGCCTAGCTTGGTGTCCTAGGCGAAACCCCACACAAGACACGGCACAAACCTAGAAGAATTGCTGAGTTTTAATTCACCGGCCGTGAAAGCCAATATACCATCTTTTTGGAAGCCTTCATAGGGAGGTTAAGGCTGCTTGAGCTTTTAGTTCTCGTAGTCAAGTGGTGCAGTTGCACCTTATATAGAGGGAGGTGGCGCGCAGTTCGTCACTCCTGTGGGGGTCCGGGCAGGGACACCAAGAGCCCGCCGATGAGCCTAGCTTGGTGTCCTAGGCGAAACCCCACACAAGACACGGCACAAACCTAGAAGAATTGCTGAGTTTTAATTCACCGGCCGTGAAAGCCAATATACCATCTTTTTGGAAGCCTTCATAGGGAGGTTAAGGCTGCTTGAGCTTTTAGTTCTCGTAGTCAAGTGGTGCAGTTGCACCTTATATAGAGGGAGGTGGTGCGCAGTTCGTCACTCCTGTGGGGGTCCGGGCAGGGACACCAAGAGCCCGCCGATGAGCCTAGCTTGGTGTCCTAGGCGAAACCCCACACAAGACACGGCACAAACCTAGAAGAATTGCTGAGTTTTAATTCACTGGCCGTGAAAGCCAATATACCATCTTTTTGGAAGCCTTCATAGGGAGGTTAAGGCTGCTTGAGCTTTTAGTTCTCTTAGACAAGTGGTGCAGTTGCACCTTATATAGAGGGAGGTGGCGCGCAGTTCGTCACTCCTGTGGGGGTCCGGGCAGGGACACCAAGAGCCCGCCGATGAGCCTAGCTTGGTGTCCTAGGCGAAACCCCACACAAGACACGGCACAAACCTAGAAGAATTGCTGAGTTTTAATTCACCGGCCGTGAAAGCCAATATACCATCTTTTTGGAAGCCTTCATAGGGAGGTTAAGGCTGCTTGAGCTTTTAGTTCTCGTAGTCAAGTGGTGCAGTTGCACCTTATATAGAGGGAGGTGGCGCGCATTTCGTCACTCCTGTGGGGGTCCGGGCAGGGACACCATGAGCCCGCCGATGAGCCTAGTTTGGTGTCCTAGGCGAAACCCCACACAAGACACGGCACAAACCTAGAAGAATTGCTGAGTTTTAATTCACCGGCCGTGAAAGCCAATATACCATCTTTTTGGAAGCCTTCATAGGGAGGTTAAGGCTGCTTGAGTTTTAGTTCTCGTAGTCAAGTGGTGCAGTTGCACCTTATATAGAGGGAGGTGGCGCGCAGTTCGTCACTCTTGTGGGGGTCCGGGCAGGGACACCAAGAGCCCGCCGATGAGCCTAGCTTGGTGTCCTAGGCGAAACCCCACACAAGACACGGCACAAACCTAGAAGAATTGCTGAGTTTTAATTCACCGGCCGTGAAAGCCAATATACCATCTTTTTGGAAGCCTTCATAGGGAGGTTAAGGCTGCTTGAGCTTTTAGTTCTCGTAGTCAAGTGGTGCAGTTGCACCTTATATAGAGGGAGGTGGCGCGCAGTTCGTCACTCCTGTGATGGTCCGGTCAGGGACACCAAGAGCCCGCCGATGAGCCTAGCTTGGTGTCCTAGGCGAAACCCCACACAAGACACGGCACAAACCTAGAAGAATTGCTGAGTTTTAATTCACCGGCCGTGAAAGCCAATATACCATCTTTTTGGAAGCCTTCATAGGGAGGTTAAGGCTGCTTGAGCTTTTAGTTCTCGTAGTCAAGTGGTGCAGTTGCACCTTATATAGAGGGAGGTGGCGCGCAGTTCGTCACTCCTGTGGGGGTCCGGGCAGGGACACCAAGAGCCCGCCGATGAGCCTAGCTTGGTGTCCTAGGCGAAACCCCACACAAGACACGGCACAAACCTAGAAGAATTGCTGAGTTTTAATTCACCGGCCGTGAAAGCCAATATACCATCTTTTTGGAAGCCTTCATAGGGAGGTTAAGACTGCTTGAGCGTTTAGTTGTCGTAGTCAATTGGTGCAGTTGCACCTTATATAGAGGGAGGTGGCGCGCAGTTCGTCACTCCTGTTGGGGTCCGGGCAGGGTCATCAAGAGCCCGCCGATGAGCCTAGCTTGGTGTCCTAGGCGAAACCCCACACAAGACACGGCACAAACCTAGAAGAATTGCTGAGTTTTAATTCACCGGCCGTGAAAGCCAATATACCATCTTTTTGGAAGCCTTCATAGGGAGGTTAAGGCTGCTTGAGCTTTTAGTTCTCGTAGTCAAGTGGTGCAGTTGCACCTTATATAGAGGGAGGTGGCGCGCAGTTCGTCACTCCTGTGGGGGTCCGGGCAGGGACACCAAGAGCCCGCCGATGAGCCTAGCTTGGTGTCCTAGGCGAAACCCCACACAAGACACGGCACAAACCTAGAAGAATTGCTGAGTTTTAATTGTATGGACACTGCTTGTTCATTTTTAATTACTACCCACCTCTCTCCACTCCTACAGCAAAATGAACATGTAAAACACAAATTGGAAAATCCATGTTTCCATATGGACAAAATAGAAAAAACATTAAACAGAAATTTTAAAAACTGTAAATGGGAATTTGTTAAATTGACAAATGTGTAAACAACAAATTTGAAAATCCATGTTTCTATATCATGTAATTGAAAAACTTTAAACTGACATTTTAAAAACTGTAAATGGGAAATTGTGAAATTGATAAATGTGTAAACAACAAAATGCAAAATCCATGTTTCCGTATTATGGAATTGAAAAACTTAAAGCTGACATTAAAAAAACTGTAAATGGGAAATTGGAAAATTGACAAATGTGTAACCAACAAAATGCAAAATCCATGTTTCCATCTTATGAAATTGAAAAACATAAAACTGAAAATGTAAACAAGAAAATTTTAAAAAAACCGGTTGGGATAGTGATCATGTTGTACAGTAGCCTATAAGACTAGCATAAGGTTAGTTGGTTGTGCCCTTATATACTTTGTGTATGTGTATTAGCCTTTGGATTAGCTTAAGTTAGGTTTGGTAAAGTTAGGTTTGGTGAGGTTAGGTATGTGACCTTGTAGTTCACTCTTATCGGAAAATGTAAAATGTAAAATCTAAAATCAAAAAATCTTAAATTTAAAATGTAAACTCTAAAAAACTAAGATCTAAAATTTTAAAAAATATAAAATCTAAAAAATGTAAAATGAAAAAAATCAAAAATCTAAAATGATAAAATGTTAAATGTTAAAATGTAAAATCTAAAATCTTTAAATGAGGTTTCTGTGGGTTAAGTTAGGTTAGGTTAGGTTAGGTTAGGTTAGGTTATAAATAAGTTTATTATTTGTGCTCTCACATTTGCTCTCACTTTTTTGCTCACACTTTTTGCTCTCACTTTTTTTTTGCTCGCACTTTTAAGTTAGATTAGGTTAGGTTAAGTTAGGTTAGGTTAGGTTAGGGTAGGTTATAACTTAGTTTATTAAGTGTGCTCTCACATTTGCTCTGACATTGAAGTTAGCTTAGGTTAGGTTAGGTTAGGTAAGGATAGGTTAGGTTAGGTTAGGTTAGGTTAGGTTAGGTGAAGTTGGGTTAGACAGAATGGCTGCTGTATGAATCAAAAGCAAGCTCCTGTCAGTTTTGCCTCACAAGGCTGAGTGTACACTGTTCCACTCCTGAGACCAGAAATTCAATTTCTTGGCAGAGCCGGGGATTCGAACCTCATGAACGACCGCCAAGAATGCTAGCCACTACACCAAAAAGTGGACAATATAAGGCTGGACTTGATTGTACACGATCAATCAATAATTACCTAATAATAATAATAATAATAATAATAATAATAATAATAATAATAATAATAAATATTCCATTTAGCAACTACACGGCCGACCTCTCCCTGTGACGTCATGCACGGTCTCAGGGCGTGGCGGCCATTTTGCCTATTAGCCACTGCGCCAGCTCTGACTGACCTCTCCATAAGAATAACATAGGGCTGGTTGCGCGCGGCGGCCATCTTGCGCATTAGCCCCTGCGCCAGAATCACCCTTTCATTCCTACTCCTGTAGGAGTTTTTTCGCCACATTTTAAGTGTGAGGTCGTGTGTTGTCGTGAAGAAAAACAACACCTTTTGACAGCAACCCTCGGCGCTTATTCTGTATTGCGCGACGCAATTTCCTTAGTGTCTCGCAGTAAGCATCTGCGTTGATTGTTTGACCACGCGGTAAGAAATCAATGAGTAAGATGCCTTTCCAGTCCCAGAACACTGTGCACATCATTTTCCGAGGTGTCAAGATATGTTTCGGTTTAACCTTTGCTGGGGATGAAGTGTGCCTCCATTCCATTGATTGTCGCTTACATTCAGGGGTGTAGTATGAAACCCAAGTTTCATCTCCTGTGACGATCTGTGTCAGAAATTCTTCGCCGCATTCATTGTAACGGGTCAAAAACTGAAGTGCACCACCCATCCGTTTTGTTTTGTGTTGCTCCGTAAGAATCTTTGGAACCCAACGTCGGCAAAGTTTACGAAAGTTCAGTTTTTCGGTAACAATTTCATGAATTAGTGATCGTGAGATTTGGGGAAATTCCATAGCGAGAGCACTAATTGTAAAACTGCGGCTATCCCGAATCTTGTCATCAATCGCGTGAACCAGTTCTTCTGTAACCAAAGATGGACGCCCACTTCGTTCTTCATCGTGCACTTCACTACGTCCTTCATTGAACTGTCGGACCCATCTTCTCACCATTGAATCACTCATCGCATTTTGTCCATTCACTTCGCAAATTTGCCGATAAATTTCAATTGGTTTCACTTTCCTAGCATTCAGAAAACGAATCACAGATCTGATTTCACAAGCGGTGGGATTGTCAATCAACACCGACATTGAACGAGTAAACATGTACAACAACGCGTATGCGGCTGACAGCGCTCTCCAAATGGCGCACGTTTCTTCTCCTTGACACAGAGCGTCTACCGCGCATATGCGGAACTGCGCTGCAGCTGAACGTACAACTAGTTGAAGACACAGGCGGCATACGTCTATGAAGAAGGTATACAAAAACTCGTGCCACGCTACGACAAATGCCTGCAACATTTCGGCAGTTATGTGGAAAAGTAGTTTAAGGGGTGTAGAAGTTTGTGCATTAAATAAGTTTTCTGTATCTGTACACAATTTAATGTTATTACCAAACGGAACTTACTTTCTGGACGTACTTCGTATAACACGTGTCTGTGACTATCTAGTAGGATCAATGAATCTTATACATGTTTGTAAATGTATTAAGATGGGTTTATATTGAAGAAATACCGTGCATTTTTATCGGCCGAAGGAAATGAATGTGTTAAGGAATGTATGCGTAGAGCTACCGCATTATTGAAAACTTGTTCACCAGTTTATGAAGGTCTAAGAGTATATTGCTAGTGTAAGCAATCATTCTGTACAGTATGTCGAAGAAGTTGAGTGACATTTAAGTGTATATTTTTTGTTGTACATGTCAGTGTAGAGAAATGCCACAATCCACGAAGTTTATTAAGATTTTTAGATTAGTCTTGCAACGTACTTCCAGTTTATGGAATTTTATTCTTTGATAGTGAAATTACAGAGCCATAATTAGCTTTGTTGCTCGTTACAATGGTTTTATTGTTTGTGACAGAACATTTACTAGAAGGTAAAATGTGTTGTGAATTGTATTTGAATAAATTCTTTAATTGAAAAGAAGAACGGAGAGATAGGGAGATCGCGTAAGGTCTTGTACATAGTTTAGTAGAATATTGTGTTGGTCATGATAATTCTAATGTTGTAAATAATAATAATCTAATAATTTAATAATTTTTAATTAACATAAATGGTAATTTGTTATAGTAACGATGTAAATGTGTTATTTAGGGTTTGATATTGTTACAACTACAGTTTATGAAAGTTGATGATAACAGCCGATTGATGCAGGCTGTTCTGTTCTTTAAATCAAGTCACTTGGTGACATTGTTGAAATACTTTCCGTATTATTATTCTGAGAATAATTTATGTTTGAGTAGGATTCAAACTGTATTTCGAATTCTTACGCATAGACATTTAACAAAGATAGAAGGACTATCTATATTTTTATTTTATATATTTTATTTTTATTTCAAAAATTGATATTTGTGTTAGAAACAAGTGTTCCTTTTTTAATAAACCATACAAGCACTATTTTAGTTTGCTTGCCCATTTTATAGAAATTGATTATATTTTCATTTTACAATCGACGTGCGATAGTACTGCTAGTTGGATACTACAGCCCACTTAGTCTCAATTTCATCGTTCACTCTCGAGATTCTCGTTCTACCATATTTTTATTTGATTGCTAGTAAATGTGTAGTACTATTGCATGGCCGATATGCACCGAGCATTTCCTAGTTATTCACCGAGTAGGGAAGTGTTGGTTTATCTGGCCGGGTATCAACGTCCCTGCAATCCTTTACATCTCCGCGGATAATATGTGGTGGCTTTGCGGAATTCGGGTATATATAGATGTTTTTATTTGGCGACCAATGTGTTCGCATCGATTTTGTTGAGACACCAATGTGTTCGCATCGACTTTGTCGAGACATTTGTGGGATGTAGAGAATTGTTAGAAATGCCGATCCCAAATTTTGAAAGTTGTTTAAGTGTATAGACACTGACAAATTTGAGGAGTACAAGAAAGTTAAGAGGCATATTTGTTAAACCAGCTGATGATATTTTGGTCATGTAAATGTAAATATAATGTTAAATTCATGTTGATATAAATTAAATTAAGTAGGAATTGTTAAATGAGAGAGGATCAGTTTACTAGATCACGGTTAGATAGGATCGTAGACTTAAGTATAACGTTTTAATTTATGATTATCGGGGTATTCCATTGTTATAAAATGTAAAGTTGGTCAGTCTGAAACTCCAGAAAGTAAAGTAGACGATACTTCCCATTTTTCTCAAGTGTAATAAATATGTCGACGGAGGATTTGACTTTCATCAAAGCCATGTTACAGAACATGCAGGCGAACCAAACCAAATTGACAGGGAATATGGAAGCCTTACACAAACTCACACATGAGAACACAAAGAAGATAGAGAAATTAAACAGTCCGCTACCACAGTTAAATCCGAAATGAAGGCAGAGCTTACAGTAGCCCAATCCCTAACTAAATCCAGCATTACGTTAGTGCAGGAAGAATGCAAAAGAGTCCAAATTGAAATTTAAAAAAAGCACAGGAAGAGGCTAGGAAAGCGCAGGAAGAGGCTAGAAGGACTCAGGAAAAAGCACAGGCAGAGGCTAGGAAAGTTCAAGAAGAAATTAGGAAAGCACAGGAAGAGGCTAGGAAAGTGCAGGAAGAAAGTAGGAAAGCGCAAGATGAGGCTAGAATTGCCCAGGAAAAGAGCCAAGGAGATATAAGGAAAGCCTTAGAGAAAGCCCAAGAGGAAGAGAGGCTAGCCCAAGAACAGAGTAGGTTAGCCCAGGAGTAAAGTAGAGTTGCCATAGAAGAAAGTAGGAAAGCCCTGGAAGAGATCAAATCAGTTTTCAATCAAATGAAAGAGGCGGTGGCCTCTACCATAGTAGAGATAGGCACACTAAGATCAGAGGTTACAAGAAAAGTAGTAGAAGCTAGAAGACAGAGTAGTGAAAACATTATAGATCTATAAGAAAAGATTCAGAAAAGCATTAGTAGTGTAAATTCAGATAACAGAGAACACCATGAACACATTACAGGTTCCCAGAAGAGACTCACCGACCACCTTGAAAACTTAAATGGTTTTGTTGGTGAATTACAATGTGAGTTAGAAGATCAAAAGAAACTTATAAATGAAGGTATTAATGTTGACATTGCATCTTGTATATCTAAATCTGTAAAAGAGTTAAAGAAAGAGGTAATAAGTTCTAATAGGAATTATATGCGTGAGTTACATAGTATAATTCTGAAAGATGTAAAGGAAATTGAAACAAATGCTAATATTAATAGAGATGACATGAAGTAGGAATTAAATAAAGGCATTGACCAAGTACAAGAATCGAGCATTACCACAATAAAACAACTTGTATATAAGGCAGATTCTAATAAAATTGAGGAATTTAACTTATCCAGACGTACTGTAGATGATATTAATGTAGAACTTGCGAAAATTAAATATTGTCAGGAAAAAGAACTACTTGATATTAGCGACAAACTGAAATCACTTACCATTGGAGAACCATCTGATCATACAAGTTTTAAGGAGGAAGGTCGATTAGGAATGAGGTGATACTTGGCAGATTTTTTCCAGACTAGAGAAGAAAGGCTAAGAGAAGACTTACTTACTTATTTCCTCTCGCTCCGTGCGGAGCATAGGGCATCCAAGAATGATTTCCATCGGGCTCTGTGTGTTGCCAAGTTCTTCACTTCCATCCAAGTCTTTCCCGCTTTTCTGGCCTCCTCTTCAATGGTGCGTTTCCAGGTGTTCCTTGGTCTTCCCCGTCTCCGAGCCCCTTGAGGATTCCAGTCCAGAGCTCTCCTTTCTACTGCATCATTCTGTTTCCGCAGAGTATGCCCAATCCAGCCCCATTTCCTCCGTTTAATTTGGACTTCTATAGGTTGTTGGTTAGCCCTTTGCCTCAGCTCTTCGGTTGGGATTATATCTGGCCATCGTATACCCAGAATTCGACGCAGACAACGATTGATGAATACTTGAAGTTGGTGGCTGATAGGATTGGTAACTTTCCATGTTTCACATGCATACAATAGGACAGCTTTCACATTGGTATTAAAAAGTCTGATTTTCGTCTTCCTGGATATGTTACGGTTTCTCCATACTGGATAGAGCTGCACAAAAGCCCCATTTGCCTTTCTTATTCTGCTCTTGACATCCTCCTCAGCCCCCCCCCACTTCTCGTTACCACGCTTCCCAAGTAAACAAATGTATCCACCTGTTCTACATCTACACCTCCCACAGTGAGACCAGCCTGTACTGTGGAGTTCACTCTCAGCTCCTTTGTCTTCTTTGGGTTTATCTTAAGTCCAACCTTAGCAGCTTCAAGTTGTTAGTTTGCCAGTTTTCCCTCTATGTATCTAAAGCGCTGTGCCAGCATACAGATGTCATCAGCAAAATCAAGATCCTCCAACCTGTCTCGAAGTCCCCTCTGTATCCCTCTCTTCCTTCCTCTCCCCACCTTCCTAAGAGTATTATCAAGAACAATCAGGAACAAAGTGGGAGAAAGTATACATCCTTGTCGTACTCCAGTCTGGATGGCCAATGGCTGGGATAGCTGACCCTCATGCAGGACTTGACATTCATAACCAGAATACATCTCTCGTATAATGTTAACTATTTTACTTGGTATACCATATTCCTTTAAGGTCTCCCACATGACCTTCCTATTAATGGAATCAAAGGCCTTCTCAAAATCTATAAATGTGATGTACAGTGCTGCTTGCCATTCGTTACTCTGCTCCACAATAATCCGTAAAGTGTTAATTAAGTCCACACAACTACGGTGTTCCCTAAATCCAGCTTGTTCTTTCCTCAACTTCGACTCGATAGACTTCTTAACGCGATTCAAGATTATCCTGAGAAATACTTTGCTTGGTACGGATAGTAAGGTAATACCTCTCCAGTTGTTACGATTCGTCAAGTCACCCTTCTTTGGGATTTTAACAATCACACCTTTCTTCCATTCCGCAGGCAGCTTCTCTTCAAACCAGATCTTTTCCATCAATGGCTTCAGGATATTAGCTGTGGTGTCCATGTCTATCTTGAGGACATCTGGCGAAATGTTGTCGACACCGGGGACTTTTCCATTCTTCAGTTGTAGCAAGGCTTCTTTGATTTCAGCACAAGTTGGACTGTGCAAAACAATATTTGGATCAGAATTATCAGGTTCATAATTCCTCTCTTCGTGGTGTTCATTAATCCCTCGATCAACATTAAAAATTTCGGTGAAGTATTCACTCCACCGTTCTTGTTGTTCTTCTTCAGTTGTGAGTAAATTTCCCTGTTTGTCTTTTATGGGCCGGTTCTTTCGGAAACTTTTCTTGGACAGAACTTTTGTGATGCGGTACATTTCTTTGCTGTCACCTTTTGATGCAGCATCTTCTGCCTTCTTCGCCATCTCATCGATCCAATTACTCTTATCTCTTTTCACACTCTTTTTGACTTTTTTGTCAACGACCGTGTATTCTGCTTGCACTTTTGCTTTCTGATGTCGAGTCTTACACATATTCAACCTCTCCTTAATCATTTTCCTATGACTTATTGCCTCCCAAGATTGTTCTGACATCCAATCCTTCTTGAGAGGATTGCTCTTTCCCAGGACTATTTCACTTGTATCAAGGATGATGTTCTTTACATTACTCCAGGAAGATTCAATATCAGTTTCTGCTGTATCAGATTGGAGTACCTGAAAACGATTTCTTAGCTCCAATTTAAATTCATCTCTGACCTTCTCCTCCTTCAACTTCCTCACATCAAATCTCTTGCTCTGTTTTTCAAACCTCTTCATTGCCACCATGATCTTCATCTTGAACTCAGCCAGCATAAGGTGGTGATCACTGCTAGCATCAGCTCCTCTCTTATTCCGAACATCGGTGAGCGATCTTCTGAATCTCCTACTCACTGCGATGTGATCAATTTGGTTCTCAGTGTCATGATCAGGGGAAATCCACGTGTCTTATGACACCTCTTATGAGGAAACAAAGTACCACCAATAACAAGGTCATGGCTAGCACAGAACCCATTTCCATTCCTATCCCCAAGGCCATGTACACCCATCACATGTTCTAGTCCCTCGTTGTTCTCTCCTACCTTAGCATTAAGGTCTCCCATTATTATAATCACATCTCTCTTACTGCTTTTCTTTACTGTCTCATGTAGAAGGGAGTAGAATGCTTCTTTAATTTCTTCTTCTGATGGTTCCGTGGGTGCATAGCATTGTCTAATCGTAACATTGCGAATGCGAGTCTTAAATCGTGCTGATAATATTCGCTCGGAAATGGGCTGCCAACTTATAAGGCTTTTCTTTGCATGTTCAGTAAGCAAAAGACCAACTCCATCTCTGCGTTCCGCATTCTCCTCGCTCCTCCCAGAGTATATGAGGGTAAGTCCTTCATAAGTTTTTATCTCACCAAAATCTGGCCATCTTATCTCACTGAGCCCAAGTATATCAAGTTTATACGAGATCATTTCTCTGGTCACCTGCCTCAGCCTACTACTCTCACCCAGAGTCCTCACATTCCAGAAACCTATTCGTGTCTTCCTTTTTGTGCCGAAAGTTGTCAACATGAGATCCGTCCGGTTTTCATTCTTTTCAGTTTCTTTAATAAACAATTTTGGAGAGTGCGAGTTATTAGCCCACAGCTTCCTATTTTTCTGGTAGGGCTGCCACCTTAAGGACTGAAAACGAGCCCCGCAGTTTTCCAACCGTACCACTGAATTACAGCTCCGCCTGGAAATAATCTACTGATGACGCTGCTGCCCACCATCATGGTGTAGTCTGTCATTTAGTCTGGTCTCTCACCCTCGACCTTACCGGCATGGGTGACCCTGCCAGGAGCCGAAGCTCCCGCCGGCATTGCTCTCGGGATCACTGAAACACACAAGCCTCCCCACCACATCAAGGTACCAGACCATGGGGGAGGTCGATTAGGAATGAGGCGATACGTGGCAGATTTTTTCCAGACTAGAGAAGAAAGGCTAAGAGAAGAGCCAGGGAAATTTGAATCGAGAGATGACAGAGTTGGAGATGATAGAGAAAGCATAAAAAGCCACACACATTGTAGACCGAATGTAACACAAGAAACCGAACATATTCATGGGGAATATGGAGGCCTAGCAGGAATTTGTGATCAGGGAGGAGAGCGAAGTAATCAAAATGTTATTGTACTCAAAAACATTGACGATAAGCCGTCACGTTTCAGTGGTGTTGGGATTTTACGGCTGTAGAATTTCTACGCGACATGAGGTGCTACTTAGATGATAATCGAATACCGAGGGTCAGAGAAATGAGAGTAGTGGAAACATTTCTCGAATCTGAAGCACTAATTTGGCATTGCGCTTTTAGAATGCAGCAAGACATCAGGGCAGAAATTTACTCCAAGAAGTATGCGTACTAAACCCCTACACGCTACGCCACCTACCTTACTTCACAGCTCGCGTGCCTTCAATATTTACAACCTCCATTGGCAGATACAGAACTTGTTCATGCAATTTCACGAAAACTTCCTAATGAAGTAAGAAAACATCTAATTTCAGCAGAAGTGAGAACACTTGAAGGCATGGCTGAAATCCTTCGTAGACTTGACCATACTAGTTCAACGCCCAACACATCTCAAAGTAATACAAATACCAGGCAAAGACAAGAGAGTCGAGACATTCATACAGTCTTAGTGGACCAGACTCAACAGACAGAAGAAAATCAGAATAGACTAGGCCCAACAAGAACCAATGGATATGGGAGAAACAGATATGAGCCTGCTTATAGACTTTTTAGAGAAGGAAGGCCATATCAATCAAGATACCGGATTAATGGACAGAGGTCAGGTTATCATAGAAACAACGAGGTCCGAATAAATGACTAGTATAATAGAGAGAATAGGTCAAATGGAGGAGGTTACCAACATTACAAGAATTCGAACGACGATAATTTCGCCAGACAACATCCACAACAACAACAACAACAACAACAAACGCAAAATAGAGGATGGAGAAATACTATTAATGATTGGAGATACTACCAAGATAGTGAGAGAGAAAGTCAGGAGTATCAAAACAACGTGAGAGGAAATGAAGAAAGAAATACTCAAAGCAACGAAGAAGTTGATCCACAACCCTCGGCTGCATGAGCTTTTGATTCTCGCAGTCAAGTAGAGCAGTTGCACTCTATATAAAGGGAGGTAGCGCGCAGTTTGTTACTCCTGTGGGGGTCCGGGCGGGGACACCTAGAGCCCGCCGATGAGCCGGCTTGGTATCCTAGGTGAAACCCCAGACAAGACTCGGCACAAACCTAGAAGAATTGCTGAGTTTTAGTTCACCGGCCGTGAAAGCCAATATACCATCTTATCATAAGTATATTTCGAATTTTTACACCATGTCAAAGAATCCAGGTCACGGGGGAAATTCCCAGTATAAATCTACTTTGAAGATCGTCATGAAGTACTTAACTATTAGAGGAGTTGGTCTACATTTACGGAGTGGAATTCAGAGTGGACCAAACAACAATGATTTCCACAAATCTACGACTGCAACACCAAGAGCAGGATTCTGAATTACCAACAATGAAACTACAAGAATTTCCATAACCAACTTGGAAAATTCTACACAAAGACATTGTATCTAAAATCATGATACATTACGACGAGAGACCTGCCGTTCGAAGAGAATATTCCACAAAGCTATCTAGCTTGGAAGCGTACGGGAGGCCAGATTGTTTAATCGCGAAGAAAGAAGACCTTTATACTCTAGCGGAATCCATGGAGTCAGCTGTAGGGGAGGAGAGGAGAGCCGTCCTGCAGGTGACTTGCAGCCCGAGCGGGACTCGTTATCTGACGTGCGCCACGCACGTGTCGAACAATGGCAGACGCAGCTCACACGACAACCCAGGTATCGCGAGGTACGAGCATCATGAAGGTAGACGAAAATTGTCCTAATATCTCAGTATTTTTGTTGTATTTTTGGGGGTATTTAAGGTGTGCCCAACTTTATATGTAGATTTTCTTTATTCGTAACTCATGTTATTATGTTGTCATATTTGCTAATTTAACTGTAAATTTATTCTACGTCAGCGTGTGTCGTTTTATGACGTATATTAACGATAATTTGGATTCTTAATGTTTGACATTAAAATATTTGCTTATACGTTTATAATTCAATTCATTTTTAAACGAAACTGTTTTATACGAATATAATGCGTCAATGTTGATAGATTACATCGACTTAAATAGAAAGAATAGTTGAAATATGCACAGATATTTATTGTGAACATTTTTAATATTTAACAGAATTTGTGTAACAATTATAAAATACTTTCAGAAGTATTCTAATTCCATAACAGGTTGTTTTAAAAAACATGACATTATTATAGTCAGATGTTGTTAACACGAAAGAGACATGAATGAAATTAGGATCAAATTGTTGACAAACAAAGTCAAGATGATGCCTAAAGACAAAAATAATTATTATTGATGTGATAGAATGCTTAACGATGTATGCAATTTGTTATTACGAATATACAGACATGGTGATTTGTAGATCAACCTGTGGTCTATATTAAGATGAAACATAAATGTACATGAAAAATTAATTTATTGAGAAACACCAGGAAGAAAGGAAATGATTTATTCTTATTAAATGCGAAGACGAGCAGACTAAAATCTTATAAAGTTGATATTTTATTGTAACGTGGATAATATTATAATGTGACGGTAATCAGCGGAACTATGTCAGTACAAGCTATGTGAAAAGTCGTACAGAAATATAATTAAGTGAACAGAACTTTTAATGAATTATAAACAGCACGAAGGTAATATTTTAGTGGAAGAGAGAGTTGTTAGTGTGCATCATGAAAGATATTTCACGTGTCTGTGACTATCTAGTAGAATCACTGAATCTTATACATGTTTGTAAATGTTTTAAGATGGGTTTATATTGAAGAAATACCGTGCATTATTATCGCCGGAAGGAAAGGAATGTGTTAAGGAATGTATGCGTAGAGCTACCGCATTATTGAGAGCTTGTTCACCAGTTTATGAAGGTTAAAGAGTATATTGCTAGTGTAAGCAATCGTTCTGTACAGTATGTCAAAGAAGTTGAGTGACATTTAAGTGAATATTTTATGTTGCACATGTCAGTGTAGAGAAATGCCACAATCCACGAACTTAATTAAGATTTTTAGATTAGGATTTCATCGTACTTCCAGTTTATCGAATTTTATTCTTTGATAGTGAAATTACAGAGCCGTAATTAGCTTTGTTGCTCGTTACAATGGTTTTATAGGTTGTGACAGAACAGTTACTACAAGGTAAAATGTGTTGTGAATTGTATTTCTAGAAATTCCTTAATCGGAAACAAGTACGGAGAGATAGGGAGATCACGTAAGATCTTGTACATATTTTAGTAGAATATCGTGCTGGTCATGATAATTCTAATGTTGTTAATAGTAATAATAATTTAATAATTTAATAATTTTAATTAACATAAATGGTAATTTATTATAGTAACGATGCAAATGTGTTATTTAGGGTTTGATATTGTTACAACTACAGTTTATGAAAGTTGATGATAACAGCTGATTGATACAGGCTGTTCTGTTCTTTAAATCAAGTCACTTGGTGACATTGTTGAAATAATTTCAGTATTATTATTCTGCGAATAATTTATTTTTGAGTAGGATTCAAACTGTATTTCGAATTCTTACGCATAGAAATTTAACAAAGATAGAAGGACTATCTATATTTTAATTTTAATATGCTTCGGTGGCGTAGTCGGTAGCATGCTGAACTGCCATGCCCAAGATAGCGGGTTCAAACCCGGCCGAAGTCGTCGGATTTTTTACGAGCGTTAAAAATCCTTCAGTATGCCTTCCTTCGGAGGGGAAGTAAAGCCGGCGGTCCCATGTCATAGATTTATGGCATGTAAAAGATCCTTTCACAGACTAAACTTGTGTAAAGCAAAATTTGTTAGGTTAGATTTTGTCAGAACGCTCTATCCAAGTTCCAACATTCACCACTAGGTATCATTGATATCTGGTGGCGATAGTTGGAACTACTTGAAATTGAACGGAACGTGTAGCTCACCCTTTAGGGTGTCCGCTGGAAGCAACTACAGACTCAGGCGAGCCGAACATGTCCTCGGACACTCCCGGCACTAAAAGCCATACGATAGATAGATAGATAGATAGATAAATATTTTAATATATTTTATTTTTATTTTTAAACTTGAAATTTGTGTTAGAGACGTTTTTTATAGTGTTACTTTTTAATAAAACACACAAGCACTATTTTTAGTTTGCTTGCCCATTTTATAGAAACTGATAATCCTTTCATTTTACAATCGACGTGCGATAGTACTGCTAGTTGGATACTACAGCCCACTTAGTCTCAATTTCATCGTTCACTCTCGAGATTCTCGTTCTACCATTTTTAGCCTATTTTCATTTATGAAGAAATAGGCTAATGAGATCACATTTTGTCCGTGTGTCTGTCTGTGTGTGCATGTGTGATGGTTTGTGTCCCTCGCTAATAACATCTAAACGGCTGGAGCGATTTCAATGAAACTCGGTAAGTTCATAGCAATACTCTGGCCGATCCCAACCGTGCCCTTCAATTTTTTTTACGTCTCACCAATATAACATGGCGGTTGTGCGAAATATTTCACCAGCATTCAATATCTCCAAAGCTATTACCGATATCACCCTGCAATATTTTACGGTGGTAAAGGAAACTACTAGAAGTTCACCCTGGTAAATACAAAACCAACATGGCGGCCAAGGGAAGTTTCGACTTTAAAATACACGTTTCTCTTGATTTAACCAACCAAACGCAATAAAACTTGGTACAGTATGTGATTATACACATTGTAATACACCGACATCTAACTTCGTTCAATTGTTTACATAACCTCAAGATGGCGGCTGTGCGAAATATTTCACCGGCATTCCATATGTCTGAAACTATTAGCGGTATCACCCTGACATTTTGTACGGAGATAAAGGGCACTGCTGAAAGTTCATCTATAAAACTTTCAAAAACCGGTTAACTACAAAACGAATATGGCGGCCAAGCGAAGTTGAAACTTATAAAAAACTTTCACGCGATTTAATGATCCAAACGCAATGAAACTTGGTAGAGGAAATGTTTGTACACATTGTAATGCACTGGTATCTAATTTAGTTCAATTGTTTACATAACCTCAAGATGGTGGCTGTGTGAATTTTAAAATTAAGTTTTTATTTCTTGTGTCTTAATCATGCGATTGTAGTTTTAATACTACACGTACACAATAATCTTCATGTAACAGTGCATAACTAAGACCTACGTATGTAAAAATCCAACATGGCGACCTTCCGCTATATTTAGTCAGTTCTCAATATCTACGAATCTATTACAGCAATCAAACAGAAATTTTGTATGTGGATAGAGGAAATGACCATGAGTAGGATATATGAAAATAGGCTGTATAGTTCTTGTTTTTATTTGATAGCTAGTAAATGTGTAACTAGTTAGTAGTACTATTGCATGGCCGATATGCACCGAGGATTTCCTAGTGTTGGTTTATCTGGCCGGGTACGAACGTCCCTGCAATCCTTTATATCTCAGCGGATAATAGGTGGTGGCTTTGCGGAATTCGGGAACAGTACCAATTCTTGATTATTTGAAGCAGTGTTTGTTCATTCGTTATCTCTGTGCCTTACATGCAAATGACGTCATCTAGTCCAGTGAATAACGCCCTGGGATGTGTTTCTGAGCTAATATATAAGTTGGCTACTAAACCGCTGATCCCATTGCTAGACCTGTTGCTTATTCGTATATTTTACTTTGAAATTGGAACACATTCTGGTTGTGGGTGATTTTGAGAAATTCAACTATTTTTTTCTGTATCCTTTTTTGAATTATTGTCCTATAAGTGATTTTTATTACCTTCATTGCTTCTTTTATCGGTATGTTTGTATATATATTCATAATGACGAATGGAACCATCATCATGCTTGGTATAATTTTCAAAAATCTAAGTTTATTGACTAGTTCGGTTGTGTTTCCTACTGAAACGTCATACTTGATAATTAGCCAATTTCTCATAATTTTTTAGTAATTCTTTACTTAATTTTCAACTTTGATCGCCTCTACAATGTACAATGGGTGTAATTGGGCAGGTGTCCTTATGAATCATAGATAGTGATTGCAACTGAGGATGCGTGTCTGTTAGTTTAGTTTCCTCTAATTTTGTGAAAATAAACTTTACTTTATATAAAGGTCTTTCGAACTGTTTTTAAAGCTAAATATATATATATTGTTAGTAATGCAACACTGAGAAATCCTGACTAGAATAATTTACAGGAGGATGGAAAGACAGATAAAAACAGAATTGGGTGAAGACCAGTTCGGATTCAGGAGAAACCTAGGAACACGGGAACCTGTCCAAAGCCTTAGGCTGATTTTGGAAGCTAGAATAAGGAAGGATAAGATAATGATCATGCCATTTGTGTACTTAGAAAAGGATTTTGATAACGTTGGAGTTAGTTGTTTGACATTTTGAAAACGATTGGAATGAAGTACAGGTATAGGATGGTGCTCCACAATCTATAAGAAACCAGACACCAGTTATTCGAGCCGAAGGATATCAGAGATAATCTTGTATTCCGAAGGTTGTAAGTCAAGGCTGCAACTTATCGCCCACACTTTTCAATATATACATTAGATAAAGAATTAAGGTAATTTGAGAAAAATTCAAAGTAGGCGTACATATTCAAAGATAAATAATTTCAACTCTGAGATTTGTGGAATACATCGTCAATTTAGCCGACACACCAGAGGATTTGAATGAGTTTTTAAAAGGTACGCATCCTATCTTGAGGAAAGTATTCATGATGAAAATTAATAAGTGTAAAACAGAATACAGCAGAAATAAATCAAAAACCCCCATGGACGTCCAATTGTAAGGTTAAAAGCTAAAGGAAGTATGAGAATCCTCTTAATTAGGAGGCAAAATAACCAGTGATGGATGAAGCAAAGGGGATATACATGTTAGGTCAACACAGGCTGGGAGGGCATTTTTACAGAAAAGGAATCTGTTGACATCAAATATAGATTTATGTATTAGGAACTCATTTTTGAAAGTCTTCGACTGGGCCGTGGCACTCTATGGATGTGAAACATGGACTGTTGGAGCAGCAGAAAAGAGGTGAATTGAAGCATTTGAAATGTGGTGTTATAGGAAAATGATGAAGATCAGACAGTTTTGTTGTTTTTCAAATTCCGGATTGTTTATCGTACTCCTTCCACCGTGATTCTTGAGAAATCGCAAATTTGACTTGTGTTTCTTACTAAGCGAACGTTTCCGTCATTAAACAATTTCTTGAAGTGATTTTCTCATGTCTCCATCGTGATTGACTGAGCGAACTTTTGGGGTTATACTTTCAATACAGCGAAATGATTTTCTAAGGCTTCCAACGGTAATGTCTTACTCTCCTCTTCCACCCAGTTTGTATTATTTCCTTTAACAATTTCTTATACCTATATCTGTGACAATTGAACGCTATTCGAAATTCTTCTACATTCTAGTTCTATGTTTTGTGAAGTAGCACAAGAACGATAGTTGGGATCTTCTTTTCCTCCAAGGGGTTCTCGCCAGTGCTCTTCTAAGGACGGCCTCTAGTGTATGTGCTTTTGCTTCGATGTTCCCCCCTTACATTTGTTGTATAATGAAACCTTCAATTTTTGTGAATTCTTCAACGTCACTGATAATACATAATGATCTTTGAATGTTATCTGTCCATTGCTCTTGCTTCATTTTGCATGTTTCGACTGATATCTTGGCCATAACTGGGAGATATTTACTCTGATTTTGCGATTACCTTTACTTCTGAGGTTTTGATAGAAGTGCTGGTAAAAATTAGGTCAATCGTACTCGCACCATTGTAACATATGTATGTATGGTCCTTTAGATCATTTTGCAATATGAAACCTTCTCTTTCCATGTACTCAAAAATTGATATACTTGGAAGATACTGACACAGTTAAGGTATTGCTTCTCCATGTTGGGACTAATGACTTAAAAAAGAGGGCTACAGCTGATTATATTATGGGCCAGCTTTACGAGTCAGGTACTGCACCCGAATTCCGCATAGTCATAGCCTATATCCGCTAAGATGGAAAAGGATTGTAGGGAGGTCGATACCCGCCAGATAAACCAACACTACCCTACTAGGATAATGACTAGGAAACTATCGATACATACCGGCCAACACTACTGATTAGTTACACATTTACTCGAAATAAAATACCCATAACATGATGGTAGGTCGGATCTCGGGCGTGAACGGTTAAAGTTGAGACTACGTGAATTCTAGTAAGTTAACTAATTCGCAGTATCATCGCATGTCGATTGCAAAATGTAAAGGTGATCAGATTTATAAAAAACGAACAGGCAAACAAAAAGGTGCCTGGGATTTAATACAAAACATTACAAAACAATAAACTCCCTATCACCAATAAGAATAAAAGCAAGTTAAAATAAAATAAATCACACGTCAGATAGTCCTTCTATCTGTGCTACAAATGTTCATAAACAATGATATTAGAGAATGTAATTATTTAAGAAATTAATAAAATGCTTACGCATTTAATAATCACCTGTGTTACTGAAGCAGTCTGATCAGCATCAGCTGTTCAAGCATCAAAAATTAAGTTAACAATGTAAGAACCCTGAATTACACACATACGTGCGTAAAATGTGAATATATAAGATAATAATAATAATAATAATAATAATAATAATAAAAACAGTTTTATGAGCAATGTTTCACACCAGAATAATTTTGCAGGTATCTCTGGTAACTTTTCATAATAAGTAAAGCTTGTATATCGAACACTGAAGTTAAATATAGCTTAGAATATGTCGTGTCAATGAATAAAATACAATAAGATAAAGAGCGATGCGAAACTACTCAAAACCTCTAAACACTTCGTGGATTATATACTGATACTCTCTGACATGGACAATATAAATATTTACCCTTATGACAGCGCTCTTTTACACATACTGTAACAATTCGTTGCTCCACACGGCAATACGTTTCCTTCTCTCGTAATACGGTGAACAATATTCATAAATAGCGTCTGCTACGCTCCAAACATAACATACTTCTTTCTTTTCATTACTACCAACAATCTTCATTACTCCGCACGGCATTACTTCAATAAGAAACCCATCTTGCTACAAACTTGTAGAAGAATCAGTGACTTTACTAGGTAAATACACAATTGTATACTACCGTTCAGGGTGCACTCCTAACTACCTCTCTCCTCTAAATCATTTAACCTCGTGCATTTTTAACAACAATTACATGTTTGTTCCCTACAATTCACCTAATGAAATATTTCTTATTTCTTTCAATAGCGCTTTTCGTTCACTTAGTTCCATAATAGATTGTTTTTTTCCACTTTACCAAATATAAACAATACTAACTCGTAGTTCGCTCGTCTTTTCTAGTTAATAAATATAAATACATATCCTCATGCATTTGGTGTACATTTAAATAAATGAATTATTCATATTTAAGCTTGTTTTAAGACATACTAGACCTCAGGTAGACTAACAAATTTCCTGGTCAATAATGTCTGTTTAACAATGTTTCCAATGAAATTGTTAATAACTATAGGCATTTGACCTCAATTGTCACTAACATGATCCTATTTTATAGTGTACTTTCATAATAACAATAGTCCATGACTGTATCATTGTAAAATAAATTGTATTCCGCAATTGGAATTTTATAACTTCCCTATTGCTATAAATAAGTGTTTCTGTTGTATTCTGATTTAATAATGTTTGTTAAGCAATGTTACAGCATTTTACAACAATGCTTTCCTTTATAATAATGCAATGTAATTATACAAATGTATTCTGTCGCTGTTACGCATTTGTAACTATCACTAACAGTCTTAAAGTTCAGAATAATCTTACAATTGGAAAGAATTTTCAATGAAATAAGTTACTATCGAAGCATTCCCTTCGAAATATGTCATTATCGAAGCATTCCCTTATAAAACGAGTTTCGTTCGAAAGTGAGCATGTTAAAACGATTCCTTCAAGATATATATATATATATATATATATGAATGAAATATATAAGGTCAAAAATGAATGAAATTACGTCTGAAAAGACACACGTAGACGTATCAAAGAATTACAATGAATCTCTAAAATTTAGCTACAATAAACATAGGATAAAGATAAGAATATCTACAATGAAGTTGGTCACCCCTCAATAACTACAAATGCTACTTCAAAACTACAGATCTTAGAGCATTCAGTTTTTCTACCTTTCTGATGGCTTCTGGTGTCGTGAATACCTTCATTAGATTTGCTCGATATTCGGTTCGAACTGCCGGTGCGAGTCGTCTGCGTTGGAAACGGGTTCCTGCCAAGCGTGTGCCCACCATATGATCGCTCCCCGGTCTGGATCGTGATGCGAACACCTGCGAGACAGCTCGTCCTTCTCGGCTAACGGCAAGTCTTCTCTTTTCACGGACAGCGACCTGGTATCTGGATCTCTTGGTCCAAACGACTGCATGCGTTCGTCTTCTTCTTCTCGTGTAGCAGATCGTCATCATCAATGTAGATCTGAATGTCCTGGGTTGATATCGCTTCCTGATGGTAATGGACATCTCGCTTGTAGCATTGGAAGTCATTTCAGAATACTGCATGTTGGTAAGCAGTTGTAGATTTATCGATTCCCGGTCTTCTAAGTCACTCTGAATCTCCAATCCATGGTATAGACTAACCTCCTTCCATTAGTTTAGTTGCTCATTATAATCTTCTCAATAATCGTTGAATAAGTTTGTCCTCCCTGACTCAGGTTTATGATGATGTACTGTAGAATATTGAACGTTGCAATAATGTAGCTGTAGTAAGCAATGCTGTGGTTTATCCCTTCACTGTAAAATAGTGCTATTGTAGCGAAGTCTTCTCCTTATAATTGAGGTACTGAATAAATGCCTTTCTCTTCTGTAGCTGGTGCATTTACATTTCACCGGCTTCTCGTATCTCTTCCTCGGCGAATGGTTGATCTCTAGACGGTACTACCTCGTCTGTCGTCCGTACTTCTTTATCGTGGAAATGTGTTCTGCTGAACGCGTGACTGACTACGTCCGCTCGGTTCAAGAAGCTGAGTAAGAGTCCTGGCTTCCCTCTCCGCGATGCCGCGCGTACCAAAACTAGACTGGACTGCTAGCCTCGCACGGATGCATTTTAATAGAAATATACTCATAGTTTCTCTCCTAGCGAATAATTTATACTTCTCTTTAACCAAATAAATTCCATATTGTATTTTACACCTATAGAAGTGTTCATATCGCTTTATACAAGCCAAATTTATATAAAAGTGATTCCCACAAATGTTATGTGCCTCAATCTGATTGGCTGTTGAAATATCATGATAGAAGCACCTGGATCTAGTCTCTATCAACGGGTCGTGTGCATAATTTTTGTTGTCGCCTTGACCAACCAAAACTGGTTTTCTGCTTGCAAACATGAAGCCTTGTACAATTTCCAGCCTCGAATGATCTGTCACTTCCTTAGTTAAAATCTCATTCACCAGAATATTTCCAAATAATAAATCCATAAAATGCTCCAAAATTTTCCAAAATAGTTTCATTATTCATCATTCACTTCCCAAAGTGCATATATAAATATTAAATTGTTTTAATTCCATATTTCCATTTTTTTCTCCAATGGTTCACAAGTCGGTTCGAACCTCGGCTCAGTCGAAGTCTTAAGCTGGGCTGAATTCGAGTTCAGTACGAAAGCCAGAAATAAGTTTAGGAACGCGAAAATTGTGCTGAGTGGCATTGTGTGGAGGGGGATGTCCCACTATGGCGAGCTAAGACCCTTAATGATCGCATGCACTGGGTGTGCGCACAACTGGGACTAGTTTATGCGGACGCTGACTGTCGGATTGGGGACCGTGATTTCACTCGAGATGGGCTACATTTGAATCGACGAGGCGCCTGCAACCTGGGTAATCTGCACGAGAGGGTCATCGAATCCTGCCGGCATTCGTGAGGAGGAGTTGGACCGGAGGAAGGCTGCCGTCACGAGCGGGAGAAGCGATTGCAGAAACTTCGAAATGGAGGTAAGACTCTAAGATTGCAGCAGGTTAATTGTCCCAGTATAGGGAATGAAATAAAAGAATTTTGGAATCTAGTAGAGTCATATTCACCGGACGTTGTCGTAGCTATTGAGTCAAGGTTATATGAGGATGTAAATAGTAATGTAGTAATTCAGGGTACCTACGTAATGTACAGAAGAGACCGGGTAAGAGAGGTGGCGGTTTGTTCATGTGTGTTCATAGGGACATCGTAAGTTGCTCAAAATGGGCCAATATGGATCATAAGCTGTTATGTGTAGAAATTTGGATGAGGAAAAGTTAAACTCTCTTCAGGTGATAGGGGCGTATCGAGCAATGAAGGACAACTTCTCGTCACTGGATACTCTTTATGACATCACATTTACGGGTAAATCTATGGAAAAGAATATTATAATTGCCGGGGATTAAAATCTTCCAAGTGTGAACTGGTTCGGTGAATCAACTAGCGGTAGGCAAGCTCAACTTGCAGCAAACAAACAAGCTAGGGAGGGGAGTTTCTCCCAGGTGGCTGATTTCCACACGAGAGGGAATAATACTTTAGATGTTTATTTAGTACGACCTGTGGCGCTGTGTATTAGTTGATTGAAAGTTCCTTGAGAGTGACCACTCCGTTGTTTAACTAAATATTAGACACAGTGACACTCCAATACTTGCCTCCATCGAAGCAGGTAAAATATTTCAGAACAGCAGAGTAGTTCAGAGCCAATTTCAGGGCTACATGAATGAGTCATTTGTAAGATGGGCGTCGGAGGGGAGTCATATAAATATCTAGTGGAAAAATTTTCTAAATGTCTTAGGTCGTGCTATTCAGAAATTCGTGCCGTTTAAATTACTGTAGTAAAACCTGGATCCGGAATATTACAAAATGGAGGGGACACAAAAGGAAATTAAGGAAAGCTTATTACTAGGGCTAGGATTCTGATGATTTTGCATTTTTTTTTTTTTTGGTAAGACTGACAAGTTGCTCAAACATATATATATATGTGTTTCATGAAGGAATGAGTTCAATGAAGTCTATTTGTTAGGTAATTTTGTTGCATTTTTGCCATTTTTGAGGGATAGGACATTTTTGGGGGATATTTTAGGACATTTTGGTCATTTTTATACTATTTTCAAGAAAGAAGTATACTTTTTTATGATTAGCTATTCTAATTCTGTATTTTACTAAATTTCCGTGCTAAATATTTTGTTTGATTTCATACAAGCATAACATATATTTTCCCAAAAGTATGCGTATAATGGACTCGCCCATACAAGGAAGTACGTTTGCCTCTCGCGTGGGTAGAAGGCTACAGCTAGCAATGAGTCATTGAGTTCGTGGTATTTCTTAGAGCCGGAAGTGCTGTTCTATTAGACGCGAAGTTACGATATGCCTAAAGTGAACCAAAGTGTGTCTGTTAAACTAAAACAATTGTTTCGCAGTATGGAGAAAGAGTCTTCACCACTGACGGGACAATACTTTACTGCAAACTTTGTGACGTGAGAGTGGCCGCTCTAAAGAGGTTTACGGTGGAACAACATGCATCGCGTGAGAAACACAAACGTGGTCTGCAAGGACTTCAGGATGAAGGAACATTACTACAACAGAAGCTTCTTGGAGAAACCCATTCATCCTTTTCACCATTAGTTAGTTATTGTTGTTTTAAAGGTCATCTATACCTCTTTTGACCATTCTTTGAAGAACTGTGTAGAGTGTTTCTTTGTGCCGATATCCCATTGAGTAAGTTAAACAACCCTAAACTGCACAATTTATTAGAGAAGCACACGGGCAAGTCCATACCGGATTCTTCTACGTTAAGGAAAATCTAAGTTAGACGATGCTATGAAAAAACCTTTGGAAAAAATCAGGAAAAGAGTTGGAAATAAAAAATATATGGGTATCGGTGGACGAGACGACAGACTCTTCAGGACGATATGTAGCTAACGTGGTGGTAGGAACACTGAACGAGGATGTTCCTATGGAACACTTTCTACTCTATTGTGAGAATTTACAAAAAGTGAACAACTCAACAATCAGCAAAGTTCTAGATAAATCGTTGGCATTGTTGTGGCCTGATGGCATTCGGCATGACAATGAGTTGCTCTTAGTAACGGATGCAGCCCCTACATGCTCAAGCCTGCTAATTCGCTTCGTGCTCTCTACTCTAGAATGGTGCATTTAACTTGTTTGGCCCACGCGTTAGACCGAGTCGCTGAGGAGGTTCGCGGTCATTTTCCAGAACTTGACCAACTTATAGGATGTGTGAAAAAGGTATTCTTGAAGGCACCCTCTCGAGTTTCAACTTTCAAGTTAGAAGCTCCAGACATTCCACTTCCTTCTTCTCACGTTTTGATAAGATGGCGAACCTGGATTGAAGCCTGCCCGTATTATAGCGAGAACTTACAAGTGGTGAAACATATCGTGGATTCATTTGACAGCACTGAAGCCGCATCAATAAAAGCAAATTTTGGATTTCTTTCTACTACCATAACCGCTCTGGAAAAGTCGAAAATGCCGCTATTTGCCAATATTAATAGCTTGAATTCATTTTGTTACCACACAAGACTTAAAAATACAGAAATCATAGAAAATCAAAGGTTAGTTTTGACAGGAATTAGGTCAGTTTCTTCATATTTTAGGTCATAAATGCAATTTTGGCACTTTTTAGGTCATCATAATCCTAGCCCTACTTATAAAAAACGACACGAGCATATGCTTAATTTTAAATTATTATCGAAAGAGCTAATACACAAAAAGAAGGCTATTGTACAATACCCAAGGGGTATGCACCCCTTAGAGATCATCCCCCCCATCATCTGTCTAAATCTCATAAAAGGCAACCCTTTAAAAGCCTACCCAATATCCATCAATACTATAAGGGCAGCTGGCTACTCCATAAAGCAGCTCAACCCTTGCGTAATTATGACACACAGCGACATACTACAAACTGGTTCAACTATGCCACAACGCGCTGACAGAACAGAGGCTAAAGGTATAAAAGGTGCCTTAAGTGGGTCACGAGAATCTCTCCATCACCAGTGCTTCGACGAGACAGCCGGAGGCTAACGACAGTGTCAACCGAGGTGAGTCAGTCAGTCAGTGTTCAGAATCCTATTTTTGTAACCTAACACCCACAGTTTGTACTCACATTATAACATCACAAGATCCCTTAAAAGGGACTAACAGTTACTCATTGCTGACCAATAAACACTTGGTCAGTCTCTTACACTTGCATTACTGATCTACACTCTTCTTCACGTCCCCACGTCCTTCCTTACTCCCGTCACAGTCGGACGTGACACACCGTAGTAATAACGCCAACTCAGACGTCCTTGTATTCCTCACAGCGGCTAGCGTGCTCAATTGAAGCGCGTGCCGAACCGCTGACACTAGCAAGGTGATTATATAATAAGTAGCCGGCTGGGCGACTAGTACACCGACCCGCGTGCTAAGGCTACATCCCTTAAACCACATTTACAGTCTTTATAGGAACGCCCCCTAGTTCCTAGCACACCACAACACACTACACTGGTCAGCTTGCCCTGTCAAGGGGAGCTACCCTTATTTAGGCACAAACTCATAAATTAGTACAGCAACTCTCCCTTTTAGATCCACCCCCAAATAAGGGATCTAAAACACTGGTGGAGGCGCCATCCTACGCACAGTAGAACGGGACTCAATCAACGAGCCCTCGTAGGAAAAGCGACCCCTTCCGTACCACAAAAAGCCAAGCAAATTAGTGAGAAAATTTTTCCCCCAGACAGAAAGCACCATATTTTTTTTTGGGTGCTCTAAACTAGCTACACAAGGGAAAGGCTTGATAAATCAACCCCCTAGCCCCATACAGAACCAGAGAGATATAGGAATACACTGGCAAACACGCACAGATTTTTTTTTTTCTCTCTATTGTTACTTTAGGCCCATACACTTCAGGCAGAATGGCACCTCATGAAGAGATTGCAAGCCATGAAGGTAATAGGGGTATGCCAATATTAGTAGCATTATTGTTCAGATGCCAAGGGCACATACAAGGCCGGCAAACACAAATACGGGCACTCCAAACAAAAATCGGGGCAATACAGGGCAAACAGCCATACACCCCGTCAGAGGGTAGGACAGCGCGATTAAGATGCGCACATACACTCTTGAATCACATACATGAACACCTCAATAGGTTCCATATACAAAGACACAGAATATACCGACAATTAATCACCACACATGGTCCCGTGATAGATAATGCAACCCTCGAGAGAATGAGGGTGCGCTACACAAGTTTACACGCCCAATACAGGGAGCTAATTCGCGTCCAAGCGCTTCTCCAAATAGCGGCCACAAAACAATACAGAGCACAGAAACATTAATACATTAGTACAGTAATTTGCAAGCAGGCCATGAGCCTCAATAAGGCAGTACACCCAAATTTGGGACAAATACCGTGAGCTACAAGCCAATAAGGCCATTTTTGAGTTCATGGTAGGGCCATCAGCCCACCCGAGAGAGGACATAAGCGTGGATACGCTAACTCGACAATTTGCGAGGATGTCCCTCTCGACAAGTACTGCCACGCAGTGGCAGGAGTTCGCCGTGGCCACAGTCCAGGAGACGGCCAGGTTAGGCTCCAACATACTAAAGAATACATCCTACACAGACACACGTCCTCCAGCTCCGGATCGGAAGGCAATTTTGCCAAGCCGAGGGGAGGAGCCTAGAACAATCCCCTCGGACCGGATGAACGAGAGGGAGTTGAAGCCAGGACCTTCAATCACACATAATACGACAGAGGGACAACAGGAGGTAACCTCGTCATGGGCTGACGACGTAGAGCCTGACCTACCACATATAAAGCCTACATACACTCACACAGATAGGCTAACACAGTGGCAGGAGTCTGCCGTGGCCACGGGCCAGAAAGCGGACAGGCTACACGACACCACATTGGCAGGACAAAAACAGGCACTTAAGCGGCCCTCACCGCCAGTTCAAAGGGCAAATTTGCCAGAACGGAGGCGAACACCGGCATTAGTCCCTCAGGATGCACGGTACACGCACATACAGATTAAACAGGCATTACCATACAATACACGGGGATTAGGAAAGGTATTATTACCCACCCCACAAAACCTCGCAGTCAAACATACATACACTCCCGCAAAATCTGCTAAGATAGCGCCAAGCGCAATAACGCCCTTAAATACAGGTACATTTAAACCTATAGACACGCGCTACGGTGGAAGGAGGCCTAAGCTTACTTTGCTAGAAATTCCGCCGGAAGGTAGCAAAGGAACACCCCAGTGGATTCCAAAGGCCTATAATATCGTAACAGGGCAAAACCCTTCACCTTTCTGAGCACTGAAGCTCGAAAGACGATAACGACTTCCACCAAGGCCACAGAAATAAACTAACATCGCTAACACCAAAATTATAGGCCACATAAGTTCTTTCACACGGGGGCGATAGGAAAATGGTCCAACAAGTACATAATCAACATGAAATCGCATATTTTTCTTTCTTATTTTATGTATATACAGTGCAATATAGCCAAAGTAGAAGGAACAATTCTAAATCCTTCTTGTTTTTTTTTTTTCGGAACCATGGCATTTTTCTCTCAGGCCATCAATGGTTATTGGGCGAAGTGATTAACGCCATAACGTAAAGTCTCTAATATGCTAAGCCAAGTGGAAGCCAAACAGGCTTCAGGCCGAAAAAGAGATATTTTGAACACAACTTAAGCATAAAATCACAGCATAAAGCTTAAGTGAGTCTTTCTAAGTAGAAATGACTAAACGTTCTATGTTAGGGTTCCACAGTTTGATAGATTCTCCTGTTGCGGGCGAAAGCCGTAAGTGTGGCAAGAATTAAGAATCTCAAACTAGTTTCAAAAAAAAAAAAAATTTTGGGAGGTGTGCTTTAACCAACTAAAAAGCCCAATTGCACACCGGAATGAGACACTGTCATTTTGGTGAGTTACAATTACTTTGATAGGCAGGTTTGACTCCCACAGTGCACTGGCTTTGCTCGTGACGTGGATACAAGGGTATCAGTTACGTCTGGCAATGGCCTTCCTAAGGTGTACTAGACAGTGTCGGTAGATTCCCCTGAGACGTAACCAGATTACGGTAGTACTCACGTTACCAAATTGGTAAATACTACACTCAGGTCCCAATCACCATTTTTTTTCAAACACATAGTGCTCACGACATAATTTTTAGAGACTAACGCCACCTACTATTATTTTCTTTCAATGTGCTCTCTTAATGCAGAGCGGGGCATAAATAATTTTTTTTTGTTTCACACATTTAGCCCAAGAAAGAAAAATGGCCAAATAAACTATATATATATTTTACACATAGGTATACATAACACAACACTCGGGGACACAAGTGTAGTCAATGGGAGGTTCTTTTGCAGACGGCCAATGCATATGAGATTTCCGAAGTGAAATGCCATGGCCTGTGGTTTGGATTCCAAGTAAAACGGAAATCCCGTGGCACACGATCTCCAGAAATGGTCACGTTAAACCACAAAATTCCCCTCTTGCCTTTTTATAATGCGAAGAGCACTAACAGAAAAGCAGGCTGATTAAGAACACATGTTCGGATACACAGCGTTATCGAAACAAGTAAACAAGCGACCGCGCAAGACATTGCAACCCGACACCCTCATACTCAGCATTAAAGCAGACGTCAGTGATAAACTGCGAGCCTTACAGACGACAGTTCCCAAAGCACACTGCACGGAATCATTCATAGCCAACCTAAGAACCCTATATCTTCAAAATTTACACTACGAGGAGAGGGCAAAAATAAGCAAACTCCTCGCAGGAAGGTATACTAGGGGTTGCGCATAGAAAAACACACAGCCCATTTGCCATAGTGTAGGCGGCACAGAAATGGCCACCAAATCTTTACAGGCAACCGGCTTCGAACCCATGTCCACACACAAAAACCTCGTACCGAAAACTAACTAAACAACGGTATTTTCGGTACGAGAAACACAAACAAAATACAGACAGAATGCCCGCAGAACATGGACAACGCAGACATATAACACAGAGGATTACATAGAACACGGGTTCGAACCCCAGAGAAAATTGCACGCCAGGGAAAAACAAGCAGACGGCCTTCCAATCACACCAAAATTGGCCCATATAACGGCTTAGACAGATAATACTACATTCCTGCGGCCAAATGACAGGCATAAAATTCCAGAAATACACTTGACAGGGAAAATGGACTTTCCAGACAGAGACATATAAATTTCGTAAGACAACGGTCTTACGGAATAATGGCCACACAACGGCAATAGTAGCAGGGCGGATTACCACATCGGGCCGCCAGGAATTTAACACAATGACCACACTGGCATACGTGCAGAAAAACACGCAACAGTGGTTAACCTACATAAAATCCCGGCCTGAAGTTACACACACAAACTGATGACTTGCAGACTTAGCCACTTTGCAACACTGTCGATGACAAAACGCGATTGTGTAGTGGCAGTGACCATGAATAAACAAATGCAGAACAATCATAACACTATACATTTTTCAACACTGCGAAAGCATTTATCAACAAGCAGACGTCACAGACCAAAACTTGTCGCAGGCCCAGAGTAGCACGTTCGTAAAGACGTTGGCAGGCCACGGGCGCTTCCTACCCATACACAATATACACAGTAGGACTTAGCTCTACAGCAGACCAGGCGTCCGCGTGGTGTAGCGGAGCGTAGTCACACACACACACACAAACGCGCTCACCAATCAGGGGCGAACATAGGGACTTTGAGGAAACGGGACCTCCCCTTAACAACTTCTTTTTGCGACCCTAGTCCCGAAACAAATCATTCCAGGCGACTAGGACTTAGCCCTATAACGGACCAGAGTAGGTCGTGAAGCTTCGCTATCCCAAAGCGCGGATAGAAAACCAACATGGACCAAGGGAGGATGACAAGAGAACATGCTAACAGCGTCCCACTCTACTCCCTTCCCATAACCTTTTCACGTCCAGACATAAACAACGCAAACACATCTACACGACCATAAACAGCTACACTACACTACAAAGTATACATAAGGGTTGGTAAACTTCATGTGTTTACAGAAAGGGCATGCTACGCCTTGAGCCCCACCGCTAGCACCTGAATGAGAGGGGTGCATCGGCCAACACCAACTAAGCGTAATGCACATCTCCATATGAGAGATGAGGCCATAAGTAATAAATACTAACCATTTTTTTTTTAAATTTAAATCATCCCGCATGAGAGGGAAATATATTAGTATTATGCCTCAACCTACACCTATCCATACATGAGTGCAAACGCCTCATATCCAGACGCATGCATGTATATCCCATCCATTCACCAGGGGATATTGATATCAGACCGGCATGGATTTTTATTTTATTTTTTGCAACCCCGGGAATTACCTGCCCCGTTCCACTCACTGTAGGAGCATCCCAGCACAAAAACCGGTTCCAGGCCGCCACTAACGCGGAATTCGGAAGTGCGCAACCTCCTCCTACCCTGCTTTAACCCACTCTACAGATAACTACCCCCAGATCACAATAACAGGGTACCTGACGCCACAGACCCTACTAACACCTCCATCAAGGTTAAAAAAGAGCATTATCGCTGGAGAAGCTGATATAGCACAGGTAGCCTAAAGTAGTCTACGTATGTAGAGGTTTTACCAGCCCACCACACTGGAAGTATTTTACATTTGACACTTTTTACACAGGTTACACCTATATTTAAAAAAAAAAGGGAATCTGAAACACCCTGGCTGATGATACCGGCGTTAGCCAAAGGTCAAAAGCACAACACTAGGAGCAGAGCTGGGGAAGGCGATGTGGACCCTTACCCCAGTCGGCTCATCAAATTACTGACGACTAGACCAAATAGACGAACCACGTAAGGTCAAAGCATTCGCGGCCTGGTCGGGCAAGCTCTGGAATCCTAGGTGCGCATAAACCGCCCCTGGGAGGAAGGGATGCTAAACCCACTTTGAGCCACGGTCGTCGAAGCCAAGACCTGCAGGGAGACTTTCTGAGAATGGCGGGAGAAATAGCTCACTCCGCGTCGGCCTCGGGAGCTATCCCTAGAGACGACCCCATTATGACTAGACTGCTAGCTAAGTTTAAATTTAAGTAGGCAAGACTTCCATGGCGGGAAGCAAAACTCCTGTGCGTTGGAGCATACTACGGCGGCCCATAGAGGCAAATTTATATATCAATGCGAAAATGCATACTACGGCGGCCCATAGAGGCAACTTTATATATCAATGCGAAAATGCATACTACGGCGGCCCATAGAGGCAAATATCACTGCGAAAGCAGGTTGCGACGGCCGATTAAGGCGGAGAGGATATTATGCCATTGGACCACACTGTCCAATGCCCACATAAATGACGACGCATCGGGCAGTCAGAGTGCATTAAGAGATGGGGCATTGCGCGCCCCTCACAGGAGCCAAGTGGGCGGCTCACCTACGACTAATCGGAACGGCAAAACGAGCACGACAAGGAAGTTACAGCGGGCGGAACGGTTAGCTTAGTGGCACCGTAAGCCGCCCGCGGATAGATTAATCCTAGTAATAGACGTCGACACTAGACTTAAGGGGACGGAATCTAGCGACCCTAGAGACAACCGGTGTTTCTGGGGCTCGTGCGGGTGGTGATCTGGGGATTTAATTGCCCCAGGCGATCGTCCTAGGCCAAATTTAGTTATAGACGGTTGCATTTGACACGCAACCTAGGATTAAGCAAATTTAATGAACACTGTTGCAATTCAGCACAGCATCTTTCGGCCATAGATTAAGGCAACCCTCTCGGCTTAGATGTAGTTTTTTTTTATATATATACCATAAGTAGAATAAGTGGTATAAGAGAACGCCGTTCGGCGCCTGATGACCCACAAATCCGTCATCAGGGTAAGTCCGATAATTCATGATAAGTTATTATAATGTAGCATAGTCTTACATTTAAGACAATTTTTTTTAATACATATATTGAGGTAAAATTTCGGCGCCTGGCGGCCCAAATTCGTTGCCAGGGTAAGCCCAATACTACAACACATTAGGAAATGACGTCACGGCACCATATAGGGTAAGCCCGGCCATATATCGAGTAATAATAACCATGCCATTCTTTTCACAGGTAAAAAGGGGCTTCAGACTGTGGCAACGCTGCCACAGGAAGCGGCATATGGAATAGGGAATTTCAATGTTTTGTTAACCTCTCCATTTTTTTTTGCAGGCATTGTCACCTAGAATATGACACGTGTAATTATGATTTTGCTGCCAGATAGCAGCAACATGCTATTTAATGCCCCCTTATTGTAGTATTATACCTGTGCATACTAACCTCCATTTAACATTCATTCTCACTTACACACTCACTACATTTTTTTTTACAGCTACACGTCAATAATCTGCACAGCGGGAATGATGCCTGTGGGGCATCAAGCTTGCTGGCAGATCTACATAAAACAAAAACACTTGAAGCGTCAAAATGCGACGCAGCTTACGGCGATGAGGGCGCAACCGGCATGTGGCGGCGACCCTCATGGCCAAGTGTGCAAGCATTCACCCACAGAGGATGCTTCACAGACTAGGTATTAAGAATACACTGCAAGCGGTACGACCACTCAACCGTGCCAAGAGGTGGCCGTATAGGATCAGCCGTGATACGGCAAGCGTACGTACAAACAGGTAGCGTGCACGCGAGGATCCAAATAAAAACTAGAATTATAAGGGTTTAGCGCGCTTAAGTAGACATAAGGTCATTGTAGTTCATAATTTTAAAGAGTAAACTACATACATATTCATGCGCCCACGGGCAATTATTCCAATGGAAATTCCTAAATGTCAGCATCGCAACATAATATTTTTGTCTGTTTATCAAGTTCACGTGTACACGATGTCTATATTTTTGTTTTGTTTTGTTTCGTTTGCTAAGGTAACACGTAACCAATGTCTGTGAATTGTTTTCTTTCATTTTTCTCTCTTCTAACTTCCCCATTTGTCAGGGTGTTCCGTTTTATCCCACACCAATAAATACATTTTAAATATTTCCTTTAAATTATACCCTGGAACACCCATTTTTTTCTATTCTCTCCTATCTTCTTTATTGCGGGGAGCACTTTTTCCCCAAGATAGGGCGGACGACGCAATCATCCGTTCGGCCCTGGGTTTTTCCTCCCTGCACAACTATGTAACCATGTATAACCATGTTTTTTTTCTTTTTTATGCCGACAACGGCAATGGCGATTGTGCCTCAATAGCAATTATTTTCTTTATTCAACAATGTTAATGCACATTTCACCATGCAATGTAAAATTTATATACATATATATCTATGTACACCCCATAACCCTCCCCTCTGAACACGGGCTGACCGCACACCTACACTTCTGCACGACGACACCCGTTCCATACGACGACGCTTACGACACCACCACCAGAAGAGACGAGGGGGATTCAAAAACTACTACGACAACATCCCAACCCCAAGTGCCCTTCCCGGTCGCGAGGACGCGACCAAATGGAGGAAGAGGCTTGTACAATACCCAAGGGGTATGCACCCCTTAGAGATCATCCCCCCCATCATCTGTCTAAATCTCATAAAAGGCAACCCTTTAAAAGCCTACCCAATATCCATCAATACTATAAGGGCAGCTGGCTACTCCATAAAGCAGCTCAACCCTTGCGTAATTATGACACACAGCGACATACTACAAACTGGTTCAACTATGCCACAACGCGCTGACAGAACAGAGGCTAAAGGTATAAAAGGTGCCTTAAGTGGGTCACGAGAATCTCTCCATCACCAGTGCTTCGACGAGACAGCCGGAGGCTAACGACAGTGTCAACCGAGGTGAGTCAGTCAGTCAGTGTTCAGAATCCTATTTTTGTAACCTAACACCCACAGTTTGTACTCACATTATAACATCACAAGATCCCTTAAAAGGGACTAACAGTTACTCATTGCTGACCAATAAACACTTGGTCAGTCTCTTACACTTGCATTACTGATCTACACTCTTCTTCACGTCCCCACGTCCTTCCTTACTCCCGTCACAGTCGGACGTGACACACCGTAGTAATAACGCCAACTCAGACGTCCTTGTATTCCTCACAGCGGCTAGCGTGCTCAATTGAAGCGCGTGCCGAACCGCTGACACTAGCAAGGTGATTATATAATAAGTAGCCGGCTGGGCGACTAGTACACCGACCCGCGTGCTAAGGCTACATCCCTTAAACCACATTTACAGTCTTTATAGGAACGCCCCCTAGTTCCTAGCACACCACAACACACTACACTGGTCAGCTTGCCCTGTCAAGGGGAGCTACCCTTATTTAGGCACAAACTCATAAATTAGTACAGCAACTCTCCCTTTTAGATCCACCCCCAAATAAGGGATCTAAAACACTATTCACGACAATTACATGGAAAACTTAATTGGGGGAGGGGGAGGGGGTGAGGGGAGGAAATTTTTTAGCAAAAATGAGGAAAAAGTGGACTTATGAGATCGATCCGGGAAAATGTGTGTCTGTCTGTCCAATTAACCTTCTTTCTGTCTGTCTGTGTTTCCCCCCCCCCCTATCAACTCCAAAACGGCTGCAGAAATCGAAACTAAATTTGGTATGAGTAAAGATCTATATCCGAACATTTCAATGCCATACTTGAAAATGATGTCAGTGCTACCAGCTGCTGAAAAAAACGCAATTGAAATTTGAGCTACATGTTGGATATCGTGGAAGATATACATGGGGACAATTCCAAAATTGGCACAAATATAGATAATAACTTTTCAGTTTATTTTCCAGGAGGCCATACATGACAGTGTTGCCAAGATTATTCTAAGCCTGCTGATAAATCCAACGTTTAAATGCATGTAACTTCTATACTAACAAATGGATTTCAACCAAATTTTGTGTGTACTATGTGTACATAAACAGATATGACTGAGCTTATTCTTAAGAGCCACCAGGGCTGCCAACCCTTAATAAATGCTCTCTCTATTTTTTATCCAAATACCAATATATCAGAATGTATGCCAGTCAACAGCATTAAACTATGCACACGTATAGTACCTGACATTTCAGATTAATTTGGAGTAACTAATGTCAGTGCTACCAACATGATTCTAAATCTGCTGATAGGACCAATTTTCATATACATGTAACTTCTATACTATCAATTGCATTTCAACCAAATTTCGTATATGCCATGTGTACCATAACAGATATGACTATGCGTATTCTTAAGAGCAAACAGGGCTGCCAACTGTTAATAAATGCTCTCTCTATTGTTTACCCTAATATCAATATATCATAAAGTATGCAAGCCAATAGCTCTAAACTTTGCTCACGTATAGTACCTGACATTCTAGATTAATTGTTGTTTTTGTTTGAGTCTTCAGTCTTTTGACTGGTTTGATGCAGCACTCCATGCCTCCCTGTCCTGAGCTAATCGTTTCATCTCTACATAGCTACCACACCCTACATCCGAGGAAATCTGTTTAACATATTGTAACCTTGGTCTACCCCTACAGTTCTTGTCCTCGACCCTTCCTTCCATAACTAAGCTTGCTATTCCTGGGTGTCTTAGTATGTGTCCTACTAACCTATCTCTTCTCTTCATTAGCAGTCGCCAGAAACATCTCTCCTCTCCCACTCGTCTTAATACCTCTTCGTCTTTAACCCTATCTACCCATCTGATCTTCATCATTCTCCTGTAACACCGCATTTCAAATGCTTCAATTCTCCTCTTTTCTGCTGCACCAACAGTCCAAGTTTCACTTCTATAGAGCGCCACGCTCCAGACATAGGTTTTCAAAAATGACTTCTGTGCCAGTCGTTTCGACTGACACAATAATTTTGTCCCCACCCCTACCCCTCCCGCCGGGCTGCCTTCCCCGGGAGTTGGGCCTCAGACTCTAATTTTCAAATATGCTAGTCTCCCGCTGTCCCTCTCTGCCCGGTGACGTATACTTCCGACCTCGGAAGTGACGTGACGTCACCAGGAGTCACGAGATCCATCTCGTAGGTTTCAGAAGGAAATTGGAATACTGGCCGCGTGAGTAGTTGCCGCAATCTGATTGGTTGGTGCAGGCGCGCATGCGCGAAGTGCCTGTCTGTGTGCTAGCGTCCTGAGGCCGCTATCTTTCGGCTTGGGACATTCGAACTGTACAGACGTGCTTGGTTAACAAGATGTGAGGCTTGTAAGAAAATGTGGCTTGGGTCCTCGGACCAAGCCCAATACATCGCGACAAAAGTTACTGTAGTTTAAATACAATTATGAAACTGCTGGAGTATATATTCTGTTTTTCTTTCACTCCCGATGGAGTTTTTATTTACTTTGTTACTTCTAGTGCGGGTTAGAAGCTTGCGTCCGGAAACTTTTGGGACACGAACATTGTGGTACCACGTGATCAAAAGCATGTACTTCTTATTCACTTTGATCTATAATTTCTACAGATAATTGTTTTACCATATTTGAGCTGGGTGCATAATGGCATACTCAGAAGTGCTTCGCAAATATTAAACATGTGGTCGGTCATGATTCATAACGACCGTGCTGTGGACGCCAACCTAACCATTTGAAATAACTTATGTAACCGCTAAATTCTTGTGGACAATACGCCATTACTTACGATGTGCATTGAAATATTTTGATATGAATGTAATTTTGGATGGGGATTCTTTTAATGTAAATTTTGACGACACAACCCTTGCAGTGTCGTCCCTTGGCCACGCCGTTGTATTGGTGCCTCGGTCACTCGGCTCCTCAGGCCGCGAGCCATCAGCTCTGTTAATTGCTTGGTTGTTATGCAAGCATTTTCTCTTCGATAGCTGCTGCTATCTAATAAGCCCTCCTGGGCGAATATACATTAATTTTGCCATTTGATTGCAAACACGTGCTCGCGTGTAAATGTAGTCTTCCGTGGTTCCTCATGCTACGCTTCTCCACCCCTGCTGTCTCGGTTAGGCGGATTGCTTGATGCCCGCTCTCCTGAGCCTATTTTATTAAATGTTAGAGTTGTTCTTTTCGGGCTTGCCATGCCCGCGGATAAGGCCAGAATAAGGAGAACCTCCCAGGTTTCTTCTTTGTCCCCAAGTGTGTTTTGATGCTCGCCCATACCCTTGTGTAACCCTTTTGGATTAATATATTTTTTATTTATTTTTGAAGTTAGAACATGATTTTCCTTAAAATCCAGCAAGTCCATAAACCACCCTTTGAGTACGTCCAGCTTTCCACTCCATGGGTATTCTATCCAACCCCCCCCCCCCCTTTTCCCGGAGTCTTAAAGGTAGCATAAACAAATCTAGGCTTTGGGCAGTTAAGGGGGGGCTGTCCTTTAATCCCTTCCGGGGGGTTGCGGGACAACTTCCTGATACCTAAATCTATATTCGATGTCAACAGATTCCTTTTCTGTAGAAAGCTTTCCTTGCCTGAGCCAACCTACTTTTATATCCTCTTTGCTCCGTCCATCACTGGTTATTCTGCTAGCTAAGTAACAGAAGTCTCCTTCTTCCTTCAGCTTTTCACCTGCCAATTTGATCTCCATAGAGGTTTCTGATTTATTTCGGCTGCATTCCAGTATTTTTGTTTTATATTTATTAATTTTCATCATGAATTCTTTCCGTAAGACGGAGTCCATACCATTCAAAAACTCATTCAAATCCTCAGGCTTGTCGGCCAAGATGACTATGTCATCGGCAAATCTCAGAGTTGAAATTATTTCTCCTTGAATCTTCACTCCCACTTTAAATTTTTCTCAAATTTCCTTCATTGCTTGTTCTATGTAAAGATTGAAAAGTATGGGTGATAAGTTGCACCCTTGCCTTACATCTTTCTAAATACCAGCTTCTCTCTCATGTCCTTCAGCTCGAATGACTGCTGACTGGTTGCTGTATAGATTGTATATCACCCTCCTATCCCTGTACTTTATTCCAATCGTTTTCAAAATGTCAAACAATTTAGTCCAATCAACGTTATCAAAAGCCTTTTCTATGTCTACAAATGCCATGAACGTTCTCTTATCTTTTCTTATTCTACCTTCCAAAATCAGCCTAAGACTTTGTACAGCTTCCCTTGTTCCTACATTTCTCCTGAAACCAATCTGGTCTTCACCCAACTCCGTTTCTATCTGGTATTCAATCCACTTGTAAATTATTCTAGACAGGATCTTTGAAGCATGAGTAATCAAGCTGATTGCACGGTAATCTTCACATCTGTCAGCTCCCACTTTCTTTGGCATAGGGATGATTACATTCTTCTTGAAATCGGGGGGTACCTCATAAACCCTACACACCAAGTGAAATAACCTGATCAGACCTTCATCTCCTATGCAGCGTAGAAACTCAATCGGTATATCATCTATGCCTGGTGCTTTGTTCCCGCGAAAGTTCTCTAATGCTCTGTCAAATTCTGATCTCAATATTAAATCTCCTTTTGCATCCTCATAAATTTCCTCCTCCCTTTCCATTACATGACCCTCAAAATCCTTTCCCTTATACAAGTACTCTATGTAAGCTTTCCATCTCTCAACCTTTTCTTCCCTATCTGTTAGAAGTTTCCATTTGTGTCCTTAATATTACAGCACTTAGTCTTCTTTTCCCCAAAAGTATTCTTAATCCTTCGATAAGCTGTGTCTACTTTTCCTAATTTCAGACAATTTTCTATGCCTGCACGTTTCTATTTCAACCATTCTTCTTTCGCTTCCTTGCACTTCTTGTTAACCTCATTTCTCAGACGTCTGTATTCTGCTTTTCCCCTGTTCATCTCTTACATTCTTGTGTTTCCGCCTTTCATCCATCAATTCTAGTATATCCTGAGTGATCCACTGTTTTCTACCTATTCTTTCTTTCCTATCAATGTTTTCTTCTGCGGATTTTGTTATTTCATTCTTCAAAAGTGCCCATTCGTCTGCAATTGAAGTTTGTTTAGGGGTTTTCATTAGTCCTTCCTTTATACTCTTCTTGAATCTTTCGTTTTTATCCTTTATTTTCAGTCTATCTCTTGCCCACCTTCTTGGCTTTTGACTTTTCTTCAGTTTCTTCAACTTAAATCTGCATTTCATTACAACAAGATTGTGGTCAGAGTTTATGTCAGCATGTTTTACAATCCAATATCTGGTTTCGAAACCTCTGCTTGACCATAATGAAGTAGATTTCGTAACGCCCTATATCTCCTGGTCTCATCCTTGTGTATATTCTTCTATTGTGGTTATTGAATAAGGTGTTAGCTATGACCAACTCATGCACGGTGCAGAATTCCATCAGCCTGCTTCCTCGATCATTCCTTTCACCTAATCCGAAATGTCCTACTATCTTCCTTTCTCTCTCTTTTCCTACCACAGCATTCCAATCTCCCATTACTATAACATTTTCATCACCTTTGATATACCTCAGACTTTCATCTATTTCTTCGTAGACCTTTTCAACATCCTCATCATCAGCTTGGCTGGTAGGCATATAGACTTGTACCACTGTGGTGCACATAGGTTTAGTATTGATTTTCGCTACAATAATCCGTTCACTATATTGCTCATAGTATTCCATCCGCTGTCCAAGTTTCCTACTCAATATGAGACCAACCCCTGCTTGGCAATTGTTTGATTTAGTGCTAATGAGCCTATAGTCTCCCGACCAAACGTCCTGTTCTTCCTGCCAGCGCATTTCACTAATCCCAACCAAATCCAACCTCAACCTATCCATTTCCCTTTCGAAGTTTTCTAACCTTCCACTTCCTAGCAGACTTCTAACATTCCACGCTCCGATACGTAGAATGTCAGATTTCCTCTTTGTCTTTTCTGTGATGTTAAGCCCCTCTCGAGTAGTCCCCACCCGGAGATCCGAACGGGGGACTAGTTTACCTCCGGATTGAAATTTTACAAGGGCAGAGGCCATCATCACTTGTAATTATGCATAGAGAGCTGCATATCCTCGGGAATAGCATTACGGCTGTAGTTTCCCTTTGCTTTCAGCCGTGCAGCAGAACTCAGTGTAGCCATTAGTTGGCTTATATTATCAATATCTTAACCGTCTATTAGACTGGTAAAGAATTGATTTATTCTGAAAGGCTGCTACTCCCTTTCAGAATAAGTAAAGAGCAATTCTACTAACAATAATACTAACCTTCTACTAGCAATTGAATACCAAAATTCTACTAACGAAAAAAAAACTAAAGTTCCACCAACAACAAATACTACCACTAAAACAGTCTGTCACCAGGCACACTCACATGCACCCTCACACATCACAGCCTAATGAAGCAATGAACTATAACTAATAAACAATGCAACTACCACCAGACACACTCACACAACTAAAACATATAAAATATCAGAATAAATCATATTTGGCAAAACAATCTGAAATTCACCCATAAGTAAGGTACTTTTATTCAAATTATAAAGGACTTTTTTACCGAGAAATAATGTAATAATGTAAAATGATTAATAAGTGAACCACGTAGTACCTTAGCAAGTTCACAATACATATGCATTTCCATCAATTTTAGCTACAGTACAGGTAGATTAGGCTAACATGACTTCCAAATTACGTATACGTAGTATATCATAAATAAAGAGTTTTATGCAACCACTTACGATACTTTGTGTGTCAAAAGTAGGCACGTTTCTGGCGGTTAATGGTCTTATTCCTAATAATTAACACAAGGGCATACCTGCTGACTTCATGGACATACAAGAGCAGCATACTAAAACTATTCAAAAAGACCTGCGATAAGTATTAACCAAGGCTATGAGTTAATAAATGTATCAATGATATACAACCTTCATAAGGTCTTAAGTTTCCCCAGTGCGTATGTTACCACAATATATCATCGCAATCACCCACACCATTCAAATCTACTACTCACCATTTGTGAAGTTTACAATCGTAAAATTAAGTAAACAAATTGCTTTGTACAACAGGCCTACTCTCCAACCAGTACAAATTCATAGTATTCATAGATTTCAGATGGTATGTGTGTGTACTGTCAAGTCACTACAAAATAACTTTGGATTATAACTAAATTATACCACAAAACTCGATTAAGTTATCTAAGGAGACTGGAATGCAGTGATTGGTGAGGGAAAAGAAGGATTTGCAGTAGGAGGGTATGGTCTTGGTAGAAGAAATTCACGTGGTCAACGTCTTCTCGAATTCTGTGAACAAGGGAGGTTTGTTATAAGTAACACTTGGTTTACCTCACCAAAGAGGCGGAGATATACTTGGAATAAGCCAGGTGATGATCAACGTTACCAGATTGACTATATTCTTGTCAAGGAAAGATACAAAAATCAAGTGAAGAAATCCATGGCATATCCGGGCGCTGACATCTGTTCTGATCATTCTCTACTAGTAATGAGTACGGAACTAAAATTTAAACGCAGGATTCAGGGAAAACCAACAAAGAAGTGGAATCTTGAAGCATTTAAAAGTGAGCGGACTAAAAAGCAATATCAGGAAGCCACTGATGACAACATATCATCATATGCAAACAACTCACAAACTGTTGATCATTTATGGTCAATAGCCAAATTCTCCATCGAAAAGGCTGCTCAAGACTATGTGGGATTTGTGGAAAGAGTGAATCGCAAACCATGGATCACACAGGACATTCTCTTAAAGATGGATGAAAGAAGAAAATTTAAAAACGACTCTTCAGAAGTAGGCAGAAATAACTACCGAATGCTAAAGAACCAGATTGATCGACTCTGTCGGGAGAAGAAAATGGAGTGGTGGCAGTCAAAATGCGAAGAGATCGAATTTCTGCAAAAACAAGGAAGAACAGATTTAGCCTACCAAAAGATCAGGGAAACTACTAAGAAACAAAAAGGATTCCGCACTAGACAGTTCCGTGATACACTTGGGAATCCTATATCAGTCCTGAATTACAAGAAGGAACACTGGAGGATGTATGTTGAAGATCTATACGCAGAACCAATTCCATTCCATTTGCCAACACGTGGCGAGGAAGACAGGCCAATTGCAGAAGATAGAATTATTAGATCAGAGTTCGATGAAGCTCTAAAATCAATATCCATGGGTAAAACACCAGGTATTGACAATGTTCCTGCCGAACTAATCAAGAATAGTGGGGATAGTACACTTGAATGGATATTCAAATTGGTAGCAAGAATTTTCGAAGAAGGTGGCCTCAGGAGTTTTACACCAGCATCATCATTCCAATTCCAAAGAAGACTGTACCAGTTGAATGTAGTGACTATCGGACCATTAGTCTCATCCCTCATGCATCAAAGATACTTCTGCAGATTTTAAGGAAAAGGATGGAAATATACATCGAACAGTATCTAGACAACTCTCAATTTGGCTTTCGAAAGAATATGTCTACACGAGATGCTATCGGGTCCTTGCGATGTCTTGGAGAAAAGATGTTAGGTGTAAACAGAAACCTTTACGTGTGCTTTGTGGACTTCGAAAAAGCATTTGATAAAGTCAGCTGGCACAAGCTGTTTCCTCTTCTGAATCAAACTGGTTGTCCCCATCGATTAATATTTGATCTGTATACTAATCAAACTGCTGTTGTTCGGCTTGGAAATGACGTATCAGAACCCGCTAAGATCCGCAAAGGTGTGCGACAAGGGTGTTTGCTGTCCCCTGGACTGTTCAATGCCTTCGCTGAAGCTATAACTAAGTGGGCTTTTAAAGGTTCTAATATGGGAGTGAAAGTTGGTGGAAGACTTATCCAGAATATTAAATTTGCTGATGATCTGGCATTACTTGCAGTAAATCCGCATACATTAACAAACATGTTGCAATGTTTAAATGATAGAGCTACAGAATATGGAATGAAAATCAATTTTAAGAAGACCAAGATTCTGGTGATAAGTAGGCATCAACACGAACTAAATATTACCATAAATAAAGAACCAGTACAACAGGTCAATCGTTTTAAATACCTTGGCCAGATCTTCACAGAAGACCTACGATGTGAAGTTGAAATCAGGAGCCGTATAGCCATGGGCAAGCAGGCATTCCGTGAAAAGCATTCTCTACTTCATCAACGCTCGATGTCCCTCAGCCTTAGAAAACAACTGGTTAAGACCTACATATGGCCAGTTGCAATGTACTGCAGTGAGACCTGGTCAATGAATAGAGGTGACATTAAACGACTAGAAGCGCTTGAGATGTGGTGTTGGCGCCGAATGGAAAAGATCAGCTGGGTAGAGAAAATGACCAACATAACGGTGCTGGATCGAATAAAGGAAAAACGACAAATGATCCGCCAGATATATAGAAGGAGATCCACCTGGCTTGGCCACAGGTTACGACATGGTGGCTTGATGATCGACATTCTGGAAGGCAAAATACCCGGAAAACGCCCTCGCGGGAGGCCACGGAACACTTTCATGAGATCTTTCCTACATAGCTCTGGCCTACGAAATTATGAAATGGTCAAAAGGACAGCACAAGACCGAACAACGTGGAGAAGACTCATTGTAGGGGCAGACCAGTCGCTTGACTGAAAAACATGATGATGATGAAGGCGTTTAATAAGTCGAAGAGTGTATTTACGTGCGTTCACTGTCTGGGCTATATAAAATACATTTTTGAAGCTAAGGATACTGTTGGCCAATGAAACTGAGCTGCAAGGTAGATTTCTACAACAAACCAACTTCATCAGCTTTGCATTTTTTAAGTTAACAAGCTTGTGTATATTACTACACAGAAAGTTGATAACTACCAGTCACTGACAAAAAAGAACAGGGCATGAAGGATTTGACTTATTCAGGATAGAGGCTGTCACCATAAACATTACAAAAAAACGGTTTTAAAATTGCTATATGTTTGCAGTTTGCAAATTTACCCAGCGTTTCATGTCTTCAACGCATTTCAGAACTGATGACAAAATGCACGGAGACACATCTATTAAAATAGTTCAGAGTCAGTATCAAGATTAGTTTAGTATCTGTAGCTTTTGAACTACATCAATGAGAGGCACCTTATCGGAATCATCAGAAGACCTTTCCATACTGGTTCCTTCAATTTATTTCTCACGATTTTTTTGCATCTTGTGCTGGTTACATGGATGACATTCAAAGAACTTGGAAAATATTTCCGACTGCGACGAAGTCATCGTGTGTTAATCAGGCTACTTATAAAAGTATTTGCAGTATGTGAAGTTCATCTTCACATAATCAACGTTGCTACTTCGATACATTTCGAATCAAAGTTGCATTTTGATCTGAAGCTTTGGACCTCTCGCGTTTTGTATGCGTTCTATGTCCTAACCCTAGATACACTGCACATGCCTGCATTCCTCACGTTACGGTGTAGTCACTTTCAAAAATAGTTATATTATTAATTGAACGTTTGTTAGATATTTCGTGATATATTTTATACTTTACATTTCCACACATACTTTTATGGATTTCACAATATTATAGACTAACAGTATTTCAATTATTATTACAATACCTTAATATACTCTATAATGAAGAGAAAATATATCTAAGTGAATATGCGATCCGGGAGCGATCGGACACCAAATTATCGAATAGAATCAGCCGCTATTTTATCAATGACATAGGATCACTAAGAACGGGTGGGAGGCAGAACACACCGGCATAATATTTTCATTAATTAAGAAATTTCAATAGTTGGCTGCTCCAACGTGTAGCTTTGGAAAAATAAACGTTTGAAATAAGAAATATTTTTTCGTTCGTGGTTTTGACATACCGGATATTCGTCAGCGAACTCATACATTTGTGAATACCTATACACTACGGAAATTCTTGCAAGATATAAAACCGCCAAAAGGACAAAAATAGAGTTGTTGGACATTTTCCTCGCTAAAATTTCTCGATATTCTATAATTCCCAAGTCAATAATAGCATATTGAACATGGCTGATTGTAGCCAGGAGTAGTTTAATGACACAAGGTAGTCATGATGGAACGCCTTCTTCACAACTGCTCTCACAGAATGAGACCATAATTGAGGGACACCAATACGGTTTTCTTCAGATGAAAAATGTACCACTGATATAGCCCTGAGATGAAAAATTTTGACGCACGTCTTATAACTAGTGGGAAGTAACGTGCTTTTTAAGGTGTCCTCGATCCTTAAATGTCTTAGCACATATGATACATGCATAAGGTCGTTTTCCACTGTGAACTAACATGTGTCGTTTGAGGCTGACACTATCAGAAAAACTTTTTCTACATTCAGTGCATGAAAATGGCCTCCAAGCTGTATGTAGTAACATGTGTCGTGATAGGTTTCTAACCTCTTTAAACCCCTTACCACACACATTACAGCTGTGCGGTCTGTTGTCAAAGTGAACTAATAGGTGCCGCGTCAAGTTACTTCGTTGATTGAAAGCCTTTCCACAATCTGAACAAGAAAAAGGAGTTTCTTCACTATGAAGTAACATGTGGGTCTTCAAATTAGAATTCATAGCAAATGTCTTTCCACATACATTACAATTGTGCGGCTTCTGACCAGTGTGGAGCGACATATGGATTTCCAGATATCCACTCTCTTTAAAGGTCTTGCCACACATTTCGCAACAATATGGACGAGCATCAGTGTGGACTCTCATGTGTCTTTGTAGTTGACCAGAAGATTTGAAGCTTTTGTTGCACTGTTTACAGGAATAAGGCCAATTCCCGGAATGAAGCTGTATGTGAACTTTCAAATTGCTTTTCTCCGTACACTCTTTACCACATACAGTGCAGGTGTGAGGCCTGATTCCGACATGTGTTAACAAATGCATTTTCAAATTAGTACCCTGATCGAAAGTCTCCCCACAAACACTGCAAGAAAATGGATTTTCGTGTGTGTGTATCAATATATGTTTTTTCAGATAATCGCTTCTCTGAAATGACATCTCGCATGATGGACAGGAGTAAGGTATCTTTGGGCATGTCGGCATTATTCCGGGCCCATATTCTGTCGTACCATATTTGTTGCATGACAACAGTCCATTTCCAAGCATTTCCGTTGCAGGATTTCCAGCCACAGGCAGTGATTCTTGCAATACACTGCAAGAACGGGGTTGACTTTGTAGTTGATGCTCATCAATCATAAATATATCGGTTGTGTTTGACAAGATTTCAACCCTAAAATTAACATGAAAAAAACATTTTAATGATTGAAATAACGGACTATTTCAGTTTCATACGTCGACAGACATTTGTCAAAACCAGCGTTCTGTCTAAATATAATTTACTTCTTCCCATCGTATGGTCTTGTCATTATGAAATAAAGAGTTCAACACATTAAGTCAAGACTAGTGAAAAATTATGCCTACAACCATATCATTCTGTAGAGCAACTTGCCAAATGAACAGGCCTTTTAAATGCTCTGACTTACTGTAATAAAATTACAGAAATTTTAAAAAACCTGTTGATACTTCTAAAAAATCCTTGATGTCAAAATATTGTGAAATTTAAGACGAAAAAATGTTCATGGCTGGGTTTCATTTCGTCTGTCGATTCGAATAAGAAATGAATCTGTACTTGTAATTAGGAGAGGAATATATGTCACAGCTTTGCACTAACAGGTACAAACGGATATCTTGTCATAAAAAATGAAAGTATTTCCGTGAAAAACGCATCAGTATATTTTGATATATCCCAACACTCTTTTCCACATAAAACTTTACTGTCTATTAATTGGATAATTTATATGATAGACTATGTGGCTAAATGAGCAATTCAATACACACAATCAATTTCAGACTTAAACTTAATATCCAAACGTTATCGTTAATTTCGACAGGGAACAGAGAAATAATATTTTTAAATAGTAAAATGATCTTTTATAGTACTAGCACTGGCCCTCTTTCATCGTTACTCAAGTGAACTCACAGCAACACACAGCTAGCACTGGAAAACACGAACTGAAACTTACACGAGGACGTTATTGAAAATACACGAATGCGAGGCTAGCAAATGGTGTACCAGTTCATGGTACTCGTTTATCAACTTACCGAGATATCAATTCAATCGAACATCAGTAAAATGTCATCACCATCATTTATTGAACAATTAATTCCAACGAGCCAGAGGCTCTTACAAAGGAATTGTACAATACAAATGTATTGCCATCTACTACAATTTTACATATAACCTATATACCTTACATACACATTTGCTGCGAGATTAAGTTAATTGTCAACTATGATACTGTACGTAACACTGTAATTAGCTTACCTAAATAAAATGTACAATAAGAGTAAAATAAAATTCAAAGTAAAATAATAATTAAAATAATCAATTTATCAATGTTGTTTTTCGGAAATGAACATTCGTATAACCTATAATTTATGAAACCTACATTAAGCTGATGACATCGGTTTTTCACCCATCAAAACAATTTTATAACCACCACCACGAAACTACATGATAGAATATATAACTTTCAGTGTCGGTTAATTATTACTTCCCCTGCGAGATGGCATATTTGCGTAACGAGTCACAAGAGTTAATTTTAAGATAAGTGAAATATATGGCTTCTATAATCTACGAAAGGAAAGCTACATAATTCATTACTAATTATTATTATTACTATGGTTCACTAAACGAAGCTTCCAATCGATGGCTTGAATAAAAATAAATAAAAAATACGAGAACTGACCCCTTCTTGACACTTTGAAAACAATTGAACAACATTAGCTGTTGTCTGTATACTACGCACTGTAGTGCAATGTTTCACTGCTCTCGGATGAATAGATAGTCAGAATCTTTATATAAATACTTGAGTATCGCATGGCCGCAATGTTGTGTTATGCGTATCATGTATAACGTTCCATACATAAATAGTCCTCTACCGTCATACACAATTTCAGTGTGATTGCTGTAATAGTTATGGAGATATTTACAACTAGTGAAGTATTTCTTATGTTCAATTGTTTTACATGTAGGATATAGAATTACGTAACAGCTAGCTTTCACATCGATTGCGTGAATAGGATAACAAAAATACAAAATACTGTTTTCTTTTATCACAAGAGTACAACTGGCAAATTGGCAGCTTACGTAGTGGCGACAAGTGGGGGTCAGCGACAAATCACGGTTCTACCTAGATAGAGACACCAGGTGAGTTCGAGTCCGGATACATTATAGCCAGTGCAGCGCTCCACCCTTCACAGGAGAGTGACACCCCGCCCACACAAGAGGTGCTATGCTGCGGCTGCTTTTTCCGATTATTCTCGTAACCCACTGGTGATGACTGAAAGAACTCTGTCAGCACGAGGCCCAGATGACCTCACTCTTCCTCCCATGAAAACAACAAGCATCATCATAATCTTCATCATCTTCTGTCGGCACGGAGATACGCCCAGGAAATGCTACGAGAGTGTGTGCCTCCCTCCCAGATGCAGCTCGACAAACCCCTCTTTCAGCAGGATATCCACCTTTACACAGCGTGGGTATGCTTGGTATAAGCATCCTCTCTTTTTCAGTAAGTTCTCTAGGCCTCTCACCCATCGAGCACGTTTGAGACTAGATTGGACGACGGTAAGTTCAGTCAGAAGCAACTATGGGACACTTAGAGAGCCAGGTGCATAAGCTGTGATAGGACCTCATTCAGAATTACACCTAACACCTGTATGCCTTCATACCAGAATGTATCGCCACCTGTCGCTCTATGTGCCATCCAACACGATCCATGTGTATCCTGCACGTGTAGGTTACCCTGCAGTAAATGCTCACAAAAGACGGTTTATATAGCCAACATGTTTCACGCGAGGACGATCTTCATAAGAAGAGAGAAGATAACAATACAATTGTAGCAGATATTCATCCAGTTGACATTAAAAACCAACGAAAAAGAACGGCACCAATAGCGCCGGGGCGAGACATCTTAATTCAAACAAAGAGAAACAATGTTCCCTCTAAGTCGGGAGGAGAGACGCACGTTGTGGTGAAGGAGTCATCGGCACAGGATGTAGTCGATCAAGAAGAAGAAGAAGCTGGGCCATTCAAGACACCCAGGAAACGTCGCAGTCAGAGGCAGGGCCTGATTATCGGTACCAAACAAGGTAACGACGAAGACTTACAGTCAGCAGACAAAACAGCTTGGTTGTATGTGGGCAGGGCTAAGAACGGAACGACCGAAAATGCAATTCGAACCTTTCTATTACGCAACAACATAACCGAGGGAGTTGTTTGTGAAAAGCTCAACACATTAGGTTCTAAGGAAGCCTTTAAGGTTGGCATTCCTTTTAATCATCTCGCCGAATTAGAGAAACCAGAGTTTTGGCCAAAAGGGGTGCTTGTTAGAAGATTCCTTTTTCGAGGCCACAGATTTACCGAAGGAGCTGATTTCGAATAACCAAACTATAAAACTTCTTTTATGGAACACGGAAGGACTAAGAAACGCGTTACAACTTACGCCACCAAATCTAACATTGAACTATGACATAATGATTATGACAGAGACCTTTTTACAAGAACCTTTAGACCTACCAGGTTTCTACGGGGTACATGCCTATGCAAATGCCACAGGAGGCAGACCAGCTGGCGGAGTGTCTTGCTTTCTTAAACCGACAGCTGGAAGCATACTGGAGTACAAGACAGAGTCAAATGCCATAATAGTCAAAACAACAAGGCTCACTCTAATAGGGGTATACATCGCTCCAGTTACGGCAACAGAAGATGTAATAGACGCTCTTCTAAGAACAATAGGTCATGTAACAAATCACACGAATGTAATATTAGCAGGCGACATTAACTGCAGAACTGACAAGCCAAGCATAAAGACTGATCTAGTTTTGGAAACCCTAGAAGAAGAAGGGTTCACGTTAGTAAACGAAAAAACTTTTCAAACTTATTTCGCACACAATGGAGCAAGCGCCATCGATCAAGTGTTCTACAGGGGAAAAGCGATTCGCATAGTGAAACAAGAAGGATTATGGGCATCGGGTGCTTCTCCAATTCGAAAACACATCCCCGTGCACACTGAGATAGAAATAGCGTCACAGACTGCAACAGCATATCGATTTCCAGAGCAACTCCCTTCTAGGAACCTAGATCAGACAAAATTGCAGGACATAACATGTATTGAAGAAGCAAAAGCCCTCATCGCTCAGGATCAAATAGATGACGCGGCGCAGTGTGTTAGCTTGTTAATCAGCAAAGCCTTCGTCTACAGAAGAAAGAGACATGCACAAAAATGGTTCGATAGTGAGTGCTACATTACTCGGAAAATTACACTACAATCGTTGTACAAAGCAAAGTGCACAAACCACAAAGCTGATTTGGAGTATTACGCTACGAGGAGGAAAGAGTATAAACTACTACTTCATACTAAAAGAACCGAGCACATTGAAGCCGAAGCAAGGGAAACAGCGGAACTAGCAAGATCAGATCCCTACATAGCTCTAAGAAAGAGGCAAGCTCCTAAGGCAAGAGAAATACCAATAGAGACATGGGCGGAACATTTCTCTGGGATCCTCAACAAGAATGGAACATTGGAAGAACACCAAGTCTCTGCTACAAATTGCATAGCTGATGATTTCCTCCAAATAACCACAGATGAAATACAAACTAATATCACGTCATCTAAGAAGGGTAAGGCGGCAGGACCTGACAAGATATTCATAGAACACATAAAAGAGACACAAGATCTGCTTCTGCCCATCTGGACAGACCTATTTAATAAGTGCTTGTATACAGGAGTCATTCCTGTAAGCTGGAGAACGGCCCAAATGACAATTCTGTACAAGGGGAAAGGAAACACTGAAGATCCCAACTCTTACAGAGGAATAGTACTAGAGCCCGCGATATTCAAGATTTTCTCTAAAATTTTAACAAAAAGACTAGCCAAGGAGGTGGATATGTACATACCAGATTGTCAATTCGGCTTTCGAGAAGGACGGAGTACTCTACAAGCAGTGGCATTACTACAAGAAGAAGTGGAACAAGCTCTGAGGCATAAGAAAGGGAAATTTCACGTGGTCTTCATAGACTATCGTAAAGCTTTTGACTTGATAGACAGGAATATCCTCATAAATAAACTTAAAGGGATGCTAGGAAACTCTAACCCCCTAGCGAGAATAGTTGAGGTAATCCTAGCATACAACTATGTCATTTTAAATGACGGTGTAGTTCTGTCTGAAAAGGTCCGTCAGACAAATGGCGTACTTCAGGGCGATCCTATGAGTCCCCTACTTTTTAACATCTTGACAGCTGACATTATTAACACCGTCCAAGACTACCCAACAGTGAAACTTATCATGTACGCCGACGACATGGCTCTAGGTTCACATTGCATAAGTGATCTGCGTGCCGCTCTTCAGAAACTTGAATTATGGGCTGACGAAAACAGTTTAGTGATCAACAAAGAAAAAACAGTGCACATGACTTTTAGAAAAGGAGGCAAACTGGCGTTGGATGATCATTTAACTCTGCAAGGAGATATGCTAAGAGTAGTAAATAATTTCCGGTATTTAGGAATATATCTACAAACGACACTGTCGTCCTACAGGATACACACTCAGGAAAGGGCTTCAGCAGCTACGAAAGCCACTCATCGAATTAAAAATATCCGACAACTTTCTTTGCCCACTGCAATGTCATTGTTCAAAACAGTAATAACTCCAATTGCCTCATATGGAATAGAATTAATATGGGATAAGCTTTCGAGTAGCGATTTCAAACGTTTAGAAAGTGTTAAATCACGATATCTGAAGAGTGCTTTGGGAGTTGGGATTTATGCACCCTCAAGGATTGTATACGAATTAGCCAGGGAAAGCTTCTTCTTGGAAGACCTGAGACTGCAATTCACGCTGCCATCTACCGGCCCTTACCAAGCGCATCTCGAACTGCGGCGGAGGAAGAGAAATGACATTGACCCTGATTTTTATAGCACTAGTGCAATGATGGATAGGCAATGGACGGAGGCAGGACAGGATCTAAGACATGTGGTAACGAGACTTGCAACTCATGGTTTTCACCATAAGATCTGCTTAACTCAGGGTTTTCACCAGCCAGATGATGATTGCGTATGTTCGTTGTGTGACAAGAGATGTGACCGTTATCACTTAACTAAGTGTGTAAAAAGAACTAAATCCATCAGAGACTACAGTGAAAACTAAATAGCATTGTAAGATCAAATTGTATTTAGAATTATATTTTCGTTTATTATGTAGGTTAAGTAATGCTCTTTCGAGCGCATCTTATTAAATTAATGCTCAGTATTGTACTGTAGGCGGCGCCTATAGTGGACAAAACACGAATAAGGTTTAAGATCAAATATGCCAAACAAGGCTATAGAGTTCTTCTTTGTATTTTCTACAAAGAGAATGAATTTTAGTAGTGTGTCTAAAGACTAATAAGGGATGACATAAATAAACATAATTGATGAGAAGTATCTAAGTTAACTCTAATTATGTCGCTTGAAGTATATTCGTGATAGTATTATATCTTCCTTCTAACATGTCCTGTGTGTGTAGCCTGTCACGTGCACCGCCGATGGTTCCTTCATGGCGAGGATTTTGCACAAATGAGTGAAGGTACAAGTACATGCAGCTGAAAATATGTAACAAATTTCTATCAAATATTGGAGACTTTACCCAGCACATTGTCTAATTGTTACAGTCAAGAAGAAAATACCTTTATCCGAAAGATCATAAAAATATGTTTCTCTAGTCTTGCTCCCTTGTAAATAAATCTCTTCTATGGCACAATCCTAATTTTCGTCTCTGAGAAGGTTACATGTTCCCCTCATATTAAAAATATCCCAAGCCTTCCGCCGGGCCAAGAAAATCATAAGTTGAATTATAAACTGTTACACGGATAACAACAAAACAATAAAATGACGGACAGTAAGCGAGAAACGCTCCGATCACTCATTGGCTGAAAGAAGAAATCTGCTCCTTCTTTGCACGTGGATGGGATAAACACCAGTTCTCCTGGAATCAAGGCGGGTGCAATAGTCTTTTCACTATGGTATTGTAAGTGCTGCCAACATGATTCTAAGCCTCTTGATAGGTCCAATTTTAAAATAACAGTAACTTCTATATTAACAAATGGATTTCATCCAAAATTGGCACAGCAATAGATCATAATATTTCAGACTATTTCTGACCAACACCTGCGTGACATTGTTGCCAACATGATTTAACGCGCGCTGATAGATCCAATGTCTATCTGCATGTAACGTCCATGCTATCCATTGGACTTCAAGCAAATTTTGTATTCTGTACCTTAAGAGATGGAACCAAGAATATACTAAGTTACCAGGACTGCCAACTGTAGCGCTCTATTAAGCTACATTATGCCAGGTATATTTCGAACTAATTAGTAATGTCGATAATACCAACTTAATTTCGTCATTATTCTAGATAAGTGTTTATAGATTAATAATTGGCATGAATCTTAAATTTAAAGAAAAGTAGGCTCTTTAGTTCGGCACGGAACTTCTTCTTTATAGTTCCGTTAGAAGGCGGAAGGTAAATTCCAGTGATTTGCCTATGATAATGTCCGGAGATGTTGAATTAATTACTGAGAAACAGGCAATAGCTAATGAATTAAAAGTATGGTACGGTAGTGTGTTTAATGCATTTAATAGCTGTGTGTTGGACCATAACTATGATTCTGATAGACCACCATTCCAAATAAACCAATCGTTGATTCTAGCAAGAATTAAAAACCTACATAGAAATATATCGTAAGGCCCAGACAATATTTGTGGAGATGTGCTAAAACTGGGAGGTACAGCCATTGGCCGATACTTGGGGGTGCTGTTTAATGTATCAATTAATATCACACAAATACCCGAAGACTGGAAAAGGGCTACAATAGTTCCAATATTCAAGGAAGGGAACAGATTGCTAATGGGAAACTATAGGCCTGTTAGCCTCACATGCATCATACTTAAACTGATGGAGCACCTTATTTCTGATTACTTAAGGGAACAGTGGGGAAAATTATCATGGCTTAATGGGAGGAAACACGGATATAGACAAGGGTACTCATGTGACAGCCAAATGTTATCACTCTTTCAGGATATTACTGACTCGCTAGACAAGGGGTTGCAAGTTGGCGCTGTAATTATAGATTTTGCGAAGGCATTTGATGTTCCACATGACATACTACTCCGTAAATTAGCGGCAACGAAGACTGATAAACGAGTAATCTTATGGATTCAAGAGTTCCTCACTGGTCGCTCTCAAAAGGTTAAATGGGTAATGTATTCCCGGAGGACATTTTGATATCGTCAGGTGTCCCTCAGGGTAGTGTGATCGGGCCCCTCTTATTTCTGGCACTTATTAACGACCTACCGAATGGGATTCGAAGTGATTGCCGATTGTTTGCGGATGATTGTGTAATTTACCGAAAAATTCGAACATCACAAGACTACGCTCAGTCACAAACTGACCTCAACCTTGTTCAAAGTGGGCGGTTGTCAACAAAATGAAGATAAATACGATTAAATGTAGTCTTATGGGAATAGGGAGAGGGCGAAAGCATGATCTTCAATATTATATCGGCTGGGAAATACTTGTAGAAGGAGACTCGTGCAAATACTCTGGCATCCATGTAAGGAATTATATGAAATGGAGTACTCATGTGGATTGTGTCGTCTCCAAAGCGCACAAATCTCTTCATTTTGTAATGCGGGTATTAAAAGGCAGTAGCTCTACCGCAAAAGAATTAGGATATTTGACCCTGGTGAGGCCAATCGGCTCAGCTCAGCGGTTTGGGACCCATATCAGGTAGGGCTCATCAAAGAGCTGGAGATGGTACAAAGGAAGGCTGCTAGGTTTGAACTGAACGATTTTAATCCTAGAAGTAGTGTAACTCGAATGATAGAAGAACTAGGGTGGGAATCTCTGGAAGATACAAGGACGAAATCCAGGCTATACGCTATGTTTAACACTTACACTAATCGGCCAGTATGGGGAGAACTAAGCTAACGTTTGGGAAATCCCACCTACTTGAGCAGGGCAGATCATCCACATAAAGTCAAGGTCCGACCACAGCGCACAAATTACAGGGAATATTCTTTCAAAGGGGGGACCTACACCTTCGACAGCAACAAAATAGTGAATTTTTAACATTTATATTCTTTGCACTGATAAACTGTTTTGAGTTGTCACTTAACAGAGTATACATACAATACAATTTTAAAATAAACCAACTATTAAATATTTAGAAAATTTCATCATCATGGATATATATGCACACAAAATGGCGGCTGTATATTATACACAAGAATGGGGTTTCCTTAGAAACTCTTTGACATATTGTTACATTTTAATTATTGTTTTTTAATCTGGTCCTAGATGTCATGGCAACAAAATGTACTAGAATGATTGAAATATTTGAAGAAGAAATATTATTTTGAGATTTTTTAAATAATGGGTTTAAAAATCTATAAACCTTTCATAGTAAATAATTTATTATTAATAAACTATAATGGTTAGGGCAACAATTCTAGTACATTTTGTTGATACCTATCCTAGAAATGTGACTACAAAACTTCACTGAAATATTTTTGTAAGTTCATGAGTTATTAGGGAAACGGAATGAAAAATATGAACTTATGGGAAATGAGCGACGAAAGTTTCACATGGTTGGGATGTTCTAAAATTCCCCTGCCGCATAAACTAGTCCTTCCTCACCGGATTTCGCAGTGTTTTCCTCCAGTCGTAGTCTCTTATTTCCTTCAAAACCGAACTAGTTTTCTTTGCTAATGCTAACGAAGAGAAGAGCTAGGTTGGTAGGACACCCAGGAATAGCAAAGTTTGTTATGGAAGGAATGGTCTAGGATAAGAACTGTAGGGGTAAACCAGGTTAGAATATGTTAAACAGATTGCCTCGGATGCAGGGTGTGGCAGCTATGTACAGATGAAACGATTAGCTCAGGACAGAGAGGCATGGAGTGCTGCATCAAACCAGTCAAAAGAGTGAAGACTCAAACAACAATAACAACAACTATTAGACCAAAATATTCCTGCTATATTTTGTGCAAATTTTATAATGCCAGTACTTTCAACATAATTCGATAGATAAAGTGAATATTCTAAAAGGGCCAATTTTGAGGAATGGAGATTGCTCATTAAAATGGGCGTTGACAGAAAATTTTATTTTCACTGGGAGATGTCAGTCATATCGTATTTTTACTATAACATCCGTTCTATTCGAGATATTAAACCAATTCTTTCACTGAATGAAAGAGAAATTGTTGTTCTATTCGAATATGATATTTTGAAAAAGGTGTTGATAATTGTAAGTCATGACCTGCCTCAGTCTTAGAGCCTTTCCCCAGACGTGTTGATGTGTATAAGAGAATGTAATTACTATATTGTGTTTGATGTTATTGTTGGGAATTTTCTGTATTTCTACCCCCATTTGCAAATATTATAGATAATAATAATAATAATTCAGGATTGCGTACGGTAGCCAGGTTGGCCAGTGTTTTACAGTGCTGTTAACTTGTGAAAGCGAAATTCTTCTAAATGTGTCCCAATTTTCCAAGATTCGAATTTGGCGCGAGATTATATTAGTAGAAGAAATAATCTTGCAAAAACAAAATGGGTTTCCAAGGAGATGCAGTTACAGGGGTACCAACCTGTGAGTCATGGATTTTAAAAAGAGTTTTTCAAGATTTCTTAAGATGTGACATTGGGTGGTAAGTTCTTCCCAGAACAAACACAACGGCTTATCATGGAAACTCAGTGGAGGTTGCATAGAGAGGGATACCAGGCAGTGTGATGTAAAATTTACAAAGATTTAAAAAAATGTACTCAGATTTGAATTTTGTCACTAGCAGGATTAAAAATAAACAAAACGGGTTGTCATGGTGACCAAGTAAGGGTAATTTTAAATATTTGGGAATATATCACACAGTAAGGGAAGAAATTCTCTCAGAGTTTTGAATTTAGATGCTAAATGGTCCACGAGGTAAACTAAATGGGTTGCGATGGTGACAAGTAGCGGTCATTTTGAATACGTACGGTGGATATCAACCTATTTAAGTTGAATTTTTTATGGATTTAAATTTAAGTGATAAATTACAGTAAATGAAACGAAACCGATTTTCATGGCTAATAAGTGGCGGTGGTTTTGAAAAATGATTGTGATTCATGAAATTTTGGGAAACAATATGATCAGGACTATACAAAGACGTGGTTTTCAAATGCAGCATTTCTATTTTTATAAAATTACAGTAAAATTTGTAGCAATGGTGGATTGCTTTTTGATTAATGTACGGAAAATAATACACAGAATAAAGTATCTTAAACCCTGTCAAAGAATTCTCCATCACTTGAGGGTTTCATGATATTAATTCATATTACCTGGCACTTGTTCTATATGACCCTCGTAATATAAGATGGAGATTCCTGTAAGCAATTGTTCAATGTAATGTAATAATTTGTCCCTGCACTTAATACGAGATGGCTTTATGCTCTATGTTTTTACGTCAAGGTCCATTTCGCTTTGTCCTCAATGCTTTTCGTTTTGGCGAAAATTAACTTAAAACTGTTGAATTTAGGTTATTTAACGCTCCTATATTTTCTTCTTAATTTTGAAATGTTACTTGTTCAAGTTGTATACATTTTGCTCACCTACATTTAACATAACTTTTACTTGTGTTGTATTAGTTCGTTTTCCTTCTGGGCTTAGGTTAATTCATATCTCAACCATTTACAACTATTGTATGTATAATAGATCCTGGTTTTGCCCCGTGGCAATTACAACACCTCTTCTATTCTCAAGAACCTCATTACTCAAGCCTTCTTGTGAGTAGGTGCTAATCAATAGTTAAATCATATTGATCATTTAGAACAACCTTGTGCGTCATTCCTTTAAATTTCGCTTTGTTACAACATCAATGCATATAAGGATATGCGTAAAACAGTCAACGAGGTTGGGAATAATATAAGCGGTGCCGATATTTTCAGACATACATTACAGTAATTTAAAAGTAATTCACAATAATCATAGATGACTGGCTAAATAGATTATCAGCAGCCGAAGAGAAACTAAGGAATGTGAGTAATTTTAGCATAGAACCAACTCTCAAGTGAATATTGGATATAAGACTGAACCCTTCAACTAGAAGAGAGTAGGCAATGTCTCTGTTAAGATGTAAGCAAAATAGAGAATGTCGGATCACTATCAGAAAATACCTGAACCTGCACCTTACAACCACTGTAGAGAGTTAGGTCCAAGGAGAATTACCACGCGGCCATGTACCTCCTTTAGTGGCCAACAAAATGCAAAGCTTCCTTCGAGTGATCATATTTGAAGTATGTGGTGAGCTACGGTCATTCAACACCCTGGGTTATTGACAACAACGACGCCTCAGGCTTAACGCACAACGAACAAGAAGCTACAAAAGAGCATGGCCCAGAAGTCCACTACCCCAGCGGCGGTCCGGGCAGTCCGCTGATGCGTCTGACTTTATGCACCCAGCCGAATCCCCGCAACAATCACAGCAATAACCTAGATGACTAGCTGATTCGGACCGATATACCTGTTATGCTATTATGTAAACACTATAGCAAGACCTGCCTACCCAATATGTATTTCTCTTCAGGAGCAAGGTACCCAATAAAAACTCCGCAGACACAAGGATAGGACAACTTTTAGATAGGCCGAGAGCTGGTGCTTTTAGATAGGCCGAAAAGCAGGTGAATTTTATGTTGCAAACCAAACCCCATCCATCCATTTCGGTTTCTCAGAAAACTCCCCAGATAATGTTATCTTGAATTCCCAAGCTCCAAACAGTAAACCTACAATCACACCAGCAGCTGATGTGCGTTATGTTGACACCTGTCAAATTACTTAAATCCTCCCAAAGTTTAAGGTTAGATGCAGAAGATATTTGATAGGATTTACTTGTACCATTTCCGAGTGAGGTGGAAGCTACTTATGCTCAATACTTAAGGCTACAAAAGAGTCGTCTGGGGCTGAACAGAGCAGCTCACTAGGGGAGTTAAAAAGTAGTGGACGTTCCTAACAAAACTCATATTACAGGCATATACTCTTCACTGTTGCATGTACATTTCCTCCAACCATATGAAATGGGATTCCACCAAGTCAGAAAGAACTGTAATAGAATGGATATTTTGTGGGTTGCTAAATAGAAAGTTAATACTGTATAAGACATGTATCATATGCTCCAATGAAACATTTTCAGTTATGCTCTCATAAAAGAAGAAAACACTTTTTTCTCATAATGATGTCCACTTACTCATTCAAATGATTCCCACTTGCATCACTTTCTTCAACATGGATTTCTTCTTTCAAATCCTAGGGAAAATAAGATGCAATAATTTCTTTCTTTGCTATCAACTCACACATTTAACAAAAAATACAAAATATGTAATTGTACAACACAGCTAAATTGTTGTAAATATATATTCGCTTCACAACTACCGGACACTAGCTTCATACTGTCCCTCACATCTTACTGATGGAGATGATCGCTATGTCCTCCCTAGTTCTGTAACTTATGATACACCACCAAGCCGTCACTCCTTTAGAAACCAAGTGAATCTTAGTGTGAGAGAAAATGCAGAGATCACTGCCTAAATGGAAATAATATCCCTCAGCAAAATGCAAAAATGAACATTTATTTTTAAATGTATAGTTGTAAGACCAGACGGGGTCATAGGATCTAACACATATAAGCATTGAGTATCAAGTGACAAGCCCCGCAAGATTTACAACTGCACATCTTTTGAAAATGAAGTTAAAAAATTATTTAGACACCTCACCTATACAATATTTTAAATTTTCACAAAACACTGCAGTTGGAGCTAATAAATTTTCAAATTATGTTAGAAAAAGCCAAATAAGAAATTCTGGAGGGGGAGCGTTATGTAGAGTATATAACATCAATATTAGAGCAACCTCATATTAATTAATGCAATTAGTATCTGCCATATTATGGTATAGCCGGCCCCGTGCTGTTGCGGTAGCGCACCTGCCTCTCACCCGGAGGCTGCGGGTTCGATTCCCGGCTCCGTCACGGATTTTGGAAACTGATGTGGGGGCAGGAATGGGGTGCACTCAGCCTCGTGAGGATAATTGAGTAGCTGTCAGAGAGTGAGGCAGCGCCCCGATCACGAAAACAGAAATAAACGCCTGAGGGCCCCGATTCACTGATCACGCGTCACCCCAATATCTGCAGGCTAAATGGCTGGGCAGCGGTCGCTTGATAGGTCTAGGCCCTTCCTGGGCTGTAGTGACAGGGGTTATTTTTTCATTATCATAGTATGGTCTTCTTCAGCAATGTGTTTTAAAAGAAAGGAAAGCGTCCTAATATTTAACTTTGGTTTTATATAAACATTTTATAAACTACAGTAAGAAAACAACTCTAACAAATGTGGGCTGTAATTGGACGATAGTATAAAACTAATTTAATAAAAAAGTCATATATCTAAATATATTGTATAATATTCCTAAAAATTATACTATACATATTTTCTTAAAAAGTATCTTGAGATAGTCAACAGGGTGTCCTTTCTATTAGATGAATATAGGCTCTTTGTGGAGTAGAATATGTTAGGCTCCATGGGAAATTTCGAAGTGATATGGAAATGTTGACAAATATCTGTTGTGTTGTAAGCTCTGGTCATATGTTAGTGTTAACTTTCAATGTAATTTATTCCAAAGTTCTGTTGATTAGAGTATTATTTTATAATGTTCCACGAGTTTTTAGTTATAAAGTCTATTTGTTTGTTGGTCACGGCCGACTGTGGACCACCTTCACTCTCTTCATCCTCTCTCCCACTGCCTTCTTCTGTGCCTCTGTGTAAGATCTTCCTCTCCTCACTGACAACTCCCCTGTCTCCTGTCAACCCCTTAATTAGTCGTCTAAATCGCTCTCTGTCCATTATGTCTTCTTCTTTCACCCCCATCCGATCAATGTCCAATCTCACTTCCCGAAATCATTTCCTCTTTCTGAAGAATTCAAATATCCTCTTCGTCAATTTGGTACGGTTCATATTCACGAAGTGTTTTGAAAACTGTATTCTTTCTCATCAGGGCTACGACTCTTTTCTTCAAGTATAGTTCTTTGTTAGCTTTGAGTCTCCTCTCTCCATCCTTGATATTTAGGCCCAGGATTTATCGGAGCATTTTCCTTTCTCTCAACTGGATATCTTCGAGGCCGCCCTTCCCAATCATGTCTAGTGTTTCTGCTGCTTACAGACATTCAGGTCTGACAACAGTGTCCAAGTGTCACTTCGAGGCCGCCCTTCCCAATCATGTCTAGTGTTTCTGCGGCATACAGACATTCAGGTCTGACAACAGTGTCTAAGTGTCTCTTCGAGGTCAGCCTTCCCAACCATGTCTAGTGTTTCTGCGGCATACAGACATTCAGGTCTGACAACAGTGTCCAAGTGTCTCTTCGAGGCCAGCCTTCCCAATCATGTCTAGTGTTTCTGCTGCATACAGACATTCAGGTCTGACAACAGTATCTAAGTGTCTTAATTAATAAATTAATATACTGAACAAGTTCATTGTAAATACCATTTGTTATTTTAAAAAAGTATTCATTATAAGTATTGACAGGCGTCTTTATTTAAGAATTAACTGATACAAGTCAATACAGATCAACATACACAAACATACCACGGATTAATGTTTCTGCTTATTATAAAAATCTATAAACCAGCTAATATTTTATCCTAGCCCATAGCCAAGAACCATAATAGTGGCCACTTAACTCCAACATGTTCAACCCTCTTCCTCAAACGCAGTATTCCGCCTTGTGAGGACAATCTAAAAGCTGACTAATTAGTTACTCTCCCAGACCGTAGTCAAGAACCAAAATGGTTGACAATTACGAACCAATTTAGGTGACCCTCGTCTCCCCCAACCTCATCCCCAAGCAACTCGTCTGACAAGAAACTGCTTCGAGACTACTGTAACGTGACGTCATGCGCTGTCTCAATACATGAATCAACTTGCTTGTAAAGTCACGTAGTCTAAGACCAACGTGACTATTACCACATGTCAGGTAATCATGACAACCATCATGGCCGCTGAGGGAACGCGAGGCCACCGTGGCAATATGTAATATTTAAAGAGGGAGAAAAATGGAAAAATAATTCAAATCTCGGGGATTTAAAGAGGAAATCTAGGTGAACTTAACTCGACAGGTTGGCAACCCTGATCATAGAAAAAGGTTGTAACTTGGTCACCAGGACAGATCAATGGTCAGAGCTAAGGCATATAAAGCCGGCTGATGCTGGGTTATGTCATGCATGGGTCAGATATTTAAGGTGCGTTAAAAAAGTAACGAGCCGGAGGCTGGAATGCGCCACCGGTGACGACATCGGCTAATCGTGGCGTGTGTAACGAGGTGTGTTTCCGACCAGAGCGTGGAAGGACACAGCCCGTCGCTAGCGGGCACGCGTACACGTCACGTGACGATACAAAGCGAGCAGCAGCATGCATCAATCGTCCAACGCTGCCAGTCGCATTGCAAAGTGACATGGAGGCGTCAAACGAAGAACAAAGAGGTGTTGTTCGGTTTCTGACAGCGGAAGGAGAAGGGGGAACGGGCATTCATCGCCGAATGTCACAAGAGTACGGCGAACTCTGCATGCCTCTTGCAAAGGTCAAGGCGTGGCACAAGCGCTTCAGAAAAGGACGGGTGTAGTTAGCCGATGATGACCGGTCTGGGGCACCCCCCTGCATTACCGATGACAACGTCCAGCTGGTTGATGCACTCATTACCCAGGACCGCCGAGTGACAGTGAACGCCATAGCCGCCGTGGTCGGATAGAACGTCGGAAGTAGGCACACCATCATGAAGGATCAACTGCACTTGCGCAAAGAGTGTGCCCAATGGGTGCCCCACAGTCTTCAACCACACCAGGAAGCATGTCGAATGCCCACTGTCTTGGTTATCTGCAGCGCTATGCGAGGGAAGGGAATGGGTTCCTGGAACGAGTGGTGGCTGGAGATGAGTCATGGTGTCATTACTTCGAACCAGAATCCAAACGACAAAGCCTCCAGTGGAAGCATCCAGGGTCACCACCACCCTAAAAAGGCAAAGCCATCCACACGAGTGCAGGAAAGGTAATGCTGACGTTCTTCTTTGATCAAGATGGCCCCCTTCTGATACACTTCATGCCGCACGGGACAACAGTGAATGCCCAGCGTTACTCGCAAACCTTGATCACCCTTCGGCAAGCAATGAAAACAAAACGACCAGGCAATCTCACCCGTGGGGTCATTCTGCTCCACGACAATGCACGACCTCATTCGGCGGCACTCCTGCAGTAATTCAAATGTAAGGTTATCGGCCACCTTCCATACAGTCCACACTTCTCTCCCTGTGATTACGCCACGTTTGGTCCCCTGAAGAGGGCTCTGCGGGGCCAACGACTCACCTCGGACGCCGACGTCCAGCTGTACGTGCGGAACTAGTTCACATCGCAGCCCAGGGAATTTATGAGACAGCCATTCACCGCCTCGTGTCACAGTGGGACAAGTGCCTCAACAGCCAGGGCCAATACTTCTAACCTACAGGTACTGGTTTCTGTAATTATGCCTCCGGCTCGTTACTTTTTGAACGCACCTTATATTATCACAGCGCCATTAACCAAAAGGTTTGTGCTTTTTTACAGTACAAAACCTAACATTAGTCATCAATACAGTTGTGAAAATACAATTCTGCAATCCATAAATACCATTTGGTGATAAGGAGATGAAGAACATGTCTTGTAAAGAGGCATAGAGTATTAACTCGATACAGTACTTACTCCTTTCACATCTGAAGATGCTGGTTCTACTTTGAGCCATGGAACAATCTCCGGTGTAGGACATTCTGCTTGACTGAATGGAACAATCTGCGGCGTGGGACACGATTCAGTCTTAATATCCCTCCTATGATGAGCATCAACCTGCAGGTAAATTACTTGTTTCACAAATATGTTCCTTTGCATAGGTGGAATTACAGTATATCTTACATACGACGTGCAACCTTTATGTTACGGGAATCTGAAAATAGACATCGATCTGGTTTCCATTTCCTTTCATTTCTTCCCAACACAATACAACAGAGACGAACTAGATCAGTAGGCCAATTTTCATTCAAGTTATTTTTCATAGATAACAATATGAAATAAATGACAGATTTTTGTGTTTTATTTGACATCTTCAATATTATTGTATCCGGATGATTTTTATAAACAACCCTCACTATAAATAATAGGCCATGAAGGATTCACGATAAATGAGAATTTTTATGGGGGTTCATAAAATCAAGGCATAAAGTTATGGAGGAAAGAGGAACCACACCTCCTATGTGGGAAGGAAATGGGTGTAGCTCAAAAATACACTTAAAGGAAAATAGTTACGAGTTCATCAAAGTGTATAGATGTTGGAGATTAGAATGAGAATATGAGAATGAGGTAAATATTCAATGTTACCTGGGGAACGTGGAATAGAACGAATATGACAGGCGGTATTGACGTATAGGACGGCCTCGCTCTGAACAAGATAACACACATTACTACTCTGTATCTCAATATTAATAGGTTTTTACCTAGTTCATAACTGTTTCAGGTATTTCAGTAAACTTATTTCAAGCTTGTTCATAAGTTTATTTTAATTATATATTTTCAGAGTCACGTTAGTGTTCAGTTTGGTTGATTTTAGATAAACTTTCTCAGTATGATGTTATTGAAGACATCAAGTGATGATTGCAATAACTAATACTCTCTCTCCAGTCTCTAGCAATTCATGTCTTGGAACAGAGGGAATTCCAAAACTACATTTTGCTATAAAACTCTCTTTCTAGTGAGTTAGTCCAGTAACACACATATTATGATGTGGCAACTCTGTAGATCATTATTCAAAACAATGGCTATGTCCTATCTCTATCTATGTGGAATACGAGGGCATTGAATTTAGGGAAGAAAAATCAGACTGAATGTGTATACATTGTTTCAGCTCCTCAATAGCAATAAGTATGAATATACAGACACAATATGACCTCTAGTTAACAGATACTGATTAACTTACTGCTTAATATAATTAACCTTGCAGACTACAAAAATGTGGTGTTGGAGATCACTAAGATTGCAATGTTACACAATATGTGGAATTAAAATACACTTACAATGTCGGCCAAGTCATCTGTTTGTGTCGACCATTCCGGCTCACTTTTGATCACAGCTTGCTCGTCCATTACGTTAGAAAACTAGAACACAGAAGTTTACGTGAACATCATTTACATACGGACTGATTGACCGAAATAGCCTCATACTTCAAATCAGGTGATCTCATACTTCAAATGTAATATTGGTTCCGGTATTCCGCATATATCTCGCGAGGTGCTCAGTATCAATAACAGTAAATCCTACTTGATCAAATGAGTCAAAGAATATTGTTGAGTAAATTCTAATACAAGTCATAGCGACTAAATGTGGATAAATGAGCAATTTATGGGTATTACTGTTTAACGCCAGTTCGTATAGGCTATAAACGGAAGTGAAATGGAGCAACTGTCAAATCCGTGGCGGATCCGGAGGGGGGCACCAGGTGCAAGTGCCCCCCCCCCCCCTCGAAAAACCAGTTGTCAGCTAGATTGATATTGCCGATAAAAATTGTTTCTGCAAACTGCACTGCAAGTAAAATCTTTGCTGTATTGCCTGCATTCATGAATGTGGTCAATGTTTATCATCAAATCATATACATAGTATGTAATGGCGACACTGTTAATATAATCGCTACATCGACAGTATTGCAAGTGCAGAGAGATTTTTCAGCAGCCTGCAACTTGTCAAATCATGGCTACGAACGCGAATGTCAGAGGAAAGGCTGAATGGCTTGTGTCTGTTATTTCTTCACCGTGATATAATGTTGACGTTGAAAAAGTTCTAGAACGTTTCTCTAAACGGGGTAAACGAAGGATCGCCCTGGATCTTATTTTGTAATAGGCATGTATTTTGCCTAGGATAGTCAACAAATAGAATCCCAATCGGTATTCAATACAATTGATTCATGTAGCCTATTTACATTTATGTGACTAGTACTATGTACATACAGTATTTGGTAACATTTGTAGACTTGTATTTTGTCTTCAGATAGTCACTATGATTGCAAATGTTTTAATACATATTAGACTGTGTAACGTGCATTAAAGTGTGGAAATGTATGCTTACATATTCTGTAGAATTAAAAAGGTTTTTATTTACGTAATGACAATGACTTGTGTTATTGAAACTGAAACAAATTAACCATTTTAATACTGTATAATGAAGATCTTGTAGAATAATAAAATCTGGTTGTTGAATGTTATGTGCAGTATGTGTAGATTAAATACATATTTAGTAATTTTATTACATATTTTCCCTAGCTACTCTGAAATCCTAGAATGCCCCCTCCGAGGTGAACCTTTGGATCCGCCACTGTGTCGAATGCGTTCACTTCCTTTGTTCCCTAACTCACACAAATCTGAACAATGTTTGGGCGAGACGGGGATATCTGCTTGTTAGTACATAATACAACTATCAAAGCGACTGAAATAGTTTCCGCAAAAGTTAACTGATCGCAGCACACGCTTCTTTGCGAATCAGGACTTGCTGTGTACAGGCCTCCAGATACCACTCAATGCCCAGTTCAAATGAAAACTCTTACTACTCCCCATTGAACGGAAGTGATAGAAATATGTATTTATCTACACACACTTAGAAAACTAACATGGGAATAATTTACATAATATCATCATAAAGTTGTTCCTAACTACATACCCCTGTCAAGGATTCAATGATACCTCTATATTCTCGACGGTTAAATATTGTAAGCTGCGTGTCACTGATGATCTGCGCTGGGCACTGAGCATACAATATCCTTCCGCCGTAAGAATAATTACCTAACTTATTGTTGTCCCATATCTCCACAACATTTAAAATACTCCTACTTGGATCTTCATCTATCAAGAAAAGAGTTCTCAGATTGTTCATTCTCACCTAAAACATCCTCCCAGAGTTACAAGCCGCCAGGTTCAAAACAAAATAATTAAATAGATTCATTCAACAGAAGTTGTCAAAATATTCGGCCCTCCACCAATGGATAGATTTAATACACATAAAATAACTGAGCTTTATTCATCTTGCATTACATGCTGTCCGTTCCATTGCACGCCATTTTACTCAAAGAGAATGTAATATAAGAGTCCCAGCTCCCATGTTAAATTATTTTCCTTAAATCCGCCCATAATCCGGCTTCAAAAAAACAATCATTTCTCTTCGGTAGGGGAAACATAAGGAACTAAATCCCTAAGATATCCGCTTATTTTTATGAATATTACGCAGACCTAGTCCCTTTGTGGATCAATTAGCATTAATAGCTATAACCTTTGACAATATTAGCTCTGCCAAAACGTATCACAAGCAATCAACAATATACTGATACATTATGAAATTTGTTGTCCACTTTGTAATGTTGGCAGTAAACGTACATATGTAGCTATATATTTTGATAATTATAATAATGTATTGTCGTTAGTTTATCAACTATACACCGCAAAAATCAATTATCTAACACGTTTTATAAGTTGAATGCTATAAAATGAAATATCGATTCATGACTGCTGACATAACCTCCAAATTCCAGAGCACATCCCAAACCCTCCCCCCTTTTTCGCCCTAACCTACATAACCTCCAAAGCTGATTATAGTATAATTAAAATAATCACCCCTACCCCCCTACCTGCTATCCTACACAGGTTCCAAATTCGTGTTTGAACCCCATGACCCTCTTGCAAATGTGATATGAGAAGGAAGGAGAAGGATAAATGAAAACCATAGGTGATAGAAACATTTTTTATTTTGCATTACACAATGTAGAAATAAAATTGTTGTATATGTATAGGTCTAGTATAGAAAGAACGTCACAATTGAAATTGCATTCTCGTCCAGTTCTGCTCTTGCAACTTGCTGTTCACCTGGATCCAGTGGACAGATCTGTAAGAATACAAACATCAAGCTATAAATACAATAAATTTGGAATGTAACTTATAATACACTAGACATGGAAGAATGCAGGCTAAGCTTCTCAAGGAAATATCCTGTAAATGGGCATGGAGGATTTCAGTTATTTCAGTGATCTCTTTCGACTGCAGTCCAATATTTTTGTTTAACATTTAATAATTTTCATCATGAATTCTTTCCTCAAGACAGTATCCATACCATTTAAAAACTCATTCAAATCCTCTGGTGTGTCAGCTAAGATCACGACGATGTCATCAGCAAATCTCCAAGTTAAAATTATTTCTCCTTGAATTGTTACTCCTACTTTGAATTTTTCTCCAACTTCCTTAATAATAATGTTATTGGGTTCACGTCCCTTTTAACTACACTGGCTTTTAGAGACGCCGGGGTGCCGGAATTTTGCCCCGAAGGGGATCTTTAACATGCCAGTAAATCTACTGACACGGCTCCCTCGCATTTGCGCACCATCAAATGCCAGCTGACTGTGCCAGGTTTCGAACCTGCAACCTTGGGCTCCCAATTTCCTTCATTGCTTGTTCTATGTATAGATTGAAAAGTATGGGTGATAAGTTGTGGCCTTGCCTTACACCTTTCTGAATACCAGCTTCTCTCTCATGTCCTTATGTTCAAATAACTGCATATCCTAAGGAACACAAAACGTGCTACACCTTAAAACAGTAGGCCTATTGGTATGGCACAAAATGGTAAATTGAAAGGAAAGTGATTAGTCCCTTGTTCATAAATTTACATGTGTCAACATTGTTTGGTATCCTTTAAACATGAGTCACTTTCAGTGATCTCAGGAGTAGCCTAAATATTGAGACTCATGTCCTAAAGGTCCTGGGTTTTATTGCAAATAAATAATTAATTCTAGTCTGTTTGGAACATGCAAAATTGAGACGTGTTTGGCTTAGTTCACACCACAATGATCCACTCAAATGGTGGTTCCTAAATTAAGGCCATGACTGCCTCTTCCCAATCCTAGTCTCATCTACAAATGCATATACCACTACATACAACCTATACATACAGTTAATGGGTATGTAGCTGTGTACTTCCCCATCCCACTCTCCCGGTATACTACTGCAACTTAAAAAATTTGCCACAATCAGTGTGTCCGTTTCTGATTGTGACAACCTACTGTCCCACGCGTCAATGTTCTCAGATAGGGAAGAATTCGGCTTGCTTCCTGCACCACTCTACACCTACCTCTCAAGGTCAAGTGCACAGCTGAATGCCGGCATCTGTAAACACGTTGATATGGCTAATGGTGGCAACATGGTTTTGCAGCAGACACCAATTTCCAACCAAGTTAAAACAGCTCACTGATGATTTGTTCTGAAATAGTTATTTCAATGCTCCCTATATTAGGTATTTATGTTGTTTTTGACAACCTTGACATGAACATTGTCAGGAATACTGTATGCCAGCCATCCTAGTTTCCCATCTGGGTGACAAATTGGTTATGCAGTTACAAGCTGAGGTATCTATGACATATATGTCAAGAAATATGGATCCATAGTATGTTACAACTATTGTATTATGTAACATATCAACGTGAATATTTAACGGCTGGAGAAAAAAATAATTTGATAATAAAATAACATCCAAGTAGGCATTCAAACAATTGGCCTCAATATGTAAGCATCATAGTTTGATCATACTAACATGTATTTCTCATTTCAATAGCCTGGGACATAGTGTTCATCAGCCCGAGGAACTAAGGTGTATCACTTTTCTGTGATGAGTGTAATAGTATGTGTAAATGTATTCGGGACAAGGATGGAATAGTGCCCCAGGATTTGAAATAAGGTACAGTACAATCCCAGCATTTGTCCCAAGGGAGTGTCGAAATTTCACACTCAGGATAGCCTCTGTCAATGCCAGGATAAACCGTTGATTTCTCGACTTGTTGCAGGTGCCTATCGCGACCATAGTGCATGACTTAACGAGCATGGCTACGCAGCAGGATGTCATTTCAATGAATGGTATCAGACCTTGGGGAAGAAAAAAAAAACCACTGTGCATGACGAAAACCAGGGGCGAGTATCTATCGTTAGTTACCTAACACTCTAACAATTATTGGTCTAGGAAAAACCATTGGTCAGATGGATGTGATATAGTACCTAATGCGTGGGGTTGGCAATACTGTACGCGATGCTAAAAATGGCGGAGTCAGCTGGAATTTCATCTGTATAAGTCGTGATCCTATTTGGCATGGCTGGGTGGGTTACAGACAGCGGAGGAGTAAACATCTATTACTACTGTATATCATCTCCAGATACCACTACAGGTATCTTGGCTAATTTCAGTAGTTTAAGAATTTTTTACTTTGGTTCAGGTAAACTCCACTCTTACCGAATATGTATCCAATAATCATTATAATTAGAGTTGAAAACTCTAGGAAAACAGACTGTTACTGAACCTGAAAGATTCATCACTCCATGGAAGTGTTCCATATGCCTCACCGCTGCCTAACATACACATTGCTGCAAGTGCTTTTCAACCCACAGGAAGAAGTGATAGCCAGCTAAGGATGCAAGTGAAATAATGTCCTCTTTGGACTAAACAGGAGGAAAGCAAAGACAGTAGGCCTACAGATAGTGGTTTACTAGCATTATTAGTTAGAATCACGCAGGTTAATCCCTTAGGAAGCAAAGAGGACAGGTAAATGATTTAGGCCTACAGGTCCTCATTCTGAACCTTTGCCACACACAAATACCAGTCATGTAGTACTGCTCAAATAAGCACTATACAAACTTACATGATAGAATGAGACCTGCTGAATTATATTATTGGTATAACACACTCCAAACAATTGGATCAAGAGCATTTCAAAACTACTCCTGGCGGCGTTCCAGATATGAGGGTTTAGGTTATGTTAGTCTTCCACATGACTGACGCGCCACAGTTCATCACTAAACAACGTGTACATGCATTTCATTACAAATGACATAATTGCTCATATTTTACTCCATCTTTCCTTTTGCTCACGAATCAACATTATTAAAACATTCACACCATTTACAAATATATTTAATTAAAACAAATATCCTGCCGTAGTCTGCCATCTTCTAAAAAAAAAAAGAAATGATAATCGGCAGCAAGGGTTGCCATCATAGTATTAATATCAACAGGTACAATTCTTTAAATATAACTGAATCTTTGCAATTATATCAGTCACTGTAATGATGTTTATGATTATATTCGATCAACTTCTGAAATTCATAACAATAGATTTCGTTTTCAAGAAGTTTAATCTAAGTCTAAAGCATAATACGGTTGTAGTCCTGTTAGTATCAGTGTAGACCAATCACATTTAAGACATAAAAAACAGGACGCTAGGTCTACCAACACACATCGTCCGTTCGTGCTATTACGTTTCCAAAGTTGCATAACCGGAGCGTAATAAAAAACCTGGCCCAAAATAAGGTTTAGCCAATCCCATCTAACTTATGACGGCCTGATTTTACTTAACTACTTGAGTCAATGCCCTCTAGATCCTAGGGCTGCTTAATATATAAAATAAACAAAGACATCTCAATCAGTGTTCCCAACATTCTCCCACCAAGTAGTTAACTTCACATAGTCCTGGGAACATTATACATTCTGCTCACACCTGAAACAAATTGGCACAAAACAGACAAGTTAATCAAAATATCTTTTTGGCACTTTTACAATTCTTCCACTCCTTGTCCTGGTTTCTTCCCCTACGTCACTCACACTACCACATGAAACACCACTATCTTCTTTAACAGTCAGTTCACTGTCTGAAGTAGAAGGTTCACTTCCTTGGGCTTCTAGGAGGAGGTAGAGTCTTTGAACTGGGCGCAGAAGCTCTCCAGATGTAGTCTTCAGGCGAACAAGACGGGTGACTCCAACCTTTCCGGACAAAAGTTCTAGGACCTTTCCTAAAGGCCAATCTAGTCTTTTTGAGTTGTCATTGCCAATGAGGACAACATCATCAACCTGAACAATTTTTTTGCTGCTTGACATCCATCTGCTGTCGCAGCAGACCCAAGTACTCGCTACGGAACCTCTTTCTCAGATTCTCCTTAAGTCTTAATCTGTACTTCAACCTCTTGTTCAAACTGGAAGACTCGATGACATCAATCTCAGGCACAGCAGCTTCACGAATATCCTGAAGAAACATGGCAGGCGTTTTTGCTCCTTGTTCATTGGAATTATCAGCTGTATATGTCAGAGGTCTCGAGTATACTACACTTTCACAGTCACATAGCACTGTTTCCATCTCCGAGTATGTAAGAGATGAACGTTCAAGTGTTCTCCGAAGTAATCTTTTCACTAGTCCTATCAACCTCTCCCACCAACCTCCCCACCAGGCAGCAGTGGGAGGGTTGAACTTCCACTTTATTCTTTCCACTGAACAGTAGCCTACTCGTGTACCTTCGACCACTCGATTCGACTGAAGGCAGTTTCAGTACCAGAAAAGTTAGTCCCGTTATCACTGAAAATTACAGCAGGTCGTCCTCTCCTAGCTACAAATCGACGAAATGCTTGCAATAAAGCATCTGTTGACAATGACAGGAGTAGTTCCAAGTGAACAGCTCTGGTAACTGCACATGTGAACAAGCAAATCCATGCCTTTTCGTGGTTTTTCAGATGAAGAGGTGCAGCCAGGTCGACACCCGAAACTTCAAAGGCAGCAGCATCTCTCACACGTTCTGCTGGAAGTGGTGGAGTGGATACTACGAAGGGTTTAGCTTCCTGGCGCTTGCACAGTGCACACTTAATTAACACTGACCGTAGTGTTCTTCTTCCTCCCATCACCCAGAATCTTTCCCTCATAATCGATAGAAGACCTTGAACACCAATATGACACCTTCGAACATGAACATCTATAATCAGCCGTGACACAAAGGGATGATTTTTGGGCAAAAGTATAGGATACCGAAAGTCATGGTTGTCCGGTCTATTGGAGATCTTGGTTCGCAAGCGGAGGAGACCGTCATGATCTTCAAAGGGTTGTAGGCTGGAGATTCTGGGGTCCGTGGTACTGGGAAATGCATCTTTCTGAACTAGTTTCAAAACCCTTATCTCAGCAGAAGTGACTTCTTCAGTAGAAAGTGGTCCCGTCTTCTTCATAAAATGTTCAGAGCCAGCAGCTCTACAATTGTTTACTAAACGACCCATCCAAGCAACCATTCTAATAATTTTCTGACTCTTTGAAAAGTACCTGTAATACCAGTCACTTGGAAGAGAATCAGCATTTGCACAAAGCATAGAGGAAACAACAGTACTCTTTCTTTCTTGAATAATAACATCCTCTTCAAACTTGACTTCGGCCGAAGGCCAACAGCTACGCTTTTGGTGCAACCATTTAGGGCCCTCCCACCATGATGAATGAAGCAACTTTTTACCTGAACAGTCTCTAGATGGCAGGTCAGCAGGATTACAAATCCCTGGAACATGATGCCACTGTTCTGGTAGAGTCAGCTTCCGTATCTCATTCACACGGTTCGCCACAAAGGTAGCCCACTGATCATCTCTTCTAATCCATGCTAAGACTGTGGATGAATCACTCCAGAAATATGACTCACAGCTTTTGGGAAGATCTTCAATTATTGCTTCATGGAGCCTAGCACCTATCAATGCAGCAAGCAATTCTAGACGAGGTATCGTGACTGTATTTTTTGCGGGGGAAACTCTTGTTTTTGCCTGAACCAACTGTACATTTACTTGCTGAGTCGTCTCCACCCTCAGGAACACAGCTGCAGCGTAGGCATCCTTGCTGGCATCACAAAATGTATGCACACTCCATTCGGCAGGTCCACTGTTAGAAGGTAACCATCTTGGGATCTTCAAGTCTTTCAAGCATGCGACATCATCTGCCCATTTCACAAATCTGTTGGCAATGCCTTGATCCACCTCTTCATCCCACCCAATGTTTACACTCCATAATTCTCTTAATATGAGTTTTGGCTCTAGGGTCACAGGAGAAGAAAAACCAATTGGATCAAACACTTTATGGGCAGTGGAAAGGATAGTCCTTTTGGTAATTTTCTCTGGATAATTCTGGAAACAGTCTGGGCTTAGGGCCAGAGTGTCATGCTTTCTGTCCCAGATTAAACCATGTACATTCGTGAGACAAGCCTCTGTAAGTATATCTGGATCTGAGAACTCCCATCCACGCAATTCGAACTTGCCATCAGCTATGATAGAGGTGGCTTCGTGAATGAATGTTTTAAGCTGATCATCATTAAGGCTAGTGACTACATTATCAACATAGAAACAATCCAAAAGACTTTTAATTGTGGTCTCAGAGTATGCAGAAATTCCCTCATGACAGTCATCTAGAATCCTTGAGAGATGAAGTCTGATAACTGCACTTAACAGATAAGGACTACAAACAACACCAAACACAACTCTTCTGTGTCGATAAAGAATTATATTCCCCAAATCGTCCTTCCATAAAAAACGTAGGAAGTTCCTGTCATTTGCATGTATACTAATCTGCAAGAAAGCTCGCCTGATGTCAGCTACAACTCCCACTTGCTTCAGACGGAATCTTAAAAGAAGTGGAGGTATCTGTTCTATCAATGATCTCCCTTTCTCCAAGCACGAATTCAATGATGGACTATTCTTTTCACGAGCTGATTCATCGAACACAGGTCTAATTTTGGCGGTGCTATTTCCTTTCACTACATGTCTGTGAGGAAGATAATGACAGCTATCACTAACAATCTCTGAGTCAGGAACCCGTTCAATGACACCTTCTTCAAGCCATTCCTCAAAAACATGTTCATAATCTGGGTACAGGTTATTAGCCTTCAACTTCTTTATAGTAGAATCCAGTCGTTTTTCTGCCAGGATGTAATTCGATGGAAGAGGGGGGTGCCTATCCTTCCAGGGAAGATGGACTTCATATCGACCTTCACCATTCACCCTTACAGTCTCTTGAAAATGCTTGTCAACTTCCAACTGCAATTCAAGCTTAGTTTTCCGATCAACAGGATCCGTAATGCCAATCAACTCCAATTTCCAAAGATCTGAGATGTTTAAATCGTTAATCAACATTGAGGTGACAATCATAGCAGTTGTAACTCTGGGTTGTTCACTGGGATATTTACCAAAAATGGTCCAACCTAACCTGGTCTCCATAGCTATCAAACCACATGATACACTTCTAACATTGCCCGTGAAGAGTCTGGCAGCAATGTCAGCACCAATCAGAATTTCTACAGGACCTGCAGTACCTATGGCTTCCTGTATATTGTTGGTATTATCAAGTATTTCATTAACTAAGGCACTATTCTGAATATGAGGTACATTATCACAAATATTGTCTTGGTCCAAGACCTCAAAATTGCACAAATAATCATTATTGAGACTAGCCAGATGAATTCTATATTTATTGTGCTCACAAATACCGGTTTTCTGACCTCCGAACAGTGAATGGACAATAGTTTCTCTCCCAACAGGAGAATAATTCATTTCCCGTGCTGTTCCCTTCAACACATATGACCGTTGTGACCCTGTATCAAGAACTGCCTTCTCAGTACGTTCACATCCATTCCCACGAACCTTCACCAGAAGCGTAGGAAGCAGCACACTATTATCACACGTTAAGTTAGCAAGGGCTTCATCTTTCTGTACAGTCATGACGTCAGGCCTAGGGGAGTCAGTACTGTTAACTACATTCTTACTTCTCTTAAAATCTGGACACAACAACATTACATGGCGCTTATCACAAATCAAACATTTTTGCTTGAAGGTGCACTTTTTAGCTACATGATTTGGTTTAATGCAAATAAAACAATATTTCCTATCCTTAATAATTCCAAGTTTTTCCGAGAGAGGCATATCACGCGCTGCTATGGTGTTCATTACTGCAAAAGATACAAGCAGAACGCTTATTTTCCTGTAACGAGAGTAAACCCATTGCTGTAGGTACATCTTGCCTGGAACATGATTTAGGACTGCTATCTTTCTGCACTTTCCTTGCCCTATCAGCTGACTGTTTAAACCCAGACATGGCCACATGGATCCTTTCCTCATTTTGCACTTACGCCTTCATGAAGGACATGAACTTATTAAGTCGTTGTTCTGCATTAGATATATCACTATATAAAGAACTACGCTGCCATACTCTTAAAAAGTCTTCAGTCATGCACGATTCTAACAAAGGACAAAGGATTGCTGCACATTTCCCAGTTGTGACACCAAGAGATTCAAGTGCCCTTAAATGACACTCCAGCTTATCATACATCTCCGTGAGTGAACGGCATGTTTTACTAGCAGGCAGGGTCAAACTGAGAAGATCCCTGATGTATACTTCAATTAGAAGATCTTCCCTGCCAAAACTTTCCTGAAGTGCTTCTATCACTAAAACGTAATTGTCATCTGTGGCTGGTAAACTGTCTACAACAGACCTAGCTCTGGAGTTGGGTAACGTAGCTTGTATAAGATAATAGAATTTATCAACTGGTGCAATCACTACATTCTCATGAATACGCTGGAATTGGTTCCAAAACGGCAACCAATCTCTGAGTTCACCGCCGAACTTACGAAATTCTATGGTTGGAAGCTTTATTTTCCTATCTACTTGAGCATTGCTTGTTGAATCTTCACTTGTGATAGATTGTCGGTCTAGGGAATCAATTTTTAAACGCCGCACTTTTAACAGTTCGTACTTACTGCGATACTCGTCAGCCGCCAGCGCTTCTTGATCTAGTTCTTGTTCACTAGCACCGTTTTCCAACATCCATTCCATAACCTCTTCATTCTGGGCATTGATATTCTCGAAGTACTGTTCCAAAGAAGCAAATGATGCTCGAGCTTCTTCATACTTTGCTTCTTCAAGAAACTTATCAAGTGCAACGGAATGCCGCGCAAACAATGCTCTGTCGATTCGTCTTCTACTTTTAACCGTTTCCATTGCGGAAGTAATCACAAAACACTGACGAGAAAAACTATCGTGCCGTTACGCTGGGCGCCAAATGTCAAAATATTCGGCCCTCCACCAATGGATAGATTTAATACACATAAAATAACTGAACTTGATTCATCTTGCATTACATGTTGTCCGTTCCATTGCACGCCATTTTACTTAACTACTTGAGTCAATGCCCTCTAGATCCTAGGGCTCCTTAATATATAAAATAAACAAAGACATCTCAATCAGTGTTCCCAACAGAAGTGACATAGAATTTTTCCTTAGACACATAATATCTTTGTGTGAGGTATATAGTCACATTATTTGTACATTGAACTAGATATTACAGTCTAAAATCTAAATTAAGAATTGTTGATGTTTGTGTCTTCAGTCTTATTGACTGCTTTGATGCAGCACCCCACGCTTCCCTGTCCTGAGCTAATCGTTTCATTTCTACATTGCTCCCCCTCCCTACTTCCGAGGCAATCTGTTTAACATATTCTACCCTTGGTCTACCCCTACAGTTCACATCCTAGACTCTGCCTTCCATAGCTAAGTTTGCTATTCCTGGGTGTCTTGGTATGTATCCTACCAACACAATTCCTTCTCTTCATAAGCATTCGTCACAAACATCTCTCCTCTACCAATCGTCTTAATACCTCTTCACCCTATCTAGCCATTAGGTCTTCATCATTCTGCTGTAACACCACATTTGGACAGGGCAGTTCGAACTTCTACATCTAGGGGGGTGAGAATTTAAAAAATGCCGACTGGCTGTTTAACATAGCCGACAATACGCCTTAAATCTGTGCAACGGGAGGGAAAGGGGAAGCGGGTGGGCTGGGGAGGCGGGCGGCGGCAAACGATACAGAAGACAAATTTTATTAGTTCCAGAATTTTGAATCGCAGGAAAATTTGTTAAATTAACAAAATAAGTGTTTAATTATTACAAGAATAAGAACAAATCTAGTTATTCTTTCTAAATCCCTACTCTTCGAAGTTTTAACAAGGACCACTTCTCCACTGTCTCCGTAATTTCAATGTTGTCGACCTTATCTTTCGTTGAAAACAACATCACGAGGGAGTCTAAGCGGTCGTTATCCATCAATATCCACAAATGATAGAAAATGAGCTTCAACTTGCTGAAGGACCGTTCGGAAGACGAAGAAGACACTGGGGATGTTAAAATCAGTTGATACTTGATACTTGATACTTGATAACCACACGGGATAATCCTCTTTAATTTAACAACAACTTTTGCGAATTCTTTGAAAGATGAGCACTGTTTACTGGCATCAAGCAGGATATCAAGCTCAGCCAGAACAAGCTCTTCATCTTGAAGGATGATTTTCGGGTGTGATTGCTTTATAGATCGGTCGAGCACGATGGTGCGGGTTTTTCTGTCAGCGGGTATCTTGAAAATTATGTGGAATGGCTCTAGCAAAGAAATTAGTTTTGCGAGATTGTCTTGCATGCTTGTAGTAAATACATCCACAAGTACTCGGAACTCCTTTCTGTAGAATGTAAGGAAAGATATTTCTCCTGTCGTTTCAGCGTGCGCGTCATACTTCTTTGCAAGTCACCGGGTCCTGTGGTGCTTTAAGAAGTCTTCCTCCGCATTTACTTGCATACTTTTAGCAAATGACGATGCACTCTTTATTAAAGCGTTCATTTTGCCGTCGTCGTTGATACCTTCAAAAGACTTCAAAGCGCTCTGAATCAGCTGCATCGCGTCTACTACATTCAGCTCCTCCGCTTACAAAAGCTCGGTTATGTTCTTAATTTTAAACATGATGTTTTTGGTAACGTATATGCCCCAGATAAAATCAAAGTCTAGAAGCTTTTTGTGCAAGCCTGACGCAAATGTTCGGGTTTTACTATCAAATTCAGAATCGAATGAGGTTTTCACTGTTTCCAATGCTGTGACTATCTCTTCATAAGACGTAGAAACAGCTATCACCGATTCGGCGCGCGCAGTCCACCTTGTTTTCGATAAATTCTTTTGTTGTAGTGAATTTTCAATGTTATCCAGCTCTTTCTGCGAGCTTAAATGTCGTTTCGTGCTACCCGAAAAAAAAACGTACAATTTTTCAAGATGTTAAAAACTCTCGGAAAAGCGCGCTAGCATTACAAACTGTCTCTACGAAAATGTTTAACCTGTGAGCTTGGCATGGAACGTACGGAATATCTATTTTGCACATCTCCGATAGCTTTTTCTGAGTGCCGTTGTATATGCCAGACATGTTACTAGCAAAGTCGTACGATTGAAACGCTAGTTTATCGAGTGGAAGTAAAAGTTCTTCTGAATTTAAAATTAAAAATATTTTTTCAGCCAACTCCTCTCCAGTCTTTTTTTTTTTTTGTTAAAACAGCTTCTATTTTAAAAGACGCTCCACAGGAATGAGCTCTTCATCTTTTTCGACGACGTATCGGATATTCAACGCGAGGCGGTCTTTATGTGATATATCGGGAGTAGTATCTGCTATAACAGAGAACATACCAGCGTTCTTGATCTCTCCTGCAATTATTTCACGAGTTTTCTCTCCAAGTAGATGGATGAATTAATTTTGAGAGTCCTTGCTCATATACGTAACGTTGTTCTTCCACGTATTCACTTCATCCAACCACCTATCATGACCGGACTATGCCGTGATAGTAACTTCACAATCTGTGTGAAGTTTCCATTATCTTGAGTGATTCCATCCTCGTGACCTCGGAAAGCCAAACCTTCCCGACAAAGGGTTCTTGCTGTGTCAATAAGAATCTGGATAACTTTTTTGTGGAACTCCTTTTCTTGTTGTTGCTCAATTCTGACCGTTCGTAAATGTTTATCAAGGAGAACGTCTACGTGACCTTTTCCATTTACAAAGGGGCACAAATCTGCCATCGCTGCTTGATGAGCTTCTGAAGAGAAGTGTTCTTGGAATTTGCCCTTTTTCTACTTTCCGCGACTTTTCATCTTGTGCCGCTGACGTACTCCAGCGTTCGACCATTCTTCACTTGCGGACGCCCTTCCTCGTCCGTTTGGGAATAAATCACAGGCAAAAGAAAACACCGCGTCTTTTTCAATGCTGTACTCTTACATGGGAAAATCCGTATACCAGGCCGGATTAATTCGATGCTGCTTATTTTCTGGTATGTCTGGATTTCCTGGAAATACACTAAGTTTTGGCTGGAAGGCTCCAAGTGAAGTCAGGTACAGTCATTCGTTTGCCGTGATAATTCTTTTCCGCTTTGCAGGATCGCGATTAACGGGTAAATCGCCCGCTTGAAAGTGTACTGCGTCCGCACGCATGTTATTTCCCTCCTCTCTTGCTCGTTGAAGCAACAGACCGCTTTCATCGTGGATTCTGGATAAGCAGTCTATCATTTCTACCATAAAAAATTTGTGTTCGGAATAGCGTCTTCTTTTATTGTTTCAAAATACCTTCCGCTCTTTTGAAATGCGTTATAAACTCACTAACTCGGCCAGAAAAAACAACCCACGAACAATCGCTACTACGCGGTGTTGGACCGTCAACACTACAACTGGCATCTGATGAAGTTCCAGCTCCTCGTAACTTGCGAACGTCAGATGTGTTGGGGGATAGTGGTGGTTCAACGGATCGCGATGACTCAACGGTGGTCAATGGCTCAACGGTAGACGATGGCTCAACGGTAGAAGGCTCAACGGTGGTAAATGGCGCAACGGTAGACGATGGCTCAACAGTAGAAGGCTCAACGATGGGCGATGGTTCAAAGGTGGTAAATGGCGCAACGGTGGACGATGGCTCAACGGTGGACGATCCCTCAACGGTAGACGATGGCTCAACGGTAGGCGATGGCTCAACGGTGGACGATGGCTCAACGATGGACGACCTCTCAACGGTAGATGATGGCTCAACGGTAGACGATGACTCAACGTTGGGCGATGTCTCAACAATGGTCAATGGCGCAGCGGTGGACGATGGCTCTATGGTGGGAAATGGCTCGACGAACGGCGAAGGTCTGACAGTGGACAGTGACCCAACGAGGCCTGTTTGCTCACCTACGCTAGTCGATGGCTGGACTATGGTTAATGGCTCAAAGGAAGTCCGTTCGCTCGTAGGTGCTGTTGCAGATGAATTAATTCTCCTTTTCCAAGCTTCGAACGGGTTTTGCGGCGCTCCAACATGTTTCACTTTGACTTTTTTTTCCCATGGTGTTGTCATTTTTCATGTCGAAGCTTGTAGTCGTCATCAAACTGACTGCCACATTCAACACATTCTAATTTAATGCATTTCCTTGGAGGCTTAGACATTGCAACCTGCAAAGACAGTAGACAGTATGCTGCAGTAATATCGTACGATCTTTTCAAAAGTAGGGGTGCAGGAGCTGCCTATTTTCCAAGTGGGTTGCGTAGAAAAAGCAATGCGAGTAGCGCGATTTCGTTTGTTGAATTGACTATTTGTTATTCATTTTAAGACACATACTCCATAACCGCGGAAAGTGAAAGTAGGTTTAGAGCTGTATGTAATGGGGGCAAAATATATAAGAATAACTAAACTTTTTAACAGGGAAAAAGTTAACTACAGCGAAAGCTTAGTTACATCATGACGAATAGATTACGTAGTGTTATCACTGACCGAGTTCAAGTGCGCCCCGCTGTTAGCTAGCGCTAGCGGTGCAGACCCCCAACGCTACACACTCAGCTGCAGTCAGTTGTTCAAAAATGGGATACGCGCTGGGCTACGTAAACCGGTTTACGAAGGCAGCGGTTACGCTGATCACAACAAATTGTTTGTTTGGACTTATGAATAATACTGTGAAAATGTAATTATTAATATTATCCGTCCCCATGTAGAATTATCTTTTAAAACCTTCCGTTAGTCACGCATTGGTCTGACAGCTCCAGGGTTCGTTTTAGTTTTAATATCAAGCCAACAATACAAGTTATGATCTTACCGTCTCGGGACATCTTACTCCATACCTTAGTAAGCATTTTCCTGTAGTTGTGAAATGCCGAGCCTAAAAATAATACTACACGTGTAACATTTTGTCAGCGTGGGATTGATAGTACCAGCGCGCCCAATGATGTAACATTCTGTCAGTGAGTTGCAGGTGTGCTGTTATACCGATTATTTGGCTTGGTACGTTGCCTTAGTGAATATCAATAAAGAGATTAAGCATCACGAGAACCTACGGATGTAGATGAAGTGTGTCGCCTTCTGCTGGAAGATAACGAATCGCTAGTTCATGATTCAGTAATTTGTGACTCTGATACTGAAGCTGACTCTGATACTGAAGCTGACTCTGATACCGAAGACAAAGTTGAAACAAGATGCGAAGACTCGGATACTGACCATGATAATCATCAGGAGGACGGTAACGGAAATGAAGAATTGGATGGCCGTTTATTTTATTGGCAGGTTGGCCATTATTATTATAATATGTCCGTCTCATTCTTGGCTATCACCGCAGAGGCCCGGGTTCGATTCCCAGCTCTGCTAAGAAATGTAATTCTGGTCTGAGGGCTGGAACGGTGTTCACTCAGCCTCGTGAGACAAAACTGATAAGAGGCGCGTTCGATTCCTACCTCAGCTATCCTGGAAGTGTTTTTCCGTGGTTTCCCACTTATACTCCAGGCAAATACCGAGATGGTACCTGACTGAAGGCCACGGCCGCTTCCTACCCATATCCTACCAGAATTCCAAATACACACACTACTACAGACATCACAATGACACAGGTTATCAGACAAATTCTGCACTCACCCAAGTACACGGGCTACGTGACCACAATGTCGCAAAGTCCCTCACGAATCAACAACTATTATTATTTTAGGCCTTTTTTATTAAGACGGATTATATATTTTTTCGTTTTAGGTGAGGTTGGCACGAAGTAGAACAAGTAACCATGGAAGGCTGCCTTCATTCCGTATCCTACTGGGCGCCTTTCGTGATTTTACCTCAGTGGGTAGATATTTCGGTAAATTTTGAGAAATGTGAGATACTGATTCTGGTTTTAATGTCCACTTCACGCGAGGAAGTTCCACGTTTTCACAGTTCACTCAGAAACACTCCGCCTTTTTAATAATTAAATCTTCCGAAAAACGCACGTCACAGATTCTACTTTTGATTGACAATTGCTTATATTTCCGCGGATTAACTCTCGCTCATTTCGTAAACAGATTTGTTTGTTTTGGCGGTGTGAAAAAATGTCTACCATCAGATTTTCTTCCGTAACCCAATTTACATCCAGGAACGAATCAGAACGACATTTACCTGAAACAGCAGAAAATTTAGTTGTTTGCACACACAAAGCACTGCAGAGACATTCGTTAACTATTGCAAAGAAACAAATTCCCTCGCATAATATGACTTATCGCGCACAGTACTAACCTGGCGGGCTACTTGTCACACGTGCTGTGGTTCGGCGCGACTTCCGCGCCACACACTGTCTGGACAATGAACTACAATGCATAAGAGGCGGAGTGATGACACTGTTTATTTCTATTCGTCATGGTTATACGACGCCTATCAGCGAAGGGCTGTTTTTGCAGATGTTTCACAGATCTAAACCGCATTAAGAGAGAATGAATGCCTTACATGATAAAGACAGATCAAAGTAAGCACACATTAAGTTGCGCGACGCTCTCAACGATGTTTTTGGACAGTACCCTCCATTGGACGTCGTTTAACCGAGCTTTCACCGCAATAAAGCTCGAAAGATGAATAGCAAAAGGAAACAAGAAGTTCTGTGACGAATTGAAGAGCCTACTTTTCTTAAAATTAAGATTCATGCCAATGATTAATCTACAGTAAATGAACCTATCTAGAATAATGACGAAATTAAGTTGGTAATTTCGAAATGTCTAATTAGTTCGAAATATACATGGTATAATGTAGCCTAATAGAACACTACAGTTGGCAGCCCTGGTGACTGAATATATTCTTAGTTCCATCTCTTAAGGTACAGATTACAAAATTTGGTTGAAGTCCAATGGACGTTACATGCAGTTAGATATTGGATCTATCAGCACGCGTAAAAGCATGTTGGCAACAAAGCCATGCGTGTGCTGGTCAGAAATAATCTGAAATATTATGATATCTTGTAGAGCCAAATTAGGGTGAAGACCGAATCCATACCATTTGAAAATTCATTCAAATCCTTTGATGTGTAGGCTAAGATAACGATGTTATCTGCAAATCTCAGTTGTAAAATTATTAAGAATATAGTTCAGTAGGCCCTGTAACTTATGTACCGGTACCGGTACCACTACACAGGAGTCAAGCACACGATAAAATGTGATAAACTGCTGAAATTAGCCGAAATACCGTTTTTTATGATAAATGATGATAATTATGGAAATGATGTATCTTAGTACGGTAATAGATGATTTCTCCTCGGCTCTCTACAACCCACCCACCAACCTCTCTTTAAACCACGACATGTATTCAAATTCCAGCTGAGTCCAAAGTAAGGCATTGCCGACACATAGCGAGGGGCGAACACTGAAAGTTATGAGAAGTACGGTACCGGTAATAAATTAGTTGAGAGGTCGGGCTTTAGATGCGCGGCATCGATCAAAATACATATCAATATGTAATGACCCGTCAAATTGAAATGACCAAATGTATTTGGAAGGATCACCTTATACAGGGTCTTTATAATTGCTTAGCAAGGACATTCTCGCTCACGCGCTCCCCCATTGATGGCTCAGTTGCCGACGACCGCGCGCGCATATGTGCGGCAGAGTACGGTGCTTAACATCAATATCATGCAATTTTACTCACCATGTTTACAGTAGATGCTGAAAATGTTCCCCATCCGCTGCCAAACATAATCGGCATCTCCTTATTAAGTTACAAGTTACTCCGGTTAATTTAGCTTCAGTAAGGAAATAATGACGTCTATTTTTATTGTTTACTATTGTAGGTTTGAATCTCTTAGCCAGTTGTTTTATTGTCCAATCTATAGGAATGGGTCTCCCTGGAAATTTCACTCGAAACTTTAGTCTTGTTCTAGTGCACGATATCCTGCACTTTGTGTACGTATTGCGCAGATATACACGTTCACGTAACGAATATTTCACATAAGGCATTACGGCACTATACACAATCACAATAAAACAGTATACAATACAATATACAGTACACAGTAGCTGTATAAAACACCCAATTAGCTCGGAGCTCACACTTCTACCGCAGCAGGAGCGTGGGAATACGGCCGGAGACCGCGCGCGCCAACCTGCAGCAGCCGGCGAAGGTCGAGCGGAATCGCCTTGCCAAGCGAAAATACAGACCCTGTATCTCCTTAATAGATACATGACGGCTCCTTTGTACTAGTGGGTGTAGTTGGAAAAAGGAATGGGGGAGGTAGCAAATAAACAAGTCATTTGTATCTTTTCGCAACCTGGTACCAAGATCTACAGTGGGCGGAGTTATGGAGTCCATGTCTTGCTAGAGACTGCCTCATGGGTTATTTTGATCCTTGATTCTTGGCAGTGACAGGGTGGGGGCGAGGAATAATATTCATTTCATTACCTTTGTCACTAGGTGATGAGGAGACGAACATCCCACCCACCCCAATTTTGTTACTTGCTTCGTGATATTCATTACTTGGCTGCTCTGAAACCGTTGTCCATGTTGTACCCGATACCTGGTTGAGGCTATCGGCTACGCCAGCTGACATTGAGTCGTAGTTGAGATTTATGGGAAGAATGGTAAAGATAGCGCTCAAATCGAGTAGAGAGGAATGCTAGGAATTGATGTAGAGGGCCTGGGATCAAGAAGGCACTGCCAGTCAAACAGATGGAATTATGGGAGGAATATTAAAGTTTTATTAAGATCTTTATGGAACAGTATATTTAATCATCTCAGAAGAGAAGAAATAACAAGCATTATATATGATAATAACTTGAAGAAAAACAGATAATCCCTTAAGTTATTGTATGACTTAATAGCCGAGATGATGGGAGTCGAGATTATATTTGTGACGCATGAACACAGTAGGTAGGGGATGTATCACGTGACTGCGCCAGGTACGAGCTTCTTAACGTAGTCCAGACACATCAGTTGAGTTCAGCCAGCGAGCTGAGAGGTACACATGCGCAGAGCGTACGGCGAAGCTGAACGGTGCTCAGCACTTGTTACGTAAAGCGAAGGCGACAGTATTACTTAACCAAGCAGGAAGTAGGTCAGTAAGCCAAGACGAACAACGCAGGGCAGACGGCGAGAGGACCGGTTCTAAGACAGGCTGTACGGGCCGTGTACGGAGGAGAAAAGCCGGGGTTCAGAACAGCATTGTAATACGAGTTTGAGAACTTTATTTCGAGCTGCCTTTTATAACGCAGAACAGTATAGCAAAGCGGCAGGGCGAGGCCGGCTTTAAGCGTAGATCATTCTGGAACAGTGCAGTAGGTCCGAGCGGGCCAGTTCCGAATTTTATACGCAGGCAACATTAAAGAAGCTGAACTTCATTTCAACATTCAGTTACAACATTGAGTTGGGACTTATATTCAGTAATAGAATTGTGCAGGCAGATAATTACAATATACTGCAATTATGAACTTAGATATTCAAATTACATTACGACTATGCATTTCATAACGGAATATGTAGAGCGACCATGGGGTCCAAACAACATTAACGCTTTTAAGCAAACGAAATGTTACAATTAAATGCACTTATGAACATTGGCAGGTGCATTAATAGAATTCTTTTTCCTGAATTATCATAAAATACCGAGTACGAACACAGCTACAGGGTGTTTCACAAACTTATACACTCTCATAAATAAAATTTATTTTCTACAAGTGAGACTTAACCGCTGTGGAGATTGAACTTTTAACAAGCGAACCGAACATTATATGGGACAGTGGCGTAACATAGAAGGAGAATATGGGGTACGCTGCTTTTATGAACTTTAACGTAAGGATTTGGACAGTATCCATTATGGATAACATGCAGTTCATCATGTCGGAGAAAACGAAGACAGAGACGCGATGGCACCACGGAGCGATTGATTCGATTCCTGAAGAGGAGGAGGTCTAACAGCTGATTCACTTGGGATATGAAGGCGATCGTTTTTGCGTGGGTGAAACGATATTCACGTCGATCTTTCGAGAAATTTATTACACACAAGAATAATCGACGATCTTTGAAATATAATAACAGCTGATATGAGAAGGTACTGTAAGAGTTATGACTTTCTAATATGACATTTTCATGAGCACTGGACATACATGTATATATTTTTCTAGTAGGAGTTCTACGTTTATTGAGACATGGCTTAAACATTTTTTGCTCCAAGTTTTGCTAGAATATGGCGTTACCATATGATATGGCAGGCACCATTATACGAAATTCTCACCATTGGTTGGCTTTATTAAGCAGATGTTTGGTCTTTTAGACATTTTCCAGTAAGGATAGTTTTTCTTGGACAGTTATTTTTTGTGACGAGTATTTCGAACTCGTGATCTGCAATTGGATTATTTAAATCACTTCGTCAGTTCATTGCATACTAGCGAGTGTGTATTATTCGTCAGTAGGGAATTTTCCATTGGATTGTTTGGAGATATTAAGATGTTATTCACTCAAGTGAATGAATATCGCTTTTATGTGACAACTAGAGACTTGTTGATTCCAATCTGGTACATTCACTCATGAGACGACGAGATGGGGCCTTTCGTATTTTATACGATTGCGTGGTGGTACACATCTTTACCCATCGTTCAGGGCATTATCATGTTAGACGACGGGGCGAGGCCTTTCGTATTTATACGATCGTGTGGTGGTTACTCATCTTACTCGCCATTGAGGGACTCATTTTTATCATCCGAGTGTACTTGAGATTGTAAAAGGATCAAACAAGGAACTACTAGTCACATATCAGTCGAATTTTGTTAAATAAATTAAAAATACATGTCAGCAGGGTTACATTTTGTAATTCTTGTTTGCCAATCCAATATTTTGTTGCTATACTCTTTTGAGAGTACTGTCAATTTAACAGCTGATACAGTTGATGCTTTTGATAATTTTTATGATTGAATTTGATACCTTTGAGAAGGATTTAAAGTAATTGAATCTTGTAAGATGAATCATTAATGGTCAGATTTATTTTAAGGCAGATCAGTATTGCATATTTCGATGTGAGAGATTATAGCACATTGGTGTTTTTCTGTGAAGTGAATTATGAGAATTTTAAGAGAATTTATGCTATTTGAAAGCAGATTTTGAATTTGATTTCGATTAAGAAGGTAATATTTTTCCTAATTGTTTGAGAAGTTGTCTAGATATGATCAGATTAATTACAGTTATTGGAGATTGTGTGCGTTGATAATTTGAAGCCAGTTATGTATTTTTGTAGATCATGCAACGTGATTAAGTGAAGTTTGTGATAGGCATTTTGTGGAAGTTGCCGAGTGGAAGTTGCAATATTGCTAATGTATTTTGAGGCAGACATGAGGTTGTGGAACCCAGCCTAGCATTATTTTTGAGATTCATGCCGTGCGCTGAATATTTATGAAGTTTGTGAAATAATTGTGGTATTCAAATGTGATATTTGATAAAGTGAAAATATATAATGTAGTTGTGGATGGTGAGATCCAACGTGAATTTGTGAAGGCAATAATATTTTTTGGCATGACAATTAAATACGAGATATAACTTGGAAGTGATAAAACTGTAAGACAACGTTCTATAACTCATATTAAACAATTTGTTAGGAAATTAAACAAATAAATAATGTTGATAATACAAGATTTTCTGATAATAATAATTAATGAAATAAGAATCTGAAATTTAAGCATATTAATGATCTGACCTAATGAAATAAAAATCAGAATGACTAGATGAAATAATAAATATCTAAATAACCAGATGAATAAAATTTAAATAAGTTGATAAATTAAATTTTGGAATAAATCAATGAATTAAATAAATAGATGAATTAGAGATTGAATAAATAAGCTGATTTAAGGAAATTAATAGATGATTGAATAGATGATGAATAACTGAATTAGAAGGTGATAATTAACTAAAGAAGCTGATGAATAATAAATTTAAATGAATTTAAATAAATTTATTTGAGAGATATAATTTGAATGATTTGAAGAATTGCAACTTGAATTGATGAATTAAACGATTCAATTTTGATGATGATGATAATTATAACCAGTGAATAGTGGATTTTCTGTGATTCAAAAACAAGCAATGATTAATGACAGTGTAAATAGTGTAAATTACTTATTCGATGTTTAGGAGCATTTTACTAACATATTCAGCATTTGAATAATGCCATGCAAGCCATAAATTATGTGATATTTAAAATATGTGATTATAATATGTGTGTTTAGACAGATTAATAATATTTTTTACATCCACATTCATGATGTTAATTTAAAGAGAAATTAGGTCTCAGTTATCACGAATGTCAGTGACGCAAAGACATAGTGCTTCGGTGATCCTGAGAACCCAAGAGAACTTTAGAAATTTTTCCTATTTTATGTGGATTAAATACACTTCGAGTAGAATGGAGATGGTTCGATTTTCTGGACAATGACAATTTAACGTTGGCATTCGACCATGCTCTCAGGTAGGATGAGTGTTTAATATGTCTGTCTGACTATCAAAGTTGAATAAATTTGTTTTTATCTTAGTTGTGATCTGATGATGATGTGATTTTCCTTTTTCTTTCCTTGTCTTAATTAAGGCTTAACTAGGAAGGATGTGGTTTGCTAGGGATTCAGTTGATGGCGCCCATTGATATTTGTATTTTTTTAATTAAATTTAAGCCCGTAACGACCCTGGAGATACTTTATCTCGTGTTACCCTCTGCTTTTGAGATATTTCAACTGAATTTACGACACATTCCTTATTTGACTAGAGGTTCATTTAACTCCGCTCTGTCCTGGAAATCCAGGAATGCGATGTAATAGCAGACGGGTCATCGCATCCCCAGGACGAACGGGTACATCGAGAGAGGGAGAATTGGCTTTACCCATCTGTGGGGCTTCGATTTTTTTATTCTATGGAATCACATCGGATTTAGATTACGGAGAGATTGATCTCAATTTCATTTAATTGTGTTAGAAAATTTATTAAACTTAGTCAGACAATATACTTGTATGCCCATTCCAGTGATCATGTTAATCATATTAGTGTTATATCATGTTTAGATATAAGTCAATTTTCTTATACCCAAGTGAATGCAGGAATTGATACATTGTGATGTGTTGTTGTCTAACGTCTCTGAATAAAACGTTTATTACAAGATATAATTATCTTACCGGAAGATTTAGCTAAGGTGTTAGGAGAGTTACAGAATGGCATGTCTAGTATTGCAGTAACTATTTCTAAAATGGAAACAGAAGTTAAAGAGCAGATAAATAATTCAGAAGCTAGGTTAGAAGCCAGATGTAAAGAAAATGTGGAAGCTTTGCAGACTAGTAATGAAGATAATTTAAAGTCATTAGAGACTAGGTTACAGTCAAATAGTAAAGATGAATTGAAATTATTACAGACTAGTAATGAAGAAAATTTGAAGTCATTAGAGACTAGATTACAGACCAGTACTGAAAGCAATTTGAAAGCTAATGAAGCTAACTTGAAAGATAGTTTTAAATTATTAGAAACTAGATTACAAGCTCGTAGTGAAGAGAATAACACAGAGTTGAAAAACAATTTAACTAGTTTGGAGAATAGATTAACGTTAAAGAATGATGAAATATTTAAGGCTTTACAATTAGATATAAAAGCAGTAGAAATGAAAGGAGAGGAAAATGTGCAAATATTAAAAAGAAATATTATTGATTTAGAAATTAGAGAAGAAGAAAATATTTTTAATTTGAGAACAGATGTTATGTCTATACAGAAAGATATCAAATACGATGTATCGAAGTTGAGATTCGACATTGATGGTTTAGTGGCAGATGTAGGCAAAATACAAGAGTGGTCTACCGAAGTATCTTTCGAATCTAAAATCAAAGGTCTAGAAATGAATCTAGGTAATGAAATCAAAGGTTTAAAGTCAGTAATTGGGACCGTTAGAGAGGAAGTCTTAGGAGAGTTTAATTCTAACTTGAAATAATTAAATACAAGTTTTTCGGGCTGGTAGGCCGTGGTCCAGACAGGATATCTCTTGAAATCCGTAGAAAACCAATTGCAGATAGACATTAGGAAAGTTGATGATGATATAGAGCAGAAAGTTAATGAAAACTTAGCTTTATTCAAAAATAGAGTCGGTGCAATAGTGGAAGAACGGTATAGTGAGGTCGATGCCGAAGCAAAAGAAAAACGTGCAGGGTTGGATGAGAAATTAATCGCAGGTATGGCGAACTTGGAAGCGAGATTTACTGAGAATAAGGAAGCGATGAAGATAGATTCAACTCAGTTTAGGACAGATGTTGATCAGTTAAAGGAACAAGTCACGTCAGTAAAGACTACATGCGAAGACAAGATAGACAAATTGAAGAACGATTTAGAAGAGACTAATAGAACGCAGAATGTTACGTCGTTAGATAATTTGGAAACTCAGGTCAAGACCGTAGAAAAAAGGAACAGAAGATAGGATGACTAAACTAGAATCTATAATAAATAGTTTCACAAGTCAAAATGTTACAACGGGGGAGGTATCGATGAATCAGACACCGATAGACCGCAGTATGAACAGTCAAGAGGTTAGCGTGGGAGAAGACCGTCAAACGCAACAGAATGTTACATTCGAAAGGGCTAGTTCAAGCCCTCAAGATAATCCGAATTCGAATAGGAGTACGTTTGGTACGAGTGAACGATACTCAGGTCCAGTGACCATCATCAGAAATCTGGATGATAAGCCAAGGAAGTTTTCAGGAAACACAGGAGTCACACCAGTCGAATTTCTGAGGGATATTCGCGATTACATGGCGGAACATAGAGTAGCCAAGGAAAGGGAACTAAGGATAGTCGAACGCGCCTTAGATGGGCCAGCGTTAACTTGGTTTCGCGCATTCAGGAGCAATTTTGCGAATAGCATAGCATTCTTAAGGAGATTTTGGAGTGCGGAGGATCAGCTGAACGTAAGAGCAGAAATGTATTCGAAACGTTACTCTACGTCACATCCAACGCATTATGCTAATTACTTTACTCGCAATTGGCTAAGTTGCAGTTTTTGATTCCTCCATTGCCAGAAGAAAAGCTTTTGCAAGCTATAGCAAGACAGTTGCCAATTGAGGTACAACGATCACTCATAGCATCGGGAGCGAACACACTTGAGCACTATGACGATATCTTACGACGATTAGATTACACAAGCGCTCAAATTACACCCAGAACTGCACGGAATGAGAATCGAAACACGCAAGAGGTGAATGCGGTAGTTGTCGATAACGCGGCACAGACTGATAGAAGAGATTCCTGGGGGAACAGAAGGAACGAAGGGAATAGAGGTAATATTCACAACGTTCGCGGGAATGATCGATATCGAGGACCATACGAGAGGCCATACGATCAGGACGCAAGAAACAGTAGATACAGGAACTATGATCAGAATTCCAGATACCAAAATAGGAATAGGTACAATAATAGATATCGAGGTCGATACAACTGGAACCAAGGTCAGCAATCTAATCAGAACGATAGGCAGGATAGCAGAAGAAATGATCCAAATGAAAGACAAGATAATCGAGAATATGGGAGATCAAGGCAAGAAAGTAGACAGCCTAGTGCACCACCCGAAGAGATAACTAGAGATGTTAATCGAGCAAGCACGAGTGGTGAAGGAAGAAATAAACGACAAAGTAACGCAGAATCAGAATACTAATCATTGGGAATCAATCATCATTGTTGAGAGATAGCAAGTCAAAGAAGAGGATCTAATTTAAGGAGATATAGTACATCGAGGGAATGGATACTAATGAAGTTGTGGGGACTTTTAACGCAGCTAGCATTAGCAAATATCATTATGCTGAATAAGAGGATTGTAGAGCTATTGTGTACATATGTTGTGTATAGAATGCCTGAGAGTGTATTTTTTTCTCAAGCCTGATAAAAAAGGAGATGTACGGGAGAGATGTACCCGATACCTAGTTGAGGCTATCGGCTACGCCAGCTGACATTGAGTCGTAGTTGAGATTTATGGGAAGAATGGTAAAGATAGCGCTCAAATCGAGTAGAGAGGAATGCTAGGAATTCACGTAGAGGGCCTGGGATCAAGAAGGCACTGCCAGTCAAACAGATGGAATTATGGGAGGATTATTAAAGTTTTATTAAGATCTTTATGGAACAGTATATTTAATCATCTCAGAAGAGAAGAAATAACAAGCATTATATATGATAATAACTTGAAGAAAGACAGATAATCCCTTAAGTTATTGTATGACTTAATAGCCGAGATGATGGGAGTCGAGATTATATTTGTGACGCATGAACACAGTAGGTGGGGGATGTATCACGTGACTGCACCAGGTACGAGCTTCTTAACGTAGTCCAGACACATCAGTTGAGTTCAGCCAGCGAGCTGAGAGGTACACATGCGCAGAGCGTACGGCGAAGCTGAACGGTGCTCAGCACTTGTTACGTAAAGCGAAGGCGACAGTATTACTTAACCAAGCAGGAAGTAGGTCAGTAAGCCAAGACGAACAACGCAGGGCAGACGGCGAGAAGACCGGTTCTAAGACAGGCTGTACGGGCCGTGTACGGAGGAGAAAAGCCGGGGTTCAGAACAGCATTGTAATACGAGTTTGAGAACTTTATTTCGAGCTGCCTTTTATAACGCAGAACAGTATAGCAAAGCGGCAGGGCGAGGTCGGCTTTAAGCGTAGATCATTCTGGAAAAGTGCAGTAGGTCCGAGCGGGCTAGTTCCGAATTTTATACGCAGGCAACATTAAAGAAGCTGAACTTCATTTCAACATTCAGTTACAACATTGAGTTGGGACTTATATTCAGTAATAGAATTGTGCAGGCAGATAATTACAATATACTGCAATTATGAACTTAGATATTCAAATTACATTACGACTATGCATTTCATAACGGAATATGTAGAGCGACCATGGGGTCCAAACAACATTAACGCTTTTAAGCAAACGAATTGTTACAATTAAATGCACTTATGAACATTGGCAGGTGCATTAATAGAATTCTTATTCCTGAATTATCATAAAATACCGAGTACGAACACAGCTACAGGGTGTTTCACAAACTTATACACTCTCAAAAATAAAATTTATTTTCTACAAGTGAGACTTAACCGCTGTGGAGATTGAACTTTTAACAAGCGAACCGAACATTATATGGGACAGTGGCATAACATAGAAGGAGAATATGGGGTACGCTGCTTTTATGAACTTTTACGTAAGGATTTGGACAGTATCCATTATGGATAACATGCAGTTCATCATGTCGGAGAAAACGAAGACAGAGACGCGATGGCACCACGGAGCGATTGATTCGATTCCTGAAGAGGAGGAGGTCTAACAGCTGATTCACTTGGGATATGAAGGCGATCGTTTTTGCGTGGGTGAAACGATATTCACGTCGATCTTTCGAGAAATTTATTACACACAAGAATAATCGACGATCTTTGAAATATAATAACAGCTGATATGAGAAGGTACTGTAAGAGTTATGACTTCCTAATATGATATTTTCATGAGCACTAGGCATATATGTATATATTTTTCTAGTAGGAGTTCTACGTTTATTGAGACATGGCTTAAACATTTTTTGCTCCAAGTTTTGCTAGAATATGGCGTTACCATATGATATGGCAGGCACCATTATACGAAATTCTCACCATTGGTTGGCTTTATTAAGCAGTTGTTTGGTCTTTCAGACATTTTTCAGTAAGGATAGTTTTTCTTGGACAGTTATTTTTTTTGTGACGAGTATTTCGAACTCGTGATCTGCAATTGGATTATTTAAATCACTTCGTCAGTTCATTGCATACTAGCGAGTGTGTATTATTCATCAGTAGGGAATTTTCCATTGGATTGTTTGGAGATATTAAGATGTTATTCACTCAAGTGAATGAATATCGCTTTTATGTGACAACTAGAGACTTGTTGATTCCAATCTGGTACATTCACTCATGAGACGACGAGATGGGGCCTTTCGTATTTTATACGATTGCGTGGTGGTACACATCTTTACCCATCGTTCAGGGCATTATCATGTTAGACGACGGGGCGAGGCCTTTCGTATTTATACGATCGTGTGGTGGTTACTCATCTTACTCGCCATTGAGGGACTCATTTTTATCATCCGAATGTACTTGAGATTGTAAGAGGATCAAACAAGGAACTACTAGTCACATATCAGTCGAATTTTGTTAAATAAATTAAAAATATATGTCAGCAGGGTTCCATTTTGTAATTCTTGTTTGCCAATCCAATATTTTGTTGCTATACTCTTTTGAGAGTACTGTCAATTTAACAGCTGATACAGTTGATGCTTTTGATAATTTTTATGATTGAATTTGATACCTTTGAGAAGGATTTAAAGTAATTGAATCTTGTAAGATGAATCATTAATGGTCAGATTTATTTTAAGGCAGATCAGTATTGCATATTTCGATGTGAGAGATTATAGCACATTGGTGTTTTTCTGTGAAGTGAATTATGAGAATTTTAAGAGAATTTATGCTATTTGAAAGCAGATTTTGAATTTGATTTCGATTAAGAAGGTAATATTTTTCCTAATTGTTTAAGAAGTTGTCTAGATATGATCAGATTAATTACAGTTATTGGAGATTGTGTGCGTTGATAATTTGAAGCCAGTTATGTATTTTTGTAGATCATGCAACGTGATTAAGTGAAGTTTGTGATAGGCATTTTGTGGAAGTTGCCGAGTGGAAGTTGCAATATTGCTAATGTATTTTGAAGCAGACATGAGGTTGTCGAACCCAGTCTAGCATTATTTTTGAGATTCATGCTGTGCGCTGAATATTTATGAAGTTTGTGAAATAATTGTGGTATTCAAATGTGATATTTGATAAAGTGAAAATATATAATGTAGTTGTGGATGGTGAGATCCAACGTGAATTTGTGAAGGCAATAATATTTTTTGGCATGATAATTAAATACGAGATATAACTTGGAAGTGATAAAACTGTAAGACAACGTTCTATAACCCATATTAAACAATTTGTTAGGAAATTAAACAAATAAATAATGTTGATAATACAAGATTTTCTGATAATAATAATTAATGAAATCATAATCTGAAATTAAAGCATATTAACGATCTGACCTAATGAAATAAAAATCAGAATGACTAGATGAAATAATAAAAATCTAAATAACCAGATGAATAAAATTTAAATAAGTTGATAAATTAAATTTTGGAATAAATCAATGAATTAAATAAATGGATGAATTAGAGATTGAATAAATAAGCTGATTTAAAGAAATTAATAGATGATTGAATAGATGATGAATAACTGAATTAGAAGGTGATAATTAACTAAAGAAGCTGATGATTAATAAATTTAAATGAATTTAAATAAATTTATTTGAGAGATATAATTTGAATGATTTGAAGAATTGCAACTTGAATTGATGAATTAAACGATTCAATTTTGATGATGATGATAATTATAACCAATGAATAGTGGATTTTCTGTGATTCAAAAACAAGCAACGATTAATGACAGTGTAAATAGTGTAAATTACTTATTCGATGTTTAGAAGCATTTTACTAACATATTCAGCATTTGAATAATGCCATGCAAGCCATAAATTATGTGATATTTAAAATATGTGATTATAATATGTGTGTTTAGACAGATTAATAATATTTTTACATCCACATTCATGATGTTAATTTAAAGAGAAATTAGGTCTCAGTTATCACGAATGTCAGTGACGCAAAGACATAGTGCTACGGTGATCCTGAGAACCCAAGAGAACTTTAGAAATTTTTCCTATTTTATGTGGATTAAATACACTTCGAGTAGAATGGAGATGGTTCGATTTTCTGGACAATGACAATTTAACGTTGGCATTCGACTATGCTCTCAGGTAGGATGAGTGTTTAATATGTCTGTCTGACTATCAAAGTTGAATAAATTTGTTTTTATCTTAGTTGTGATCTGATGATGATGTGATTTTCCTATTTCTTTCCTTGTCTTAATTAAGGCTTAACTAGGAAGGATGTGGTTTGCTAGGGATTCAGTTGATGGCGCCCATTGATATTTGTATTTTTTAAAATTAAATTTAAGCCCGTAACGACCCTGGAGATACTTTATCTCGTGTTACCCTCTGCTTTTGAGATATTTCAACTGAATTTCCGACACATTCCTTATTTGACTAGAGGTTCATTTAACTCCGCTCTGTCCTGGAAATCCAGGAATGCGATGTAATAGCAGATGGGTTATCGCATCCCCAGGACGAACGGGTACAATGTTAAGAAATAATTTTGTTGGTAACTACAAAATATTTATTTTGATACTCAATTCACATGTTGGCATTACTGTATATAGTAATTTGTATATCAATAAATTCATTACTCATTACTAGCCACGGTGGGTGAGTGGTTATAGTGTCGGACTACCAACCCCCAAGATTGCAGGTTCACTCCTGGCCATGGTAAGTGATTTTTGAAGGCGACAAAAATCACGATACTCATGTCATACGTTGTTGGCATGTTAAAGAACCCATTTGAATTTAGTAGGCCGTGTTCAATGGCAAAATTAATCTCGGGATTTTCCGCCAACACAAAGTTCCTCGATTCTCTACTTGAAAGCGCTGTAGTGATAAGGAGTTTGGATATCTAACCTCCTTGACTTTCATAGCGTTCAAAGGAACGACAAAATTCGACATGCAAGCTACCTTCTGGGTGTCAATTAACAAAGCTTGCACCAGGCACCCGAGGCCATACGATATTATTATTATTTTTATTATTATTATTATTACTCATTGCAAAATGCCGTCCCAGCTGATTTTCTCATATCACCCAAACTGAAAAATGAAAATCCACAGCCTGCTTCCAGTCTCCGACCGGGTCAGGAATGAAATGAATGAAGCCCCCATCTAGCGGCGAGGATATGAACTGTGCCGGCTGCCGAGGCCTGACGCACTCCTCCGGGGAAATGATTAAATGAATGACAGATGAAATGAAATGATAGTGGAGATTGTTGCTGGAATGAAATTTTGACAGGGAAAACCGGAGTACCCGGAGAAAAACCTGTCTGTCTCCGTTTTGTCCAGCACAGATCTCACATGGAGTGACCGGGATTTGAACCACGGACCCAACGTTGAGAGGCCGGCGTGCTGTCGCCTAAGCCACGGAGGCTTTTATCACCTAAACTACTCAAACATAAAATGTTAACAGGTTATGGGCCCAGGTGACTCTGAAATACAAGTAAAAGTGAAAACATGTGACAGTAAAATCATATAAAAAGTAAACTCAGTGAAGTGAAGTAAGTGAAGTTCAAAACAAGTAGCTCCGTGACGAACTAAAGAGCCTACTTTTCTTAAAATTTAAGATATATGCCAATCTATAATAATCTAGAATAATGACCAAATCAAGTTGGTAATACTAATATTTCTAAGTACTGCAGTATGAAATACACCTGCAATAGTGTAGCCGAATAGAGTAACTTACTACAGTTGGCATCCCTGGTGACTCTGAATAAATTTTTAGTTCCAACTCTTAAGATATAGAATGCACATACAAAATTTGGCTGAAGTCTAATGGATAGTATGGACGTTACATGCTGTTTGATATTGGATTTATCAGTGCGCGTAAAATCATGTTGGGAACAATGTCATGTATTAGATGCTCAGAATACGTCTGATATATTACGATATATTATAATGCCAATTTTGGATAAAATCCACTTGTTAGTATAGAAGTTACATGTAATTCGAAATTGAAATTATCAGAAAGCTTAGAATTATGTTGGCAGCACTGAGGTATATTAGTTACTCCAAATTAATCTAGAATGTCACGTACTATACGTGTGTACATTTTAGAGCTGATAGCTTGCATACTTTCTGATATATTGATATTAGGATTAAACAAATAGAGAGAGCATTTATTAACAGTTGACAGTCCTATTGGTTCTTACGAATACGCATAGTCATAACTGTTATGGTACACAAAGCACATACGAATGTTGGTTGAAATCTATTTGTTAGTACAGAAGTTATATGCATTTAAATCTGGGCCTATCAGCAGGCTTAGAATCGTGTTGGCAGCACTGATGTTTATAAGTTACACCAAGATAAGGTAGAATGTCAGGTACTCTCCGTGTGCAAAGTTGAGAGCTGTTTGCTTGCATACTTTCTGATATATTGATATTAGGGTTACAACATAGACATAGTATTTATTAACAGTTGGCAGCCCTGGAGGCTCTTTAGAATTTGCACAATCATATCTGTTGTAGTACACACAGTACATACGAAATTTGGTTGAAATACAATCAATAGTATAGAAGTTACATTCATTTAGAAATTGGACATATCGGCAGGCATAGAATCATGTTGGCAACACTGGCATGTATGGACTTCAGCTAATTAATCTGGAAAGTTATTACCAATATGTGTGCCAATTTTGGAATAGTTCGCATAAATAATAAATAATAATAATATCGTATGGCCTCGGGTGCCTGGTGCAAGCTATGTAATTTGACGCCCAGAGGGTAGCTTGCATGTCGAATTTCGTTGTTCCTTGAACCACTATGAAAGTCAAGGAGGTTAGATAATAGATATCTAAGCTCCTTGAACATTATAGTGCTTTCTAGTAGAGATTTGAGGAACTTTGTGTTGGCGGAAACTCCCGAGATTAATTTTGCCATTATGAACTCGGCCTACTGAATTCAAATGGGTTCTTTGACATGCCAACATCGTATGACATGCGTATCGTTTTTTTGCCGCCTTTCAAAAATCACTTACCACGGCCAGGGGCGAACCTGCAATCTTGGAGTTAGTAGACCGACATGCTATCCACTCACCCACCGTGGCAAGCTAGTTCGCCTAAATAACTTCTGAGATATCCAACATACTGCAGAGCTCAAATTTCAATTGCGATTTTTCCGTAGTTGGTAGCACTGATGTCAGTTTTAAATGAAGCCGTGAGAAATTCAGGTCTATATCTTTACTCTTACCAAATTTGGTTTCCATAGCTGCAGCCATTTAGGAGTTGATAGGGGGGGGGGACACACACACAGACACACATTTTCCCGGATCGATCTCATAAGTCTACTTTTTACTCATTTTTGCAAAATGAGGAAAGTAGGCTAACAGGAAGTTCGGTGACGAACTAAAGAGACTACTTTTCTTAAAATTTAAGATTCATTCCAATGATTAATCTAAATCTATCTACCTAGAATAATGACGAAATTAAGTTGGTAATATCGAAATTTCTAATTAGTACGAAATACAGTATGCCTAGCATAATGTAGCCTAATAAAGCACTACACTTGGCAGCTGGTGACTGAATATATTCTTATTTCTATCACTTAAGGTACAGAATACAACATTTGGTTGATGTCCAATGGATAGCATGGACGTTACATGCAGTTAAACATTGGATGTAATAGCGCGCGTAAAATCATGTTGGCAACAATGTCATTCATGTGTTGGTCAGAAATGATCTAAAATAATATGATCTCTCGTTGTGCCAATTTTGAATGAAATCCATTAGTTAGTATAGAAGTCACATGCATTTTAAAATTGGACCTATCAGTAGGCTTAGAATCATGTTGGCAGCACTGACGTATATTCGTTACTCTATATTAATCTAGAATGCCAGGTACTATACGTGTGCAAAAGTCAGAGCTATTGGCTTGCATACTTTCTGATATATTGACATTAGGGTAACAAAAATAGAGACAGCATTTATTAACAGTTGGCAGCCCTATTTGCTCTTAAGAAGACGCATAGTCATACACATAGCACATACGAGATTTGGTTGAAATCCAAATGATAGTATATAAGTTACAAGTATTTAAAATTGGACCTATCAGCAGGCTTAGAATCATGTTGGTAACACTGACGTATATTAGTTACTGCAAATTAATCTAAAACGTCAGGTACTATACGTGTGCAAAGTTTAAAGCTGTCGGTTTGCATACTTTCTGATATATTGGTATTTGGATAAAAAATAGAGAGAGCAATTATTAACAGTTGGCAGCCCTGGTGGCTCTTAATAATACGCTCAGTCATATATGTTTATGTACACATAGTACATACGAAGTTTGGTTGAATTCCAACTGATAGTGTAGAAGTTATATGCAATTAAAATTGGATCTATCAGCAGACTTTGAATCATTTTGGCAACACTGTCATATATGACCTCCTGGAAATGAAAGTGAAATATTATTATCTATACGTGTGCCAATTTTGAAATAGCTCCCATGCATACCTTCCAAGATATCCAACATGGAGCTCAAATTTCAAATGCGATTTTTCAGCAGTTGGTAGCACTGACAACATTTTCAAATACGGCATTGAGCTATTCATGTATAGATCTTTACTCATACCAAATTTTCTTTCCATAGCTGCAGCCGTTTAGGAGTTGATAGGGGGGGACACACAGCCAGACAGACAGACAGACAGAGGGACAGACAGACATTTGCCCAGACCGATCGCATTAGTCTACTTTTTCCTCCTTTTTGCAAAATGTGAAAAGTAGGCTAAAAATGGCCACAAGACCCGAGGACGTAGCACAAGTCGAGAAACTCTAGAGAGTCGACACATATCATATGTGGGTATTTGAGTTAAAAATAATGCTTGCCGCAAAAGAACTGATCAAGATTGTCGACGGGACAGACGTCTTGGTGACCAATCCACCCAGAAATCAAGCTTCAACATACCAGTGGAAGACTCGAGATGCAAGAGCCCAATACTATATTGTCACATCCTTCGACAATCAAGTTAGGCCTCGTATCCTAACCTGCACAACTTCTAAACTAATGTTTGATACTCTTCGAAACATATACCAGAGAGACTCGAGCCAACAAAAATGTTTTCTGCTACGAGACATTTCATCATCATCATCATCTTGTACAGTTTCCAGCCCCAGGCTGGGTCTGTTTGGAACATAAGCCTCGCCACTTAGTCCTTTCTTCCCACCACCTCTCCGCTGTCACTCTGGTCCAGTCCTCGCCTCTCTTCTTGACACATTCCTCCACTCCTTTCAGCCATCTATCTCTTGGTCTTCCCCTTGGTCGTTTCTTCTGCATCTGCATTTCATGTATCCTCTTGGGAATCTTCTTCTCATCCATTCTCTTTAAGTGTCCATTCCACCTCAGTCTTGATGTCTCAATCCTACCTTGCAAGGGCTCCTCTTTCACCATTTCCCTGACCTTTTCATTCCTCACCCTGTCTCTTCTTGTTACTCCGATTCTACTTCGCAGGAACTTCATTTCACCTGCCTGTATTCTGCTTATGTCTCTTTTCTTCATTGTCCAAGTTTCTGAAGCATAGGTCAGTATCGGGATATAGTAGCTTCTGTATAACACTTCCTTGCTTTCTTGTGGGACATCTTTATTCCACACTAAGCTCCTAATGCTTCTCAGAAATGCTTCTGCCTGTCTGCCACGTTCCGTATTCTCTTTGTCATTTCTCCCATTTTCCTCCACTATACTTCCCAAGTACTTGAGACTTTCCACCTTCTTCAGCTGTCCACCTCCAAGTGTTATTCCACTCATTGGTCTGTCCTTTTTCCTGGTTGTTAACAGGATCTCACATTTACTGATGTTGAACTTCCATCCGTACTCTCCCACTGTTTCTTCCCAAGCCTTCAGTTGCTCCTGAATTTCCTCCTCCTTGTTTCCCCAGACCATGAGATCATCTGCAAACACCATTGCTTTCATCTTATCTTCTCCTATCTTTCCTGCTTTCCATGTCATTACCTCGTCCATAACCACAATAAAGAGAAGGGTTGACAGCGCACTACCCTGTTTCAGGCCACTCATTTGTCTGAACCAGTCTGTTCTTTCCCCTCCAACTTTCACACAGCTCACACTTCCACAATACATCTCCTTCACTCTGCCTATAGTCCCTTTTTCCACTCCCATGTTTTCCATTGCTTTCCAAACCTTCTCCCTACACACACTATCATAGGCCTTTTCGATGTCCAGGAAGGCCATCAACAGATCCTCTCCAAATTCGTAGTGGTGTTCCTGGAGCTGTCTCACTGAAAATTTGAGATCCACTGTTGATCTCCCAGGTCTGAATCCATACTGCTCCTCTCTCAATTTTCTCTCCACTTTGGCTCGTATTCTACTTTCTAATATCTTTTCATATATCTTGGCACAGTGAGGTATGAGTGTGACTCCCCTGTAATTTCTGCACTCCTTTCTGCTTCCTTTCTTAAATATTGGGACAATTAATCCTTTCTTCCAATCTTCTGGGGACTTTTTCTCCTTCCATATCACCCTCATCACACGGTACAGCCACTGTTTCCCAACCTCCCCTGCTGCCTTCACCATTTCAACACTCACTTCATCCACACCCGGTGCCCTTCCTCCTTTCATCTTGTCTATAGCCATCTCCAGTTCTCTCCAATTCAGGTCCTTTTCCATTCCTGTGTTGTCTTCTCCATCTTCCAATACATTGTCTTCCTCCCTATGACCATTTGGATTCAGCAAATCCTCAAAGTACTCTTTCCACACTGTCTTGAGTGTTTCTTTGTTGTGTAACTCATTTCCGTTTTTGTCCATCATTACCACATCCTCTCGCAGACCTCTTCTCTTACTTTTGACCATCCCATAAAGTACTTTCTTATTTCCTCTGCTGTCTTCCTCCATCATCTCTGTCCACTTTACCATCCACTTCTTCCTCTCCTCTGCGACAATCTTGTTTGCTTCTTTCTTCTTTATCTTATAATCTTCCCTTGCCAGATCAGTTCTTTCCTGGAACCACACTCTGAAAGCCTTGTTCTTACTTCCCACAGCTTCTTTTATTCTCTCATTCCACCATGGTGTCTCTTTACACCGGTTTCTGTTGCTTGTTCTTCCACATACTGCCACTGAAGCTTCCACCATTGTGTTCTTGAATTTCTTCCATTCCTCTTCCCCTGTTTTAGGATTGTCTTTAGGCATCCTTTCCCTTATTATCTTCTGGAATTCTTCCTTGACTTCCCTTTCCTTGAGTTTCCATACTTTGATTCTCCTTTCCTAGTACTCTGTCCTCTTGCTATCCTTAACAACTCCCAGGTTCATTACAAGTATTCTGTGGTCGCTATCAAAGGCCTCTGATGGTATTACCTTTATATCTCTGACACTTCTCTTCATTTCCCAGTCGTACAGCATGTAATCTACAAAAGATTTCTTTGTTAAATCGCTGCTGTACCACGTTACCTTGTGGGTTTCTTTCTTCCAGAACCAGGAGTTGCCTACCACTAAAGCGTTTCTCTTGCAAAAATCCAGCAACTTTCTCCCTTCTTCATTCCTGCTACCCCATCCTTCTGCTCCCAATACGAGACATTTACAACTTCCAATTTGATGCGAAGAAGTTATCTCCAAAACATCTCCTTCAAACTCGACCAGAAAGTTGATGAGATGATGCTAATTACCAAGATCCTGTCCGTGCTGCCTGAAGAATATACCCATTTTAGCACAGCATGGGACTCTACTCCAGAGGCGTCCAGTACCATAGAGAACCTGTGTTCGAGGTTACGGATGGAAGAAAGCAAGTTGAGGAGCAATTCGACAGAAGAGGAAAATTTATCCTTTAAAGCAGAGTTAAAAACTAATAAGGTAGATCAAAATCTAAAAACAAATGTATAAGCAGTAAAATGTGTATATGCAAAAAGACAAAACCATGAAACCAAAAATTATTTTCCCAAAGACAAGCATCAATGCTCAGTATGTAAAAAGGTCAATTATGAAGAGAAAGACTGCTATTTTAGGGATTAAAATAATTCTAAGGTGGAAAATAAAATGTCATTTCTTGCAGCTGATTGCTAGGGCTCATATACTAAACGGAACCAGGTGTGTAGTAGTAGACAGAGGATGTTCAAGTCACATGGTAAGTGATGAAAATTTCCTAACAGGTGTTGTGAGCTGTAATGGAGACATATTAGTGGCTAAGAAAAATCATGCTTTGTCTGTAGTAGGTAAAGGAACCTTCACCTCTGAGCAGTGTGTTCTCAATGATGTTCACTGTGTGCGTGACTTTTCTAGGAACTTGATGTCAGTAAGATAACAGAAAATAATTGCATTGTTGTGTTAATATATACCAAGAAAACAAATTGGTATTAAAAGGTAAGAAAAATGCAGTAGGACTGTATACTGTTGACTTTGTTGTTAATATGCAAACTGAGGCGCTGTGTGCACAAGGTAATGCTGTAGGAAAAGAGTGGCACAGAAAACTGGGTAATTTAAGTTCTAGCTACCTTAATGAACTGCCTTATATTTGTGTTGGAGTGTTCCCCATTGTCGCACATACTAAAATAGATGAAGTAAGTGAGATATGTGTAAAAGCAAAACAGATCAGGTTACCATTTAATACAGAAAGGACTACGGCAATAAGACTGTTAGAAATAATACACACAGATGTTTGTGGACCTCTAGATCCACCCACCATGATGGCTACAGGTACATTCTGTGCTGTATAGATGAAAAATGTGACTACTCACATTTTAGTGTTATCTATTGTTGTTAAATAAAAGTAAAGTTCCCATGTACTTAAAACAGTATGTGACGATGGCCGAAACCAAATTTGATCTGAGAGTAACCAACATAAGGTGTGATAATGGAGGAGAGTATTCCTCACATGAATTGAAAGATTGGTGTAAAAGCAAAGGTATTATGCTGGACTATACAATTTCATATACACCCCAATTAAATGGAACATAATAACGGTTCAATCGTACTCTTATGGAAAGAGCGAGAGCTATGCTTTGTGATTTTAACCTAGATAAAGGGATGTGGGGGGAAACAGTACAAACAGCTACATACCTGATTAATAGAAGCCCCACTAGTACTGTTGACACAACCCCAGCTGAAAAATGGACATACAAGAAACCAAATCTGTCTAACCTACAAATTTTAGGTTGTGGTGCCTATGCCAAAAGTGTGGGTTACCGGTATCTCAAGAAGCTTGACAGCCGAAGCAAGAAGTGCATTTTTATAGGCTATGCACCAATCGGATACCGACTATGGGATGAAGAAAACAGAAAGTTATTCATGTCAAGAGCTGTGGTATTTGAGAAAAATATAATAAAATTAGATCAACATAACCCTAAAACTGAAATCTACCAAGCAAATAGTGAAGAAACAGAAGAAAGCCAAGATGAAATAAATGAAAATCCAGATGACAGAGATGAAAATCCAGATAGAACAGATGAAGAAACAGATAATGAATCACAAGAAGAAGATGTTCACTTTCTAGATTCAGATCAAGAACAGAGAGAAGAAAGATGGCATGAACTTGGTTTAAGACCAAAAAGAACAAAAAAGAGACCTAATAAATATGATAACTATCAACTAGATAGTGGAGAAGATGAAGAAGCATTGATAACATACAGGGAGTTGCAAACAAAGGAAGACAAATAAAAATAGAAAATAGCCATTAGAGAAGAAAAGGACTCTTTGAAGAAAGGAAAAAACTTGGAAATTAGTAAGCAGCAAGAGGAAGACAAGTTTTGTCAAGCCGGTGGGTGTTCAAAGTTAAGGAAGACGGTAGATATAAAGCTAGACTTGTGTACGAGGATATGAACAAAGGAGTGGAAATATACATTATAAATAAATCTTCAGTCCAGTTGTAGACACAACTTTTCTAAGAGTTCCTTTTGCTATCACAGCACACTATAACCAGCACATTAAAACTATTTGATGCCAAGACGGCCTTTTTGTATCGAACCTTAGATGAGGACATCAACATGAAAATAAACAGAAGGTTACAAAGAAGAAGGGAAAATATGCAAACTGCTGAAAGCCTTATACGGACTGAAGCAAGCCCCCTGTAGGTGGAATAAAACTCTTACAGAGTTCCTGAAACAAGAAGGCATGACACAAACGAAGTCAGACCCCTGCATCTTCAAAAATTCAGACAACAGTTTGTTTCTAGCAATTCATGCTGACGATGGCATTTTCATGGGCAAAGACATTCAGAAAATGACACAGGTACGGTACACTCTAAGCTTGAGAAAAATTTTGAAATGAAGACAACTCATGAACCCTAAACTTATTTGGGGATAGATATAAACAGAACAGAAGATGGTATCTTCATTTCTAAAGAGAAATATGCTCATAATGTGCTGCAACGTTACAATATGCAAGAATGCAAAGAAGTTAAAACCCCAATAATCCGAAATGAAGAAACAAGTGCAACAGAGGAGAGCGTGAAGACAGAATACCCCCTAGAGACAAGCTGTTGGGAGTCTGTTATATTTGTCTTGTAAATCCAGACCAGACCTGGCTATAGTGTGAGTTATGAAAGCAGGTCCATGGAGAAACCAACAGATCAAGATACCGTATACAGAATGTTAAACGAATACTTCGATATCTGAAAGGAAGCACAAAAATACGAATACAATATGGATCTAGAATGAAAGATGATCTGAAAATAATTGCATACAGTCTTTCAGATTTTGCTGGTGATGATAAGAAAAGGCTATGTCAGAATGGCATATGGACCAGAGGCACTGTCATCCACAACAGCTGAATACATTGCTGAAATACCGTACATGATACAAGAACTAACTGTTCCCATTGTTCTTATCATAGACAATCAAAGTACCTTAAAGTTGGTGAAATCAGGACAAATGAGAGGAGAGTCAAAGCATATTCAAGTGAGGTATCACTATCTGCATGAGAACTATAAAATTGAATTGTTTTATCTTCAATTCTGTGCGACCCATGACCAGATAGCTGACTTTTCAACAAAGGCTCTATTGTCTACTAAATTTGAAAAATTCAAAGATGTTCTCTTGAGGAGTGGAGTAGAATAGGTCCAGAGAAAGTATTTGATTTTAAGTAGGCCTACCGGTATGTAAATAACAAATAAGACTATTTTGAAATGGTGACAATTCATATTATGTTGTTGACATATCAACGAGTGTGTTATCCAATAGTTTAGGTCAAAAATTGTTTGTACAACTTCTCATAGTTTGAATTATGATAAATATTTTGTTCTTACGGGGAGGGGATGTTAAGAAATAATTATGCTTTTTATTTTATTTTTATTTTATTTTTACGAGCACACATTTTTATTCACTGACAGAAAATATGTGCATATACAGATGTACCAAAATACAGGGTGAATCCCACATAAGATAAGATAAACTTGTGCGTGGGCTTCATGAACACAATTTCTTAATTTGTTTGCAAACATGGTATTTGACTGATAATAGTAAGAAAAGTTTATAGTAAAAGCATTAATTATAAGGATACCGGTACCGGTACTGAAAATAAAAGAAATGATGCATTACTTATTTATGACTGAGTTGATTTAAAAATGTTGGTGAAAATTTATAAGTCCATTTACTTTATCAAAGTTATTAAGGTGCCATGTAAAAAGCCTTTTCTTCAGTATATTTAGGGTGTTATTAGTCACATTTACAGGCAATATATTATATATCCTAGTGCTGAGGCAACTTAAATTCCTTTGGCCAAGTAGAGTGTTTCGACGAGGGTTATTTATTCCAGTTCTGTCTTGAAGTCTAGTGCACATTTTAAATCTTTGTCCATTTGAGAAGAGCTTCATATTTTTATGTATAAATATGATTGATGACTGAACAAATAACTGTCGTATGTTAAGCACCATGCTTTGTTGATACAGTTCACATGTTGAAAAAGTTGGTGACTTTTTGTACATTACTTTTAGAATGAAATGAAACCATTTATTCCATATTGTAGTTGTGACTGGACTAAGGCAAAATAGGCCTATACAGTTCTCAAGAGTTTTGCTGAAAGGATATTTCTGATTCTGTAAACTATATAAATTAACTTTTGGAGTTTATTGGCCAATTTCGTCGCATGCATTTTCCATTTTAAATGAATATCTATAATAACCCCTAAATATGTAGCATTCATTGACTTCTGTAGGGTATAGCAGTTGCATCTTTCGCCATTGTTACAAATTGGTGTGTGGATCTATAGTGTTAAATTGTCTGTGGGTTGTAATGTTTTGTTGTATGAGAACCATAGGTATTGTGTTTTGGTTTCATTTTAGGTAAGGACGTGGTTTCTTAGCCATTTTTGGACTGTAGCAAGGGTTTCTTGAGTTGTATTAAAAGTATCCTCCCAAGTTGTTCCTATGACTGTGACAACAGTGTTATCAGCATATGAGGGACACTAGTAAAAGAATCCAAACGTGACGTTTGGCATTCAGATCTTTTGATGTCAAATTTAATTGAGTCCAACAATGGTATTTCGGATTTGTCTAGCAACATTAATAATAACAATTATGATAGTAATAATGTAAATAAATCACCAACACAAGCTTGCAAAAGTAACAAATTTAAAATTTACCACCAGAATGTTCAGTCTCTCTATAATAAAATTGATTACATAAATCTAATGCTTAAAAATGAACTTAAAGACATCTCAGCACTATGCATTTCAGAACATTGGCTGAAAGAGAAAAAACTCGAATTAATTCAATTCCCAGGGTTTATACTAGCTAGTAAATACTCTAGATCTAATATTAGCCATTGTGGTACTTGTATCTTCTTAAGAAATAATTTAGATCATGAACAGTTAACAGCTTATTATTATCTAATTATGGAACAGGATTTTGAATTCTCTGCCGTAAAAATACAGCAGTTTAAGTTAATAATTGTATGCGTATACCGTTCTCCGTCAGGAAAGCTTCCTTTATTTATAGATAAATTAGAAATGTTACTCAATAACAAGAGCAAAGTAAACTTCGATATAATAGTTTGTGGGGATGTAAATGTGGATTTCTTAAAATTGATAGAAATTGTGTATTATTAACAGAGTTACTAATTTCCTATGGACTGAAACCTACAGTAAATGCCCCAACAACGATAACAAAATTTAGTAAAACCACTCTTGACTTTTTTAATACAGATAAATAACACCATTCAATAGAAGTCTATTGTCCGAGTTTTAGTGACCACCGTGGACAAATACTGAGTTTTGAAGTACCCGAAACAATCAATAATAATGATAGTGGAGTAAAATCAAAGTGCAGGTCATTCTCTGAGACAAATGTTACATATTTCAATGACTTATTAAATAAGGAAACATGGTCAGAAATGTATAAACTAGAAAATGTAAATGATAAATTTAATGCATTTAACAGTATCCTAAAACACTATTTTGAAACAGCATTCCCCTTTAGACAAAGAACTGTTCAAAATAACAAAACTAGCAATTGGATAAAAACAGGGATTATAAATTCATGTCAAAGAAAGAAGTTTCTACACAAAATATATAAACAATACCACATAACACCTGAATACAATTTATACTACAAAAGATACACTAGCATATTAAATAAGGTAATAAGACTAGCAAAGGAAATGCATAATGATAATTTTATTTCCCAATCATCTAATTAAAACAAGGCTATGTGGTCTGTGATAAAGAAAGAAGCTGGAAAATCTGCTAAAATACAAAGGAACATTACACTGTCCAGAAATAATAAAGTGATTAATAATCCAGAGGAAATAGCAAACACTTTTAATGACTATTTTCTGCAAATTCCACAAAAATTATTAAATAAATCACAGGTAAATACACTAAACTCTAATAATAAAATAAATATATGTAGTGATTCTTTATTTATAAATCATGTCACAAGCGAAGAGGTAAGAATAGTTATAAAAGAGCTAAACATAATTACTGTGCTGGCATTGATGGCATCCCTGATGCAATTTTAAAGAAATGTGCAGAAAATATAATAAATCCACTTACACACTTAATAAACAGTTCAATTCTCTCAGGAACTTACCCGGATATTTTGAAGTTATCAAAAGTAATTCCAGTGCACAAAAACGGTTCAAAAGATGAATTAGATAACTATCGTCCTATTACCTTACCAACTGGTATTGCAAAATTTGTGGAAAAAATCAGGTATAAGGGACTGATAAGTTTTAAAGAAAAAAATAAAATATTATCAAACTCACAACATGGATTCAGAACGGAAAAATCTACACAGACAGCAATTTATGAATGTATTAATAGTATATTGAAATTAATTGACAATAAGGAACATGTAACTGACCAATTCCTTGATTTATCGAAAGCATTTGATGTTGTTGACCATAAAATCCTCCTTACAAAACTAAATCAATATGGTATTACAGGTCTAGCTAATAAATGGATAGAGTCTTACTTAACAAGGCGTAAACAAATAGTAAGCTTGAGACACAAGGATGATATAACCAAATTACTTAATGATACATTGTCCAATGAGGGAATTATTAAATTTGGAGTACCCCTGGGATTGGTTTTGGACCCACTACTCTTTCTTCTATATATCAATGATATAACACAGAACGTTCATTCACATAAGGAAATTTTGTTTGTAGACGATACAACACTCGTAATAAAAGGTGAAACTAAACAGGTCATACAGCAGTCTGCTGACTCCGTTACAGGAGAGTTAACCAAATGGTCACAAGATAATCGCCTCATAATAAACTATAAAAAAAACATTATGTCTAAATTTCCACACTATACAGAATAGGAACCCTGCGAAGCCCAATATAACATTAAAAGGTCATCAAGTAGAAAATAAATCAGAAACAAAGTTTTTAGGACTATGGATACAATATGACTTGAAATGGAATAAACATATACAATATCTGAATACTAAACTGAACTCGATGTGCTTTGCGTTACGTATTTTGAAAACCTGCACTAGCATGCACACATTAAGAAATACTTATTTTGCTTATTTCCATTCATACTTAAGATATGGGGTCATATTTTGGGGCATGTCGCCAGATGTACTAAGCACGTTTAGGATACAAAAGAGGGCGATTAGAATTATGGCAAATGTAAACACTAGAGAACCATGTAGACCTCTGTTTAAAGATTTAAACATTCTCCCGCTGCCCTGCATATATATCTTCGAAAGTATTATGTTTTTGAAAAGAATTTAATGTTTAAGGATGTTTTTCTTAAAACAAACAATGATGTTCATAGACATAACACAAGACAAAATCAAAAAATTCATATTTCACGCACACACACAAGCATATATCAAAAAGAAACTTTTCACACAGGAGTTAAATTATACAATAAACTACCCCAGTATATAAAACTTACCCCCCCAAAAAAAACCTTTGCTAGAATGTTGAAAGCTCATCTGCAGTGCCATTGTTTTTAATCTGTAGTTGAATACCATAGGAAAACTTATAGGAGCGATGAAATCTATAATTATATTTTACTTTTCTATTTTAATTGTAATACCGGTACCTAGCTGTACGTTGTTGTATTTATAGAATTACCAGTTTTCATGCTATGAAAATAGAGTAAAGTGTAAATAGTTGTCCAATAAGATTCTATGTCTTAAGATCTGTTATTATAATAAGTTATAAATAGTTATAGTATTAGTATTATATACCTATTAGTACTTTTATTTTATAGATGTAAATTCTGACGTGTCCTATATCAAAAATGTATTGAACCCTTGCAAAGAAGCATCTGAGACTCAATTTCGGGGGGGGGGGGGGGTGTAACAGTCCATTTCGTAAAGTTGTTGTTAAGCGCTTCTTATAACATGCAGGGTAACATGTCTCCCAAATGACACCCACTTGAATTAAATAAAAATGCCAAACTAGGCCTGATCTCAGGAGAGATCATAAACATCTTGACCAAATGTCCCAAAATACTGCAATGACATGTGCGTGTGCGGCTTTTCTACATGCGGTACGATGTGTACAAATTAATGCGAGATTCGTTACCATCCAGTAAACCTTCAGGGGACGAATCTGCATTGTCTTAGAGCTAGACAGGCACGAGGAGCCAACTAAACACTAATTAAACTAATCCGACACTTCCTACACTAAATAAGACAAAAATAATTTCCGTCTGAAATTGGACTCAAAGAACTGCCGTAGCAAACAACATTAACGCCTAAAATTAGGACTTTTCAAATCAACACAAGTAAATCAACACGTGACCAATCAAGAAAAATACATATATGGCCGCTTGCCATTTTTACAAGAGAAATACAAAATACACCCAACGGTGTCACAACAGACGAAATCTAACAATACAAACAAATGGAATGAGTCACAGAAATCACTAGGCTCAAAGCCAACATTTACATCATAAAACAAACACTTCATTACATATGATATGCGGTAATTCGTAACGGACATGGCGAACTCCCAATTTAATTTTATGATCCAATGACCATTAAAAGAACAGGTTTGGTCCAGATAGCTTACAGGGGTGAGTCGGTCAGCTGGACTGCCTAAACGAAGAATCACCAGACATAGACGGGCGCAAAGTGGAATCTGCACATCTGTCAACCCACGTGTCAATTACCTGGACCTGCCGTAGCAATGGCTCGAGTCTCGAAGAAGCGTGCTCCCAATAGCATATAATATACGTGTGTGTGTCAAAATAAATTATCTTAGCATTTCCCAAGGAAATCCAAGAATCAGCACAGGGCAAGGTACAGTAGCCTCGAAGAGCGCTCTGCCTTTCCATAAAAATACAACCACAATATTATGAGGGCGGTAGACACATTCTACCCCTCATCACAACGAATCAATACACACACCTTGACACAATACACACACCAGAATCACACGTATGGGGTTGACATAAACCTGAAATAAAGGACATAAAATATTTTCCACTGACTTGCGCTCCCAATCTAGTCCGTGACTAAAGAACCTGAAAAGGAATCACAAAAAAAAACTCAAAAAAATATAGAACTAAGGTGTTCTACAGTGACATCTTAACTTGTTGCACTCGGCAACCCTAGTATGAATAAAAACCTGTTCGTAAAACATCTAACAACACTTACCCCCTTCTCCTACTAAAAATGAATTTGAATAAAAGCACCATTTATCGACCATGACGAATTTCGCATTCGCATATATAAAATCAAAATACACGCGCCGTGCATACTAAAAATGACTCATAAGAAAAATAACATTGAAACAAACATTTTTGGCCACGTGCCAACGTACATTTAAATATAACAGTGTCGGCGCACGAAATCTAAAAATACACAAGAAAACCATGAATAAAATTATTTACAACATTCCCACGTCTAATCTAGCTACATATTGAATAAATCAATGGTTTGTACATCACCGTGCAGCTTGTAGGATATCAACCTCCATCCCAATGCATTCCCCCACGGGAAATCTACACCTTCATCGTCGACGTTCTGGTAGAGGCGTAGCACTTCATTCCACCAATTGACCTTCCTGTAGACATCTTGGCGTGGCTTCTTGGAAAGAAATGTTCAAAGTTATTATTCTACCTAGCTAGAATCGCTATGAGCTACTGACATTCACTCGAAATGTCCTGGGCGATTACTCAACGTTGAACTGGCCCTATCTAAGCATTTGCTTACTTCACACGCACATATACATCACACAAAAATATAACACAAAGTTTACAGAAAATATTACAATCTTCGTCCACCACGCAACTGGCTTTTAACAAGTCTCACAAATTACGTCTACCGTGGAGCGCTCATCTCAACTAGAGATCTCCCTCCGCTAGGCCTGAACTCTGCTCCCAAGAGCACAATAAAATGTTCGTTCAGACAGACGTGAAGTATGCTCACTAGAGCCTGATAAAATCGTGTCTCAAACTGGCGTGAACGATGCTCCTCAGAGCCCGATAAAGTTGTGTGTCAAACTACTGATCACCGATCAATTTATTAGAAACTGACAGAAAGGGGTGGAGTGGGGGCAATCTGTGAAAATAATCTGTAATTTTCAACTCACAGACTTGGGACTAGTATCAAACTTCTTCTTTTCATTTAAACGTCTCAATGCACTCATGCGGAATCCTATCGCATCGGCGGTTCTTTATACACGTGTTTGTAGCTCCTTTTTTTGGTACGCAAAGCTCCGCGTGGTTTAAGCGACCTCTCTCCTGATTCGCTGATTCAATCGTGTATCGGTTGGAAATTCATTTCTGGCACGCCCTTAATGACGCCGACTTGGATGCGCGTTCACCCTGAATTTGTCCTTGAACTCGGCTTAGCTGGTCATCCCCAAGAATAACTACCACGCTACCTCTGTTGCAAGCGTTGCGACACACTACCTGTCTTCCCTTTGTCAATCTCCAACATATACTGCCTGGATATCAGTAATAATAATAATAATAATCATGAAGACTTATTGATCGCAAATCAATAAGGGTTCATTTATCCTCAGCAAGGTTTTGAAATTCGAAGCAAGTGGTTGATTTGGATTTTAAAAGCAATATCCACAGTAGTATAGATAACATCACTTAAGTACCTCACTCGTTTGCCTGAGTGTGCATTCCACAGTCCCAATTAGTGTGCGCGCTTCTCGCTGCAATGTGCCCCTCCGAGATGTCATTCACATGTCTCGCTAGACCTCCCCTCTCTTACTCACACAATTACAACTTCGGCCAGACCTGCTGTCTTGTTTACAAACAAAGCTCGCTCTCCCTGGTATCACGTAGCCACGTGCATTTGAGTGTGGGTTCTCAAATTAATTTTTTGCAATTGGATTCTGCATCCCTTGTCCTTATTACTCATCAAATGGTTCCCTTCTTTTTCTGCTCCCATCTTCTTCTTCCGCTACCGTCCTCTTCTTCTGCCACCGTCTTCTTTACCAAATTTCCAGACCCTTGCCTTAAACTTCGTCCCGCGAATTTCTTCTGCTATTTTTCCGCGTCTCCTCCTGTCTTGTCACCATTTCTGCATCCTCGTTACTGTGATTATCGGGATTTCTTCTGTTTTTCATGGCTCGTCCCCACTTCTCTTTCTCTGTTTCCTCTTCTGCATTTAATTCGTCCAACTATTCTTGCGACTCAGCGTAACGCTCGTTCCATTTATCACGGAAATCTCTCTGGTTTTCTTGCCGATAATTCCTCTGATTATTCCATCTGCCGTCCCCGTTCCTTTGATATGGTCTACCCTGCCTTTGGTTTCCCCTCCAGTTAGTATTCTCTCGCTGGTACGTCCTCTGATTGTGATTGTTTTTCTGATTGTTGTAATTATCACGGCGATTTTGGATGTTCCTGTTGTTATTATTATTGTATTGGTTTCGACCGTTGAACTCCTGCCGTCTGGGCATAAATTGTGTGTTAGTGGACTGTGTCTTCATCTGATTGTTCTGACTTTGACTGTTTTGATGCCCCTGAACTATTTCTGCAGTGTTCACGCATTCCATATTCCGTCTCCCGGTCTGAGGACTAACCATACTCGTTTCGTCCAAGTGGCGGAGTATCTCCTCGGCCTGAACTGCGGTTTTGATATTTCCTGCCACTAAAAATTGCTGTATGTTCATCGGAAGCTGCTTGCCAATAGTTAATACCATGTTTTTCTCGGAAGGCGGCTCGTCAAAATCCCGGAATTTTACTAGCTGCTGACTAAAAAACTCAGAAAACCTTGTAGGGTGTGTGCTATGGTATTTTCTGGTATATAAGTCCATCCTCAACCCCTGCTGCAGTAAAGGACTCCAAAACGTCCTCAAAAATGCTTCTTTAAACTGGGCCATGTCATTAAACGTATACTTGAAACTTTGAAACCATATTAAACTTGAGCCCTCTAAAAATGTATCCACTAGACGAAGCTGTTTTGCGGGACTGACGTGTTGGTCATTAAAATAATCATCCAGCTTACGCAAGAATGCTTTTGGAGTAGATCCTGAATTTTCCCTGAATTTGTCTGGTTTAAAATCATTTCCCCTAATGACTTGTATGACTTGTGCAGGTGTCACGCCAGGTTGTGGAGTTGACGTCTCCCCTCTGTAATTGTGGAATGTGTCGCAAGTTATCTTTGGACTCTGACCTCGGCTCGTATCCTCTGCTAGCTTCGACCCCTCCGGACTTCCAATACTTCCGTGTTTCCCTACTGCATTTTCTGAAGAGAATAAAGTGGCATTGTCTAAAGATCTTATCTCATTCTTAAGGATGAGGTCTGCGTGTTCTTGGAGCTTGGACTTGTTACTTTCCTCCAGAGCCTGTATTTTAGAGTTATTCTCGCCTAGCCTCTTTAATATAGTCAGCCTATCCCCTTTAGTCTCATTCGCCTGCTGTTCCCAATCTTTCCGGATTCTACTCTTCAAATTGTTAATTTTTTCTTCGTTGTTTTCCTGATTCTTCTCAATCTGTTCCCCTACTTGATCTTGTATCAGCTGCTGAGTTTTAATTAACTGTTCTCCTATCTCTTTCTGATTCTTAATTAACTTTTCTCCCATTTCTTCTCGTATATGCTCTTGATTTTTACTTAACAGGTCTTCCAGGTTTTCGCTCAAGTGCATCCTTTCTTTCTCCGTTTTTATCTCCAGTTTGTCAAGTTCTTTTATCAATCCTAACACATTGTTGTCGACTGAATTAATCTGCTCTTGTATGTTAATATTCTTCGCCTCTATTCTGTTTAATTGCCCTTGTAATTCGTCCTGTGTGCTTTTAATCCCTGCCGTATTGTTCACACATGCTGTCTCGATTTGTTTCAGTTTGGCGGCTACCATTCCACCTAACTGTACTAGTTTGTCGTCAAATTTGGATTCTAGTTTCTTGATTTCGCCTAATTGTCTCGAATTATTCTCTGCCACCTCCCCCGCCAGTTTCTCTAGTTCTACATTAGTACTCTGATTTATTTCAAGGGTTATCCTCTCTTATTGAACTGTTTGTAAGGTTGCCTGATCTGATAACTTATGGTTTAGTTCAACTAACTGTTTATTATTATCATCACTCTGTTCACGTAATTGAGTAGTTATGTTATTTAATTGTTTATCATTATGCTCTCGCAACTCGTGTAATTGTTTATCACTGTGTTCACGCAACTCGTGTAATTGTTTATCATTGTGTTCACGCAACTCGTGTAATTGTTTATCATTGTGTTCACGCAACTCGTGTAATTGTTTATCACTGTGTTTACGCAACTCGTGTAATTGTTTATCATTGAGTTTACGCAACTCGTGTAATTGTTTATCATTGTGTTCACGCAACTCGTGTAATTGTTTATCGCTATCCAATTTCTGAATTTGCAATTGCACCGTAATGTTACTGTCCACGTCCTGTAATTGTTTATCACTATGTACACTTATCTCCTCCTTCATGCTTTTTAACTGTTCCTCCGTCTTTGCAGACAATTTCACAGTCAACTGCGCGGACATCTGCTCCATCAACGCTTTAATCTCCTCGATGCTAGCCATCGCAAAACACACAAATATATTCTGAGAAAATAGGGTCATGCAATGGGATTTCAGTTGTACACACACACATGTCTTGATATTTAAAGATTACATTGATTCTAATTTAAATAAATTTTCAGTAATCAAAATCTTACTGAATAATGACTCTTATTTCCAAACAACAAAATAACTCCTTTGTGATCTGCTTTTAAATTCCTACCTAACAGAATTACCGAAAGACACTTTAATTAACCGAACTTAATTAAATGTTAAGTAAGGCAACACCTTCCTGCTTTTGACTGAGTTCACTAAATATGCAAATATTCTAATTTAAACCGGGCGCCAAAACAAGTTATCAACAAACACAATATCAATTTCTAACCTCGTTCAACATTTCTAACTTTAAGAACTCAGTGATTTTACTGATACACATGGCGGTACAACTTCGCCTCAATTTACTGAATTTACCCTTGTCCTGCTGACCTGGCATCATTTCTCAGCGAAATAAGTATGAGGTCAACAAAACAACAACAACAACAAACCCCAATTGGGCAGCCATTTTTGATATATGTACCCTTGCAAAGAAGCATATGAGACTCAATTTTGGGGGGTGTAACAGTCCATTTCTTAAAGTTGTTGTTAAGCGCTTCTTATAACATGCAGGGTAACATGTAACAAAATAATATGCAGGGAAAAGTGAATACCAGGATTAAAACATATGAATTTAATAAACAGATCAACAAATTTACACAATTTACAAAAACAACAAAAACTCCCAAAATGACACCCACTTGAATTGCCAACCTAGGCCTGATCTCAGGAGAGATCGTAAACAACTGGACCAAATGTCACAAATTACTGCAATGACATGTGTGTGTGCGGCTTTTCTACATGCGTTACGATGTGTACAAATTAATGCGAGATTCGTTACCATCCAGTAAACCTTCAGGGGACGAATCTGCATTGTCTTAGAGCTAGACAGGCACGAGGAGCCAACTAAACACTAATTAAACTAATCCGACACTTCCTACACTAAATAAGACAAAAATAATTTCCGTCTGAAATTGGACTCAAAGAACTGCCGTAGCAAACAACATTAACGCCTAAAATTAGGACTTTTCAAATCAACACAAATAAATCAACACGTGACCAATCAAGAAAAATACATATATGGCCGCTTGCCATTTTTACAAGAGAAATACAAAATACACCCAACGGTGTCACAACAGACGAAATCTAACAATACAAACAAATGAAGTGAGTCACAGAAATCACTAGGCTCAAAGCCAACATTTACATCATAAAACAAACATTTCATTTCATACGATATGCGGTAATTCGTAACGGACATGGCGAACTCCCAATTAAATTTTGTGATCCAATGACCATTAAAAGAACAGGTTTGGTCCAGATAGCTTACAGGGGTGAGTCGGTCAGCTGGACTGCCTAAACGAAGAATCACCAGACATAGACGGGCGCAAAGTTGAATCTGCACATCTGTCAACCCACGTGTCAATTTCCTGGACCTGCCGTAGCAATGGCTCGAGTCTCGAAGAAGCGTGCTCCCAATAGCACATAATATACGTGTGTGTCTCAAAATAAATTATCTTAGCATTTCCCAAGCAAATCCAAGAATCAGCACAGGACAAGGTACAGTAGCCTCGAAGAGCGCACTGCCTTTCCATAAAAATACAACCACAATATTATGAGGGCGGTAGACACATTCTACCACTCATCACGACGAATCAATACACACACCTTGACACAATACACACACCAGAACCACACGTATGGGTTTGACAGAAACCTGAAATAAAGGACATATCATATTTTCCACCGACTTGCGCTCCCAATCTAGTCCGTGACTAAGGAACCTGAAAAGGAATCACAAAAAAAACTCAAAAAAATATAGAACTAAGGTGTTCTACAGTGACATCTTAACTTGTTGCACTCGGCAACCCTAGTATGAATAAAAACCTGTTCGTAAAACATCTAACAACTTTTAACCCCTTCTCCTACTAAAAATGAATTTGAATAAAAGCACCATTTATCGACCATGACGAATTTCGCATTCGCATACATAAAATCAAAATACACGCGCCGTGCATTCTAATAATGACTCATAAAAAAATAACATTGAAACAAACATTTTTGGCCACGTGCCAACGTACATTTAAATATAACAGTGTCGGCGCACGAAATCTAAAAATGCACATGAAAACCATGAATAAAATTATTTACAACGTTCCCGCGAAGCCTCCGTGGCTCAGACGGCAGCACGCCGGCCTCTCACCGCTGGGTCCGATGTTCAAATCCTGGTCACTCCATGTGAGATCTGTGCTGGACAAAACGGAGGCAGACAGGTTTTTCTCCGGGTACTCCGGTTTTCCCTGTCAAAATTTAATTCCAGCAACACTCTCCACTGTCATTTTATTTCATCTGTCATTCATTTAATCATTGTCCCAGAGGAGTGCGTCAGGCCTCGGCAGCTGGCACAGTTCATATCCTCGCCAGTAGATGGGGGCTTCATTCATTCCATTCCTGACCCAGTCGGAGACTGGAAGCAGGCTGTGGATATTTTTTACAACGTTCCCGGGTTTAATCTAGCTATATATGGAATAAATCAATGGTGCAGCATGTAGAATATCAACCTCCATCCCAATGCATTCCCCGACGGGAAATCTACTCCTTCATCGTTGACGTTCTGGTAGAGGCGTAGTACTTCATTCCACCAATCGACCTTCCTGTAGACATCTTGGCGTGGCTTTTTGGAAAGAAATGTTCAAAGTTATTATTCTACCTAGCTAGAATCGCTATGAGCTACTGACGTTCACTCGAAATGTCCTGAGCGATTACTCAACGTTGAATTGGCCCTATCTAAGCATTTGCTTACTTCACATGCACATATACATCACACAAAATATAACACAAAATTTACAGAAAATATTACAATCTTCATTCACCACGCAACTGGCTTTTAACAAGTCTCACAAATTACGTCTACCACGGAGCGCTTATCTCAACTAGAAATCTCCCTCCGCTAGCCCTGAACTCTGCTCCCAAGAGCACAATAAAATGTTCGTTCAGACAGACGTGAAGTATGCTCACTAGAGCCTGATAAAATCGTGTCTCAAACTGGCGTGAACGATGCTCCTCAGAGCCCGATAAAGTTGTGTGTCAAACTACTGATCACCGATCAATTTATTAGAAACTGACAGAAAGGGGTGGAGTGGGGGCAATCTGTGAAAATAATCTGTAATTTTCAACTCACAGACTTGGGACTAGTATCAAACTTCTTCTTTTAATTTAAACGTCTCAATGCACTCATGCGGAATCCTATCGCATCGGCGGTTCTTCATACACGTGTTTTTAGTGCCTTTTTTTTTTGGTACGCAAATCTCCGCGTGGTTTAGGCGTCCTCTCTCCTGATTCGCTGATTCAATCGTGTATCGGTTGGAAATTCATTTCTGGCACGCCCATAATGACGCCGACTTGGATGCGCGTTCACCCTGAATTTGTCCTTGAACTCGGCTTAGCTGGTCATCCCCAAGAATAACTACCACGCTACCTCTGTTGCAAGCGTTGCGACACACTACCTGTATTCCCTTTGTCAACCTCCAACATGTACTGTCTGGATATCAGTAATAAAAATAATAAAAATCATGAAGACTTATTGATCGGCAAATCAATAAGGTTTCAGTATTTTATACATGTATTTGATCAAATGGAAGTAATAAAATCTATCTATCTATCTATCTATCATCGCATTACAGTTCAGCTCACACACATCGTTAATATACCGTATAACAGAAAAAGAATTGGACCTAAACTGTTCCTTGGGGAATTTCAATTTTTACTTCAGCACTGCTACTCAGAGTAGGCTATCTTTGATTCGTACCTTTGTATTCTGTTAAAGACAAAGCTTTTTATTATTTCTTGAGGAGTACCTCGAATACCTTCCTTTTCAAGTTTCTTCAAGTTGTTGGTAACAACAAAATCTTCATTTTGATACCGTACTCAATTCACATATTGGTATCACTGCACATTGTAATTTGTTTATCAATACATTCTTTACTCACAAATCGACAGTAGTGGCTGCGCTCGCTAAAGCGCTGCGTTAGGTCATGGGGCCATGCTCTCTGCTGACTCGGTAGACGCGTGGGTTCGAGCCCCACCGTCGGCCGTCCTTGAAATGGTTTTCCGTGGTTTCCCATTTTCAACTCCAGGCAAATGCTGGGACGGTACCTTCTGACAGGCCACAGCCGCTTCCATCCACATCCTTGCCCAGTTTCATTCACCATCATTCATTTCATCTCTCATTAACTCCTCTCATGAGGTTGGTGTCAGGAAGGGCATCCGGCCGTAAAATCATCCGCCACAAAGACTTCCATCGCATCTCATCCCCGACCCCGTAGGAAAAACGGGAATAATAAGGGGTAGACATACATACAATACATTCTTTACTCATTACAATATGGCGTTCCAGCTGATTGTCCCATATCACCTGAACTATACAAACATACAACTTTAACAATGGGTTTATTGATATTTCTTAAGACACCCAGGAATGGCAAACTTAGTTATGAAAGGAAGAGTCGAGGATAAGAACTGTAAGGGTAGATCAAGGTTAGAATATGTTAAACAGATTCCCTCGGAAGTACGGTTTGGTAGCTATGTAGAGGTTAAAGATTAGCTCAGGACAGGAAAGCATGGAGTGTTGCATCAATAAGACTGAAGACACTAACAATTCTTAATTTAGACTTTAGACTGAAATATCTGGTTCAATCTACAAATATTGTGACTATAACCACACACAAATATATTATGTGTCTAAGGGGACATTCAAAGGCACTTCTGTTGAAGGAATCCATTCTTTATTTTCTTTCGAACCTGGCGGCTTGTAACGCGAGGATGATGTTTTTAAAAGAATTAGTGCAATTTATTTAGAGTACATTACTTTTTGGCGAGAATGAACAAACTGACAGATCCAAGCAGGAGTGTTTCAAATGTTGTGGAGACATGGGACAAAAATAAGTTAAAAGTATGCCTATTTAGTCTTACGGCGAATTGCTATTGTATGCTCAGTGCTCAGCGCAGATTATCAGTGACTCTGAGTTTTCAATACCAGAATATACAGGTACGGTATCCTTGACAGAGGTATGATTAATTCTGAACGAAAGTAGAACGCGGCTTATACTTTTGCATCAGGCATGAATGTGACTTTTACATATCTTGTGTCCTTGTTTCGTCTTCTGGACGATATTACGTATTGCCTGATTTATTTGTCATCGTTTGATAAGGTGTTTGAGCTAATTCATGTACTGTAAGCCTGCTAAAGAGAATGTTATCGCTCGTTCTACGTTCATTCAGTGCTACTGAGGTACAGTGTTTACATAAGAACACCTTTATGATGATGATATTCTGCAAATTATTCCTAGGTTAGTTCTGTAAGTCTGTATAGATTTTTTTTCACTGCCGTTCAATGTAGGAGTTTTCATTTGAACTGGGCATTGTGTGGCATCTGGTAGCCTGTACTCGGCTAGTCCTGATTCTCAAAGGTGCGTGTGCTATGATCAGTTAAGTTATACGGAACCTATTTCAGTCGCGTTGTTAGGTGTGTTATGTTCTAACAATCATATATCCCCGCCTCGTCCAAACATTGTTCAGGTTTGTGTGTGTTTGGGAACAAAGAAACTGTGCATTTGTTGGACACATTCGAGAATTGCCACATTTCACTTCTGTATATATACAAACTGGCGTTAATAATACCCATAACTTCCTCATTTTATCCACTCAGTCTCAATGACTTGTATTAGAATTTACTTATCATTATTCTCTAACTCATTTGTCAAGTCGAGCGCATGATCAAGTAGGGTTTACTGTTTATTGACACTGGGCTATATTTGGAACACCAATATTACATTTGGGGGAACCCATTTTACGTACCGTATTATAATATATATGAGGCTATATCGATGAATACGTGCGTATGTAAATAATTTTCAGGTAAATTTCTGTGTTCTAGTTTTCTAACGTAATGGACGAGCAAGCTGTGATCAAAAGTGAGCCGGAATGGTCGACAGAAACAGATGACTTGGCCGACATTGTAAGTGTATTTTAATTCCGCATATTGTGTAACATAGCAATCTTAGTGATGGCCAAGACAACATTTTGTAGTTAGCAAGGTAAATTATATTAAGCAGTAGGTTAATCAGTATCTGTTAACTAGAGGGAGAGAGTATTGCTTATTGCAATCATCACTTGATGTCTACAACAAAAGTATGCTGAGAAAGCTCAACTAATTTAAAAAAATTAAGCACACAGAACACAAATGCAATTTTTAAATTTTATGTAAAAAAAACAACACTTATAAGCAAACTTTAAATTAGTTTACTGAAATATCTCAAACAGTTTTGAACTAGGTAACAACCTCCTGATGGATTGATGTTGATATTCAGTATAATATTGTGTATTATCGATAATACTGATATTGTTCAGATGACACAAAGAGGTTGAATTATTGATTAAGGTATCATCTGTCATATTGAATTTGTTTTACCTCTGTCACTTTTCCATTCCACATTCCCCAGGTAATATTGAATATTTACCTGGCATGCTCAGTTCCCTAATATTCTCATTCAAATCTTCATCATCTACAAACTTTGATGTAACTATTTTCATTTAGGTGTATTTTTGAGCATATCTGCTGCGCCCATTACTTTCCCACATAGGAGGCTTTATTCCTTTATTCTCCTAATGTTTAAGCCTTGTTTTTATGAACCCCCTTAACCATCCTAAATGATGATGATGATGATGATAATTGTTGTTTTAAGGGGCCTAACATCTAGGTTATCGGCCCCTGAAAACCATCCTAAATCATGAATCCTTCATGGTCTATTATTAATAGCGAGGGTTGTTTGTAAAGATCCGCTAAATACTATAATGTTGAAGATACCAAATAAAACACACAGGTCTGGCATTTATTTCATTTCTTCATCTTTTAAAAATATTTTCCATGTAAATAGGCCTACTGATGTAGACCGTCCATGTTGTATTGTGCTTAGAAGAAATGACAGCAAATGGAAACCAGATAAATGTCTATTTTATTCTCAGATTCCTGTAACGTTCATTTTCCAAACGAGGCTGTCCATGACAGACTGCGTGGCTTTACAAACTAGTTGATTCTTGTTTTGAGACAACGCATGACGTCTCGTTATGATAGTCTCCAAGCAGTTTCGATTCAGACGAGTTACATGGGAATGTGGTTGGGGGAGAGGAGGGTCACCTAAATTGGTTCCTAATGGTCAACCGTTTTGGTTCTTGACTACGGTATGAGAGAGAAAGTAGATTATCCTCACAAAGCTAAATATTAGGTTGTAGGAAGAGGATCGACCATATTAGGGATTAGTGGCCACCATTTTGGTTATTGGCTACGGGGCAGGATAGAATATCAGCTGATTTATAGTTTTTTATAGTAAGCAAATCCATTAACCTGTGGTATTGTTGTGAATGTTGATCCATATTGACTTCTATCAGTTATTTCTTAAATGCAGATGGATGTCGATACTTATATTGAATACACTTGTTTCAACATACGATGTTCAGTATATTAATTAATTATTTAAGACCTAAATCAAAAACATTATAAAATAGTCAACAAAACTTGTATTAAACACTTTTGAGTGAAGTACAATGGAAACTTTGTAATAGTATTTTACTAGGGTCTTATATGAACAATTTAATGAAAGAAATAGTTAAAAACAGATCTGTAACAAATATTGGGTACATACTTCATCATGGTTGCAAGGAGATAATAAATTAGGAATAGGAACGTTTATTCTAATAATTTGACCACGTTTGTATTTGTTTGACAAGCGTTTTAGTTTTTTTCTCTTCTTTCGATTTCCAATTCCACATTCCCGAGATATTGAATAATATCGCTTTCTTTGTTCTGAATGTTATTCATCTTTACATTGTAATTTGTTGTAATTCCATCATAAAAAATGAATATTAATATTTTTATTTTAGTATATTCATGAGCACAAGTGGTTAATAGGCGATACAGAAGAGGTGATATTCCTCTGTTCGTATCTCATCTGTACTTTTTATTTTTTGAATCCATTAGTGTAAGTTTATAAGTCATTCGTGAGTTTTAATTTCTGTTGTGCAAAGGAATACATTTGTGAAACAAATCACTTCTCTGCAGGATAATACCGACCTCCCTGGGGATATCAAGACTGAAGAATGTCCCTCACCAGAGTTTGTTCCATGCATCAAAACAGAAACAGCACCTTTGGGTATCAAACAGGAATGTACTTTATCATGTTAAAACGTTATGCCTCTTTACAAGACATTACCAGTTCTTCATCTCTTTATCACCAAATGGTATTTAGAGAATCCAGAATTGATTTTCACAACAGTATTGATGATAAACGGAAGCGTTCAGCTGATAGGTTGTGTGCAGTACAGAAAGCACAAGCTATAGAATATCTGACCAATGTGGGACATATACCTGCGACCTGAGGCTTCACACTCTGTTGCTCTGACCACTGAGCTAATGGGGGATGCATTGAAACTCTCATTGTCTAGAGTTGTATTATGTGAAGAACTTAACATGAATGACTTGGAAGTTTTTAAAGGTATACCAATTATTCTTGGTTTGGTCAAATATACTTACTCTAGCCAGAGGGCTCAAATAAGATGGTCTCATAAGGGTAACTCAAGATAGATGGGTTTGACTACCTCAGCAAACCTTGAAGTGGTTTTTAGTAGTGTATTACTTCAGCTTCCAGGCAATTGCAGTGATAGTTGTAACTAATGACAGGGATCGCCCCCTTCCCAATCCTGAGCAGCACAAGTACAATGCAGTAATTTTTACATCCACATGCCTTGTTGTCCATCCCCTAAGAGGTGTTAATTTCTATTGAAATGATTATAATAAGTAGTTGCAAAGAGGCGAACACGGCTTCATACGAGTAACTGCCCCAGTATTTGCCTGTAGATGAAAACTGGAAACCAAGTAAAACTCTTCTAATTTGACCGAGGGTGAGGATCATACCCACTCATCTTCTGAGTTTGCAGACTGACCATGTGGCCGGAAACATTTAAATTATGTAGTACTGGAAATGTGCTGAATTCATAGTCTATCCTAAGGAAGGAACTTAGGGTTGGATTCAATAAACAAGTTTCAAGCTTGGATTTCTATTTTCGTGAATATCTGTTGATGCTGCTTATCTCAGGAAATATCTTGTAATAAGTGTAGTCTGACTAAATTTGAGAAAACTTGAAATAGATTTCCCTTTTAGCTCCCCAATCTCTTCCTTCGCCTGTATCTCCATTACAAACTACGAGCTCCCGTACAACAGACAACATAATGCTTGTAGCTAGTAGTATTATTTTTCCTGCATTATTGATGATATAAACTCTACATAACACTCCCCCTCCAGAAGCACTTAATTGGCTTACTGTTACTTCTTTTGAAATTTTCTCAGCTTCAACTGCAGTGTTTTGGGAAAATATCTCTTGTAAAATATTGTATATGTGATGTGTCTTACATCATTCTCTATACCTTCATTTTCAAATGATGTGCTGGTACAAATCTTGCGGTCCTAGCCGCTTTTTACTCAATGAAACATGTGTTAGACCCCATGACTCTTTCTGGTCTTCTGCTAAATATTTAAATTAAATGTTCATTTTTCCATTATGCTTATGCATACTCTTTCTATTAAGGCAGTGATCTCCGCATTTTCTCTCACACTAAGATTCACTTGGTTTCTAAAGGAGTGTTGGCTTGGTGGTGTATCATAAATTACAGAACTAGGGAGGACATAGCGATCATCTCCATCAGTGAGATGTGAGGGACAGTATGAAACTAGTGTCCGGTAGTTGTTAAGCGAATATATATTTACAACAATTGAGCCGTGTTGTACAAAAAAATTACATATTTTGTATTTGTTAAATTTGTGAGTTGATAGAAAAGAAATAAATTATTGCATTTTATTTTCCATAGGATTTGAAAGAAGAAATCCATGTTGAAGAAATTGATGCCATTGGAAATCATTTGAATGAGTAAGTGCACATCATAATGAGAAAAAGTGTTCTTCCTCTTTAATGAGTGCATTACTGAAAATGTATTATTGGAGCATATGATACATGTCATATGTTAACTTTCTGTTTAGCAACCCACAAAATATCCATTCACTTACAGTTCTTTCTGACTTGGTGGAATCCCATTTCATATGGTTGGAGGAAATGTACATTGCCACAGTGAAGAGTATATGACTGTAATATGAGTTTTGTTAGGAACGTCCACCACTAATTTTTAACTCCCCTAGGGTGTTGCCCCGTCCTCAGCCCCAGATGACTCTTTTGTAACCCTAAGTATTGAGCATAAGTAGCTTCCAGCTCACCCGGTAATGGTACAAGTAAATCCTATCAAATATATTCTACATCTAACCTTAAACTTTAAGAGGATTTAAGTAATTTGACATGTATCAACATATCGCACATAAGCTGCTGGTGTGATGGTAGGTTTACTGTTTGGAACTTGGGAATTCAAGATAACATTATCTGGGGAGTTTTCTGAGAAACCACAATGGAGAAATGGGGTTAGGTTTGCAACATAAAATTCACCAGCTTCTCGGCCTACCTAAAAGTTGTCTCATCCTTGTGTCTGTGGAGTTTTTGTTGGGTACCTTGCTCCTGAAGAGAAATACACATTGGGTAGACAGGTTTACATAATAGAACAACAGCTAGATAATTCAACCCTTGCCATAATATTTTTATTGGAATATTAGCCTTCACGTCTACATAATGAAGCTCCGGCAAGTAATCTAGGTTATTGCCGTGATTGTTGCGGGTATTCGCCTGGGTGCATAAAGTCAGACGCATCAGCGGACTTCCCGGACCGCCGGTGGGGTAGTGGACTTCTGGGCCATGCTCTTTTGTAGCTTCTTGTTCGTTGTGCGTTAAGCCTGAGGCGTCGTTGTTGTCAATAACCCAGGATGTTGAATGACCATACCTCACCACATACATCAAATATGATCACTCGAAGGAAGCTTTGCGTTTTGTTGGTCACTAAAGGAGGTACATGGCCGCGTGGTAATTCTCCTTGGACCTAACTCTCTACAGTGGTTGTAAGGTGCAGGTTCAGGTATTTTCTGATAGTGATCCGACATTTTCTATTTTGCTTACTTCTTACTAGAGACATTGCCTATTCTCGTCTAGTTGAAAGGTTCAGTCTCATATCCAATGTTCACTTGAGAGCTGTTTCTATATTAAAATCACTCGCATTCCTCAGTTTATCTTTGGCTGCTGGAAATCTGTTTAACTAGACTTCTATGATTATTGTGAATTTATTTTGAACTACTGTAATGTATTCATAATGTCGATTATTCAGGTCCGTATTGACGTAACGAGAACTTTGAAAGAATAGTAGATTTTCCGCCTTCAATACTGTTTGTTTCTATTTACTTACAGGGACTAGTTTCGGGGGCTAATACTCCCCCTTCCTCAGCCTGTCCAACAAAACTTTGTGAAGTTCAAAATAACCTCCACTTGTCACCACCGCAACCCACTTAGTTTACCTCGTGGAAAATCTATTATTCTTTCAACGTTACTGTAATGTATGTCTGAAAATATCCGCACCGCTTATATTATTCCCAACCTCTGACTGTTTTACGGATATCCGTGTATGCATTGATGTTGTAACAAAGTGAAATATAAAGGAATGAAGCACAAGATTGATCTAAATGATCAATATTATTTAACTATAGATTAGCACCTGCTCACAAGAAGGTTTGAATAATGAGGTTCTTGAGAATAGAAGAGGTGGTGTAAATGCCATGGGGCAAACCAGGATCTATTATTCATACAATAGTTTTAAATGGTTGTGATATGAATTAACCTAAGCCATGTAGGAAAAGAAAAAATATAATTTCAAATTTTACAAGAATAAATAGAAGAGTCTATTAAAATAAATTCAATAGTTTTAACTTAATTTTCGACAAAATGTAAAACATTGCGGACAAAGACGAAATGAACCCTGACGTAAAAACTAAGTGCATGAAATCATCTCCTCTGAAGTCATCATCATCATCTTGAGCAGTTTCCAACCGCTGGTCGGGTCTGCTTGGAACATAAGCCTCTCCATCGTTTCCTGTCTATCCACCGTCTCTCGTCATTTACTGTGGCCCAGCACACTCCTCTTTCCTCCACACTCCTCTTAACTCCCTTTGTCCATCTGTCCCTTGGTCTTCCCCTTGGCCTCCTTCCCGTCATTTCCATTCCAAACATCTTCTTCGGTATCCTCTCCTCTTGCATCCTCCTCACATGTCCATACCATTGTAGCCTAGATCGCTCTATTCTATTTTGCAATGGTTCCTCTCTTACCATCTCCCTGACTCTCTCATTCCTTACTCTGTCCATTCTTGTCACTCTACCCTACTCCTCTGGAACTTCATCTCCACTGCTCGATTTTATTCTTGTCCCTTTCCTTCATCACCCATGTTTCTGAACCATATGTCAAAATTGGCACAAAGTAGGTCTTGTAGATGATTCCTTTACATTTTTGTGGTACATCTTTATTCCATATCATCCCCCTAACACTCTTGAAAAATCCATCTGCGCACCTTCCCCTCTCATTTATTTCCATCCTATTGCCTCCCTTTTCTTCAATTATGCTTCCCAAGAACTTGAAGCATTCTACTTTCTGCAACTGCTGTCCTCCAAGTGTTATGCCTATATCCAGTCTGTTCTTCTTCCTCGTTGTGATGACCACTTCACTCTTTTGTGCTGAGAACTTCATCCCATATGATAACACTACCTTCTCCCACACATCTAATTGCTCTTGTACTTGTTCCTCATCCTCTCCCCATACCAGAAGTTCATCAGCAAACAACATTGCCTTAATTTTCCTTTCCCCAATGCTATTTACCACTTTTCGTATGATTTCATCCATCACCACTATAAATAACAGGGGTGAGAGGGCACTTCCCTGTTTCAGACCACTCTCCAGTTGAAACCATTCCGTTCTCTCTCTTCCCACCTTTACACAGCTTTTGCTTCCCTCGTACATTGCTTTCACTCTTGCCACTGTCTCCTTGTTCACTGCTTTTGCTCTCATTGCTTCCCATACCTTGTTTCTATTAATACTATCATATGCTTTCTCAATATCCAAGAAGGTCATCACCAGATCTTTCCCATATTCATAATGGTGTTCTTGTAGCTGTCTTACTGCAAAGATGAGGTCAACTGTTGACCTTCCTGGCCTGAATCCATACTGTTCTTCCCTCAGCCCATCTTCAACTTCTGTCCGAACTCTTCTCTCCAGTACCTTCTCAAATATTTTGGCGCAGTGGCACATGAGTGTAATTCCCCTGTAGTTCTTGCATTCCTTCCTACTTCCCTTTTTAAATATGGGTATTATTATCCCTCTTTTCCAGTCTTCTGGTATTTTCTTCTCCCTCCATATCACTTTCATTACTCGAAAGAGCCACTGTGTTCCTATCACCCCTGCTGCTCTCACCATCTCCACACTCACTTCGTCTATTCCCGGTGCCTTTCCCCCTTTCATCTTCTTTAATGCTTCCTCCACTTCTTTCCATGTCAATTCCTTCTCAGAAATGTCTTGGTCACTGTCTGTTTCTTCCTCCACAATGTCCACTACGCTGGTTTTAGTTGGATTTAGGAGTTCCTTGAAGTATTCTCTCCAGATAACCTTTACTTCTTCCATATTTTCGACCTCCTTTCCATTCCTGTCCACCATTCTGACATTTTCCCCTGTATCTCTTCTCTTTGCCTTTATCATTCCATACAACACTTTCTTACTGCCATCACAGTCCTCCTCCATCATTTCCGTCCATTTCTCCAGCCATTTCTTTTTCTCTTCCTTCACTACTTCTCCTGCTCCTTTCTTCCGCTCTTGGTATTCTTCTCTTGTTCCGTCTGTCCTCTGTTGGAACCATTTCCTGAATGCTTCATTTTTCTTTTTCACTGCTTCCTTAGTTCTGGGGTTCCACCATGGTGTTTCCTTCCACCTTTTCTTTCCACTAGTTCTGCCACACACGACTTCCGCTGCTTCTACCAACACGTCCTTGAACCTATTCCATTCTTCTTCACCTGTTTTCGGATCATCCTTCGGTAATTTGTTCCTCACTAATATCTGGAACTTCTCCTTATTTCCATCCTCCTTCAGCTTCCATGTCCTTATTCTTCTTTCTTGGTTCTCAGTTCTCCTCTTTTCCTTCAGTCCTCTCACCTTGGCGACCAGCAGACGGTGGTCACTGTCCAGGGCTTCTGAAGGTATTACACTTATATCCGTGATACTCTTCTTTGTCTCCTTCCCGCATAGAATATAGTCCACCACTGATTTCCTAGTCAAGTCCCTGCTGTACCAAGTAATTTTATGGCTCTCTCTCTTCTTGTACCATGTGTTTCCAACCATTAGCCCATTTATCTTGCACAGTTCCAACAATCTCTCTCCTTCCTTATTCCTGTTTCCCCATCCTTCACCACCAATCACTTCCTCAAAACCTCTTCTATCAGTTCCGACATGGGCATTTAGGTCTCCCATGACTATCAGGTCTCTCCCCACTAACTGCTTCTGCAACTCCTCTTCAAACTCGTCCTTCTCGCCTTCTGTGCATCCCACCTGTGGTGCATAGACTTGCAGAATGTCCAGGTTTCTACCTTTCACAGTGATTCTGGCTCTAATTATTCTATCACTTACCCTCTTTACTTCCTCCCTCAGCCCTTCTCTCACCACCATTCCCACTCCATTTCTCTTCCCCTCCTCATTTCCTATCCAGTATAGCTGCAAGCCATTTCTCAGTTCTTTTCTTCCTTCCCCTCTCCATTTGGTCTCTGCCAGTCCGAGTACATCCAGTTTTCTCCTCTCCATCATATCAACAACCTCCTCCACTCTTCCCGTCAATGTAGTTATATTCAAAGTTCCGATTCGTAGTCCATTTCCATAGCCAGGTCTGCTTCCTTTAGATCTGTCCTTTTCGAGGCCCGTTCCCGTTTTAAAAGCAGTTTCATATCCACTACTGGCTTGCTAGGCCTAACGTAGCTTCACCATAACCCTGGCAAGGGGCCTGTTTTTGGTCCGCGAGAGGTATTTTATTTCCCTCAAACCCTCCGGACAAGTCCGGCGAGCCCCCCTATCCGCCACCTGGGACGCGCCCGATAGAGGAACAGGCAAACCCCCTCTGAAGTGCAGGGACAAATTACTACATTGCATTGGACATTAGGTTGAAGGAATCTCCATCTTATATCACTTGGGTCGTATGGAACAAGTGCCGGGTAATATGAATAAATCCAGAAACCATGATGAAAGCGAAAAGCGGACCCTCTCTCCTTGACGCACAAGATATACCTTATCGCCTGACTTCATACAATGTCTCAAATACAAGAATCAACTTGTTTGTAAAGTCACGAGTTGGGAGAAGCGTTCATTATCCTGGAATGTTTCTCTGTATATTTTGAAAACCTTAAAGTGATGGAGAATTCTTTGACAAGGATTAAGATGCTTTATTCTGTGTTATATTTTCCGTACATTAATCTAAAAACAAATTACCATTGATAATACACTAAAAGTAAATTTTACCTGATTTTTATTAAAATATAAAAAGCTAATTTTCATAACCATGTCTTTCAATATTGCTATTCATTTTTTCCCCAAAATTGCATGAATCACAATCATTGTTCAAAATCACCGCCACTTGGTAGCCATAAAAACACATTTTGTTCCAACTTCAGTCATTCATCATCTAAATTTTAATCTATAGAAATCTATCAGAATTTCAACTTAGGTTTATATCCACCGTAAGTATTCAAAATAACCTCCACTTGTCACCATCGCAACCCACTTAGTTTACCTCGTGGACCTTTTAGCTCCAAAATTCAAATCTGAGATAATTTCTTCCCTCACTGGTCGATATCTTCCGAACTATTTAAAATTATCCTTACTTGGCCACCATGACAACTCGTTTTTTTTTATTTGTAAACCTTCTAGTACTAAAATTCAAATATCAGGACAAATTTAAAAATCTCTGTAAATTTCACATCACGCACTGGCTGGTATCCCTCTCTAAGCAACCTCCACTGAGTTTCCATGATAAGCCGTTGTGTTTATTCTGTGCATCATTTAGCACCTAAAGTCAAATCTTAAGACATCTTGAAACTCTTTGTAAAATCCATGACACACAGGTTGTTACGCCTGTCACTGTATGACCTTGGTAACCTATTTTGTTTTTGCTAGTTTATTTCTTCTACTAATATAATCTCGCGCCAAAATTTGAGTCTAGTGGGACAAATTTGGGAGAATTTCGCTTTCACAAGTTGGCAGCACTGTAAGACACAGGCCAACATGGCCACCGCGCGCAATCCTGAATGGTGGCTACTTGGTGCCCATGAAAACAATTCCAATTTACATTTTGAATTGACAACCCCAGAGCCATTTTACTTACAAACTACTTGAAGTCAGCATAGAAGGTGTATAGAACTAAACACTCTGTAGATAGATGAGATAACTCTTAACCCTGCGGGTAAAACCAATTGTTGTCTTATGCTAACAAGTGTATAGAACTAAACACCCTGTAGATAGAGTGATATAATTCTTAACCGTGCTAGTGAAACCAATTGTTGTCTTATGCTAACAAGTGTATAGAACTAAACACCCTGTAGATAGATGAGATAACTCTTAACCGTGCGGGTAAAACCAATTGTTGTCTTATGCTAACAAGTGTATAGAACTAAACACCCTGTAGATAGAGTGATATAATTCTTAACCGTGCTAGTGAAACCAATTGTTGTCTTATGCTAACAAGTGTATAGAACTAAACACCCTGTAGATAGAGTGAGATAACTCTTAACCGTGCTAGTTAAACCAATTGTTTTCCTATGCTAACAACTGTCCATAAGAAAACTCGACAACAACTAGGTTGTATTATGCGAGATGAATTACACCCTGGAGATAACGAGTCTCATCGAGGCTTGGAAAGGCGTCGTAATAATTGAACAACTCTCCTAACAATGGCATTGAAGTTGTCAACGCAAACACGTTCACATAACGAGCGCCCTGAAGCTTTACTATTCGTATGGGAGTGGAGAAAGTAAGGCTCACCGTATGGCTCGTTGGTGCCCGGAGTCTACCAATGGCTGGATAATTAATACAGATGGCACATTGACAGGTCCTTTGCCGCTAAAAGAAATACTGGTCTTTAAAGAGGACATATAATACATTGTGGTTAATGCCAGACAAGAACTCGATCTTATTCAAGATAGCCATTATAAAGTTCTCAAGGGGGTAGCCATCGTAATCCATTCAACTGCACAAAATATTATGGAATGTGTGTGTTTGAGTCTTCAGTCTTTTGACTGGTTTGATGCAGATCTCCATGGCTCCCTGTACTGAGCTAATCGTTTCATCTCTGCATAGCTACCACACCTCACATCCGAGGCAATCTGTTTATCATATTCCAACCTTAGTCTACCCCTACAATTCTTGTCCTCGACCCTTCCTTGCATAACTAACATTCCTTTTCCTGGGTGTTTTAGTTTGTATTTGACCAACCTATCTCTTCTCTTCATTAGCAGTCGCTACACACATCTCCCCTCTCCCAATTGTCTTAGTACCTCTTCACTTGCAACTCTTCAGTTATTGTTGTTTTAAGGGGCGGAACTACGAAGTCATCTGCCCCTCACTTGTAACTCTATATAACCTTTTAATCTTCATCATTCTCCTGTAACCCCACATTTCTAACGCTTCATTTCACCTCTTTTTTTGTTGCTTCAACAGTCCAAGTTTCACTTCCATAGAGTGCCACTGCCGAGACAAAGGCTTTCAAAAAAGACTTCCTAATACATATTGGCTATCTATATTTGATGTCAACAGATTCCTTTTGTGTAGAAATGCCTTCCCAGCCTGTGCTGACCTACTTTGTATATCCTCTTTGCTTCGTCCATCACTGGTTATTTTCTTCAGAAGTAACAGAAGTCTCCTGCTTTCATTAGCTTTTAACCTGCCAATACGACGCCCATAGGAGCTTTTGATTTCTTTCTTCTCCTTTCCAATATTTTTGTTTTACACTATTAATTTTCATCATGAATTATTTGCTCAAGACAGGATCCGTACCACTTAAAAACTCATTCAAATCCTCTGGCGTGTCGGCAAATTTGATGATGTCATTAGCAAATCTCAGAGTGAAATTATTTCTAATATTGTCATTTAGACTTTCACGGCCCGTGTTATTATTCATAATGTTGAATTTTGGGTTTATGCCGTGTTTTATTATATTGCAATTCGACGCGTTTCGAAAGAAACCATGTCTTTCATCGTCAGGAATAATCTGGAATACGACAATGTTGCTAAGAGAAAGCAACGAAGAACATATAGAAGGTGCCCAAAGATGGACGCCATTATAGCCCCATGTTAGGGACAACGGAAAGCAGCAGTGAATTACTTTCTCAGGGTTCTGATAATAGGTAGCCAGGATTCACTGAGATTGTAGCCGGTGTCGCGGTTGAAATTATCTGTGTGTTTACGTATTTCAACCGCCTCCCTGATGATTCTGGGACGATATTGCTTTATACGGGCAAGAACATCCACCCCTTGGAACATGACATCATGGCCAGGTGTTAATGCATGATCGGCAACAGCTGATTTATCAGGTTGAATGAGCCTGATACATCTATTATGTTCCTTAATGCGAGTGCATATTGTTCTCGAAGTCTGCCCGATGTAAACCTTGCCACAAGTACAGGGAACTCTGTAGATACCCGGTTGTTGCAATTTAGGCAAACTGTCCTTAGTTGGTCGCAGGAGTTGCCTAATCTTAACAGAAGTTCCAAATACAGTCCGTATGTTGTATCGACGTAGGATTTTAGCAATACGATCCGTTGTGTTATGTATGTACGGAAGGTAAGCAGTTCCTCTTACATCTCTTTTCTCAACTGACGTCCTATTATTATTTGTTGGTTTCAGAACCGTAGAAATCAAAGCCTTGCTATAACCGTTGCTCTCAAAGGTGGTTCGCAGGGTGTTAATTTCTTCTTGTAAAGAAGACACTTCACAAATCCTCCTAGCCCTGGTAGTTAGAGTTGTAAGGATACCATGTTTCTGGGCAGGGTGATGGTGAGAACTTGCGTGGAGATATCTATTGGTGTGTGTTGGCTTACGAAAAACGCTGTGTCCTAAAGAACCATCCTCTTTCTTGGTGACGAGAACATCTAAAAAAGGTATTTTGCCGTCAGATTCCTTTTCCATGGTGAAACAAATAGAAGGGTGCTGGAGATTAAGGTGATCCAGGAAATGGCTAAGATTTTCCTCACCTTCCGTCCAAACAACGAACGTGTCATCCACATAACGCCACCAGATCTTCGGTTTGAAAGGAGCCGACGACAAAGCTTTCTCTTCAAAGTTCTCCATGAAGAAATTAGCCACAACAGGAGAAAGAGGACTACCCATGGCCACACCATCAGTCTGCTCATAAAAATTCCCATTCCATAGAAAGTAGGAGGAGGTCATGCAGTGATAAAAAAGTCTTGTGATGTCTTCAGGAAAAAAGCCATTAATGAGAGACATAACACCATCAATAGGTACTCTCGTAAACAGAGACACCACGTCGAGACTCACTAGAATATCACCCGGCTGAAGTGTTATACCTTTTAACTTTTCCACGAAGTGTGTGGAATCCTTAATGTACGAAGGCGTGTTACCCAGAAGCGGCTGAAGTAGTCTTTCTAAGTATTTGGAAAGGGCATATGTAGGAGAACCAATCGTACTAACAATAGGTCTAAGAGGAACATCTTCCTTATGTATTTTAGGAAGACCATAGAGTCTCGGAGGAATAGCATCCCCTGGAAGGAGAGTCTTCGCTGCATCCGCTGGAATAGATGATTGCTTGATCAATTTGACGGTGACATTTGAGTAGCGAGTAGTAGGATCACGACTATTAATCCTATATACAGGATCTGATAACAAAGACGAGATCTTGGAATCATAATCAACCTTATCCAATACCACTGTCGCGTTACCCTTGTCAGCGGGGAGAACGATAATATCAGAATTGTCGTAAATTTGTCCAGCAAGCCCCTAAGTGGTACCCAACAGGCAGTTCTCGCTAAAGGTCTCAATTTTGCTGTAGCGCCTAGAAGAATTCCTATTGAAGAACTTATTACATCCGTAGAATCCTCAGTACATCACCTCACACCTGAAGAGGCCGAGGAAGCCAGACAAGAATGTTCCCGAGTTCTCAAGACAGCTAAGCCACCTAACACCAACTTAAAACAAGGCGAAAGCCGGGCACTTAAAGATCTAAGGGACAATTCTGATATTATCGTTCTCCCCGCTGACAAGGGTAACGCGACAGTGGTATTGGATAAGGTTGATTATGATTCCAAGATCTCGTCTTTGTTATCAGATCCTGTATATAGGATTAATAGTCGTGATCCTACTACTCGCTACTCAAATGTCACCGTCAAATTGATCAAGCAATCATCTATTCCAGCGGATGCAGCGAAGACTCTCCTTCCAGGGGATGCTATTCCTCCGAGACTCTATGGTCTTCCTAAAATACATAAGGAAGATGTTCCTCTTAGACCTATTGTTAGTACGATTGGTTCTCCTACATATGCCCTTTCCAAATACTTAGGAAGACTACTTCAGCCGCTTCTGGGTAACACGCCTTCGTACATTAAGGATTCCACACACTTCGTGGAAAAGTTAAAAGGTATAACACTTCAGCCGGGTGATATTCTAGTGAGTCTCGACGTGGTGTCTCTGTTTACGAGAGTACCTATTGATGGTGTTATGTCTCTCATTAATGGCTTTTTTCCTGAAGACATCACAAGACTTTTTTATCACTGCATGACCTCCTCCTACTTTCTATGGAATGGGAATTTTTATGAGCAGACTGATGGTGTGGCCATGGGTAGTCCTCTTTCTCCTGTTGTGGCTAATTTCTTCATGGAGAACTTTGAAGAGAAAGCTTTGTCGTCGGCTCCTTTCAAACCGAAGATCTGGTGGCGTTATGTGGATGACACGTTCGTTGTTTGGACGGAAGGTGAGGAAAATCTTAGCCATTTCCTGGATCACCTTAATCTCCAGCACCCTTCTATTTGTTTCACCATGGAAAAGGAATCTGACGGCAAAATACCTTTTTTAGATGTTCTCGTCACCAAGAAAGAGGATGGTTCTTTAGGACACAGCGTTTTTCGTAAGCCAACACACACCAATAGATATCTCCACGCAAGTTCTCACCATCACCCTGCCCAGAAACATGGTATCCTTACAACTCTAACTACCAGGGCTAGGAGGATTTGTGAAGTGTCTTCTTTACAAGAAGAAATTAACACCCTGCGAACCACCTTTGAGAGCAACGGTTATAGCAAGGCTTTGATTTCTACGGTTCTGAAACCAACAAATAATAATAGGACGTCAGTTGAGAAAAGAGATGTAAGAGGAACTGCCTACCTTCCGTACATACATAACACAACGGATCGTATTGCTAAAATCCTACGTCGATACAACATACGGACTGTATTTGGAACTTCTGTTAAGATTAGGCAACTCCTGCGACCAACTAAGGACAGTTTGCCTAAATTGCAACAACCGGGTATCTACAGAGTTCCCTGTACTTGTGGCAAGGTTTACATCGGGCAGACTTCGAGAACAATATGCACTCGCATTAAGGAACATAATAGATGTATCAGGCTCATTCAACCTGATAAATCAGCTGTTGCCGATCATGCATTAACACCTGGCCATGATGTCATGTTCCAAGGGGTGGATGTTCTTGCCCGTATAAAGCAATATCGTCCCAGAATCATCAGGGAGGCGGTTGAAATACGTAAACACCCAGATAATTTCAACCGCGACACCGGCTACAATCTCAGTGAATCCTGGCTACCTATTATCAGAACCCTGAGAAAGTAATTCACTGCTGCTTTCCGTTGTCCCTAACATGGGGCTATAATGGCGTCCATCTTTGGGCACCTTCTATATGTTCTTCGTTGCTTTCTCTTAGCAACATTGTCGTATTCCAGATTATTCCTGACGATGAAAGACATGGTTTCTTTCGAAACGCGTCGAATTGCAATATAATAAAACACGGCATAAACCCAAAATTCAACATTATGAAGAAATTATTTCTCTTTGATTCTTTACTCCTGCTTTAAAATTTTCTCGAATATCCTTAATTTTTGATTCGATGTATACATTGAAAAGTGTGGGCGATAAGTTGCAGCCTTGACTTACACTTTTCTGAATACCGGCTTCTCTCTCATATCCTTCGGCTCGAATAACTGGTGTCTGGTTTCTGTATAGATTGTGGAGCACCATCCTATACCTGTGCTTCATTCCAATCGTTTTCAAAATGGCAACCAACAAACTCCAATCAACGTTATCCAAACCCTTTTCTAAGTCTACAAATGCTATGATCATTATCTTATCCTTCTTTATTCTATCTTCCAAAATCAGCCTAACAGTTAGGACAGCTTCCTTTGTTCCAAAGTTTCTCCTGAACCCTAACTGGTCTTCACCCAACTCTGTTTCTATCTGTCTTTCCATCCTCTTGTAAATTATTCTGGTAAGGATTTCTCAGTGTTGCATTACTAACATTATATATTTTAGCTTTAAAATCAGATCAAAAGCCCGTTATATAAAGTAGAGTTTATTTTCACGAAATTAGAAAAACTAAACTAACATACACGAATCCTCAGTTACCATCACTATCTATGATTCATAAGGACACCTGCCCAGGAACACCCATTGTACATTGTAGAGGCGCTCAAAGTTGGAACTTAAGTAAAGGATTACTAAAATGTATGATAAATTGGCTAATTATCAAGAATTACGCTTCAGTAGGAAATTCAACCGAACTAGTCAATAAACTTAGATTTGTGAAAATGATACCAAGCATGAGAATGGTCTCATTAGACATTATGAATATATATATACAAACATACCGATAAATAAGAAATAAAGGTAATATAAAATCACTTAAGGACAATACGGTAGAGAATGAATAGTTGGATTGTTCAAAATCAAGCACAACCAGAATGTGTTTCAATTTCAAAGTAAAATATACGAATAAGCAACAGGTCTAGCAATGGGATCAGCGGTTTAGTAGCCAACTTACATATTAGCACAGGAACACATCCCAGGGCGTTATTCACTGGGCTAGATGACGTCATTTGCATATAACGCACGGAGATAACGAATGAACAAACACTGCTTCAAATAATCAACAATTAGCATCAATCTATCAAGTTCACAATGGAACCAGAAAATAGCCGGCACATAAATTACTTACAAGGGAAGTCTCTGAACCGGGGAATCGCAGATCCTGCTGGAACTTTGCAGATACGTTGCGTGAGCCCAAATAGGCAGAACCGTGAAGAGAAATCTTTCGGAAATTAACTTCCCCTTGTATTAGATGAAAAATTAAGATTTACACGTTTAAATTGGCGCGCCAGCGGCATGAGCTTCATTGGCTGCGTCAGAGGTTGCTTCCCAACCGTACTGTGCTTCCCGGCCTACGGCGTACAGTCACCTAATGAGAGGCGACAGACCCGGCATACGCTTATATCCGTATACGGAGAGTGTCCCATGCATTGCATGATGAATATTAACATTGCAAAAGTTATATGTTGTCTGGAGGAAAAATATGGAAAATGTATGGAAAAGCCTCTCAGCATTCAAGAACAGGACCTGTTGGACAGTTTGGATGGTAGGCTATAGGCTATTGATGGTTTTGTGCCTATCTGACTTTCTGGCGTTCGTCTCTTGTAACAAGTGTGTTTATTTGTTGTGCTTATTGATATTTACAGGTATCATAACTGGTTGTATAGAGAACAGCACTATGAACGTGGACTCCTATTTTACTCTTACTGTCGCCACACATGAGCTACCGGATGACAGTAACACCAGTAACACCAACAACTCTGATGAAGATAATATTTGGGCTGCCACCGATAGCTCACCCAGGAAAGTGTCAGATGAAGCTGTAGGTATGGAATACCAACAAAATGCTGTTGATTATTGGAAAAGCGGTAAGAGGCGCCCGCTTTCCTTTTCGTCGGTAAAAAGTAAGTTTCACCGTTTAAAAAGCAAGAAAGATTTATATTTGTGGGCAAATGAAAAGGGGAGGCACCCGCCGCGACAAATTGTGGAGAATAACATGTGTCGTAAAAGCCCAATTTGACATTGCCCATCAGAATAATGAAGTTATACATGACGTGACAATTCAGCAATGGGCTATGCTAGCTGCACAGGACGTAAAATGTACGGGATTTAAAGCCAGCCATTCCTGGGTGCAGCACTTTAAGGATCGCTATAATATCATTTCGCGAAAAATAACAACTGTGACGACATCAAAGAATGCCCATCGAGAAATGGATATTATGTCAGCAGCAGAAATATTCGTAGAAGAGGTTACATCGGTTCTTGATTCTCTCGGCCCCAGGAACTTATGTAATAGTGATCAAAGTGGGTTCAATTTGGAGATGTGTTCGGGTAGGACACTGGCTATAAAAGGGTCGAAAACGGTTTGCTCCCAAGTGCAATCAGTGGGGGCCACAACGCACAGTTATACAATAATGCCAACAATAACAGCAGCCGGCAAGCTACTAGGACCTCTCTTCATAACTCTGAAAGAACCGAAAGGTGTGTTTGGAAAAAGGGTGAAAGAAACTATGTTTGCACATGACAATATTTACGTTGTTCCTACAAAATCTGGCAAAATGGGATATGCACAATTGAAGGATTGTTTTCACAATGTTTTCAAACAGCATGTACCGTCCGGCAATGTGGCACTCCTTCTGGATTCCTTTTCTGGACATAAATCGTTAGAAAGTGAAGAGCTCATACGACTGATGATGATACCTCCTGGAGCCACAGCCTATTGTCAACCATTGTATGTATACGGCTTTAGGGTCTGGAAAAGCTTTGTCCGTAGATTTTCGAACACCGTTCGGTTATTGAATTTTGATATCAATTTGGCCCAGAGAAATACAATCTTGAAAATGCAGTCTCTGACATATCACCAATTGTCGTCTCCTCGTTTTACTTCAATGTGGCAATACGCATGGTACCGAAGTCAGTACCTGTCCGACAATCCCGGTGGGTTTGTTCACCCTATGCCATATTGTTTCGATATCAGTGCAATACAATATAGTACTTACACTCGCCCGTGTTTCATACGGTGTGGATGGTGTAAGACCAGTTTGTGTTTCCAACATTATTACCACGAACATCACTGTTGTCAGAACTATGTGAAGTAGCTTGGTCACTTACTCACTTGTTTGACTATTGGTTCAGTTTACTCTGTGTTGTGTTGTAATGATATGTATTTGTGATACCTTACATTGCATGATTTTTAATAAAGCACGACGTGCAATATATTGTAAAGATGCAGCATTAATGTCCACGCCGCAGCGCAGGTTGTGAGCGCGAGTACGGGAAGGCAGGCGTTTGGAGCATGACCTTTTGAGCCACCAATCAGGCGTGATGCACACCCGCGCTTGACCAGCGCGCACAGTTCAAAATTGTTGTACTTATTGCCGTCTACGGAGGGCAGGAGTTAATTTCCGAAAGATTTTTCTTCATGGTTCTGCCTAGTTGGGCTCAAGCAACATATTTGCTAAGTTTCAGCAGGATCCGCGATTCCCCGTTTCAGAGACTTCCCTTGTTAGACATAACAATCAATCGCACGGACCAAAATCAAACATATTCGTTTTACCGCAAAGTAACGCAACCATCCCACACTATTGGCAACCGTTCCAACCACCCACATTCACATAAATGAGCTGGTGTCATTTCAATGTGAAAGAGGGTTGTCTGGTGTCAATCCAGAACTTCAATAAAGAAATTAATAAAATAAAAAAGTGGCTATTAAGAACAATTTTACATCCAAGACAGTAGACATAATGCCAATGAAACAACGAAAGAAAATAGAGGACAATAAACCAAAAGGAAGTTATTTGCGGTTCAACTTTGTGAATAAAAACACATACAAAATAACGAATATTTTCAGGAAACAGGGACTCAATATAGCATTCGGAACAACACACTCTGCAAGCAAATAAACACTGTTAATGATGGAGTGTAGGGAAATATGATAGACACTCAGCAGTTGAGGAACACAGTTAATAGAGGTAGATCCAACTTCAGTCAATTGATGGAGTGTAAGGAAACACGGTAGATCCTACTCCAGTTAAATAATAGAATGTAAGGAAACATGGTAGGCAATCAGCAGTTGTCAAGCACAGTTAATAGTGGTAGATTAAACTTCAGTCAATTGATGGAGTGTAAGGAAACACGGCAAACAGCAGTGAGCGAACGCAGTTAATAGAGGTTGATCCAACTAAGTCAATTGATGGAGTGTAAGGAAACATGATAGACACTCAGCAGTTGTCGAGCACAGTTAATAGCGGTAGTGTCCACTTGAGTAAATTGATAGAGTGGAAGGAAGCTAGGTAGACACTCAACAGTTGATGAACATAGTTAATAAAGGAAGATCCAACTTCAGCAAATTGATGGAGTGTAAGGAAACACGGCAGACAGCAGTGAGCGAACGCTGTTAATAGAGGTAGATCCAACTTCCGTTAATTGAAAGTGTGTAAGGAAACATGGTAGACACTCAGCAGTTGTCGAGCACAGTTAATAGTGGTAGATTCCACTTCAGTCAATTGATAGAGTGGAAGGAAACATGGTAGACACTGAGCAGTTGACAAACACAGTTAATAGAGGTAGTAACAACATCAGTCAATTGATCGAGTGTAAGAAAATACGGTAGATACTCAGCAGTTGGCGAACACAGTTAATAGAGGTAAATCCAACTTTCGTTAATTGATGGAGTGTAAGAAAACACGGTAGATTGACGAACACAGTTAATAGAGGTAGATCCAACTTCAGTCAATCGATAGAGTGTAAGAAAACACGGTAGATACTCAGCAGTTGGCGAACACAATTAATAGAGGTGGATCCAACTTCAGTCAATTGACGGAGTGTAAGGAAACACGGTAGACACTCAGCAGTTGGCGAACACGAGAGAACGTGTAAGCTCTATAGAATGGATTATAATTATCATTATTATGATTAATAATTATTATATGGTCGTGCTTTAAGCGAGCATGGAGGATAGGTCAACCTCGTATTGCTGCCAGCCAGCAAGTGCCTGCTTCTAACATAGACTAGCGTTTATTATCTCTCGGAGGGCAGGGTGGTGTGAGGCGTGTTGCCTACATGTCGCGCACGCTAAATATCGCCAGGCGGTGTGTCGTGACAGTCGTGCGGTTCATCTCGAGGCGTGGTGAGGTAAAGAGTTCGAATCCCACCATGGACAGACATTTTTTCCATTGTTGTTGTTGCTGGATCCAGCATTCATGGTGCAAGATTGTTATTGGTAGCGCCCAAAAAGTTATCCGCGCTGGAAAAAATAGTTGGCAGTTGCCAAGAGAACAAATTATGTCAGTAGTGGTCGAGGATCCACGCTGAGGTTGTTGTTGGGGTCTATAACCTAGGACCGAGGCGGTGTTGGTGACGTGACCGGCAAGTGTGGCGGAGGTGCTGCACTCTGGTCGTGAACCAAAATCAGGGTTGCGGAACGGGGCTGTGAACAAGTCCAAGGAGAGGTGCACATCGAAGGGCAGAGGTTCTGGAAATCAACCTAGGTTGTGTCTGTGTGTTAGCAGGTGCCGGGTAGGTTTGCCTAGTGAGGGCTCCGTGAGTCCACAGCCCCCAGCCATGGACAGTGGGGTTGATTGTTGCACCCTGGCTCTGGGCAAAATTAACAGAGCAGGCAGAACGCAACTACAGGCGTGGCTTACGGCTCTGTCGCATAATGATTGACCACTGGAGCTATGAAACGCCGCTGTAGTAGCCTCTAGAGTCATCTTGTCCTAACTCCATCGAAAGGAGGAGTAACGGCCTTCTGCACTTCACGGAATATTCCTGCATAAAGCTGTAACTTTAACCGTCTGTCAGAGTTCATCTCACATACTGAACTGCTACGTCACACTCGACTGACTCAATGGTTCGTTGCAGCCCACTTCGTTGACTGAGTGCACTGTCCAACACATGTCATTGACTTATTCTGCGTGGCATTCCTTACATAGTTGGAGGGATAGTCTCAATCTTTCCAGGTGGATTAGATGTTCTAGCATTTACCAGACCTTGCAGTATCTTACAGCCTTGTCTCGAGAGTCCCATGCCATCTCTTGAGAACTTTTGCGAGGCATATTCACAAACGTACCATCTCCCGTTAGCACCACGTACAGATGCCGTCCGCCAGCAGTCCATTTCCCCACCGCGCTCTGTTGGGTGGTGAGACAAACTGACGGATTGTAGAGTTTAGTGGACGGAAGACTAAATGATGGATTTGCAACCATATATTTATTTTAACTTAATTATTTGGGAGACTAACAGTACCTTGCTATTTTATACAGAAACTCTACAGATGCTTTATGTAACATTATGTGATTCATTGTACGTTCAGTGATGCGGCAGGGACCACGTAAGTCTGTTCGTTATGGTATGTTACTAACATTGGTGGTTGACTGTGTGTACTTATAGTAGAAATTTGACATGGAGCGTAATTGATTTGTTTATATTACCTTATTTTGAAAATGAATAGCAGTACGGAATTATCCATGCTGTATTAGTCCCGTAGATGGTGACATTTATAACAATACTAGCAGGTACCCGCGGCTTTGCTAGCGATCATGACAATGGGGACGATGCATTATTGCTGATAATTGGTCTATTCTATTACAGCAATCGCGGCTACACGTGGTTCCATTCTAATTCTGAATATTCTGATACATACAATATATTGATATGAGCAGCAAAGTGGGAATTTTATAGAGTTGTGAAAGTCTGCAGGATACGATATTACATTATGTGAACACATTTTAGAATTACGATTTTGGTTTTGCCATCTTCTGCTGATACATAACGATTTTGTTGTCGGGATACTCGTGGGCACGTCACATACAGTTGCCCATGGAAAGAAATTGTTTGGTCTAAATGTACACCTGCTGCTGTTTAGTGTGTGTCATTGCGCTTTGTTAATAGAAAATGCGAATATTGTTTGAAGAGGGAACTGCACTCTTGCACAATGGAATGGCAAATCTATCGGAATATGGGGAATTAAATGTATCTTTCCTTAAGTTATTCTGGGTGTAATTTTGCCACACTTATTGATGATTTGAACGTCAACATGTCGCTATTAATAGACCCATAGTAAAATATCTCTCACCTTGGCCGCTGATGTACATTATGCAGTCTCTTCCAGTGTTACATTCCAGGGATTGAAATTCTCCAACAACCCTTTTGCCTCACATGCCTCTCTAATTAATTAAAATTCCCGATTGTTGTCGTTTGAATCTTCAGTTTTTTGACTGGTTTGATGCAGCCATCCACTCCTCCCTCTCCTGAGCTAATCGTTTCATCTCTACATAGCTACCACACCCTACATCTGAGGCAATCTGTTTAACCCTGGTCTACCCCTACAGTTCTTGTCCTCGACCCTCCCATCCATAACTAAGCTTGCTATTCCTGGGTGTCTTAATATGTGTCGTATCAACCTATCTCTTCTCTTAATTAGCAGTCGCCAGAAACATCTCTCCCCTCCCACTCATCTTAATACATCTTCGTTTGTTACTCTATCTACCCATCTGATCATCATTCTCCTGTATCACCACATTTCAAAAGCTTCAATTCTCCTCTTTTCTGCCGCACCATTAGTCCATAGTCCAACTCAGCAACTTTTCTAGGTTCAAGCCGTGCCTTGTGCGGGGATACAATGGCCGTGAATGACAAAATAGCAACTTGATTGAAATAAGTTTGCCCAATTCGTCAGTAAGAGTAATTAAGGAAATATAATAATGTAACGTGACAGCCGGTAGAATACGACACATTCGTCTGTGGCTGATCATGGTAAAGGGCAGATCAATATTGGCAAACAGAAATATTCACTTTCCTGATTTATTTCGGCTGCATTCCAATAATTTTGTTTTAATTTATTTATTTTCATGCTGAATTCTTTCCTCTTGACGGAGTCCATACTATTCAAAAACTCGTTCAAATCCTCTGGCGTATGAAATTATTTCTCCTTGAATCTTGGCTCCCACTTTAGACTTAGTTTTCTCCAATTTCCTGATTAATGTGTTTTTAGAGATCTTTGAAATGCGTTACCCTCGCACATGGTGTAGATGCATTGTCAAAGGAAAACATTCCATGTTACGAACATGGGCCACATAACCTGTCCCGAAAGCCTATTCTGGACAGTAGTTCCTTGAACTCAGATTTGCCAACATTTTATTGTATCTTTCCATGTGGTATATCTCTGTACCTCAACATACAGAAGAGTGCTTTAAAAATCATGTCTTGTGTAAATTTTATAAAAGGTGGTGAGTGTGGTTTTTTCCGGAGTGGGTACTTGCTCTTAGAAACTCTTTTCAGTAAAATAGACTGGTTCACAATTTTGTAAGTGCACATTGAGGATGCCTTAAGTGTTACGGAAACGGCAATAGCCGCCACAGAGCTTCGTTGCTACTGAAATAACGACCAGACTGATATTTGTACTTAACTATACGGGATTTGTAAGCCCAGTGTTTATGAAATTGAACGTAGCTATATCGCTACCTTCATTTAGTAGCCGCTACTGTAGTGTTTAAAAATTAAAAGTGGTATTAGAAGGCGCTACACCTATTTTTTTTACCCTTGGCACTACATGCCATGAATGGCCTAGGCCTATCATGCGATCGCTTCCCAGCCATTTGGCCTGCAGATATTGTAGTGACGCGTGGTCAGTGCATCGTGTCCCCTCGGCCGTTAATCTTGTTCTTCGTGACTGGGGCGCTGCCTCTCTATCTAACAGCTACTCAATTGTCCTCATGAAGCTGAGTGCACTCCGTTGCAGTCCTCACGTCAGTGTCTAAAATTTCTGACGTAGCTGAGAATCGAAACTGAGGCCTCCAGATGGGGGGCAGGTGCGCTACCCTGTTCTTATTGTGTTTATATATATATCTTGGAAAATATAATAAATTGATTGGCATTGCCACCTACAGGGATATAGGCTGTAGAAAATCGGATGTCATACCTTGAGATTCAGTTGCCATGGAAACGGACTTGCCATTAGTTCATCAGTTTATCAGAGTGAAGATAGTTTTCTGCGAATATCTTTGAAACTGTTGGTTTTAGGGCCTTAAAATGTGGTTTTGGTGTTCCGTAGGGACATGCCGAGTATTGTTACTTGCATCGAGGGGCGTAAAATGAGCTTTGTCAGGTCTTTATGCGACAACTTCGATATTTTGTCCCGGTTGAGTATTTTTGGTGACTTTTCAGTTATGTTGCCCGTTTCACGGAACAATGATTTATTTACGGATGACAGGCAGCCTATATGTTATCACAGGTTATAAGCTGTCTCCATTACAAATTTCATCCAATTCCGTCCAGCCGTTTTAGTGTCAAGAGGTAACAAACTAACACACACACAGACACACACACACAGACACACACACACACACACACAGATTTTCACAATTATAATATATACAGGGATATATTATGTCCCTCCAGTAATCCTTATCTTATCGGCGGTTTAGTTTCCCTTTCATGTATTTAGTATTCCATCTCGATCTTTTCTGTAGTTTTAATATTCAATATCCTCGTTGACTCAATATGGTAATTCATATTCGACATGCTTATAATAATTGTAGATTATTATTATTATTATTATTATTATGGTATGATACTAAAATTGAAAATCTGGTCACAGAATATATAAATACATATATCAGAAAAACAAATGAAATGTGAAAAAGTCTTCGGCAATGTGATAGCCTCTCACAGACGTATGTCCAGTCTCTTCAACCAAGTGAGTACGTCAGGGGTTAAACGATGGATGTCTTCGATTGATCCAGAGAATGCTCGCTAATGGCAGTCCTTCACAATGTGCATGATGGTTTGCACTTCAGAACCACAGTCACAAGCGGGAGACTTCATCCAGCCCCACTGGTGTAGAACAGAAGCATTTCTTCCGACACCACAGCGTATTCTGTTAAGTTTGGTCCAGGTGGAGCGAGGGAGATGGAACCCAACCAGTTTTATTGTTGGATCCCTGATAGGGATTGAGACCATTCTTGTTTCCATGCCTTCCTAGGTTTGAAAGGCATGGCAGCTACTTCCTTGGCTGTTCTCCAAGCAGGTTTCCGAGACTTCAGTCTCGTTACGGCATTTTCGTCAGTGTCCTGATGGATGGGAAGAGAACTGTTCATCAGAATCCTCGACCATAATCTAGCAAGGGATCTCTTCCGTCTGGTGTTAGGAGGTTCAATGTTGCTCAGAACTGGTAACCACTGGACTGGAGTGGGGTGTAATGTAACGGATATAACTCTCATTGAGTGACGTATTTGGACATCTACCAGTCGAAGATGAAGAAATATGACCAGAGGCCAGTCGTCAGAAGAGTTCGTTCGACTCGGTTACGAGTTGCCAGATTGTTAATCGAGAATCATGAAGACCCGTTGGCGAGGTTCGAGGCCACACAGCCAGGTGCTCACGCAGGGGAGAGAGCTGACTTCTCGCAGACAAGAGGGAACCCATTTCCTAGCGTACGACAGACGCGTGCCGAGCCCGGGGAGAAACATCTTACATACCCGGCCAGGTACCGCAACAGCTGATCATCACGAAGGTAGACGAATGATTGTACTAACATCTCAGCAGTTTGTTGTGTTTGGGGGTATTTCAGATGTGATCAACTTATATGTAGATTTTTATTTACTCATAACCCATGTTATTATGTTGTCAATTTTATAAATTTAATTGTAGATTATATGCTACGTCAGCGTGTGTCCTTTTGGACGTATTTTAACTATTCATTGGATTTTAAATGTTTCATATTTGAATTTTGCTGATACGTTTTTGATTATACTCACTTTAAAACGAAACTGTTTTATAAATGGAATGCTTCGATGGAATGCGTAACTACCTATAGTATGCGTCAAAATTGCTAGATCGCATCGTTTAATAGAGAAAGCGTAAGTGAAATATGCTGAAGTATTTGTTATAAACAATTTAATATGTCATAAAATAAGTGTAATATTTATGGAATACTTTTTGAAGTATAACAATTCCAATATCGGAATATTTTTGAAACACGATATTGTTATAGTCATTGGTGACTAACATAACGGAGCAATACATGAAAATAGGATTATAACGTTGACAGATAGAGTCAAGATGATGCCTAAAGTTATAAACAATTGTATTCATGTAATTGGTGATTACGAAACCAAAGACCAGGTGATTCGTAGATCAACCTGAGGTTTATTTGGAAACGAAACAAATTTGTAAAGGAATACTTAATTCATTAAGGAATACCAGAAAGGGAGGAAATGTTTTATTTTTATTAAATACGAAGACGAGCGGATAATGTTGATATTATTATTGTACCGTGGATAATATTATGCTATGAAGGTTTTGACGGAATTTTGTCAATTGAAGTAAAGTGGAATATAATACGAGGATGTAATAAAGTGAACAGAAATGTTATTGAAGTTTATAGAGCACGAAGGAAATTAGATTGTGGAGGAGAGTTGTTAGAGTACACCATGAAAGCTATTTCACAGGTAGGTGATTATCTAGTAGGGTCACTGACCTTATACATGTTTGGAATGTATCAAGATGAGTTTTTAGTGGAAGAAAACCGTGCATTATTATCGTCGGAAGGAAAGGAATGTGCTGAGTAATGTATGCGTGTAGTTAACGCACTATCGAGAAGTTGTTCACCGTATAGGAACGTTTATAAGTGTATTGCCTGTAGCAGCAAATTGTTTGATACAGTATGTCGAAGAAGTTAACTGACATCTGAGTATTAATTTGTGTTGTACATGTCAGTAAAGTGTAATTCCGAGATCCACCAAATTTATTGAGGTAACAGATTAGTCCCGCATCGATCTTCATGTATATCGCAATTATTTATTGATTTTGACATTACAGAGCCATAATTAGCTTAAATGTTTGTTACGAAGGTTCTATTGATCTTGACAGAAACCATTAGATACAGGTAAAAACATTGTTTGTGAACAGTATTAAAGAGAAATATTTAGTAGATGGAAATGCTGTGAGATTGTTAGATCACGCATGATCTTGTACATATTTTGTTAGAATATCGTGCTGGACATGATAATTCGACTTATGTAAATACTAAAATAATTTAATAATTCTTATTCATAAAATGTTGATATTTTTAGAGACGATAAATCTATAATATAGGGTGTTATCTATATATATAAAAGAAAGTCGTGTAAGTTACACTATTTATAACTCTAGAACGGCTGAACCGATTTGGCTGAAAATTGTTGTGGAGGTAGCTTAGAATCAGGAGACGGACATAGGATACTTTTTTTTAATCCCGTGACGTGGCATAAAACTTCAAACAGAATACGAGTCACTATTTAAACGTAACGCAAATACAGCTAAGGCAAGTCGTTTCCAGGCAACAGTAGCTCTTGACGAGTCACGGCCGACTGGATGCGAGTGGCACTCTCCACTACCGGTATAGAAAATAAGGCTCTTAACGTGAAATCCCGTTAGTTACTCAACGTAATTTGTATAGGGGTAGTAAATCCAATTTACAATAGATGGCGCGATTAGCTTTAACAAAATGGCGTGCGTTTGTTTCAAGAAAGTCCCACATGCGTTCATATACCATTCATCCCATTGCGATGAAACTTGGGTGAGATGTTCTGTACACTTCAGGTAAGGTTCCTGGCTGAGTAAATCCACTTAACAATTGGTTGCGCACGAGTAGATTCAACAAATGAGCGACGACGGGCGAAGCGTTTCAACAAAGTCCTGCATGCGTTCACATACCATTCGTCCGATAGCGATGAAACTTGGGTGAGAGGTTGTGTATACTACAGGCAAGGTTTCTGACTTAGTAAATCCATGTTATAATAGGTAGCGCACGAGTAGATTCAACAAATAAGCGACGACGCGCGAAGCGTTTCAAGAAAGTCCCGTATGCGTTCATATACTATTCGTCTGATAGCGATGAAACTTGGGTGAGCTGTTGTGTACACTTCAGGGAAGGTTTCTGGCTTACTAAATCCACTTTACAATAGGTATCGCACAAGTAGATTAAACAAATGAGCGACGACGCGCAAAGTGTTTCAACATAGTCCCGTATGCGTTCATATACCATTCGTCCGATAGCGACTAAACTTAGGTGAGTTGTTGTGTACACTTCAGGGAAGGTGTCTGGCATAGTAAATCCACTTAACAATAGGTATCGAACAAGTTGATTCATCAAATGAGCGACGACACGCGAATCGTTTACACAAAGTCCCGTATGCGTACATATACCATTCATCCGATTGCTATGAAACTTTAATGAATTGGTGTGCACCCTCCAGGAAAGGTTTCTGACTTAGTAAATCCTTTTTACAATAGGTAGCGCACGAGTAGATTCAACAAATGAGTAACGGCGCGCGTATCGTTTTAAAAAAGTTCCGTATGCGTTCATATACCATTCCTGCGATTGCAATGAAATTTGGTGAAATGTTGTTTCCACTCCCGCGAGGATTTCTGATTTTGTAAATCCATTTTACAATAAGGTAGCGCACGAGTAGATTCAACTGATGAGCGACAGCGCGTGAATCGTTTCAACCCCAAGTCCCGTATGCGTGCATAGCCTATACCATTCATCCGATTGTGGTAAAACTTTGGTGAGTTGAGTACAGTCCTACGAAGGTGTATGAATTAGTAAATCCGTTTTTCAATGGGTGGCGCACAAGTAGATTCAACAAATGAGTAACGGCGCGCGAATCGTTTATACAAAATTGCGTATACGTTCATATGCCATTCATTTCATTGCGATGAAACTTTGGTGAGTTGTTGAGCACGCTCTCAGGATTTTTTTGAGATAGTAAAATCAATTTTACAATAGTTTAGAGGTGGATAACGGAAAAAGAAAATAATATTGGGGATCCAAAAGCACTTCCACAAACAAAGTTACAACGCCAACACTTTCTTTGATTGGCATTGCAACGCATGACGGGTACAGCTAGTTTGTTATAAAATCCAATTTTATTTGATAACAGCTGATCATATCAGACTGTTTATTGGAACCGAATCACAGGGTGACCATCAGAAGAAACTTTCAATAATTATTATTTGCGAAAATAATTATGTAACGAATTCTTTCGCTTGGAAAGTGGATTATAGACAGAAGGACTATCTACTTATGTTAAAATTAATATTCTTGATCTTAAATATTTTTATTTGTGTCAGGGAATATATTTTACAGCGTGTAAATATTTATTTAAGAAACTTACAGGCACTGTTTAGTTTGCCTGCCCTTTTTATAGAAACTGATCAACTTTTCATTTCACAATCGACATGCGGTAATACTGCTGGTTATTTACTAGAACTCACTTAGTCTCAACTTCACCGTTCACGCTCGAGATCTGATTTTCTCGTCCTACCATCATGTTTTTGATGTTTGTTTGCTGGTAAATGTGTAACTGATTAGTAGTGCAATTGCATGACCGATATGCGCCGAGAATTTCCTAGTTATTCACCTTGTAGGGAAGTGTTGGTTTATCTGGCTAGGTATCAACGTCCTTTACAATCCTTTCCATCTCAGCGGATATAGGTGGTGGCTATGCGAGATTCGGGCGCAGTACTTTGTAAGTCAGCTGCTGTTCAGTTGCCATGATTCCATTAAACAATCGTTATATCCTCGCACAGCCATGCTGTTAAAGTGAAACAATAGGAAAGAGGAAAAAGTGAACACTCGCAGAGGAAGCATGAATCACCACACAATATCTGCAACCATTCAGTAATTTCAATTATTGAACTGATCAAGAATCTGTTTGACTTTTGGCAAATTACATCCGTGAAATGTATTGTACCCGTATATTCTAGAGGCGGTCTGTTAGATATCCGAAGCACCGCTGGATTTGTAGACCCTGACAGCTCCGGCGCAAATACAAGTGAAGAATCCACTCCAACAAGACCCTCACGAACATACGTGGCGGAAATTACGATGAAACTGTGAATTACATATTATGCACTTAGCTCGAAAATTCCCGTTGGAAAGAACATTTTGAAGAACTACTCAACAGGGACACACAGGTTGATAATAACATTTTCACCCGACTTCATCAGAGACCTCCTAAAGACCACCTTGATGATCCACCGCCTCTATCAGAAATTGAATCTGCCATCAATCAGCTCAAAAACAATAAAGCATCAGGCATGGATGGGATTCCTGCTGAGCTCTTTAAAGTAGGGAATACTACTCTAGTTCATCACATACACCAACTCATAGTTAAATTATGGACTACCATGACCATACCTAAAGACCTAAGGGATGCCGTGATAATAACCATCTTTAAGAAAGGTGATAGGGCACAATGTGGTAATTATCGAGGTATATCGTTGCTTTCTGTTGCTGGTAAAATCCTGGCCAACGTCCTATCCAACCGATTGAAGCCGTTGGCCAAAGAAATACTGCCTGAAACTCAGTGTGGCTTTCGACCTAATCGAAGCACAACTGATATGATCTTCTGTGCTAGGCACATGCAGGAGAAATCCAGAGAGCAAGGACGCCCTCTATATATGGCTTTCATAGATATTGTTAAAGCATTTGATTCGGTCAATCGAGAAATGCTATGGAGGACTCTTGCCACACTTGGCTGCCCCCCAAAATTCATTCAGATTCTTCGATTACTACATGATGATATGACTGGCACGGTCCTTAACAGCAATGGCCCTGGAGAGCCATTTATGATTACAACGGGTGTCAAACAGGGATGTGTGATTGCCCCACACTCTTCTCAATATATGTTAGTGTTGTACTAAATTTGGTCCAAGAAAAGATTCCAAAGGGTGTAGAAATTATATCCAGGACAGATGGAGGTTTATTCAATATCAACAGATTACGTGCAAAAACTAAAGTGTCAGCTACATCCGTTCTTGATCTCCAGTATGCTGATGACAATGTAATCTTAGCAAATTCAGATGAATATCTTCAAACCACCCTGAATATGTTCAATGAGGCATGCAGAAGCAATGGTCTGGACATAAACACCAATAAAACACAGGTTCTTCATCAGCCTACATCACATGACAGGGCTACTGCTCCTGCTATCATGATTGATGTTCATAAACTAAAGAATATAGATCATTTTCCCTATTTGGGTAGCCACCTATCAACAAATGCGAACATTGACGCTGAGATTCAACACCGCCTCCAATGTGCCAGTGCAGCCTATGGTCGTTTGCTCGTTCGCGTGTTTGACTACCACGGCATTAGCATTTTAACAAAATTATACGTTTATCAATCTTTTGTAGTTCCCACTCTGCTTTATGGCTGCGAAACGTCGGTTACTTACAGAAGGCACCTCTTATCTTTAGAAAAATACCATCAACGATGCCTTAAGAGAATTCTTGGAATTAAATGGCAAGACCGGCGCACTAACACAAGTGTTTTGGAGGATGCTAGCACTATTAGTATAGAGGCTCTCATTATAAAACACCAACTTCGATGGACAGGACATGTAGTTCGCATGCCTGAGTCCTGCCTCCCAAAACAAATCTTATATTGCCAGCTGAATGTCGGTCAGAGAAAGCAGGGTGGGCAACAAAAACGCTACAAAGATGTTCTGAAGACCAACTTGAAGAAACGTCAAATTGATACAGGTACCTGGGAGGCTGTCGCATCCGACCGATCGGAGGGGCGCCGCAACGTCCACCAAGGCCACCTGTTCTTCGAACAAGAGAGAAGAAGGCTTAAGGCTGAAAAAAGAATTGCCAGAAAAGAGCCCATGATTCGCAGAATGATCAACCCCCAAGATCCATTGGCTGATCAAGACCTTGTGTGCCAATATTGTGGAAGAGTCTGTGGTTCTCGGATCGGACTGTTCAGTCACCAAAGAACTCACGCAATATGATTAGGCCTAATGTTGGCTTACAGCGATGATTTACCTAAATGTACCTTGGAAGACAATCATACTCGTATCACGAGTGATAGCCTAAATATTAATAATAATAAAATAAAATAATGCACTTAGCTCGAAGTAGAGCCCCTACCTTACGTTCTCGAGGGTCTCGTGGTCAGCCTCTGGACCTATAATGGGTTTCACAGTTGTATCTCCTTATATCTAAAATAAATCGAAACGACGCGGCTTCTAACAAACTAAACTATTTAATAACAATGGTGTAAACTGAATCTAAACATTCATACATTGAATAAAACACACTCCCTTTCTTTCTTCTTCACATTTACGCCACTGACAATACTGCGTTCCACGAACACTGCGACAAATTTTGGGGAGGCTTGTGTCATAATAACAAGCTATACATCAATTAAAGACCCCTGCGTATTTTACATTCCTTTGACGCGCTCCTGTGAACACCTGGGCGCTAGTAGCACGCGACCCTCGCCACGCGACAGATTATATAACAGACTCCGTTACATTCCCAGAGCCGGCTGATTCATAGCTGCTTGCCTGCTGGCTCGCAACAACTCTTTACATTTGTGTGGCCGAGGGTTGACCTGGGATGGAAACGAGTTTTAACATAACCCTCGCTATTCCAGCCTTGACCACAAATACACCTCTCTATCATATCACAAGCGATGTTAAAATGGAACAGATTCACGCCAGACAAGTACGTAAATCATACACACTTCCTACACGCTAATGAAACAAAACTTCTACACACTATTCCTTTCATACTCTCGCATTGTGACGTTCCAATGGAGTTCATTTCATTCACACTGAACAAGAAACAAATCACATTCAATCACATCAGCATTCATACGCTAATCACTACGCTAGAATATCAAAAACCTCCCTATACCTAACACATTATACACTCGATTGGCAATTATAGAAAGTTAATGATAAATGAATTGACAATGACAGTAATAGCATGAGCTATTATCATTTAAAATAAGTAGTGTCTATATACACATGAGCCTGAGCTCCGATCTCACAGTTCTGCCAAATGCAATTAACTGGGATCCTCATAAGCTTCTACAGCTTCAGAAATACTATCACCATTCTATCCTTTCTGGTCTGGTGTCATAATAGATCAAATACATTCGACCACTCAAGGTTAAACATATATCGTTACATACTCGGGTTTAATAATATTAATAAGAGTAAAACATAACAGATATCAATATCCATTTCCCGTTTAAATTTCATTTGTGACCCTCCTGTCTTCTCTAATCCAAAGCCGTGGATAAAATTAAGAGCACTGTTAACTCTCTTCTTATGCCTTGCCAAACATAGTCATGCCCACGCAATGACTGTAATATAAAATGCGGAAACACCTTCGCAAAAACCTCGTATGCCAACTGCACATGGAATTACATACATATTTAACCAATATCAAAGGGTTATCACCTTCACTTCCTTCAAACTGGCGTTCCTTAGAAAGGGCATAATTCATCAGCGTTGTCAAACCAACCGCTGGTCTAATAAACAATAACATCAATTGTTAAGCCATTAATCTATACATGTCAACAATCTTTGGACTAAGCGTGAAAGACCTCCTCACTCTTACTTTAAAAACGTTACTAAGATAAATCTAAACTGTTGTGTATACATTTAATAAAAAATACTATATCTTAACTTCACATTTCTGGTTTCAACTTTCACCGATGAAGGAATATCATGTCTACAACGTGACATTATATTACTCCTCGTGAATACTGCATCACAAAATTAAATATGTGTGTCCAACAAGAATCGATCACGACGAGGACATCAAACAAGAACTTCCCTAACGTCGGATGATAATAAATCTTCCAAGAAGATTCTAACCTCAAATTATTTTAAATGACTGAAAGTTCATGGCTTTCTTCAATAAAACACACAGTTAGTCATATTCGTATTATCTCCATTCTGAACGAATGTCTATGAGTTCTAACGATAATAATCGTTTCCACGTTAAATGTTTCTCTTCCAAACGATGCCATGATATTTTGTAATATATCACTAATAATATCTTCTCTCTTGATGCCTCTTCTCGACGGATAAAATGTCCAAATTAAACTAATAAAAATTAATTTAATCGGTAACATAGACGAAGATGTCTATCACCTGAATTCAAAATGAATTCATAACCGTCGAAAATAAATTACTATTCCTTAAAGGATATGACAAAAATGCTTGTTCCTCGAACAAGTGAAAATCTCAGTTCAGAAACTGGATTTCAAACAAACAAAGCTAAAAGCGTCGAAAGACGATTACCACAAATGATCTCGAGGAATAAAATGTCTATACATGGAGTACATAAATATTGTGTCGAAATATGGATAAAGGATTTGCTCAATAATGTCACTATAGAGCTCTAACTACAAGTTTAGTGAACACGGCTACCTGGTCTGGAAGTCTAGAAGCTCAAGATAGAGTATTACAAAATACTCAGTTGTTACATCTTCCAAGGATCCGGGTTGGATCCTAGCTCGTCTCCAAGAACTCGTGACCTCAGGAAAGGAACGAATTCCCCTACTGGAAAACAGCAAGCTTCGACCGGGATCGAACTGCGGACCTCCAATCATCATCTTCATTGTGACCGGGTTTACCCTGGACTTCTTGATAATCTTCATGTCTCTTCTTACTCCGTCATAGTACAGTTTCATCAAAACAACGAGAAGTGTCAAAAGTTCAGCTTCCCATTTCGAAAGACATTCGAAAAGGAAGTCGTGGACCTCACTCGCATCACGAATATTCATGTAGATGGAATATGAACATCGTTCTGTAGTCGCTGGTGTTAATGTCGAGCTCATGTCTGACAATAATGCACTAGAATGTAGTTGTACATCAAGTCTCATGTTCGCTCATCAAGTAGACATTCATGAACAAACTCCTCTAACGAAGCTCCATCGCTGACTATATTGCTTCTATCTGCTTATATTCCTGACGCACATACTAATTTAGTACATAATTAACTTCATATTAGCAGACTTAATAATGTTCTTCAACATAGAATACATCTTCATCCTACTGGTGTTGTTATACAGTTCCACAAAATCAATGCTGACACTCACTCTTACTCACTTGTGTCTCGTGCATTCACTGTAGTCGCTCGAACAAAAGTGTCTTATCGCGCTGGAAACAAACACTTTCCTCACGCTTCACAAAAACGTTTATATCTTCTGAAATAATCTTCTCAATTCTCTCAAAGTTCGTAATATACTAAATACGATTGTAAGCTACAATCTGTGGTGGAAATAATGTCTCTGAAGTGGATCAGACTGAAGTAATTGCGGCCTATAAGTTCATCGCAAGTTCACTTAGTTTCAAGGCGCGGCAATCTCCTAACTCTCGCCTCGCTATACCTTATCTCCACGAGTCAACCTTTCACAAGCTCGGTGAAACACTCGGAACTCCTCGCTCCTCCGGTAAAACACGTCCGACCTCTCCAACATTCAGATAAAAAAGAGCCTCGATGCTTGGCATCTCCCCTCCAAGTCCACCGATTCTGGCCGCCTTTTTTCGTTCCCTCTCAAATTCGAACGGGCTCTAGCAAATCGCTTATTCCTTCCAATTGCGACCTGCTGTCGACTTATAATATTCTTCTCTTTACCATTATATAAATTCACTCTCATGGGCTTAAATGTATTAAATATCCTTAAAAATTTAGTTGCTGGAACTCCCGTCTTCTCTAAAACTTGTTCTTATTGGCTGTAAGCTTTTATCCAATCGGATAATTTATAACAATGTTTAAACAATTCCTGGGATTAATCGCTGCTGCTAGGCTGATTCTAAGCTTCTGGAAAGTTCCATTGCGCAATACAATCACGTGACGGAATTTCCCTCCTGCTCAACGTCGCCTCTAGACTGGTTTCTGCCAACATCCAGCCTCAATATTGCTTGGTTAAATTTTATCATGGGCTTCGAAAAAATATTCCCATTTTTATCCCAAATAATTCATTTTACGGGGGCAGTATGATCCCAAATACTCAGACATGACACATTTCTTTGTCTGCATAATATATGAGTAATTTTAAAGTAATCGTGGTATACAAATAAATTTGAAGTATAGAAACCAGATCAGTTCCTGGTACTTGATGAAGACAACAATCCTGGTTGAATGTTATTAACGTTGCTCCAATACTTCATACTGTTAGTTTCACCTCTGGATCGCGAATGATTAATTCATCTGAGATAATTCAACAATGATGAGCTCTTTACAATATATTTACAACACTGATTTCAGGTTATTACTCCCTGATGCTTCGAATCCTGTTGTTAGGAATACTTACGCATCGCGACATTCCACTGCATCCGTTCCTGGAAGAAGATTTACAACCAAAGAAAATTTGAGAGCAAACCTGCTAATCCATAGCGGAATGGAGCATTTCTCATGTTCCACATGCAAAGCCAACTTTTCAAATAGGAGGTTTTTAAAGGAACACATGCTAACTCATACCAATGAGAGGCCATACTCATGCAGTATTTGCGAAGCCAAATTTTCCCTAGAAGTTGGTTTGTTGGGTCACATGTTAAAGCATCGAGACAACAAGCCATTTTCATGCACTAGATGCACAGCCGAATTTTCTCGGAAAGGTTGTTTGAAGACACACATGTTAACGCATAGCGCTGACAAACCATACACATGCAGTATATGCGAAGCCAAATTTGCAAAGAAATGTCGTTTGAAGACACACTTCATAACGCATAGCGCTGATAAACCGTACCCATGCAGTAAATGCGAAGCCAAATTTGTAAAGAAAGGCAGTTTGAGAAAACACTTGGTAATGCATAGTGGTGACAAACCATACGCATGCAGTATATGCGAAGGCAAATTTGCCGAGAAAAGTAGTTTGAAGACACACTTGTTAACGCATAGTGGAGACACTCCATACTCCTGCAGAAGGTGCGAAGCCAAATTTTCTCATTGAAGTAATTTGAAGGTACACATGTTAGCACATCGCCGTGACAAGTCATACACATGCAGTATATGCGAAAAACATTTTTCTCATAAAGGTAGTATGAAAACACACTTGCTAACGCATAGCGGTGACAAACCATACGCATGCAGTATATGCGAAGGCAAATTTGCCCAGAAAGGTAGTTTGAAGAGACACTTGCTAACGCATAGTGGAGATACTCCTGCAGCTTATGCGAAGCCAAATTTGCTGATGGGGGGGGTAACTTAAAGGTACATATGTTTAGGCATAACGGTGTCAAGCCATACTCATGCGGTATATGCGAAAGAAAGTTTGCACTCAAACCTAGTTTGAAATGACATATGTTAACGCATAGCGGTGACAAACGTTGCTCATGCACTATATGCGGAGCGAAATTTGCCTGGGAAAGTCGTTTGAAGACACACATGTTAACGCATAGCGGTGTCGAGCCATACTCATGCAGTATATGCGAAGACACATTCTCTCAGAAAGGTAGTTTGAAGAGACACTTGTTAACGCATAGCGGTAAACCACCATACTCATGCATTATATGCGAAGCAAAATTTGCCAAGAAACAGTTTATGATGTCACACATATTAACACATAGCGGTGACACCCATACTCATGCAGTAGATGCGAAGCCACATTTGCCCAGAAAGGTAGTCTGAAGAACACATGTTAACGCATAGCGGTGAAACACCCTACTCATTTGCCCAGAAACATTTTATAAAGAGACAAATGTTAACACATATGGGTGACAACCTTACTCATGCACTGGATGCGAAGCCAAACTTGCCCAGAAAGGTGTTTGAACAGACACTTGTTAACGTATAGCGATAACACACCATAATTCTGCTGTATATGCGAAACAAAATTAGCCCAGAAAATGCTTTAGAAGATTTGAAGAGACACATGTTGACACATAGCGGAGACAAACCATACTCCATGCACTATATACCAAGCGAAATTTCCCCGGAAAGATAATTTGAAGATACACACGTTGACGCATAGCGGTGAGAGACCATACTCTGGTAGTAGGTATACGCGAGGCCAAATTTTCAAATCCTGGGCGTTTGAAGAATCACATATTATGACCTACCGGTGACAAACTATACTCATGAAGTTTATGCGAGACCTCATTTGCTTCAGCTGGGCATTTAATTATGGACTTCTCTTTACGCATAGTGGTAAGTTAAGATAAAGCAGCATATGCCCAGCCAAATTTGGAAATACAAGGCATATGAAGGCTCACCTCTTAACGTATAGCAGTGAGAGACCTTAAACATGCTGTATATGCTTAGAAAATCTGCCCGGGCTGGAAATTTAAAACACACTCCTAGAAGTGCATAGCGGTGAGAATCCACACTCGTATAGCATATGCGACAACAAATTTGCTCTGAATGGACAATTGGACACCAGTTAACGCATAGCGGTTAGAAACCATACTCATGTAGCATATGCGAGGGGCAATTTAAAATAGCACATGTTGGCCCATAGTGTCAAAAAACCATCTTCCTTTATCAGTTCCAAATCCCAACCTTGTTGCTAAAATGGGATTTAAAGAAACACATCGAAAAGTGGTCTTTCTGTTGTCACATCTGTGAAGCAAACTTCGCCGTCAAACTTTTTAAAAGTCTCAATTTGTTAACCCATAGCGGAGAGAGTCCTTACTCGTACAACACCTGTAAAGACAAGATTTACTTAGAAACGGCATTTGAAGAGCCACATGCCAACCCTTACTGGCGAGTATCTTTCTTCGGCCAAACAAGAATTTGATGACCCACAAGTCAATTCATCATGATGAGATGCTATTCTCGTTAATTAAATGCGAAGTGAAATCTGCTCAGAAAGAACATTAAACCACGTGTTAACCCACAGAGCTAAAATGCATATGCTCACAGAGGACATTTCATAAATGAACCATCGCCCATAGCAGGAAGAAGCCATATTCGTGTATTATTCAAAATTAAAGCTTCTCAGCATGGGAGAGTACCGATACATGTTCAACGCTAGGGACGATGTTCGTGGAAAATCAATTTAATTTGAGTGAGGACATTTCAATTAACACATATTAACCCATAGCGGCCTGAAGCCATGTTCATGTATCATATGCATATGCTCGGAAAGGACATTTGAAGACACATATGTTTACCCACACCAAAAGTAGCCATATTCGTATGTTTTATGAGAATACAAGTGTTCTTCAAGAGTATGTTTGAACAGACACTCGTATATTCACAGCGGTGAGATGTCAAATTTTCCGAGAGAAGACAATTATTGTCGAAGCTGTGAGAAACTTTAATCAAGTTATCTATAAGAAAGTTCGATAATAGGTTTCTTAGGCCATTCTATGAAAAGTGGTATTGGTAAATCGGAGTACAATCACACATCAAAAATACCATGCACCAATGCAAGACGCCATATTCCCCTACCATATGCAAAGATTATTACAGTGTACTTGTAGAGATTAGGTAAACGCTCATGGTAGTGCATAGCGGCAAAAAGATTTATTTATTGTCTACATGGGAAGCAAAATCACAATTAACATTCATTGAAAACACAAGAGTTCACCTATTGCTGGAAGACGCCATATTCATGGAGAATATGCGAAACCAATTTCCCTTGGAGAAATAATTGGCTATAACGCGTGTTAGATCACAGCGGCGGTAAGCTTTATCCATGAAATATCTCTGACGACAATGTTCTATCAATGACGCATTGATGACCCACAAGATATCCCATAGTGGCAAGACGGCATACTCAGGCAGTGTATGCGAATGCAAATAGTTCACAGACGACAATTTTAGTGTCACATTTTAATGAAGAAAACATTTTGTTAGATAACAGTAGGGGCACTCAGACTATTGGAATCCATTTAAACGAAAACTCTAAGTTAATCTATTTTCAAAATTGTGCCAAACGTTGGTAAAGATGAAAATGCTAGTTGTCAGTGATGGTGGCATCTGGTAGCAAAAGTTGGATCTACTTGAAATTGAACTTGCTTTTAGCCCATGGGCGTTCAATTAATACGCCCTTCTATGGCCATTCGCATCAATTCATGTATAATAAAACTTTGAAAATTACTTTTGGACTTAATTGAAATTATTCATTGATTCATTATCTTTAATTTCAGGGCACAGATCTTTGAATTTCCCAAAAAGAATTAGACATTTTGATTTTGATTTGACCATGTTTGGGTCGACACTAGACTCGTAGTGCATGATTTAGGCCACAGATAATATGTTCTCTTTGTTGGTGTGCATGATTTGTCAGTAAAACAGAACTAGATATTTTGATTTTTATTTGAACATATAATATATGTCATATGATATATTTAGTCATCTACATAAGGCAAAGGATGTTGTCCCACGCTTGGTGTCCATAACTAGTCAGTATGGTGTGTGTTACAATACCGCCAACAAGTAAGTTTGGTTAATACATAAAATATTCAGAAGTGGAATAATAAAGTAATATAATGCAGAAATTAGTAAGATTCAGTGACGAACCTGAAACGAGTCGGCAAAACGATGAAGACGTAACCATTGAACGATCAACAACTACACATGAATTTCCTACAATGGAACGCAAATCTCGCCAACAGGTGACGATCGCAGACGACTCTTGGATTCAAGTTGTACAACGAGTGATTTGACTCAAGAAAATTCAAATGTTCTCGATTTAGTTATTTTCTAAGAAGGAATTGTTTGAAGTTGCATGATTATGTGTCCATTTTTCGTTTTTTTTCTTGTTCTAATGTTTGTCTTTTTTGTACTTCTGAAACGAATAAACCAATATTCCCCAGTCATGTTTCCAACATTATTCTCTCACCATAATTGGTTAAAACTGTGATTTTTTGTGGTAGGAAGCCAAATTAATCTTCATCGTAAAATAATAAATAGGCAAATGGGATTTTGATGACATTTTAGTACATCATATTGTCAAAAAGGCAAACCTGTATAATTGAAGCCATGTTTTGAACTTTTTTTGGAAAAAATCTATACAAATGCCATATTTTGTCCTAATGATCAAAGACCATAGAGACCTTTTGTTTAAGCCAATATAAAACCTTTTAGGATTTCTAGTTTAAACATTTAGCCTACTTTACATATAAAGGTTTTGTAAAAATCTAAAAATATAATGTTTTCGACTAGCTGTGGGATAGTGGTGGGAGTAGGGGTCAATGATTTACCTTAAGGTACTAAGGATTAAAAAAAAAAAATCTAGGTGTGTTGTTGTTGCTTACAAACAGGTGAGGTTAGCTGGAATTAGATTAGGAAAGGTTGATTAAAGACATGTCAGGTGTTGTCGGGTTATGTTAGGTGAAATGAGATTAGATTGGCCGAGGTTATATTAGGTAAAATTAAGTGAGCTGAGGTTAGGTGAGGTCGAGTTAGGTTACATTAGGTGAAGTTACTAATGAGCCTATACAATATAAGCTGCCAAAATAAGCCAAAATATGATAAGCTTCCAAAATAAGCTGACATATGATAAGTTGCCAAAAGAATCCGACACATAAAAGCTGACACTGAATTGTTCCGTCACCAGAACTGTAGTATCATTTGTAGTAAGCAAATCAGACTGACAAGTCATTTGCTATAATGGAGCTCACTACAACCTACAAAGGTAGGCAGCGTGCGTTCTATAAAGGCTACTCTTATAACTACAAGCGAAATAATGTAAATGGGCTTATATTCTGCCAATGCTCAAAAGAAAGGTCAAACAAGTGTCGAGGAGACCTAAAAATTAAAAGGTTCTAATTGTTAGTGATCATCAATGAGGTGCTACAAACGAATGATGGTTGCTGTTGAAAAGAGCTCACCAAAATGCTAAAAAGCAAGTTCCAGAAAAATGTATTGCTGTTCATGATAGTGAGATGTTTGTTGAGAAATATGTAACACCATTCCTATACGCCATGTTTAAATAATCCTCACCTTTTGAAAAGCCTACATCTATATCAAAGAGAATGAAGAGTATGAAAGATGTGCCTGTGGAATAGGAACTATACAGTTCTAGTGATGATATTGATAAGTGTTCGCATTTGCGAAGGCTACAAAAGCCTATAAGTTATCAATTTTATTTTTCGTAATTGTCCAGAGAAAAAAAGAATGTGAAACGTCTTTTTTATCTTAGCCTATAAATGAGACATGTGCATACACGTGTTTTACTTAACCTTGTTTTAATCTTTATAAACTGCTTTCTTATTTTATTTATTATATTCTACACTTACTTGTTCTGTATTCGGTAATACAAGGTTGTAGGACACTCTTTTAGAACTGTTAAAGTGAAACTCTCAACACCGATTCCTACAACTATTTGATTCATAGTGACAGCCATCATTTCTACTGCCGTCGCTTCTCATTGGTCACTTCTTATACCGACCAATCGTAGTTTTATGTTCATCGACGTTTCTAGATGCATCCGTCTGCTGCTATTTAACCCGTCACCGGGCGCGTTGTTACTAGGGACAGAAGTGGGCGCGTGGTGACGTTTTCTCTCACCCATGAGATAAGTGAAGAAAGCCCTCTTATTTAATCAGTTTAAAATTTAATTGGTGAATGTTCTTGTTACTTTAAAACTTTACAATATTTTCGTTACCTATATTTACATGATTGGACAACAAGAAAGAATATGCAATATTTAATAAAGTGGAAAAGCCGTAATATCAAAATTAACAACAATCAAACACATAAGCAAAACAAGATGTTCAGTAAAGAACATATAGCCTACTTTCTCCTAAATGTATGAGTATAGTTATAACTCGTTATTATCAAAGAGTATAATAGAACTATTCTTTGTTGAAGACCTTAGAAACGATTTACCTCTACCAAACGCCACAACCTAGATAAAAACTGCTACCATCATTGAAGAAAGAAAGATAAGAAGTATATCAAGAATGTTATGGATCTGGAGACATAATCGACCGGACTGGCTGCGTGGCTCAGCGGTAACGTTCTCGCTTGCTGGGCCCTAGGTTGCAGGTTCGTATCCTGGCGCAGTCAGCTGGCATTTGAGGGTGCACAAATGCGAGGGAGCCGTGTCAGTACATTTACTGGCACGTTAAAGATCCCCTTCGGGCCAAAATTCCGGCACCCCGGTGTCTCTAAAAGCAGCAGTAGTTAAAAGGGATGTAAAACCAATAACATTATTATTATTATTATTATTATTATTATTATTACATATACGACCTGCCGTGGGCAACATCCAACTTTGAGTTGAGGCATGTCTTTACACGTCTGGTTGTGCATGGCTTTCACAACCCTAATTGAATTAACAAATCTTTCCATGACCCTACAGAGACGTGTGTATACAAACTATGTGGATATTTTCGATTGCTATTTGCCTCAAATAAAAGTAGTAATTAATAACCTGAACTAACACCTACTATGTGAAATCGTTTTGTTCTTTACTTCAAATAACATTTTCAAGTAACGCAAAATAGGCTGTTACAAACCCTTTAAAATAAAAAGTAAAAATGTATCGTAGTATCATCTTGTCATTCTTCAAATTCGATGCGCATAGAATGCCAATGGTGTAGTAATCAATGGAGCCCCTCGTAGACTAGTCGTACCATCTAGTGGTGAAATATCGAACAATATAATCCTAACCACGGCCGACTGAATGCGCAGCTCGTATTCAGTCGGCCGTGTCCTAACAGAGCGAGTGCATTCTAGCGGCCAGAAGAAGAAACTTTTCAATAAAATCTGGAAGTTAATCTAGTTACCTTTTTGGCAGCTAGATGTCTCGAGTAAATCTGCTGGCGAATTATGTTTTAATTAAATATATATTTTACACCATAATATGCACAATATAACGCTTAATTTTAAAACATCTGAGTCATTACAAAACAATAAACATATAACATTTCAAGCAAAAAACCTAGCTCTGATCGGGTTTGAACCATAGGCATTTGAGCGATAGGCTGACGCTCTACCACTGAGCTAATTGTGTCAACGAATATCGTTCTATATAAAATGACTTACATAGAACTTGTTAGCAAATAATGATTTATACTAAACGATTTCATCACTGGAGTATATTATTTATATATAAAGCATTTCATACAAAGTTTATTTATTTTGTACAGTACGCTATATTGCATGCAATACTCAAATTAGTGAAATATAAGTCAGGCACAAAATATCCGCTGCCATCTTGTCTTATTAGTGAATCAGCTCAGCTTTTTAAAATCACGTCTGCACTATAGTATTACAAAATAAACTTTTAATTTCGAACGTGCCTCTTCCTTTAGAACAGTTAAAACGATTCTCGGCTCGATAATCGGAACTGGTGGGTCCCATGATATGGATTATAAAGTTTGCATAATTCGCACGGCCGCCATCCTGAAATAGTATGGCGGACGACCTTTTAGTTTGGTCACAAGACGCATCCTATACGAAGGTATGTTGTTACCAAATTTGGTAGAGATCGGATGATTTGGTTAGTCGTTATTTGATTTTACGTTTCGAACGTTTGAGTGGCCGCCATTCAGTTTTAGTAAAGATGGCGGCGATATAAAACATGACACTGAGGTGTCCTTTGCTAGTGCTACCTTTGTACCAAATTTCGTTCAATTCGCATTCACCGTGTTCGAATTGATAGGGGGGGACAGACATTCAGAGTACACACACTCACACACACACAGACACACACACACACAGACACACACACAGACTCACACACACACATACACACACACAGACAGACACACTTTTTTCGCCCTGTGTTGATCTCATAAGTCTACTTTAATTTTTTGCAAAAATCGAAAGTAGGCTAATGGTAAACTGCTGTTTATTCCAACTGAGCAAAATCTTATAGGAATGCTCTAGTTATCACTCACTGTCTTCACCTTGTTCACGCCCTCGGCACCTGAAACAGAGGACTGCTGGCGCGTGCTCCTTGCACACTGGTACAAGTAAGTCTGCACAACATGTTATGGTGTAACGATTTTTCTTCGTGGGACAGAAGCTGAATTTATTTCTATCACCATCCCCTTGGGGTACTTCAGATGGCACAGGCACTACTGAGTTACCCAGGATCCTTCTTATCTGTGATCGCAAAAGTGAAGGCAAGCATCCTATTGTTGCTCTCCAAGTGAGATGAGGCTTCCAGAATTCCAATGCTAACTTCTTCTGATGGAGTCTCCTTGCACCAACATTTTCACAATTAAATCTGCATATGAAGTACCTGTTTAGAGCACCATTATCAAGGAGTGTGTAGGAAATTTGCAATGACCACCTGTTGGTTTTCCTGGCAACCGGGTAGAGACTCTTCAACCCACCCACGCAGTCCACGCCACCCTTCGTCATATTATAACATATAATGGTCTCGGGTTTAGTCTGCTCGTTTGTTGCTTCATCAATGTATTCTCCTTCACGCATTGAGGAAAGTAACAATACATTCTTTCTTCTGTTTGACACATATGAACAAAGCAACTTGTCTTTTCCATGAGCAACCATACATGAAAACGGTGGTCTTCCCTTTGTACTTAGGAACTAAACAGGAATCTGGTTTGTTACTCCTAAGAGTTCCAACCAATGTGATTGTTTAAAGATCCAGTGCCAGAGGAACTGAGGTGAAGAAATTGTCTGTTGTCAGAATCCCTCCAGATCTAGTAATGGGTTCGATGAGACGATTCAAATCAGCATGCGCACTGTTGTCCTGTACGTAGGGTCCTTGTGGATATTGTCTCCACGATCAAATCTCCTTTTTCATAGTGTAGTAGCCATGCGCATCCACTAAGGAAAATATTTTGATGCCGTACTGTGCCCTTATAAGTCAGGAATGATCCACAGTAGGATAAAAAGACCGATCCTGGCACAAGGGCTAATGCGCAAGATGGCCATCGCGCGCAACGATCCTTATGTTATTCTTATGGAGGGGACAGTCATAGCTGGCAATGGGGCTAATGCGCAAGATGGCCGCCACGCCTTGAGACCGTGGATGACGTCACAGGGAGAGGTTGACAGTCTAACGTTGCTAAATGGAGTATTTATTATTATTAATCATATTATTAGGTAATTATTGATTGATCATGTACAATCAACGCCAGCCTTATATTGTCCACCTCTTGGTGTAGTGGCTAGCATTCTTGGCTCATACTGCGGAGTCCCGGGTTCCCTTCTTGGCTCTTTCAAGAAATTTAATTTCTGGTCTCAAGACTGGAATGGGGGTACACTCAGCCTTGTGAGGAAAAGCTGACAGGAGCTGGGTTTGATTCTCACTTCATCCATTTTGGAAGTAGCTTTGTGTAGTTACCCACTTCTACGCCAGGCAAATGCTGGGATATATCTTAAATGAAGGCCTTGGCTGCATCCTTCCCAGTCCTTATCCTAATTACAAATACACACACTAATACAGCCATCATTATAACACAGGTTATCAGACAAATTATATACACCTCGATGTCAAAGTCCCCTCAAATGAAACATCAACAATTACTGTAATATTCATGTCCACTTTGTGGTATAGTGGCTAGCAATCTTGGCTGTCACTGCTTAGGCCTGAATTTGATTCACCGCTTTACCAAGAAATTTAAGTCTGGTCTCAGGACTGGAACGGGGTACACACAGCCTTGTGAGGCAAAACTGATGGGAGCTGGGTTTGATACCGACGTCAACCATTCTGGAAGTAGTTTTCTGTGGTTTCCCCACTTTTACTATGTGCAAATGCTTGGCTATATCTTAACTGAAGGCCTTGGCTGTATCCTTCCCAGGCATTATCTGAATTACAAATACACACACTAATACAGCCATTACAATGACACAGGTTATCAGACAAATTATATACACCACGATGTCAAAGTCCCCTCAAATGATACATCGACAATTACTGTAATATTCATGTCCACCTTGTAGTGTAGTGGCTAGCAATCTTGGCTGTCCCCGCTTAGGCCTGAATTTGATTCACCGTTTTACCAAGAAAGTTAAGCCTGGTCACAAGACTGGAACGGGGTACACTCAGCCTTGTGAGGCCAATCTGATAGAAGATGGGTTTGATTCCTACCTCAACCATACTGGAAGAATTTTTCTGTGGTTTACCCACATTTACTCCCGACAAATGTTGGGATATATATTTTAACTGAAGGCCTTGGCTGCCTCTTTCCTAGTCCTCATCTGAATTACGAGTACACTCACTTTTACAATCATCACAATAGCACAGGTTATCACATGAAATTCCACACACCCAACTACACAAAGCTGATAACGTATATACCCCTATGTTTTAGCTACACAGAACTATCGAAAGAACACTGATATATTTTTAATCTGATAACACATTAAGTGGAGAACTGAAGTGTTTGAAATGAGGTGTTACAGGAGAATGATGGAGATTAGATGGGTAAATAAGGTTACAAACAAAGAGGTATTAAGACTAGTGGGAGAAGAGAGATGTTTCTGGCAACTGCTAATAAAGACAAGAAATAGGTTGTTAGGACACCTACTAAGACACCAAGGAATAGCAAACATAGTTATAGGTTAAAATGTTTGACTCGGATGTAGGGTGTAATAGCTATGAAGAGATGAAACGATTACCTCAGGACGGGGAGGCATGGAGCACTACATCAAATCAGTCAAAAGACAGAAGATTCAATCAATATAGAATTGGTATCACTTACCTCAGTAAAGCATTCCTTTTGTGATAAACTTGTTAAGATATTTTCAAATTTCTACCCACACGCTACTCACGAACGATATGTCTGTATTTATTTCATATTCAACTACAAGGGACGGACACTTAAGATGTTTTCAAATTTCTACCCACACGCTACTCACGAACGATATGTCTGTATTTATTTCATATTCAACTACAAGGGACGGACACTTAAGATGTTTACAAATATTATAAACCCAACTATACGTGTCTGATGACCATGAAGTCACAAAGATTTCCACACATTTTGAACAATATATCCCTACGTTTTAACTGCACGGGACTGATGAGCAATGTGTATCCAAGTTTTGTACACACACTGTTAAATAAATATAATGTTCTTAACAAGAGAACGATACCTATCTGCTTGCAATCTCTGCAGTGGTCTGGAGGAGAGCAAGCAGCGATGCTGAGTCACTTGAAATCTAATACGTGTTTTGGTAAGGCATAGGCCTACTCACAATACTAAAGCTACTGTAGCGCAAAGGGTGAAATCCCTTAACTCTATGTAACTTTCATTGTCGATTATTGAGAGTTTGTCTTGGTGTAGTGGCTAGCATTATTGGCTGTCACCTATGAAGTCAGAGTGTGATTCCTGCCTCTGCTAACAAATTTAATTCAGTTCTGAGGGCTGCAACGGGGTGCACTCAGCCTTATGGGGCATAACTGAGAAGATGTGGGTTTGATTCCTATCTCAGCCATTCGGGAAGTAGTTTTCTGTGGTTTACCACTTCTACTCCAGGCAAATCCTGGGATATATCTTAACTGAAGGCATTGGCTGCCTCCTTTACAGTCCTTATCTGAACTACAAATACACACACTACTGCAGTCATCACAATGACACAGGCTATCACACAAATTCTTTACACCACGATGTCTAAACCCCTCAAATGAAACAAATGTATTAATCCTGAACTACCCTGGTGACAACCACTATGTCCTTACCTTGCACACTAATTATTATCTGTCAGCACTTGATGCAGGAATGAGCTAAATCATTACATACAGTATTGGGGTTTAATGACCCTGGATTTAAAGCCATAAGAATGCGTTTTGTTATTGATATATTAAATGATTCATTTTAACGTACGGTGTGGCATTTCATGTGCTTCTATTTCATTTGGACCAGGAGGTCACTGACAGACGTAGCTCTGTGCCAGCGTGTCTTTAATGATGTGTGTGTCATTGCTTATGTACTTTGAATTGACAGCTGAAAAGCTAAATGAATTAGGAGACTTTTGCTACTTAGGAAACAAAATAACCAGTGATGGACAAGGTAAAGAGGATATATAACGAATTTTTGAGCAATAAAGCAATAGATTAGCGCACGTTTACGCACGTCTATAGCCTTTACAAAGGCTACAAAAGGCTGATGTGAACGAACCATGCCCTCACTTACATAATATTGAAAGTGACGTGCGCAGACGTGTGCTAATCTATTGCTTTCTAGATTTGACTTTTGCAACAGCAGACTCTACACTGATGTTTAAGAAGGTAGGCACTTTACATGTTTTTCTTGCTTTTTTATACTTTTTATAAATTTTATTAATTAGTCTTTTTTGTTTTATTATTTTAATGTTTAAGCTTTAAACTGGAATTGTATTTATTAATGTATGGCATTTTTGTTTAGAGATAATAACAATAAACAGTGTCTTTACTATTTACAGTGTAAAGCTCCAAAAAGATTGTAATACTTCCGTATCCGAAGACAACAGGCTGAATACCAGTTTTTACATTCTTATTTGTTAAGGTAACATTTTTGTGCTTGATGGTTATAACTTTAAGCTCTTACTGGAATAATTTTATTAACTATATGGTTTTTTATTTTTTGTGTTTTTGTTTTTAGATAATTCCATCACATGTATAGAGAGAGACTAAAGGTTTACCATTATTACGTGTTCAATACCAGCAGGATGAAGACCGGCTTTTACATATGTATTTGTGAAGGTATGTTATTTTTAACTGTTTTTATAAAAGGCTAGTGTGTGCGAACCATTCCCTCGCTTTGATAATTGAAAGAAACGTGCATCGATTGCCCTCTAGAGTTGACTTTTACAGCAAGTGTAATCAAAACGTTCAAAAATAGTGGTCATAGCTGAAAATCGAACCTATGCTAACCTAACCTACAGACGAATAAACCGATATCAAGTACACCTACAAATAATTCTACATCAAATACATCTACAAGCAGACATCAAATAAGCCGAAGAGCCGACATTAGTTAAAATCCAGATTGACCTCACTGCAGCAGCTGCTAGTAAAGATATCATTGCACAAAATAATGTCAATAATCAAGCAAGAAAGCAACCAATTACACCATTAATACACCTCAAATTGATAATTACTTTTTCCTGTAACACTGCATTGTTAAAACGAAATTGCAGTAGCATTTATCACTGTATTGGTTACTTTTTTAAGAATCCGACTCTGCCATGACAATCACGCCCACTATAATCGCGCTCACTCCAAATCACACCCACTATAATCGCGACCCCTTCAAATCGCGCCCACTATAATCGCGCCCACTCCAAATCACGCCCACTATAATCGCACCCACTTCAAATCACGCCCACTATAATCGTGCCGACTTCAAATCCCGCCCACTTCAAATCGCGCCCAGTATAATCGCGTCCACTATAATTGCGATCACTTTAAATCGCGTCCACGTTCAATGGTGCCAACTACAAACTCTATCATTCTTATTACTGTGTTAACTTTACTAGAGTTCAGTTTGTGCTTATCAGTCAATATGAAAGTATCAACAACCAGTCATGGTAAGCCATATGCTTACTATAAGGATACTCATATATCATAAAAAGAACAAATAAGGACGGGGTTGTTATTTGGCGCTGTTCAAAGCAACGATCAAAACAGTGTCGAGGAAAGCTTAAGACAAAAGACTTCAACATACTTTCTTCAAACAATCATCATTGTAAACATAATAATAATGCTAGTCTAAAAGTAAAGAATACCCTAACCAAAGCAAAACTCCAAGTCCGAGAATAAGATACTGCAGCTCAAGATAATATTAATACAATAGAACGCACTCGTGCTGATAGGAAGTTGTTTAATGTGTAACCTTTAACATCTCCTCTAAAACCCATGTTGAGGCACTCGCCCACATCTGAAAAGCCTTCAACTCTATCAGAGGCAACACAGAACATCAAAGAGTTCGCGGGGAAAGGTGAAAAGAATGGTAATGGTGATAATAATAACATAACTATGTTAAAGCACTCCAGCACATCTAAAAAAAGCTTTCAACACTATTAAAGGCAACTCAAACCATTCAAGAGACTGTTGACACAGGTGGAAATTATGATGGTAATGATGTAGATGATGAAGATGATGATGAAGTTTTTACTCCTCTAAAACCATCGCCGCTCCCCCAGTTTATTAAAACATCAGCCATTGCTCGTCGTGGGAAACCATTCATCAATAATACCTATTGGAACGATCTTAGTATATTAGTCGAACGCCTACAGCTCCTGCATGACTATAAACAGGCTGGTCATATTAGTTATGAGAAAGAGATATTAGAAATAGAAGACGAACTTCGTAATCCTGGTATTATTGTGTAAAGGGTCAACGTAGCAACACCCGATCCCTGGAAAATAATTTTGAACAAGTGATATGTTTAAAAACTATTACAAGCAATAATAAACAAAAAACAAAAAAGAGCTGTATTCTGTGTGTGTAACTATTGTAAAATATTTGAATTAAATTAATACAAATATTTTATGTACTGTATTTCTTGTTTTTCGTAATTGCTATCCCTACCTGTTACTTTTAATGCACTCGTTAACCATGAACAGTCTCTGACTATGATCAGAAAGAGAGGTCTTCAATAATGCACTTTATTTGTAGTTTTGTGTACCGAGTCTCATAATAATACAGTGTCGCCAAGCAATGATACAATAGTTATGTCACGTAAGGGGTTCGAACCCTTGATTCCTTCTACTAGAAATTTTAACTTAAGTCAAACACAATAACCACTCAGCCAACCTGACAGTTACTAATTTTATTAGTCTTGTGGACTTGAGTGTTTACAAAACTTTCCTGTGTACATTAGCTCAACCGCTTGTTCGTTATTGAATGTAGAATATTTGTATTTTTTGTAACATTGCAGTTATCAGTCTTGTGAACTGGATGTTAAATATAGGGTTAAAGGCATGTAGGCTACACTATTATTAGTGTTACCTTGTTTGTTTGCTGTTGCTGTAAATTTACCAAGTTTGCTGGTCTTGTGTAAACTTAAAACTAACAATGTGACCCATCCTGGATTATATGTGTTGGTTAGTATCTCTAAAAATCTACTTCATATTCAAACTTGAAAGATAGCAAAGAAAGTCTAATAAGCTTGTCTACTAATATACTGTAGTGTACTATTCTGTATTGACTTCTAAACTTAATATGTCACTTGTTTGATAGTAGTTCCAAAAAAGTTCAGACAACACATTTGGCCACTACAAATTTGTTGTAACAAAGGTAGACGGTTTTGAGGGGTTTTGGATTAAGGTGTGCAATGTGGGGAAAGTTCTCAGAGTGTACTAGAATTAATAACACAATACGACTTGTAGTTCCTACTATTCAGCAGTGTAATTTAAATACTTTACTGGTATTAAGCAAACAATGAAAATGTTTACTCCAACATTGTCAAGCTGACACTTTATTTGTTTTGTTGGGCTCTCAACAAGGTGGACTGGGTTCAATTCCTAGTCAATGCGTGTGGTCTCGTAAGAAAATCTAACAATCAAAATGCTTGCGACTATGGAATAACACATAACATCTTGTTTAAATACAAATTCTTAGGGCTTCTTGTAATTTAGTATTTAAACTCACTTAGTTGTAAAAAAACAACTCTCTGGAACTCTGTGTATATGTGCGTTAGCAACTTACTTAACTTATATATTTTTAACTTTTTAATAAATTTTTACCAAAACACGTATTAGATTTCAAGTGACTCAGCATCACTGCTAGCTCTCTCCCAGACCACTGAACTGGTTGCAAGCAGTTAGGAATCATTCTCTTTTTAAGAACATTATATTTATTTAACAGTGTGTGTACAAAACTTGGGTACACCTTGGTCATCAGTCCCGTGTAGTTAAAACGTAGGGATATATTGTTCAAAGTGTGAGGCAATCTTTGCGACTTCATGGTCATCAGGCACGTATAGTTCGAAAAGTCAAAAAGGCCAACCCCTGGCACTATACAGCCCATGACGGGCTAAGGCCGACCAAGCGACCGCTGCCCAGCCATTTGGCCTGCAGATATTGGGGTGACGCGTGATCAGCGGGTTGGGTCCCCTCGGCCGTTAATCTTGGTAATCGTGATCGAGGCGCTGTCTCACTTTCAGACAGCTACTCAATTGTCCTCACGAGGCTGAGTGCACCCCGTTCCAACCCTCACGTCAGTTTTAAAATCCCCGACGGACCCGGGGATCGAACCCCGGGACTCCGCGCTACCCCAACACCACGGGGCCGGCAGGCACGTATAGTTGGGTTTATAAAAGTTGTAAACATCTTAAGTGTCCGTCCCTTGTTGTTGAATATGAAATAAATACAGACATGTCGTTCGTGTGTAGCGTGTGGGTAGAAATTTGAAAATATCTTAACAAGATTATCACAAAAGGAATGCTTTACTGGGGTAACTGATACCAATTCTATATTGTTTGAATCTTCTGTCTTTTGACTGATTTGATGTAGTGCTCCAAGTCTCCCCGTCCTGAGGTAATCGTTTCATCTCTACATAGCTATTACACCCTACATCCGAGTCAAACTTATTAACCTATAACTATGTTTAGCTATTCCTGGGTGTCTTAGTAGGTGTCCTACCAGCCTATTTCTTGTCTTTACTAGAAGTTGCCAGAAACAACCCTCTACTGCCACTAGTTTTAATACCTCTTTGTTTGTAACCCTAGTTACCCATCTAATCTTCATCACTCTCCTGTAACACCTCATTTCAAATACTTGAATTCTCTACTTAATGTGTTTTGAGAATAAAAAATATATCAGTGTTCCTCCATTAGTTCTATGTAGCTAAACCATAGGGGTATATACGATATCAGCTTTGTGTAGTTGGGTGTTTGGAATTTCATCTGATAACCTGTGTTATTGTGATTACTGTAAAAGTGTGTGTACTCATAATTCAGATGAGGATTGTGAAATAGGCCGCCAAGACCTTCAGTTAAGATATATATCCCAACATTTGTCTGGAGTAAAAGTGGGGAAACCACAGAGAACTACTTCCAGAATGGTTGAGGTAGGAATCACATCCAGCTCCTTTCAGTTTTTCCTCACAAGGCTGAGTGTACCCCGTTTCAGTCCTGTGACCAGACTGAAATTTCTTGGTAGAGCGGTGAATCAAATTCAGGCCTGAGCGGGGGCAGACAAGAATTCTAGCCACTACACCAATAGGGAAACAATATAAGACTGGTCTTGATTGTATATGATCAATCAATAATTACCTAATAATAATAATGATAATAATAATAATAAATATTCCATTTTGCAACGTTAAACTGTCAACCTTGCCCTGTGATGTTATCCACGGTCTCAGGGCGTGGCGGCCATCTTGCGCATTAGCCTCTGTGCCAGCTATGACTGTACCCTCCATAAGAATAACATAGGGCTGGTTGCGCATGGCGGCCATCTTGCGCATTAGCCTCTGTGCCAGCTATGACTGTACCCTCCATAAGAATAACATAGGGCTGGTTGCGCATGGCGGCCATCTTGCGCATTAGCCCCTGTGCCAGGATAGTTCTTTTCATCCTACTGTGGATCATTCCTGGCATATAAGGGCACAGTACGGCATCAAAATATTTTCCCTAGTGGATTCGCATGTCTACTACACTATGAAAAAGGAGATTTATTCGTGAAGACAATATCCACAAGGACCCTACGTACAGGACAGAAGTAAGCGTGCAGATTTGAATCGTGTCATCGAACCCATTACTAGCTCAGGAGGGATTGTGACAACAGACAATTTCTTCACCTCAGTTCCTCTAGCACTGGATCTTTAAACAATCACATTGTTTGGAACTCTTAGGAGTAACAAGCCACAGATTCCTCTTGAGTTTCTAAGTACAAAAGGAAGACCACCATTTACAAGAATGGTTGCTCATGGAAAAGACATGTTGCTTTGTTCATATGTGTCAAACAGAAGAAAGAATGTATTGTTACTTTCCTCAATGCGTGAAGGAGCATACATTGATGAAGCAACAAACGAGCAGACTAAACCCGAGACCATTATATGTTATAATATGACGAAGGGTGGCGTGGACTGCGTGGGTGGGTTGAAGAGTCTCTACCCGTTGCCTGGAAAACCAACAGGTGGCCATTACACACTTTCTACACACTCCTTGATATTGGTGCTCTAAATATGTACTTCATATGTAGATTTAACTGTGAAAATGTTGGTGCAAGGAGACTCCATCAGAAGAAGTAAGCATTGGAACTCTGCAAGCCACATCTCACTTGGAGAGCAACAATAGGATGCTTGCCTACACTTTTGCGATCACAGATAAGAAGGATCCTGGGTAACTCTGTAGTGCCTGTGCTATCCGAAGTATCTCAAAGGGATGGTGATAGAAATTATTTTATGTCACACGAAGAAAAATCGTTACACCAAACATGTTGTACAGACTTACTTGTACTGTCCCCGTTTACCTGGATAGTAGGCTGTCAGATATCCGCCCCCTCAATCGGATTGCCAACAATCAATCGCACCGGCTCAGCTACATCAATGAAAATGGCACCGACAGATACTATCGAGATAAGAGCACAGAAGTTCACAGGAAATCATTGTGGAACACACCAAAATAGACGGGGGTTCATACTTACCGTTACTTACCTCTTAATTATCTCGGGGATTGAGTTGACAACAGGATCACTAAAGTCTGTTCACACAATAACCTCCACCATGACATTTAAAAATGAACCAGGACGAAGACGAGAACTTTGAACTGTACAAAAGCTTTATTTCAAATAAAGGGTAAGATTTTAATAACACAACAAAATAAACGTGGCTATCAGTAGCCCAAGTCAATCTGACTACGTCCTCCTGTAGGACTTGCAAAAATTATCATACAACATGATATAAAACATATTAGCTCACAAGAGCTCCAAATAACGTAATATTCATAACATAATTGGATTGGAAAAGGACGTCAGGGTGTGACATATATAGAGCATTTGGTTTCCTTTTAATAAACATTACAATGGTATTTATAGTCGCAAGGCCAGAGTGTGGACGACCTCACACGCTGATAACCAGATGTTGGCACAGCTGCGAGCTACCCTCCAACCTGTTGCATACTGGTCAAATGGACTTCTCCCATGCTACGTTACGTAAGAATACAGCTTGCTCTCTCAAGCTTTTAAATGTCTACAAGACAACTCACATTTATATTTACGCAAATCTTTCAAGTACTTTACGCACATCCTATTGGATCATTATGTTAATTCCTTAAACTTGTTAAGTTCAATCCAAATGTTTAATTAGCTCTTAAATGTTTATAACAAAATCACATAAATTATTTATAACAATTAGAAATTGTTTATAATATTTGTCAAAGACAATAAAAATATTATAAGCACGCCTTTAACATCACTCTCGTTCCACATTATTTTCAAAAATATTTACAGCAAATATTTACAATATTAACATTTAAATTGTTTAAATTATTAATTTAAGAAATACATTAACCACATGTTCATCCGGTTGGTAATTTTCATAATCGTGTTTAATATAATCGACCAATGAAGGTTAGTTATACATGTTAATGTCACAATCTGGTTTAATAAAGGTTTTAATAATGATTTGTGACGGTAATCTTCATTCAAAATCTTATCTCAAATTCTTTCAAAACTCGTGTTAATTATAACAGTTAATTCACTTGATTAATTTTTAACGAACTATGACAATCTTACTCCAGCGGAAAATCCTTCGCTAACAAGTTAATGCACAAACTGCATTAAAATTAGGCCCAAATTCATCATATATTAATCTATATGGCATTAAAAACTTCCACATAACTTACAAAAACTTCCACAAATAATTCTTTAACATTAATTCCTGTGGGAACCTCCTTCATATTCAAGGGCATTATATATCAGCGACTTTCAACACGCGCTGCACTAGCGATTATACATTTATAGTTCCACTTAAAAAAAATTATAATTATTAATTGTTTCAAAACTGTTTTTATTTAACCTTCGTGGATTTCATTCATGAACCGAAATGAAGTCAAAACTTGCCAATCACAAACAAATTTAATAGTGAATACGCTTATATACGCCTGTCTGGTCTATCAAAATTTAAGATTAACATCTTAAAAGAAATATAGTATAAAAATACTATCATCAAATAAAGTGCGACAAAATGCAAAGTAGTCGAATAGAATCCAATTAGACTGGGGAATGCAAACATCGTTCTATAAATCTCTAATTGAGAAAAAACTCCTAACAAAAGTTCTTGACTTTAATGCATTCAATAATTCATTATTAAAGTTACTCTTTCACAAAAGTGTCTATGATGCAATGATCGTTCATAACTGACGATAAATGTCTGTGTTGCAATCAATTCAAATAACGACTAGTATTTCCAAGATCGTCGACAACGTAAGAGATTTTAACGCTCTAAAATCATTTAAATGTTCTTCCTTCTTGATGATGACAGAAAATTGGTCAAAGTAATTAAACTGGGGTAGAATTACTTTAATAAAATGACACGCTGTCTGAATTTAAATCTGCCATAAAAATCATTAACTTACAGTCAAATCGTGACTACAAAAATATTAATTACTGAAAATTCTAAATATCAGTCTCAACTGATTCAAAATCGTTTAACTATGCCCATGACATAACAATGTCTTAATAAATCGTCGAAAAGGGCATAACTCAACAAGGTGTACTGAGAATAAGAATCTCAAACAAGAAAATAGGGCAAAATACATGAGGATAAAAATATGGGAAAAATGGTTGCTCAAACATCATTAATAAACTCAAATACAATAAACGTTCACGACTACCTTATCTGCCGATTGACGTTCCAGAGGAAAATTCCCCAAAGAAGACTGCTGATGGATCCATTTCACCAAGTTAAAGCTGAGCTCCATCCTCGAAATAGGAAATAGCACCCTCGGAGAATCGAACTGCTTCCTTCTCCGGAAATCGCACTGCTCCTCGAAGACGAATAGACATCCTTCCGGCAATAATCCTCTTTGTGAGTCGGGACCACCCTGACCTCTCTTGAAAAATTCCCTGAAGTTCCAGTAGACAATCGCCATGAAGTTTTGTAGAAATTTCCGAAGAAATATTCATATTCAAAGAGTATGAAATTGTTTTCATGGCTGTTCGATAGTATTCAGCCTTTAATCACGAAACATGGGTGTAGATGGTATTCACCACATGTTCGTTTGTGTGGAATAGCAATTAGCGAAGTTCCATGTCGCTATCTTACTCCGTTGAAATATGTCCCAATTGCATTAAGTCCTTTAGCCTTCCATCTGCTCTTCGGTTGTAGTGTTAGAAGAACAAACTGCCGTATTAAATTGCTCCATTATACTGTGGCGTTGTGTAACAAAGCAATCTGAAGTCTTTCTATTCCACTAACAGCATCAGCCGTGGCGTTGATTCTGGCTATACAATAGTGCTTCTCTTGTGGCGAGATAATCACTTTTGTCAGTCGTATAAAACTGCTAATATCCTTCAAACTAATCGGTCGAAATTGTTCAGCTTTTCTCTATTACTTTATGTAGCACTGCACAATTGAATTAGCTTATCGGTGACCGCTAACTGTTCGAAGCTAAACTTGTAGAAGCGTTCTAAGGTCCGTTATAACTTCACCTAGTTTGACTTGGATCTCGTTAATATAGTGGCCTCGCCACGCGTTATAAAGACGACTCTTTTCACTACTTTTCACTTCGACGTCTCACTAAAATGACTGTATAAGAAAGGAACTTTCACAATTATACTTCGATGATCTGAGAATGAGATCTGAGAATGATCGGAGAATGAAAGAGACTCCTCTCTTCTGCGCAAGCCCTTTTATTAACATCACGAGGGGCGTTTCCATCCCTTCCAGAGCGTGATACTGCGTCATCGCTAAAAGTTCCAACTTCGTTAATACAAGACGGATTTTCAAAATTCAAAAACTGAAAATAAATTTCACCAAAATTCCAAATCAATGCCTTTACTGCAAATGGATTTCCACAATTCTGCATTCCAAAAGTAATAAAGATACCATAGTTTCAGCAATCTCCGTCTTCCTTTAAACTATCGTTCATTGGTTCAAGCCTCTCCTCCAATAGCACAGTTTCTTCCTCAGCAGAATTCCTCGTTTCCTGCGACTGCGTCGTAAATCTTGGAACATTCTGGACTAAATGCTGACGTCACTGAGAATCTCAGCTCAAGTAGCCTGCTGGCATAACATTTGCGTCATCCGTGCTTACGTCATGACTACCCACGTCATAACTATGACAACCATAATTTTCATTAAAATTTCAATATAGCCACCGTGGTCTCTATATAATTCAATTACGGGGGCATTCTCCTCTCACCACGTTTTAAAAACAGTTGCAAATTGTTTTTAAACTCAGTGTTACAAGTATCTCAACTCTCTTGAACACGAAATTGAATTATCACTGGCTTACTCTAGTATGATATTTCCTCTATGTTCCTTAATCATAAATTTCTTCTACTCTGGGTTGTGTGTGGTTAATGTATTCTTTCCTCTCTACTTTCTCTTCTGTCCAGTATTTCTATTTTCTAAGTTCTGCTGGCTCGTAGAAGGTCCAGGATCGATTACAACATCCTGCCTTTTCTTTTGATTGTCGGCTTCTTTATCCCTTAATTCTTTTAAGTATTGCTGGCTTTCCTTCTCTCTTTGCTGATACTGATCGGGTGTCATAACCTGACCTTGAGTATTCTGGTTTCTATTTTGGTTTAGGTTATTCCTATTATAATTACGGTTATACCCATTATTGTTGTAATATCTGCCTCTTCCATTGTAGTTTCCTCGGTTGTAGTTCCAACCTCTTCTCTGTTGATACGGTCGGTAACCTTGTGATCTGTTATTTCTAAACTGATTATTCCTGTGAGGACCTACATTGTCAGTTTTCTCCTCCTCTGGCTTGTCAGTTTGTTGGACTTGGTCCATGTATACCGTATTGATTTCTTTAAACTCCTGCCTTTGACCTTTCTGTACTACGTTAGGCATTGGACTTGTGTAGTCTAACCTTCTCAGTAATTCATCCATGCTGGATAAATCCCTGATGTTGGACGAAATTATTAGTCTCCTCACCTCAACTGGCAGCATACGAGAAATCGCATCAATTAGTTGCTCCGTGGACAATGGGGGTTGCAAAAATCTCAAGCGGGACAATTGACTCGTAAAGAAATCAGCGTACCTCGTTGGAAGAGTACCTGAGTATTTTCTTGAATACACCTCCGCTCTTAACGAATTCTGCGCTTCTATGGACCAAAATCGTTTGATTAATGCCTCTGCAAACTCGTCAAAGTTACTGAATGTGTATCTAAATGCGCGAAACCATTCGAGGGGTCCTCCAATCAGATATCTCTCTACTATCTTCATCTCTCTCTCTCTGGGAATGTGAGCTTCGATGAAATAATCTTTGAGATTCCTTACATACTCTATAGGTGTCAAACTATCAGTGTTACTGAATTTTTGTGGTTTGTCTTCGAAATTCCTGATGACCGTCACGTTCCTCGGATATGAATCCGGATAGTTTTTTCCACTATCTCGATAGTTCCACTCAGGTTCCATATTCCTCTCGTCATCCTCCTCTCTGAATCTGGATACACGTTCTTCAGGAGTCACGTCTCTCTCTTCTGGATCTAGGTTATATCTTCTGGTATAATTCCTATTCAATTCGCAAGCTAAGCCTTCTGTATCCTTGTCAGTGATTTCTGTTAAGACTTTCTTGATTATCTCTTCTTTGTAGTTCTCCATTAAACTAGCCTCTCCTAACTTCAAATTTTGCAGTTTACTCGTCGTTTCATTTACATCCGAGACAACTTTATGAATCTGATCCTTTAATGTTTGCATATCCTGATCTAGTTGTGTTCTATCGTCAACTTGTTTTTCGGATAGCGAATTTATCCTGACGCTTAAATCTTTCCTAATCTATACTACTTCATTGTTAATTTCTATCTGAGTACTGGCAAGTTTTCTTTCAATCCTTTCCTGAATTTGGGTTACATGTTCTCCACTTGACTTATTCCACTCGTCTTTCCATACCGCTACGTTTGCTGTTAACATTTCTGCTATGTCTACTTCGATATCCTCTTTTAATAATCTATTATGGTCTAATACCTGGGTTCTCATGACCTCTACATCATACTTCAACTCTGCTAAAGACGTTGTTGTTCTAACTGATTCATCGACTAACCTAGTCGCTAATGCAGTTATATTACGCGTACAAAGAGTTTTTGAGTTTTCGATTTCTTCCCTGACTTTATTTACATCAGTTTGGACTTTAGTAATATCTACGAAAACTGTGTTGACCTCTACCTGAATCTTAGTTATGTCACTTTGCACCTCAGTTATATCCGAATGAATGTTATTAATGTCTACCTGAACATTGGACACATCAGTTCTAGCTTTTTGAATTTCTTTTTGGACTTCCTCGACCTTGTCTTGGACAGTCGCAACATCATTTTTGACAACAACTACTTCGGCTCTAGCACAAGAAATATCCCCTCGGGCATTAGCTACATCTAGATTTAACATTGTAAGGTCTTTCTGTACCTTAGACACATCATTTTTAACATCAGACACATTTGTGCGGATGTCACTTACAGTATTCTCAATTCCTAGGGTATTAATCTGTAAACGCGACATATTATCCTCTAAATTGGCAGCACTAGTCTGAATAACCTGCAAACTTTCACCCATGCTAGCTTTCAAATTACTAGCATTCTCCTCCATTCGACTATTATTCTCCTTCATGCTTTCATTCAGCATCTGCTTCATACTACTAGTCATGCTTGCTTTCAAATTAGCAGACATATTACTAGCATTCTCCTCCATTCTTGCATTCAAATTACTAGCATTTTCCTCTATCATCTGCTTCATGTTAGCAGACATCTCCTCTAACATTATCCTCAAACTTTCATCTGCCATTACAATATTATTCAAAAATAGACTGCTGTAGGGACATACATCAAAAGAGCAAAATAACAACATTTGAGCAACACTTTTCACCATATATAATTTTGATCAATTTTCTGTCTTAAATCTAACTTATAACTACCTTATAATTAACTTTCGAATATACTTCATGTTGAAACAAACTCAAGCACATGTTCAAATTTCCCTGGCTCATTTTAAAATATCCTAACACAAATAATTTACATTTACAATCCAAATAATTTAATTTTATCTTTAACATGACTAAAATGTCATAAGCCGGTCAAATAAAATAAGATTCCAGATTATAGGCGATTTTCCTAAGTTTCCAGCCTATTTAACCTTTCTCAAGTTGTATAAGATCTGATCTTTTCTGAGTGTAATTTTCCTAATACAATACAACATTTAATTCCTATATAATCACACTCTTAAATACTACAATTGGCCTAGACATCTAACAAAGAATCAACCTCTTTATTTGAGTCTAATCGAACCTCACGTTTTAGGTTTGCCACTCTTATTGGCGTTCAACCTGGTAATCCAGTTTTGTTGAATCGTGCCCCAACGTTTTAGGTGCGCCAATCTTTCTGGCGTTCAACCTGGTGATCCAGTTTTGTCGAACAGGCCCCACGTGTTAGGTGCGCCAATCTTTCTGTCCCCGTTTACCTGGATAGTAGGCTGTCAGATATCCGTCCCCTCAATCGGATTGCCAACAATCAATCGCACCGGCTCAGCTACATCAATGAAAATGGTACTGACAGATACTATCGAGATAAGAGCACAGAAGTTCACAGGAAATCATTGTGGAACACACCAAAATAGACGGGGGTTCATACTTACCGTTACTTACCTCTTAATTATCTCGGGGATTGAGTTGACAACAGGATCACTAAAGTCTGTTCACACAATAACCTCCACCATGACATTTAAAAATGAACCAGGACGAAGACGAGAACTTTGAACTGTACAAAAGCTTTATTTCAAATAAAGGGTAAGATTTTAATAACACAACAAAATAAACGTGGCTATCAGTAGCCCAAGTCAATCTGACTACGTCCTCCTGTAGGACTTGCAAAAATTATCATACAACATGATATAAAACATATTAGCTCACAAGAGCTCCAAATAACGTAATATTCATAACATAATTGGATTGGAAAAGGACGTCAGGGTGTGACATATATAGAGCATTTGGTTTCCTTTTAATAAACATTACAATGGTATTTATAGTCGCAAGGCCAGAGTGTGGACGACCTCACACGCTGATAACCAAATGTTGGCACAGCTGCGAGCTACCCTCCAACCTGTTGCATACTGGTCAAATGGACTTCTCCCATGCTACGTTACGTAAGAATACAGCTTGCTCTCTCAAGCTTTTAAATGTCTACAAGACAACTCACATTTATATTTACGCAAATCTTTCAAGTACTTTACGCACATCCTATTGGATCATTATGTTAATTCCTTAAACTTGTTAAGTTCAATCCAAATGTTTAATTAGCTCTTAAATGTATATAACAAAATCACATAAATTATTTATAACAATTAGAAATTGTTTATAATATTTGTCAAAGACAATAAAATATTATAAGCACGCCTTTAACATCACTCTCGTTCCACATTATTTTCAAAAATATTTACAGCAATTATTTACAATATTAACATTTAAATTGTTTAAATTATTAATTTAAGAAATACATTAACCACATGTTCATCCGGTTGGTAATTTTCATAATCGTGTTTAATATAATCGACCAATGAAGGTTAGTTATACATGTTAATGTCACAATCTGGTTTAATAAAGGTTTTAATAATGATTTGTGACGGTAATCTTCATTCAAAATCTTATCTCAAATTCTTTCAAAACTCGTGTTAATTATAACAGTTAATTCACTTGATTAATTTTTAACGAACTATGACAATCTTACTCCAGCGGAAAATCCTTCGCTAACAAGTTAATGCACAAACTGCATTAAAATTAGGCCCAAATTCATCATATATTAATCTATATGGCATTAAAAACTTCCACATAACTTACAAAAACTTCCACAAATAATTCTTTAACATTAATTCCTGTGGGAACCTCCTTCATATTCAAGGGCATTATATATCAGCGACTTTCAACACGCGCTGCACTAGCGATTATACATTTATAGTTCCACTTAAAAAAATTTATAATCATTAATTGTTTCAAAACTGTTTTTATTTAACCTTCGTGGATTTCATTCATGAACCGAAATGAAGTCAAAACTTGCCAATCACAAACAAATTTAATAGTGAATACGCTTATATACGCCTGTCTGGTCTATCAAAATTTAAGATTAACATCTTAAAAGAAATATAGTATAAAAATACTATCATCAAATAAAGTGCGACAAAATGCAAAGTAGTCGAATAGAATCCAATTAGACTGGGGAATGCAAACATCGTTCTATAAATCTCTAATTGAGAAAAAACTCCTAACAAAAGTTCTTGACTCTAATGCATTCAATAATTCATTATTAAAGTTACTCTTTCACAAAAGTGTCTATGATGCAATGATCGTTCATAACTGACGATAAATGTCTGTGTTGCAATCAATTCAAATAACGACTAGTATTTCCAAGATCGTCGACAACGTAAGAGATTTTAACGCTCTAAAATCATTTAAATGTTCTTCCTTCTTGATGATGACAGAAAATTGGTCAAAGTAATTAAACTGGGGTAGAATTACTTTAATAAAATGACACGCTGTCTGAATTTAAATCTGCCATAAAAATCATTAACTTACAGTCAAATCGTGACTACAAAAATATTAATTACTGAAAATTCTAAATATCAGTCTCAACTGATTCAAAATCGTTTAACTATGCCCATGACATAACAATGTCTTAATAAATCGTCGAAAAAGGCATAACTCAACAAGGTGTACTGAGAATAAGAATCTCAAACAAGAAAATAGGGCAAAATACATGAGGATAAAAATATGGGAAAAATGGTTGCTCAAACATCATTAATAAACTCAAATACAATAAACGTTCACGACTACCTTATCTGCCGATTGACGTTCCAGAGGAAAATTCCCCAAAGAAGACTGCTGATGGATCCATTTCACCAAGTTAAAGCTGAGCTCCATCCTCGAAATAGGAAATAGCACCCTCGGAGAATCGAACTGCTTCCTTCTCCGGAAATCGCACTGCTCCTCGAAGACGAATAGACATCCTTCCGGCAATAATCTTCTTTGTGAGTCGGGACCACCCTGACCTCTCTTGAAAAATTCCCTGAAGTTCCAGTAGACAATCGCCATGAAGTTTTGTAGAAATTTCCGAAGAAATATTCATATTCAAAGAGTATGAAATTGTTTTCATGGCTGTTCGATAGTATTCAGCCTTTAATCACGAAACATGGGTGTAGATGGTATTCACCACATGTTCGTTTGTGTGGAATAGCAATTAGCGAAGTTCCATGTCGCTATCTTACTCCGTTGAAATATGTCCCAATTGCATTAAGTCCTTTAGCCTTCCATCTGCTCTTCGGTTGTAGTGTTAGAAGAACAAACTGCCGTATTAAATTGCTCCATTATACTGTGGCATTGTGTAACAAAGCAATCTGAAGTCTTTCTATTCCACTAACAGCATCAGCCGTGGCGTTGATTCTGGCTATACAATAGTGCTTCTCTTGTGGCGAGATAATCACTTTTGTCAGTCGTATAAAACTGCTAATATCCTTCAAACTAATCGGTCGAAATTGTTCAGTTTTTCTCTATTACTTTATGTAGCACTGCACAATTGAATTAGCTTATCGGTGACCGCTAACTGTTCGAAGCTAAACTTGTAGAAGCGTTCTAAGGTCCGTTATAACTTCACCTAGTTTGACTTGGATCTCGTTAATATAGTGGCCTCGCCACGCGTTATAAAGACGACTCTTTTCACTACTTTTCACTTCGACGTCTCACTAAAATGACTGTATAAGAAAGGAACTTTCACAATTATACTTCGATGATCTGAGAATGAGATCTGAGAATGATCGGAGAATGAAAGAGACTCCTCTCTTCTGCGCAAGCCCTTTTATTAACATCACGAGGGGCGTTTCCATCCCTTCCAGAGCGTGATACTGCGTCATCGCTAAAAGTTCCAACTTCGTTAATACAAGACGGATTTTCAAAATTCAAAAACTGAAAATAAATTTCACCAAAATTCCAAATCAATGCCTTTACTGCAAATGGATTTCCACAATTCTGCATTCCAAAAGTAATAAAGATACCATAGTTTCAGCAATCTCCGTCTTCCTTTAAACTATCGTTCATTGGTTCAAGCCTCTCCTCCAATAGCATAGTTTCTTCCTCAGCAGAATTCCTCGTTTCCTGCGACTGCGTCGTAAATCTTGGAACATTCTCGACTAAATGCTGACGTCACTGAGAATCTCAGCTCAAGTAGCCTGCTGGCATAACATTTGCGTCATCCGTGCTTACGTCATGACTACCCACGTCATAACTATGACAACCATAATTTTCATTAAAATTTCAATATAGCCACCGTGGTCTCTATATAATTCAATTACGGGGGCAGTACCAGTGTGCAAGGAGCACCGACCAGCAGTCCTCTGTTTCAGGTGCCGAGGGCATGAACAACTTGAAGACAATGAGCGATAACTAGAACATTCCTATAAGATTTTGCTCAGTTGGAATAAACAGCAGTTTACCATTTTGCTTATGTGTTTGATTGCTGTTAATTGTGATGTTACGGCTTTTTCACTTTATTAAATATTGCATACTTTTTCTTGTTGTCCAATCATGTAAATATAGGTAACGAAAATATTGATAAGTTTTAATGTAACAAGAACATTCCCCAATTAATTTTAAACTGATTAAATAAGAGGACCTTCTTAACTTATCTCATGGGTGAGAGAAAACGTCACCACGCGCCCACTTGTGTCCCTAGTAACAACGAGCCAGGTGCCGGGTTAAATAGCAGCAGACGGATGCATCTAGAAACATCGATGAACATAAAACTACGATTGGTCGGTATAAGAAGTGACCAATGAGAAGCGACGGCAGTAGAAATGATGGCTGTCACTATGAATCAAATAGTTGTAGGAATCGGTGTTGAGAGTTTCACTTTAACAGTTCTAAAAGAGTGTTCTACAACCTTGTATTACCGAATACAGAACAAGTAAGTGTAGAATATAATAAATAAAATAAGAAAGCAGTTTATAAAGATTAAAACAAGGTTAAGTAAAACACATGTATGCACATGTCTCATTTATAGGCTAAGATAAAAAAAGACGTTTCACATTCTTTTTTTTCTCTGGACAATTACGTAAAATAAAATTGATAACTTAAAGGCTTTTGTAGCCTTTCTTCACTTATCTCATGGGTGAGAACACTTATCAATATCATCACTAGAACTGTATAGTTCCTTTTCCACAGGGACATCTTTCATTCTCTGCATTCTCTTTGATATAGATGTAGGCTTTTCAAAAGGTGAGGATTATTTAAACATGACGTATAGGAATGGTGTTACATATTTCTCAACAAACATCTCACTATCTTGAACAGCAATACATTTTTCTGGAACTTGCTTTTGAGCATTTTGGTGAGCTCTTTTCAACAGCAACCATCATTCGTTTGTAGCACCACATTGATGATCACTAACAATTAGAACCTTTTAATTTTTAGGTCTCCTCGACACTTGTTTGACCTTTCTTTCGAGCATTGGCAGAATATAAGCCCGTTTACATTATTTCGCTTGTAGTTATAAGATTAGCCTTTATAATGTGCACGTTGGTTGTAGTAAGCTCCATTATAGCAACTGACTTGTCAGTCTGATTTGCTTAATACAAATGATACAACAGTTCTGGTGACGGAACAATTCAGTGTCAGCTTTTATGTGTCAGATTCTTTTGGTGGCTTATCGTACGTCAGCTTATTTTGGTAGCTCATATTGTATAGGCTCATTTGTAACTTGACCTAATCTAACCTAACTTTACCTCTCCTAACCTCAGCTCACCTAATTTTACCTAACTTAACCTCGGCCAACCTAATCTAATCTCATTTCACCTAACCTAACCCGACAACACCTGACTTGTCTTTAATCAACCTTTCCTAATCTAATCCCAGCTAACCTCACCTGTTTGTAAGTAAGCAACAACAACACACCTAGAATTTTTTTATTTTTAAAAATCCAAAGTACCTTAAGGTAAATCATTGACTCATACTCCCACCACTATCCCACAGCTAGTCGAAAACATTATATTTTTAGATTTTTACAAAACTTTTGTTGTAAAGTAGGCTAAATGTTTAAACTAGAAATCCTAATAGGTTTTATATTGGCTTAAACAAAAGGTCTCTATGTTCTTTAATCATTAGGACAATATATGTTATTTGTTTTTTCCAATAAAGTTCAAAACATGGCTTCAATTATACAGGTTTGCCTTTTTGACAATATGATATACTAAAATGTCATCAAAATCCCATTTGCCTATTTATTCTTCCATGAAGATTAATGTGGCTTCCTAGCACCAAACAATCACAGTTTTAACCATTTATGCTGAGAAAATAATGTTGGATACATGACTGGGGAATATTGTTTTATTCGTGTCAGAAGTACAAAAAAGACAAACATTAGAACAAGAAATAAAAACGAAAAATGGACACAAAATCATGCAACTTCAAACAATTTTCTTGAGTCAAATCACTCGTTGTACAACTTGGGAATTAAGGTTTGTGTGCATGACTTGTCAATCAAAACGGAAGTGGATATTTCGATTTTGATTGGACCATGTACGGGTCAACACTAACGCTCGTAGTGATAGATTTAGTGAAACATGATATGGTCTAACGTTTGGTGCCCATGAGTGAATTGAACGAAACCATCCAAGAGTCGTCTGCGATCGTCACCTGTTGGCGAGAATTGCGTTCCATTGTAGGAAATTCATGTGTAGTTGTTGATCGTTCAATGGTTACGTCTTCATCGTTTTACCGACTCGTTTCAGGTTTGTCACTGAATCTTACTAATTTCTGCATTATATTACTTTATTATTCCTCTTCTGAATATTTTATGTATTAACCAAACTTACGTGTTGGCGGTATTGTAACACACGCCATACTGACAAGTTATGGACACCAAGCGTAGGACAACATCCTTTGCCTTTTGTAGATAATAATAATAATAATAATAATAATATCGTATGGCCTCGGGTGCCTGGTGCAAGCTTTGTTAATTGACACCCAGAGGGTAGCTTGCATGTCGAATTTCGTCGTTCCTTTGAACGCTATGAAAGTCAAGGAGGTTAGATATCTAAACTCCTTGACACTACTACAGCGCTTTCAAGTAGAGAAAGGAGGAACTTTGTGGCGGAAAATCCCGAGATTAATTTTGCCATTGAACACGGCCTACTGAATTCAAATGGGTTCTTTAACATGCCAACAACGTATGACATGAGTGTCATGATTTTTGTCGCCTTCAAAAATCACTTACCATGGCCAGGGGCGAACCTGCAATCTTGGGGTTGGTAGTCCGACACTATAACCACTCACCCACCGTGGCAAGCGCCTTTTGTAGATGACTAAATATATCATAATATGACATATATTATATGTTCAAATAAAAATAAAAATATCTAGTTCTGTTTTACTGACAAATCATGCACACCAACAAAGAGAACATATTATCTGTGGCCTAAATCATTCACTACGAGTGCTAGTGTCGACCCAAACATGGTCAAATCACAATCAAAATGTCTAATTCTTTTTGGGAAATTCAAAGATCTGTGCCCTGAAATTAAAGATAATGAATCAATGGATAATATCAATTAAGTTCAAAAGTAATTTTCAAAGTTTTATTATACACTAGCAGGTACCCGCGGCTTCGCTCGCGTCATAGTCGTGTCATATTTTTATTCAAAGAAATGCAGGTTTAACCCCGTTAACAGCCCTTTAGAACCTGAATATCCAAAAATCCCTCCATAGTAGTAGATACAGATATTGTTCTATATACCTTGAAGTCATCAGCATACAATAGACAAACACACGGACAAAAGGTGATCTCATAAGCCTATTTTTTCATAAATGAAAATAGGCTAAAATCGAAACACACGAGGGTAAATGACCACGAAGTACAAGATAAAATGTTACAACTGTCCATGTGTAGAAAATTGTTTTATGTAGAAGTAGTTTATGCAGCTTATCGAAAGGTTAAGAATACTTTCGGGGAACGATGGTTTAAGTGCTCTAATATTAGTGACTGGTGTGAAAACCTGTAATTGATATACAGTAGAAGAGAAAGTGTGCAGATGGATGTACTACATAGAGCGTTTGTGTAGGTCTTAGGAGATTATGGGTATTGTAGTGAAATATGCGAGAAAATAGCTGGGCATAAGAGAGGAGATATAATTTTGGGAACAGAATTGGTTGGTCACTAGAAGGCTTATATGGAAAGGAACTTGGGTGAGGTACCGACTGAGTTGCTACGATGCATAGGGGTTGAAGATCAGCTCAGTTCGTTCCGCTAATTATTACGTACGATTTTTTATTTTTTTGCTGAATGTCAAGCAGTTAACAGATGGGTTTGATGATTCACGCTTTAAAGTTTCTAAAGTGATTAATTACTCCAAGGATGGGATGACGACTGAGTTACGTGAAGCCCAATCTGCTTCAACAAAATCTTAGGGATAAGCGGAGCTATATTATGTATTGGACTGATCTTAGAAGTTAGAATAGGAAGAAAGCATATTTAATCCGCCATGTCAATACTAAGAATATGATGGTTAATAATATTTAAACGTACATGTTTCACTATCCAATGATATCATCTTCAGCGCTAATAGAGTGTAACAGTAATAAAATAAGATGGATGTCCTTACAGTAATTTGATTAAGATAGAATAAGAATTCCGCATATAAATAAAAGAAAACTTCAACCTCTAAAATATGTTGTTACTAAACTTGAGTTGCGATGGATTCTGGTGAAGATATAAAACATAACATAGGGAATTTGGAATTCTATATTCGACATCTGGCAAAGTCACACCCTTTATCGTAGTAGCTTGTTCACTTGGAAGATGTTGGTTCTAAACTCGATTTGCGTTGGAATGTGGTGAAACTGATGTAGTAATTAAGATTTCTTCCCTCGTATTTTCCAAAGTCATAATTTTGATGATGTTGATGATAGTTGTTGTTTTAAGGGGCCTAGCATCTAGGTTATCGGCCCCAGTAATAATTTTATTTGGTGGCTTATTCTCGGTGCTTCTAGAGGATCAGCTGTTTTTGGATGCAATATAATGCATGGCGTAGTTTTGACACCCTATATCTACTGTATATTTACAAATGCACATTTCGTCGAATTTTTTAAATGTATCTGGTAAAATATTGAATGCCTCAAATATTGAGATACTCTCAATTTTATACCTTTGCTTTACGACAATCTGAGAAGTATTGGAATAAAATCCAGTGATGAGAGAGTACCTACAAACAGGTGGTAGTTATAAGATTCGATGGACATTAAAGATGGTATTTTGAAACGTGTAAGGTAAGGCTGTATTTTATAACTAGTACATTTCAATCTATACATTTAGCAAGTAACGAAATGAACGAGATTTAATTATTAAAAGGATTTAAAGTATTAAGGTAAAAGTAATTTCGATTCAGTGATTTACTGACAACATTGCCATCTTTCCCTATTCACCAGAGTATTTAATTGTGTTACTAAACGGTGAGAACGAGGTATTGAGGAAAGAATTCATTATCAAATCATGGTATTTAGAAGGGAATAAATGGAACGCAGCAGGAAGATATAAAAACTATTGACATAAGATATTAAGTTTGTATTACATCTGTTGACATGAAATATGGATCTAGGTAATAAGAAGTTCTTTTCGAAGTCTTTGTCTGCAGCGTAGCGCTAAATGGATCTGAAACTTGGACTAATTCGTTCTGCAACACTGAGGAATATACAAAAATGTCAATGTGGTGTAGGAGAATAGTGCTGAATCAAAGGGTAGTTAGAGTAACAAATGAAGGGTATTAGGACAAGTGGGAGTCGAAAGATGAATCTATCGAGTGATAATGGATAGAATTGATCGCTTGGTATGGCACATACTAAGGCAACATGAATAGCAAACTTACAGTTGTACTGGAAGTACGGGCCAAGGAATAGAACTCTAAGCAATAACCAATGTTAGAATATGTTAAAAGAATTGCTTCGGATATAGGGTGTGGTAGTTATGTGTTGATAGAATGGCTAGCTTAAGAATGCCTGATATAGAAGGCAGCATTAAGCTGGTCTTGGTGCTGATGATTAAAATAAATACATCAATGTATTCCAGTCACTCAGCATATTCGCTGCCTGTGGGAAAACTTTCCTCAGTTTGGTGCGTGGGTATACGCAGTTACTTAAAAAATAATTGGTCAGTGCCAATATGAAATCACTTAAACAATTTCATCACTTTAAAAATGTGGTGCCCGCTTGGACATACATCTGAATTACTCATTTAACGTAGAATAACAGTGACAAACTGTGAATTTCTTGAAGTGTAATTATGGGTCGAGATATTATGAAACTTATTCGAACGGGAGGGTTTAAGTAAATTGAATGTTTCCAAATGTTGCTCCAGGTAAGACTGGGGTCGAGTAGTGTTGTGCCAAGTGTTGTATAAATGTGCGCTATGTCTTGTGGTTAATCTAAAGGGTTTCTCTTTCTCCACATTATTACAGGCCACTGTTATATAAAATATATGATTTTTTTCTCGGAATATAAAGATAATCTGTGATCGCCACACAACTTAAGGTGCCCAAAATAGTGGTTACCATCCACGAAGTATTCAGCGGTTAAGCATGATAAACCATGTAGTTCCGAATTCACACAGACCGCATCTCCAAAATATATTCCATTGTCCCTAAAACAGAATAAGTATTCGGTAGGGAGTATAATATCAATAATTCTGTCACCTGTAAGACGGCGTACTTTGTAAGTCAGCTGCTGTTCAGTTGCCATGATTCCATTAAACAATCGTTATATCCTCGCACAGCCATGCTGTTAAAGCGACACAATAGGAAGGAGGATAATGTGATCACTCGTGAATATCTGCAACCATTCAGTAATTTCAATTATTGAACTACATTAACAAATTCACAAAGAAATTTAATACAATGGTCCGGCTAGCTCAAAACAGTTGCCAGCGTTTCGTCCCAGTGTACCAATGGGCTCTTCAGTTGGTTATGGTACACCTCACCAAGACGCGTGGCTAGTACATACTGTGAAGGCCGCTGCAAGGCACAAATGTTGCCACGAACAGCGCCAATGTACTATGGAAGTCAAAACTTCCTTTCAAAAATAATGTTAGCTTACCTAGGTAATCCATATTGTAAATATCTGTTCCCGGAGGAAACAGGATGTAAAGTTGTCCGATTGAGCTATGTACATTAACAAATTCACAAAGAAATTTAATACAATGGTCCGGCTAGCTCAAAACAGTTGCCAGCGTTTCGCCCCAGTGTACCAATGGGCTCTTCAGTTGGTTATGGTACACCTCACCTCCTTTTTGAAATGTTGTGGGCAGATGTCCTGGTTCTTTTAATTTCAAATGTGATATTGTTCCTAGAATTGATGCGTGGTACATGGAAATTTAAGAGAGAAAGGAATTCGGAATCATCAATTGAATTGTTTATAATTTTGAAAATAAATTTCATAGCATCTATTTTTCTTCGTATTTCTAAACTGTCTACATCAAAATTTATTAGCAGTTCCTGGTATGGTATCAAGTGAGGATAGTTGGCTGTTCTTTTAAAATGCAGATATTTTAGGAATTTCTTTTGTGTGTTTTCAACCATTGAGGTATATGTTTTGCATCTAGGACTCCATATAATGCTAGCATATTATAGTTCCGGTCTTACTAGTGTGTTGTACAGGAGGATACAGTTGCTTATGTTTTCGAATGGTTTTGTATTCCTGATAACAAATCCAAGTGTCTTGTTTGAGTCAGCTATCATTTTCCATATATGGGGGGAAAACGTTAGTTCTCTATCTAGCAACACACCGAGATCTTTGTTTTCATGAACGGAATTCAGGACACTGCAACCTAACTTGTAATTAAAAACGATAGGGTTTATGTTGCGGGTGAACGTCATTGAGATACATTTTTCTACATTTAATCCTAATAAATTTCGTGTAGTCCATTCCATAATACTCTTCAGGTCATTTTGAAGCAAGTCGCAGTCGGTAGATACATATATTTTTCTATATACCTTGAAGTCATCAGCATGCAATAGACAATTAGAATGCATTATTCTTTGAGGTAGATCGTTTATGAAGATGAGAAAAACTTAAGTTCCAAGGTTCGATCCCCGAACTATTCCCGAATTAGTTTCAAATTCTCGAGAGTTCTTTCTATGAGATGACACATGTTGCTTCCTGCCTTTAAGGTAAGAGCTGAAGAGGCATATAAGTAAATCAGAAAATCCTATTTTTTGAGTTTTTCAGGAGGACATCGTGGTTAATTTTGTCGAAAGCCTTCTGAAAGTCTGTGAATACAACATCCATTTGTCCTCCTGCGTCTAATGTTCTGGACACTGATTCAGTAAAGTTGACCATATTTGTGATAGTCGAACGTCGGGCGAGGAAACCACGCTGCTTTTCGGATATTAATGGTATGACATAAATGGAAATTCTTTGCTCCAAAATGAATTCAAAAATCTTTGCTACCGCTGACAATATCCATATCGGACGATAGTTTCTAATTAGCATTGGATTTCCAGATTTTAAGATTGGACATACTCGGCTTTTTTCCAATTAGATGGAAATGAGGCGGTTTTAATAATTAAGTTATATATGAAAAGGAGAGGGTGCTTAAGAACATCTGCACAGCCCTTAATTACATAAGGCGGGATATGATCTGGTCCAGCTGAGGATTTAGGCTTCAGTTTTCTTATAGCCACTTCTACCTCATGTAAGGTGACTTTGTCAATCTGCAGAGTGTCGGTAGTGAAAGATGTATCGCTAGGCATGCAGTATTGGGCTTTATTAGGTGAGTAAACCGATTTGAAGTACGACGCATAAACTTCAGCTATGTCTTGATCATTATCGTATGTTTTACTGCCGTGGCAAAATGTATCACAACTATTATTATTCTTCCTTTTATTTTTGACATACGCCCAGAAGGATTTTGTATTTTCAGTGATATTCTGTTCAATAGATACAATGTGCCTTTGATATGCTGATTTAATTGCTGTTTTTATTTCGGATCACATTGTTTTAAACTGACTGTTGAAGTAGTCCGACAATCTTCTTCGTTTCCTATAAAATTCCTTCTCATGTAATTTTTTAATTATGATATCTGTAAACAATATAGGATATTTTCGTTTGTTCTGCGATTTTATTTGAGGGACCGATTCGTTAATTACCCCGTATAGGTTCGAGTAAAAGCAGTCTACTGCAATATCGACATTAGTGCATTTGTATAAATAGTCCAGTTCGAATCCCTTAGACCCGTGAATAGATTTTCAAAGTTTGCGTTTTTAAAACTGTATGATGTTTGCTAATCACTTTTGCATTTTTATTTGTAGAAGTGGTCTGCATTTCTATATTCAGAGTGGGGTGGTGGACATCCTCAGGCAGTAGGGGTTCAGTGTTTCGTGTACATATTACATTTGTTATATTCTGAGTGGCTAAAACTAAGTCTAACGTTTTACCGTGGCTGTTTTGAACTGAATTATATGAGGTCATATTAAATAGATTTATAAAAAGGTTTAGTTCTCGACTTTGCTGAGTTGTGTTTAAATCGTTATTGTTATCGGTTATTGTTGGTATGTTGAAATCCCCAACAATTAGTACATGATTGTCATGAACCTCGAAGTGTGATTCTAGCCATTGGAATACTTCTGAATACACTTACAGCTTTGAGGACGGAGGTATATACAAGTTAATAATAAACCAAGTCTTTCCTTGAAAGTTTAATTTTAGAAGTAAGCCTTCGTAACTGCTAGAAATCGGCTCTACCTGAAGTACCGTTGCATCTTCCCTGACAGCTGTTAGCACACCCCATCCCCTCCCGGTGTTACCACGACCTCGGTCCGCACGGCATACTCTGTACTTCTCATTAGAGACCTCGGCACCATAAACACTCGAATCTAGCCATGTTTCACTAAGAGCTATAACTAGGAAGTCATCATTGACTAAAATGTTTGTGTTCAGTTTGTCCAATTTGGTGTTCAGACCACCTACATTCTGATAGTAAATAGTAAATATTGAAGTAGATAACATATTTACAGTTTAGCTAAGTCTTCTACACTATTAATAATTATTGCATCAGAACCTTGATTCTTACGCATTTTAATGATGCCATTTCTTACCCAAATGAATGCGTAGCCTTTTTCATTGCGTGTGTTTCGTGCCTGTGCCAGGAGCTTCCTTCTCTGGGGGGACAAGCTCTCGTTTATGCACACTGTGTTGTCGCCAGGAAGATTTGCATATCTAGTAGAGAGGTTCCTCTTGATTCTCCGTCTCTCCATGAAGTGTTCCTTGTCGGTTCTCCTCACAAATTTCACTATGAATCCCCTGTGCGTTTGGTTCGGTGATTTTGGAAGGCGGTGGCAGGCATCTATCGTTTCTGGACTTACTTGTAAATCCAGAGCTTGTCCGATTTTCTTCACAGTGTCCTGCACGGATTCATTTGGTAAATCTGGAACTCCATGTATTTCGATGGTATTCCTTCGTGAATATTGCCCCACATCTCCAACACGGTTTTCTAACCCCTTGACTTTTTATTTTAGACTGCAAATTTCTTGTCTTAATTTGTCGATTTGATCGGTACATTTAATTAATTCTTTCTGCTGGTTTGCAATTAATTGTGCTGTGTCGTCCAATTTTTTGTGTCAGAGTTCAAGAGAATTCCCTAAATCAGTTTCTCGCACTTTCTGTTCTTCCTTCATTCTTCGTACTTCCTCTGTCAGTTCTTGTAGTAGAGAGAATATACTGTCCAGTGATGGGGTGGTTTTATTAATAGGGCCTGATTTCCGTGTACTTTTGGTATTCACACACTTTTGGCTGTTCCATTCTGTAAACCTATTTATTTATTATTTATTTATTATTTATTTATCGTATGGCTTTTAGTGCCGGGAGTGTCCGAGGACATGTTCGGCTCGCCTGAGTCTGTAGCTGCTTCCAGCGGACACCCTAAAGGGTGAGCTACAAGTTCCGTTCAATTTCAAGTAGTTCCAACTTTCGCCACCAGATATCAATGATACCTAGTGGTGAACGTTGGAACTTTGATAGAGCGTTCTGACGAAATCTAACCTAACAAATTTTGCTTTACACAAGTTTAGTCTGTGAAAGGATCTTTTACATGCCATAAATCTATGACATGGGACCGCCGGCTTAACTTCCCCTCCGAAGGAAGGCATACTGAAGGATTTTTAACGCTCTTAAAAATCCGACGACTTCGGCCGGGTTTGAACCCGCTATCTTGGGCATAGCAGTTCAGCATGATACCGACTACGCCACCGAAGCCGCACATTTCTTGTGGTACCATTTTTCACAAGTTATACACTGTACCTTGGGAGCCTTCCCTAGCGCTTCCCTGCATTCTTCTCAAGCGCTCATAGTAAAGCTTGGTGACGCACTCCTTCGTTTTCAATAAGAACGGGATTACTCGTTAAGGAAGTAGTTGTCAGTAGATTCACTAGTATCAGTTACTAAAGAGTTTTACACTTGACAATCACACACTAGATACACATGGATATCCGACTAGAAACACTCGTAATTACACAAATTGATCGAGCTGGTCACGTCTGCACTATTCACTCAGTCGCCATCTTGTTTTGATTAACGCATAGTGGTGATAATCACTACATGTTACATAGCCAAAGCCAAATTTTCAAGGCCAACATTTGATGATACACATAATTAAGACATAGCGGAGAAAAAATTACACTCAAGAAGTATATGCGAGGCCACATTTGCTCGCGCTGGCAATTTAATTACACTGACTTCTCTTAACGCATAGCGGTGAGTTAATATAATGCAGTAGGTATATGCGAAGAAATAATTGCCCAGAAAGGGCATTTGCAGACACGTTTTAACGCCTAGTGGTGAAAATTCATACTCATGTAGCATTTGCGAAGCCAAATTTGCACGAACTGGGCAAATGTAGGCACACATCTTAACGTATAGCAGTAATAAACCTTACACATGCAGTATATGCTTAGGAAATTTGCAATGGCTGGAAATTGAAAACACACGTATTAATGCATAGCGGTGAGAATCTATACTCGTGCAGTATATGGGAGAAAAAATTTAATCTGATTGTACATTGCCACCTGTTAACGCATAGCAGTTAGCAACCATACTCATGTGGCATTTGCGAAGGGAATTTAATGAAATACATGTTGGCCTATAGCGTCGAAAAACCATATTCCTTTACCATTTTCAAATCCCAAACTTGTCGCTAAAAAGGGATTTAAAGAAACGCATGTGTACGCATTGAAGAGCGGTCTTTCTCTTGTCACATAGGTGAACAAAACTTGGCCGTCAAAGGTTTCTAAATATCACAATTGTTAACCCATAGCGGAGAGAGTCCTTACTCATACTACACCTGTAAAGGCAAGTTTACTTTAAAATGGCATTCGAAGAGCCTCTTGCCAACCTTTACAGACGAGTGTCTTTCTTGGGCCAAACAAGAATTTGAATACCTACAAGCCAATCTATCATGATGAGATGCTATTCTCGTTGATTAAATGGGAAGTAAAATCTGCTCAGAAAGAACATTTACCCACAGCGGCAAAAAATGCATATGCTCACCGAGGGCATTTGAAAAATTAATCATCGCCCATAGCAGGAAGAAGCCTTAGTCGTGTATTATACAAATTTATAGTTTCTGAGAGTGGGAGTGTACGGATACATGTTAAACTCTAGAGACGATGTTGGTGGAAAATCAATTTAATTTGACTGAGGATATTTTGATTAACACATATTAGCACATAACAGCAAGAAGCCATGTTCATGTAGCATATGCATATGCTCGGAAAAGACATTTGAAGCTACCTATGTTTACCCACACCATAAGTAGCCATATTCATATGTTTTATGAGAATACAAGTGTGTTTCAAGGGTACATTTGAACATATACTCGTATATTCACAGCGCACAGTGGGTCAAAATCGAAATCTAGGAGGACAAAATTACTTATTTTTATAATTGAAAAATCAAAATGTATTACTTCTACAGCATTCTCAAATAATTGCCGTTCACTATTCTGGGATTGAGAAAGTGAAGTGAAGTGAAGTGAACACGCACTAATTTAGTGCACCCCGGGTTTTTAGTTTGAGGCAAAGTAATCGTAGCCAGTACAACTTTAAATTGTTACAAAAGTGCGGGAGGAAGTCACCCACACCGCAAGAATACAAGAACCTATCAATGGTAAAGGAAAATAGAAAATATCAGTTAATAATAATACATCCCAGCACAAGGGGATAGTGAGGTTATATTGCACAAATAAGATCATAACACAAATCGCACACAGAAAAAAACAAAATCGAAGTAAATGTCCTACCACAGAAGTCGCAGGTAAGATATATAATCCCTGTATGGACAAGAAGTACCACCGGCAAGATGCCAGTGACCTGTGGCAAATGCAGGAAGGCATTCTCCACGAATTGATAGCCGTATGCAATAGCATACCAGCGATTTGTTTGGAACTAATTAATACACTACACGCGCCAAAAAGAGAACTAAAATATATCTCAGTACTTAACTAACAAATATAACAACATGCCACCCAAAACACAGCCCTCAATTATGAACAAAAAGCAGAAACAAAATATCAACCTCAGAAAGCTCGGGAGAGGAAGAACGCACAGACAATGCGAAACCCCAAAGAGACGACATTAAAGGTATGTTTTCTGAAATACTATCAGAACTTAAAGATTTGAAAACGCAAACTGAAGAGCTTAAACAAGAAACAAGGGAGGAAAGTCAGTCCATGAGAGAGGAAATCATAAAAAGAAATGAATACTGTGAAAGAGCAAATGATTCATTAGAGAAAAAAACTAACAAAGACAACACAATACAAGAAAGGATAGAAACATTATCCAAAAGAATAAGTGACATAGAAGAACAAAAAGAACAACAGGCGAAAAGAGAAAGGAGGAACAACATAGTGATAAAAAGTAAAGAATTCACTAATAATGAAAGACACCAAGACGAACTAAAGAACAAAATCAAGAAGGTATTGGACACGATAGAAAAAGAAGTGACAGCAGAAAATTAGACCTATGTCGGCAAAGACAGAAACAATAGAGGTATAGTGAAAGTCAGTTTCACAAATCTTACAGACAAACTAAAAATAGTCCGAAGCAAACACAAACTGAGAGGACAAGACATATTCATAGATGATGACCTCACAGTAAAAGAAAGAGCAATCCAAGCACCACTCAGACAGAAAGCCAGGGAAGAAAGGGAAAAGGGTAATAACAATGTAAAGTTGGATACCAGAAAATCCTGTTAAATGACCAGTGGGTGCACTGGAAAAATTTAACCTAAAAAAACGGGGAAGAAGAAATCAACTAAACACAAAGATAAAGCAACCTTTTCACAAAGAGGAAGAACTCATACTAGTAACACTAAACGTTAGAACCTTAAGAACCCAAGATAAAGAAATAGAACTCGAAAACGCACTCGAAAACATAAGGTACGATATATTAGGCCTCAGTGAGGTGAGGCAATGCGGCGAAGACATAATAGAGAAAACAAATGGGGATGTCTTTAGCTTCATTGGGGAAATAAAAGGACAAAAAGGGGTAGGTTCTTTGATAAAAAAAGACATCTAATACACAATATAAAAGAAAAAAAGGGAATCTCAGAAAGAATTATATTATTATCCCTAAACTTAAATGACAACACATTCATAATAATTCAATTCTATGCTCCCACAGAAGCAAGTACGGAAGAAGAAATTGAAGACTTCTATATGCTCCTCGAAGACACGTTAGCCGAGTACGAAGCACATACAACATTCACAATTGGAGACTTCAACAGCAAGGTAGGAAGAAAGGAATACGAAGAAGAAGAACCAATGGGACCTCACGGATATGGAACAAGGAACGAAAGAGGAGAAAGACTAATACAGTTTGCACTGGGACAAAGACTTAAAATTGTGAACACATTTCACAAGGAAACCCCAGAAAGCAAATGGACATGGAAAGCTCCGAATGGGAAAATCAAAAACGAAATAGACTTCATCCTAACCAATAGACTAACAGAGGTGAAAGCCATACAAGAGTTAAATGGTCTGAACTTTGACACAGACCACAGAATGGTACGATTGACAGTGAGAATAAAGAAGAAAAGGAGACACTACTTCAACAGCAAAACTACACATCCAGGATGCATAGACAGGGCGGAGCACTACAACAAAACCTACGAGACTTCAACCAACAAACGGAGCAAAAAGTCCAGCAACACTATACAGAGCTCGTAAATTGCATATCCCGCGAAGTCAAACAATCGTCAACACCTGGAAACAATATGAAAAACAGAATAAAACTAAAGGATAGCACCAACTGATTGATCGAAGAAAGAGAACGTCTAAAATCAGAAGCCACAGAGAACGAACCCAAAAAGCTGGAATATGCGGAAGTCAATAAACAATCAAATCGGGTAATCCGAAGAGACGTCAGAGAACACAACACCAAAGTGGCCATAGAAATCATGGATACCACAAAATCAATAAAGAAGTTTAGAAAAGAATTAACTCCAGGCAAACATTGGATGCTGGGAGTAAAAGACAACAACGAAAAGAGACAAGCCTCAAGAGAAGAGATAATGACGCAAGCAACAGAGTTCTATAGAACACTAGACTCAAGTAACTCTCAGAGATCCAACTTGCATCAGGACCAGAATACATCAGAAGTAAACCTAAAGGAAGAAACATCTCCAATACTACCCAGTGAAGAAAGAGCAGCCATTCGACAAAAAAAAAACGCAAAATGCCCAGGTGAAGATGGAATTTACAATGAATTTCTGAAATGGGGTGAAGAAGACCTAATCCCAGTCATCACAACATTATTTAACATAATACTCACATCAGAAGACATACCAATGGAGTGGAAAAAAGCATTATCATACTTCTACACAAAAAGGGAGCCAAGAACGACATGAACAACTACAGACCGATCAACCTAATTGTAAACCTCTACAAGCTATTTATGAAGATCCTAACCAATTGAACGACAAAGGCACTGGACGAACAGCAACCGATAGAGCAAGCAGGATTCAGAAAGAGTTTCAGTACATCAGACCACTTGCAAACAATAAATCAACTCGTGGAGAAAGTTCAGGAATTTAATCTTGAGGTGTGTATAGAGTTTGTGGATTAAAACAAAGCATTTGACTCCGTAGAACAGGAAAGCGTCTGAAATGCACTGGAAAACCAAGGCATCCCAAACAAGTTCGTTAGACTCCTCGGCAAACTCTACGACGGTAACCAAGCCAGAATAAAGACAGAAAGAGAAGGATCTAGCCTCATGATAGAAAGGGGAGTAAAACAGGGAGACCCCCTCTCACCAAAATTAATCACCTGTTTGCAGGAAAGGAAAATATGGCATCAGAATCGATGGAACAAGACTAACACATTTACTGTTCGCAGACGACATTCTTCTGGAGGCTGAATCAGCGAAAGAGCTGGAACAAATGATAAAGGAATTGGACAAAAGGAGTAAAGAAGTGGGCCTTACAATGAACCGGAGAAAACGAAGCTGATGACCAATGCGTTAGAATCCCCAATTAATGTGAACTGAGAAACACTGGAATATGTTGAAGAATATGTATATTTCGGTCAGAATATGCCATTTTCAAGTCGTTCAGAGAAAGAGGTCAAACGAAGAATAGGACAAGCATGGAAAAGTTTTTGGTCCCTAAAGTTTATACTGGCTGACAAGACCCAAAAAACTCACCATAAAAGCTGAAGTTCTGGAAAAATGCGTGATACCGGTGTTACTTCATGGTTGCCAAACTTGAGCATTAACATCGAAACAAAGACAAAAGATCCAGAGATGTCAACGAAAAATGGAAAGGAAGATATTTCATGTCTCACTGAGAGATAGAATACGGAACGAAGATATAAGAAGGAGAACCGGCATGAAAGACGCTATGACATTAGCAGACCAGCTTAAATGGAAATGGGGTGGACATGTAGCGAGATTAGATCCCAACCGATGGACGTACAAAATGACGATGTGGGACCCAAGAACGGGAAGATGAAACGTTGGGAGACAAAGAATCAGATGGGCAGACATGTTCGTAAAATGGGGAGGAAAACAATGGACAAGAACAGCAAAGATGAGGCAGGAGTGGAAAGACCTAGGGAAATTCACATGCAGTGACCAATAAAACAATGCATCAATTAGAAAGACACCGTTCGGTGCACATGCAGCAAATATGGTACATATGTCCGGTGTACAATAAAGGCTTCTCACAGAGCAGTGACTCAAGTAGCACAGCGTTGTTCATACTGGAGTGAAGTAATACACTTGTGGCGCTTGTGAGAAGTCATTTGCACTGTGAACAGAGCTCATGGAACGATATCACCCGACTCAATGAACGAATATGTTTCTATATAACAGATTGTTTTAGCGAATGTTATACCGGAGCAATATAATTTACTTCATTTTTAATCAGCTACGCATCTATATAGTAGGCCCAATCAGAAAGAATGACCCCGAATGCTCGTCAGGACTTGCTCACCTGATGAGTTAATACTGAGCAATTGCAGGAGGCCACAGCCCTTATGGGATTTGTAAGGCTATTTATTATTATATTATTATTATTCTGGGATATCTTAGTTTAAATCTGTTCGAGCAGTTTGAAGTGGAGGGTGAATGTAAGTGGCTGTGGTTTGGTTGTCTTTGTGGTTAGTGTGATGCTTTTAGATCGAACATGCAGCTGAAGGTATGATCCTTGTAACGTGTCTCAGATATTAATGGGCGTAATTGTTACGTAATTTCAGTTATATTTGCATTATATATTATTTAACTATTATTTATAAAAGTATATTTTCACTTAGATTTTTAGTATGTCGCGTCACTCTGCGTAACATTCTACTTAATGTTAAAACGTAGATAAAGTCTTGTAGTTGACGCCTTTTATAAGATTTTTTGCATCTTTTTACAACTTACTTAGTTATTTTACGTTTTAGAAGATGCCGCTCAACCAGTTCTCACACGTTTACAACTGTTTGAAGCCTTGGGTTCGACGATTATGTCAACAGTGGACCTTCGTAACTCTGTTAAAAGTAAATTAAGGGTAGAAAATTGTTCTGAAGAGATAGCTGAATGCTCTATCCAACTCCTAGTCATAGCCAATTTCTTGCATGTGTAGACGTAGCTTAAAACGGTCTTAACTGATGTTTATTATGAAGTAAACAAATTATATACGTTGCTTTCACTCTAAATTCATGATTAAAACGTAAAAATAATTTTGTCCACCTAGATTTCGATTTTGACCCACTGTGCAGCGGTGAGTTGTCAAATTTTCCGAGAGAAGACAATTATTGTCGAAGTACATGTTTACCCGTAGCGGGGAGAATCTTTAATCAAGTTATCTATAAGAAACCCACTTTCTTCGAGAGAAAGTTCGAAAATAGGTTTCTTAAGCCATTCTATGAAAAGTGATATTGGTAAATCGGAGTACAATCATGTGTCAAAAATACCATGCACCCATGTAAGACGCCATATTCCCCTATCATATGCAAAGCTTATTACAGTGTGCTTGTAGAGATAATGTAAACGCTCATGGTAATGCATAGTGGCAAGAAGATATATTTATTGAGCACATGGGAAGCAAAATTACTATTAACATTCTTAGAAAACGCAAGTGTTAACCCATTGCGGGGAGACGCCTTGTTCATGTAGAATATGCAAAACCAATTTACCTTGGAGAAAGAATTGGCTAAAACGCGTGTTAAATCACAGCGGCGATAAACTTTATCCATGAAACATCTCCGACGACAATATTCTATCAATGACGCTTTGATGACCCACAAGATATCCCGTAATGGCTAGACGGCATACTCAGGCAGTATATGCGAATGCAAATTTGTCACAGACGACAATATTGTAGAGTCACATTTTAATGTAGAAAACATTTTGTCAAATGACAGCGAAGGCACTCAGACTATTGGAATCCATTTAAACGAAAACTCGAAGTTAATCTATCATAAAAATTGTGACTTAAGTTGGAAAAGATAAAAATGATTGTTATGAAAAAAATATCATATTACATATTTCACTGCTAGTTGTCAGTGATGGTGGCATCTGGTAGCAAGTTGGATCTACTTGAAATTGAACTTGCTGTTAGCCCATGGGCGTTCAATTAATATGCCCTTCTACGGCCATTCTCTTCAATTCATGTATAATAAAGTTTTGAAAATTACTTCTGGATTTAATTGAAATTATTCATTGATACATCATCTTTAATTTCTGGGCTGCAGACTTTTAATTTCTCGAAAAGAATCAGACATTTTGATTTTGATTTGACACTAGCGCTCGTAGTGAAAAAATTAGGCCACAGAAAATTGTGTTCTATTTATTGTTGTGCATAATTTGTCAGTAAAAACGGAAGTTGATATTTTTATTTTTATTTGAATATATATGAGAGATTTAGTCAACTACACATGACAAAGGATGTTGCCTTACGCTTGGTGTCCATTACTTGTCAGTTTGGTGTTTGTTACAGAACCGCCAACACGTAAGCTTCGTTAATGCATTAAATATTCAAAAGTTGAATAATAAAATGCTGAGAGTATTAAGATTCAGCGACGAACCTGGAACGATTTGGCAGAAAGATGAAGGCGTAACCATTGGACGATCAAATGCTACAAATGAAACTCTTACAATGAAACGCAAACTGCGCCAACAGGTGACGATCGCACTCGGATGGTTCCGTTCAATTCATTCATGGGCACCAGACGATAGACCAGATCATTTTTCACTAAATCAATCACTACGAGCGTTAGTGTTGACCCGTACATGGTCAAATATAAATCGAAATATCTACTTCCGGTTTGACTGACAAGTCATGCCCAATTATCTTAATTCCCAAGTTGTACACGAGTGGTTTGACTCAAGAATATTCAAATGTTATCGAATTAGTTATTTTCTAAGCAGGAATTGTTTGAAGTTGCATGATTTTGTGTCTATTTTCAGTTTTTTTTCTTGTTTTAAAGTTTGTCTTTTTTGTCCTTCTGACACGAATAAAACTATATTCCTCAGTCATGTTTTCAACATAAGTTTCCCAGCATAAAGGGTTAAAACAGTGGTACATACACAATTTCAGTTTGATTGCTGTAATAGATTCGTAGATATTGACATCGGACTAAATCTTCCGGATGGTCGCCATGTTGGATTTTTATATATGCAATATTACATGAATATTGTTGTGTACGTGTAGTATTCAAACCTCAATCGCATGGTTAGGACACACGAAGTAAAAACAAGATTTTAGAATTTCGCACAGCTGTCATCTTGTGGTTATGGAAACAGTTGAAATAATTTAGATGCCTGTGGATTAACATTTGTATAAGGATTTATTGTACCAAGTGTCACTGCACGGATGGTTAAATTGCTAGAAACGTCCATCTGAATATTTATATTTCGCGTCGCCGCCATGTTGGATTTGTGATCACCAGATTATTGAAAGTCCTATAGGTGGACTTATGTTCATAGCCCCTATGAGCACCGAAAAAACAGTTTGATTGCTGTAATAGATTCGTAGACATTGAGAACTGTCTAAATATTTCGGATGGTCACCATGCTGGATTGTTATATGTATAAGCCATAGAGGCATGTACCATTAAAGGAATATTATTGCGTGGGTTCATTATTCAAACGTAATTTTAAAATTCGCACAACCGCCATCTTGAGGTTATGTAAAGAATTGAACTAAATTAGATACCAGTGCATTACAATGCGTATAAACATTTGCTCCCAAGTTTCATTGCGTTTGGATCATTAAATCGCGAGAAAAATCTATTTAAAACTTTTAAATTCGCTTGGCCGCCATGTTCCTTTTTAATTAATCGGTTTTTGAAAGTCTCATATATGAACTTCCAGTATTGCCCTTTATCTCCGTACAAAATGTCAGGGTGATATCGTTAATAGTTTCAGATATATAGAATGACTGTGAAATATTTCGCACAGACGCCGTTTTTAGGTTATGTAAACATTTGAACGAAGTTTGATGTCGGTGCATTACAATGTGTATAAACATTTACTTAACCAAATTTCATTGCGTTTAGGTGGTTAAATCGCGAGAAACGTCTATTTAAAAGTCGGAAATTCGCATGGCCGCCATGTTGGTTTTGTAGTTACCAGGTTTTCAAAAGTCACATAGGTGAATTTTTAGTACTTCCCTTTATCACCGTACAAAATTCCAGGGTGATATCGGTAATAGTTTCGGAGATATTGAATGCTGGTGAAATATTTCGCACAGCCGTCATGTTGGATTGAATTGGTTGGGCCGGTTCTGTGACCTTCTCCCACCGCTCCTCCAGAATTGTAAGATTACAGCACAAATAATAATTAGAGGAAGTCGTGTCAGGTGTCAAATTACTCGGGGTGATGCCCCCTTTGAATTTATTTTTTCGAAATTTTAACAAAGGTCCTAACTACACATTTTAGAAAATTATGATTTATTGACTTTTGTATTATATTTAATACTAGCTGTACCCAGCATGCCTTGCAATGCCAACCAAAGAAAGTGTTGGCGCTGTAACTTTGTTTGTTGAAGTGCTTTTGGATTCCAAATATTTATTTATTTTCCGTTAACCACCTCTAAACTATTGTAAAATTGATTTACTATCTCAAAAAAAAAATCATGGGAGCATGCTCAACAACTCACCAAACTTTCATCGCAATGAAATAAATGGTATATGAACGCATACGGGACTTTGTTGAAAAGATTCGAGCGCCATCACCCATTTGTTGACTATACTCGTACGCTACCTATTGGAAAATGGATTTAATAAGTCGAAAACCTTGCCTGGCGTGTACACAACAACTCATGAACGTTTCATCGCAATCGGATGAATGTCATATGAACGCTTACGGGATATTGCTTAAACGATTCACGCGCCGTCACTCATTTGTTGAATCTTTTGTGCGCCATCCATTGAAAAACGGATTTATTAATTCACACACCTTCGCAGGACTGTACTCAACTCACCAACGTTTTATCACAACCGGATGAATGGTATATGAACGCATACGGGACTTGGTTGAAACGATTCACGCGCTGACGCTCATTAGTTGAATGTACTCGTGCGCTACCAATTGTAAAATGGATTTACTAAATCAGAAACAATCCCTGAAGTGTACACAACATCTCACCCAAGTTTCATCGCTATCAGAAGAATAGTAAACGAACGCACACGGGACTTCGTTGAAACGCTTCGCGCGTCGTCGCTCATTTGTTGAATCTACTCGTGCGCCACCTATTGTTAAGTGGATTTACTAAGCCAGAAACCTTCCCTGATGTGTACACAACAACTCACCTAAGTTTAGTCGCTTTCGGACGAATGGTATATGAACGCATACGGGACTATGTTGAAACACTTCGCGCGTCGTCACTCATTTGTTTAAACTACTTGTGCGATAACTATTGTTAAGTGGATTTACTAACCCAGAAAGCTTCCCTGAAGTGTACACAACATCTCACCCAAGTGAGAAATGACGATACACGGAAGGAACAGGGAGTACAGAAACTAGATTACAAACTGGAGCAAAACAGATTGAGATGGTTTGGAAATGTCAAACGCATGAATAAGTAAGGCTACCAAGACGAGCACTGGAACGACGGACGAGAAGTAAGAGAGGACGAGGAAGACCTAGAATGCTTTGGATGGACTCGGTGAAGAATAGCATTAGTAAACGAAACCTGGATTGGAACACCGTGTCATAAGAGGAATGGTGGACCGACAGAACAAAGTGGAGAGGGACCATATTTGCCCAAACCCAGTGTCAGCTGGAAAAGGGGAAGTGTAGATAATGATGATGATGATGATTATTTCCTCCCACATTTGCTCCCATATTTACTCGCACATTTGCTCCCATATTTACCCTAACTTTTACTCTCATATTTGCTCTCACTTTTGCTCCCACTGTTGTCCCATATTTGCACCAGCATTTGCTCCTACATTTGCTCTCATATTTGCCCTTACTTTTGCTCCCTCATTTGCTCGCATGTTTGCTCCCACATTTGTTCTCATATTTGTTTCCACATTTGCTTCCTCTTTTGCTGCCATATTTGCCACCACATTTTCTCTCACTTTTGATCCCATATTTGCTCCCACTTTTGCTCCCACATTTGCTCCCACATTTGCTTGTGCTTTTGCTCCCATATTGCTCTCACAAGCGAGAAGATGAAAATTTGGAAGGAATGGAGAACACAAAAGACTGAAGAAAGTAGAGCAAAATATATTTAAGGAAACAGAGTTTGCATGAAAGTAATTGCAGCGGAAAAGAAGAAAAGCTGGGAAGATTTCTCTCTGGGAATAAGGGAGGAATTAAATAGTGTAAAGAAATTGCTGTTTGGAACTATACAAAGTATAAGAAATGAAAAGGTGAACACTGGTTCATGAAAAACAGAGAAGGTGAAATATTGGCAAAACCAAAAGAGATAACGGGCAGATGGAAAGCATATTTCAGCGAGATGTTGAATGTGAGACACCAGACATGCGGAGAAGTTACGCAAACAGCCAAAACGCTGGAGAGAAAATTGCAGAAGAACCAGACTTTACTATGGCAGAAGTGGAATGGGCAGTTAGGAAGATGAAGATGGGGAAAGCTGTGGGAATCGACGAAGTGGTAATAGAAATGATCAAGGCGGCAGGAACAGTGGGACTGCAGTGGACATACAGACTTCTCAGGAGTGTGTGGAGAGAGAAGAAAGTTCCTGAAGACTAGAAAAGGCAATATTATTGCTAATATTCAAGAAAGGAGACAGGAAGGTGTGTGGTAACTATTTAGTTATCACCATCATCTCGCATGCTGCCAAAGTAATTGAAAGAATCATAGAAAAAAGAATTAGAGTAAAGGTAGAAAGCCAAATAGAGGAGGAGCAGTTTTGATTTAGATGGGGCAGGTCAAGAGTGGAACCGATTTTCATTCTGGGACAGAACATTGAAAAGAGTTGGGAATTAGGGAAGGATACGGCAATGACTTTTATTGATCTACAAATGTCCTCTGAGAGCATCCCTAGAACAAAAGTTTCGGAAAGCTTAACAAATAGGCGGATAGGCAAGGAACTGAGTGACATGATAAAAAGAATGTGCATGGATTGCTACAGTAGTGTGAAGACTAGAGTTGGGACATCGGAATGGTTTAAAATTGTCACTGGACTAAAGCAAGGAAGTGTATTGTCACCTTTATTGATCTTATTGGTGACGAATGACACCACGAAGGCAACAATGAGAGACTACAGTAGGGCAAAGAGAAAGGTAAAGTTGTTTGCAGACGATGTTGTGATCTAGGGTGAGGATGAGATGGAGCTACAAGAACAGTTAGGCGTAATAAATGAAAAGATTGAGCAATGGGGATTGAAGATAAATGTGGAGAAGAGTAAAACAGTGGTGGTGAGTAGAGGTAAGAAAGAAGGAAAAGGAGTAATCAAAGTAGGAGGTAAGGAATTGGAAGTAGTGAAACACTTCAAATACTTGGGAAGTGAACTGACTGAAGATGGAAGACTAGATATGGAAATTAGCAGACGAATACAACTCGGGAGTGCGCTCTACCGACAGGTACGGGGACTAGTATGGAACAAGGATATACCAATTAAGGCTAAAGAAGTTATGTACAAAGCATATTATGATCCTATAATGACATATGCAGCAGAAACTTGGACAATGACTAAGAGGGATGAGAGCAGAGTACAGGCAGCTGAGATGAGATTCCTGAGAAGTATGGTCCAGAAAACGAGGATAGACAGTGTGAGAAATGATGATACACGGAAGGAACAGGGAGTACAGAAACTAGATTACAAACTGGAGCAAAACAGATTGAGATGGTTTGTACATGTAAAACGCATGAATAAGTAAGGCTACCAAGACGAGCACTGGAACGACGGACGACAGGTAAGAGAGGACGAGGAAGAACTAGAATGCTTTGGATGTACTCGGTGAAGAATAGCATTAGTAAACGAAACCTGGATTGGAACACCGTGTCAGAAGAGGAATGGTGGACCGACAGAACAAAGTGGAGAGGGACCATATATGCCCAAACCCAGTGTCAGCTGGAAAAGGGGAAGTGAAGATGATGATGATGATGATGATGGTTATTTGCTCCCACATTTGATCCCATATTTATTCACACTTTTGCTCTCATATTTGCCCTCACTTTTGCACTCATATTTGCTCCCTCATTTGCTCCCACAGTTGCTCCCAAATTTGCTCCCTCTTTTGCTCCCCTATTTGCCACCACATTTTCTCTTACTGTTGCTCCCACATTTGCTCCCACTTTTGCTCCCATATTTGATCCCATATTCGCGGGCTCTTTTGCTCCGCTATTTATACCCACTTTTGCTCCCGCTTTTGCTCCCATATTTGATCCTACTTTTGCCCCCTTATTTGCTCCAACATTTGTTCCAATATTTTCTCCCACATTTGCTCCCTTATTTGATCCTACTTATGCACCCATATTTGCCCAAAATTTTGTTCCCATTTTTGCTCCTACATTTGCTCCCACATTTGCTCCCATATTTGCTCCCATACTTGCTCCCACATTTGCTCCCACGTTTTTTCCCATATTTATCGCACTTTTGCTCTCATATTGACCCTGACTTTTGCTCTCATATTTCCTCCCACATTTGCTAGAACTTTTGCTCCCATATTTGCTCCCACATTTGCTCCCACTCTTATCCCCACTCTTTGCTCCCATATTTGCTCCCATATTTTCTCTCACATTAAAATATTATTCATATTAGCGAGTTAATTTAACTAGGGATTAGTTTATGCTTGACAGTTGCTATAAATGTATCAACAACAAGGTATGGTAAGCCATATGCATGCTATAGATGTTATTCATATTTTGTAAAACGAATCAATAAAATTGGAACTGTTAATTCTTCTGTATCTTAGTTTGCTATTTCTAGATGTCTTATCAAGTATTGTAGCCAATATCTCTTTTCTTCGTTAGCAGACGTCTAAAACTCCTCTTTATTGGTTACTCCATGTACCAACGTCCGGTAACACCACATATTTAAATGTTTCACTGGTTTAAAACAGCTGTCTATACCTTTCCAGTCCAAGATAATTGTTTTATCCTTTTATAGCTAGCACACCTTACATCCGAGGTAATTTGTTTAGCATATTCTTACCTTCGTCTACCCCTACAGTTCTTCACCTCTACCCTTCTTCCATAACTAAGTTTGCTATTCTTAGATGTCTTAGTAAGTGCCCTACCAACCTTTGTCTTTTCTTCGTTAGCAGAGTCTAAAACACCTTTTCAATCCTCTTTATTTGTTACTGCATGTACGCATCTAATATTCATCATTCTCCTGTAACAACACGTATTTGAGTCTTTTCACTGATTTATTACAGCTCCATACATTTCCAGTCCTAAGCTAATTGTTTTATTCCTACATAGCTAGCACACCTTACATCCAAGGAATTCTGTTTAACTTATTCTAACCTTGGTCTACCCCTACAAATCTTGGATTCAACCCTTCTTTCAATAACCAAGATTGCTATTCCTAGATGTCTTAGTAAGTGTCCTACTTACCTATCTCTCTTCTTCGTGGAAATATACCAAAAACATATTTAATTCCTCTTTATTTATTACTCTATGTTCTCATCTAATATTAATCATTCTCCTGTAACTACAAATTTCCAAACCTTGAATTCTCTTCTTTAAATGCGTTAAAAATCCATGTTTCCCTTCCATAAAGCTCTACGCTCCATACAAAGGCTTTTAAAATAATTTCTGGAACCTATGTTGTCAATTATGTATCTGGACATCACATGGCGAGGGGAGCGACTGGAACATTGCCCAACACCAGTTTAACTAGACACACTAGACCGTGCTCTGACGTACAGACTCTGGACATCACATGGCGAGGGGAGCGACTGAAACATTGCCCAACACCAGTTTAACTAGACACACTAGACCGTGCTCTGACGTACAGACTCTGGACATCACATGGCGAGGGGAGCGACTGAAACATTGCCCAACACCAGTTTAACTAGACACACTAGACCGTGCTCTAACGTACAGACTCTGGACATCACATGGCGAGGGGAGCGACTGAAACATTGCCCAACACCAGTTTAACTAAACACACTAGACCGTGCTCTGACGTACAGACTCTGGACATCACATGGCGAGGGGAGCGACTGAAACATTGCCCAACACCAGTTTAACTAGACACACCAGACCCTGCTCTGACGTACAGACTCTGGACATCACATGGCGAGGGGAGCGACTGAAACATTGCCCAACACCAGTATAACTAGACACACTAGACCGTGCTCTGACGTACAGACTCTGGACATCAAATGGCAAGGGGAGCGACTGAACCATTGCCCAACACCAGTTTAACTAGACACACTAGACCGTGCTCTGACGTACAGACTCTGGACATCACATGGCGAGGGGAGCGACTGAAACATTGCCCAACACCAGTTTAACTAGACACACTAGACCGTACTCTGACGTACAGACTCTGGACATCACATGGCGAGGGGAGCGACTGAAACATTGCCCAACACCAGTTTAACTAGACACACTAGACCGTGCTCTGACGTACAGACTCTGGACATCACATGGCGAGGAGAGCGACTGAAACATTGTCCAACACCAGTTTAACTAGACACACTAGACCGTGCTCTGACGTACAGACTCTGGACATCACATGGCGAGGGGAGCGACTGAAACATTGCCCAACAACAGTCTAACTAGACACACTAGACCGTGCTCTGACGTACAGACTCTGGACATCACATGGCGAGGGGAGCGACTGAAACATTGCCCAACACCAGTTTAACTAGACACACTAGACCGTGCTCTGACGTACAGACTCTGGACATCACATGGCGAGGGTAGCGACTGAAACATTGCCCAACACCAGTTTAACTAGACACTAGACCGTGCTCTGACGTACAGACTCTGGACATCGCATGGCGAGGGCAGCGACTGAAACATTGCCCAACACCAGTTTAACTAGACACTAGACCGTGCTCTGACGTACAGACTCTGGACATCGCATGGCGAGGGGAGCGACTGAAACATTGCCCAACACCAGTTTAACTAGACCCATTAGACCGTGCTCTGACGTACAGACTCTGGACATCACATGGCGAGGGGAGCGACTGAAACATTGCCCAATACCAGTTTAACTAGACACACTAGACCGTGCTCTGACGTACATACTCTGGACATCACATGGCGAGGGGAGCGACTGAAACATTGCCCAACAACAGTTTAACTAGACAAACTAGACCGTGCACAAACGTACAGACTCTGGACATCACATGGCGAGGGGAGCGACTGAAACATTGCCCAACAACAGTTTAACTAGACACACTAGACCGTGCTCTGACGTACAGACTCTGGACATCACATGGCGAGGGGAGCGACTGAAACATTGCCCAATACCAGTTTAACTAGACACACTAGACCGTGCTCTGACGTACAGACTCTGGACATCACATGGCGAGGGGAGCGACTGAAACATTGCCCAACACCAGTTTAACTAGACACTAGACCGTGCTCTGACGTACAGACTCTGGACATCGCATGGCGAGGGCAGCGACTGAAACATTGCCCAACACCAGTTTAACTAGACACTAGACCGTGCTCTGACGTACAGACTCTGGACATCGCATGGCGAGGGGAGCGACTGAAACATTGCCCAACACCAGTTTAACTAGACCCATTAGACCGTGCTCTGACGTACAGACTCTGGACATCACATGGCGAGGGGAGCGACTGAAACATTGCCCAGTACCAGTTTAACTAGACACACTAGACCGTGCTCTGACGTACATACCCTGGACATCACATGGCGAGGGCAGCGACTGAAACATTGCCCAACACCAGTTTAACTAGACACACTAGACCGTGCACTAACGTACAGACTCTGGATATCACATGGCGAGGGGAGCGACTGAAACATTGCCCAACACCAGTTTAACTAGACACACTAGACCGTGCTCTGACGTACAGACTCTGGACATCACATGGCGAGGGGAGCGACTGAAACATTGCCAAACACCAGTTTAACTAGACACACTAGACCGTGCTCTGACGTACAGACTCTTGACATCGCATGGCGAGGGGAGCGACTGAAACATTGCCCAACACCAATTTAACTAGACACACTAGACCGTGCTCTGACGTACAGACTCTGGACATCACATGGCGAGAGGAGCGACTGAAACATTGCCCAACACCAGTTTAACTAGACACACTAAACCGTGCTCTGACGTACAGACTCTGGACATCACATGGCGAGGGGAGTGACTGAAACATTGCCCAACACCAGTTTAACTAGACACACTAGACCGTGCTCTGACGTACAGACTCTGGACATCACATGGCGAGGGGAGCGACTGAAACATTGCCCAACACCAGTTTAACTAGACACACTAGACCGTGCTCTGACGTACAGACTCTGGACATCACATGGCGAGGGGAGCGACTGAAACATTGCCCAACACCAGTTTAACTAGACACACTAGACCGTGCTCTGACGTACAGACTCTGGACATCACATGGCGAGGGGAGCGACTGAAACATTGCCTAACACCAGTTTAACTAGACACTAGACCGTGCTCTGACGTACAGACTCTGGACATCGCATGGCGAGGGGAGCGACTGAAACATTGCCCAACACCAGTTTAACTAGACACTAGACCGTGCTCTGACGTACAGACTCTGGACATCGCATGGCGAGGGGAGCGACTGAAACATTGCCCAACACCAGTTTAACTAGACCCATTAGACCGTGCTCTGAAGTGCAGACTCTGGACATCACATGGCGAGGGGAGCGACTGAAACATTGCCCAACACCAGTTTAACTAGACACACTAGACCGTGCACTAACGTACAGACTCTGGACATCACATGGCGAGGGGAGCGACTGAAACATTGCCCAACACCAGTTTAACTAGACACACCAGACCGTGCTCTGACGTACAGACTCTGGACATCAAATGGCAAGGGGAGCGACTGAAACATTGCCCAACACCAGTTTAACTAGACACACTAGACCGTGCTCTGACGTACAGACTCTGGACATCACATGGCGAGGGGAGCGACTGAAACATTGCCCAACACCAGTTTAACTAGACACACTAGACCGTACTCTGACGTACAGACTCTGGACATCACATGGCGAGGGGAGCGACTGAAACATTGCCCAACACCAGTTTAACTAGACACACTAGACCGTGCTCTGACGTACAGACTCTGGACATCACATGGCGAGGGGAGCGACTGAAACATTGCCCAACACCAGTTTAACTAGACACACTAGACCGTGCTCTGACGTACAGACTCTGGACATCACATGGCGAGGGGAGCGACTGAAACATTGCCCAACAACAGTCTAACTAGACACACTAGACCGTGCTCTGACGTACAGACTCTGGACATCACATGGCGAGGGGAGCGACTGAAACATTGCCCAACACCAGTTTAACTAGACACACTAGACCGTGCTCTGACGTACAGACTCTGGACATCACATGGCGAGGGTAGCTACTGAAACATTGCCCAACACCAGTTTAACTAGACACTAGACCGTGCTCTGACGTACAGACTCTGGACATCGCATGGCGAGGGCAGCGACTGAAACATTGCCCAACACCAGTTTAACTAGACACTAGACCGTGCTCTGACGTACAGACTCTGGACATCGCATGGCGAGGGGAGCGACTGAAACATTGCCCAACACCAGTTTAACTAGACCCATTAGACCGTGCTCTGACGTACAGACTCTGGACATCATATGGCGAGGGGAGCGACTGAAACATTGCCCAATACCAGTTTAACTAGACACACTAGACCGTGCTCTGACGTACATACTCTGGACATCACATGGCGAGGGGAGCGACTGAAACATTTCCCAACAACAGTTTAACTAGACAAACTAGACCGTGCACAAACGTACAGACTCTGGACATCACATGGCGAGGGGAGCGACTGAAACATTGCCCAACAACAGTTTAACTAGACACACTAGACCGTGCTCTGACGTACAGTCTCTGGACATCACATGGCGAGGGGAGCGACTGAAACATTGCCCAACACCAGTTTAACTAAACACACTAGACCGTGCTCTGACGTACAGACTCTGGACATCACATGGCGAGGGGAGCGACTGAAACATTGCCCAACACCAGTTTAACTAGACACACCAGACCCTGCTCTGACGTACAGACTCTGGACATCACATGGCGAGGGGAGCGACTGAAACATTGCCCAACACCAGTATAACTAGACACACTAGACCGTGCTCTGACGTACCGACTCTGGACATCAAATGGCAAGGGGAGCGACTGAACCATTGCCCAACACCAGTTTAACTAGACACACTAGACCGTGCTCTGACGTACAGACTCTGGACATCACATGGCGAGGGGAGCGACTGAAACATTGCCCAACACCAGTTTAACTAGACACACTAGACCGTACTCTGACGTACAGACTCTGGACATCACATGGCGAGGGGAGCGACTGAATCATTGCCCAACACCAGTTTAACTAGACACACTAGACCGTGCTCTGACGTACAGACTCTGGACATCACATGGCGAGGGGAGCGACTGAAACATTGTCCAACACCAGTTTAACTAGACACACTAGACCGTGCTCTGACGTACAGACTCTGGACATCACATGGCGAGGGGAGCGACTGAAACATTGCCCAACAACAGTCTAACTAGACACACTAGACCGTGCTCTGACGTACAGACTCTGGACATCACATGGCGAGGGGAGCGACTGAAACATTGCCCAACACCAGTTTAACTAGACACACTAGACCGTGCTCTGACGTACAGACTCTGGACATCACATGGCGAGGGTAGCGACTGAAACATTGCCCAACACCAGTTTAACTAGACACTAGACCGTGCTCTGACGTACAGACTCTGGACATCGCATGGCGAGGGCAGCGACTGAAACATTGCCCAACACCAGTTTAACTAGACACTAGACCGTGCTCTGACGTACAGACTCTGGACATCACATGGCGAGGGGAGCGACTGAAACATTGCCCAATACCAGTTTAACTAGACACACTAGACCGTGCTCTGACGTACAGACTCTGGACATCACATGGCGAGGGGAGCGACTGAAACATTGCCCAGCACCAGTTTAACTAGACACTAGACCGTGCTCTGACGTACAGACTCTGGACATCGCATGGCGAGGGCAGCGACTGAAACATTGCCCAACACCAGTTTAACTAGACACTAGACCGTGCTCTGACGTACAGACTCTGGACATCGCATGGCGAGGGGAGCGACTGAAACATTGCCCAACACCAGTTTAACTAGACCCATTAGACCGTGCTCTGACGTACTGACTCTGGACATCACATGGCGAGGGGAGCGACTGAAACATTGCCCAGTACCAGTTTAACTAGACACACTAGACCGTGCTCTGACGTACATACCCTGGACATCACATGGCGAGGGGAGCGACTGAAACATTGCCCAACACCAGTTTAACTAGACACACTAGACCGTGCACTAACGTACAGACTCTGGATATCACATGGCGAGGGGAGCGACTGAAACATTGCCCAACACCAGTTTAACTAGACACACTAGACCGTGCTCTGACGTACAGACTCTGGACATCACATGGCGAGGGGAGCGACTGAAACATTGCCAAACACCAGTTTAACTAGACACACTAGACCGTGCTCTGACGTACAGACTCTGGACATCGCATGGCGAGGGGAGCGACTGAAACATTGCCCAACACCAATTTAACTAGACACACTACACCGTGCTCTGACGTACAGACTCTGGACATCACATGGCGAGAGGAGCGACTGAAACATTGCCCAACACCAGTTTAACTAGACACACTAAACCGTGCTCTGACGTACAGACTCTGGACATCACATGGCGAGGGGAGTGACTGAAACATTGCCCAACACCAGTTTAACTAGACACACTAGACCGTGCTCTGACGTACAGACTCTGGACATCACATGGCGAGGGGAGCGACTGAAACATTGCCCAACACCAGTTTAACTAGACACACTAGACCGTGCTCTGACGTACAGACTCTGGACATCACATGGCGAGGGGAGCGACTGAATCATTGCCCAACACCAGTTTAACTAGACACACTAGACCGTGCTCTGACGTACAGACTCTGGACATCACATGGCGAGGGGAGCGACTGAAACATTGCCTAACACCAGTTTAACTAGACACTAGACCGTGCTCTGACGTACAGACTCTGGACATCGCATGGCGAGGGGAGCGACTGAAACATTGCCCAACACCAGTTTAACTAGACACTAGACCGTGCTCTGACGTACAGACTCTGGACATCGCATGGCGAGGGGAGCGACTGAAACATTGCCCAACACCAGTTTAACTAGACCCATTAGACCGTGCTCTGAAGTGCAGACTCTGGACATCACATGGCGAGGGGAGCGACTGAAACATTGCCCAACACCAGTTTAACTAGACACACTAGACCGTGCACTAACGTACAGACTCTGGACATCACATGGCGAGGGGAGCGACTGAAACATTGCCCAACACCAGTTTAACTAGACACACCAGACCGTGCTCTGACGTACAGACTCTGGACATCAAATGGCAAGGGGAGCGACTGAAACATTGCCCAACACCAGTTTAACTAGACACACTAGACCGTGCTCTGACGTACAGACTCTGGACATCACATGGCGAGGGGAGCGACTGAAACATTGCCCAACACCAGTTTAACTAGACACACTAGACCGTGCTCTGACGTACAGACTCTGGACATCACATGGCGAGGGGAGCGACTGAAACATTGCCCAACACCAGTTTAACTAGACACACTAGACCGTGCTCTGACGTACAGACTCTGGACATCACATGGCGAGGGGAGCGACTGAAACATTGCCCAACAACAGTCTAACTAGACACACTAGACCGTGCTCTGACGTACAGACTCTGGACATCACATGGCGAGGGGAGCGACTGAAACATTGCCCAACACCAGTTTAACTAGACACACTAGACCGTGCTCTGACGTACAGACTCTGGACATCACATGGCGAGGGTAGCTACTGAAACATTGCCCAACACCAGTTTAACTAGACACTAGACCGTGCTCTGACGTACAGACTCTGGACATCGCATGGCGAGGGCAGCGACTGAAACATTGCCCAACACCAGTTTAACTAGACACTAGACCGTGCTCTGACGTACAGACTCTGGACATCGCATGGCGAGGGGAGCGACTGAAACATTGCCCAACACCAGTTTAACTAGACCCATTAGACCGTGCTCTGACGTACAGACTCTGGACATCACATGGCGAGGGGAGCGACTGAAACATTGCCCAATACCAGTTTAACTAGACACACTAGACCGTGCTCTGACGTACATACTCTGGACATCACATGGCGAGGGGAGCGACTGAAACATTTCCCAACAACAGTTTAACTAGACAAACTAGACCGTGCACAAACGGACAGACTCTGGACATCACATGGCGAGGGGAGCGACTGAAACATTGCCCAACAACAGTTTAACTAGACACACTAGACCGTGCTCTGACGTACAGTCTCTGGACATCACATGGCGAGGGGAGCGACTGAAACATTGCCCAATACCAGTTTAACTAGACACACTAGACCGTGCTCTGACGTACAGACTCTGGACATCACATGGCGAGGGGAGCGACTGAAACATTGCCCAACACCAGTTTAACTAGACACTAGACCGTGCCCTGACGTACAGACTCTGGACATCGCATGGCGAGGGCAGCGACTGAAACATTGCCCAACACCAGTTTAACTAGACACTAGACCGTGCTCTGACGTACAGACTCTGGACATCGCATGGCGAGGGGAGCGACTGAAACATTGCCCAACACCAGTTTAACTAGACCCATTAGACCGTGCTCTGACGTACAGACTCTGGACATCACATGGCGAGGGGAGCGACTGAAACATTGCCCAGTACCAGTTTAACTAGGCACACTAGACCGTGCTCTGACGTACATACCCTGGACATCACATGGCGAGGGGAGCGACTGAAACATTGCCCAACACCAGTTTAACTAGACACACTAGACCGTGCACTAACGTACAGACTCTGGATATCACATGGCGAGGGGAGCGACTGAAACATTGCCCAACACCAGTTTAACTAGACACACTAGACCGTGCTCTGACGTACAGACTCTGGACATCACATGGCGAGGGGAGCGACTGAAACATTGCCAAACACCAGTTTAACTAGACACACTAGACCGTGCTCTGACGTACTGACTCTGGACATCGCATGGCGAGGGGAGCGACTGAAACATTGCCCAACACCAATTTAACTAGACACACTAGACCGTGCTCTGACGTACAGACTCTGGACATCACATGGCGAGAGGAGCGACTGAAACATTGCCCAACACCAGTTTAACTAGACACACTAAACCGTGCTCTGACGTACAGACTCTGGACATCACATGGCGAGGGGAGTGACTGAAACATTGCCCAACACCAGTTTAACTAGACACACTAGACCGTGCTCTGACGTACAGACTCTGGACATCACATGGCGAGGGGAGCGACTGAAACATTGCCCAACACCAGTTTAACTAGACACACTAGACCGTGCTCTGACGTACAGACTCTGGACATCACATGGCGAGGGGAGCGACTGAAACATTGCCCAACACCAGTTTAACTAGACACACTAGACCGTGCTCTGACGTACAGACTCTGGACATCACATGGCGAGGGGAGCGACTGAAACATTGCCTAACACCAGTTTAACTAGACACTAGACCGTGCTCTGACGTACAGACTCTGGACATCGCATGGCGAGGGGAGCGACTGAAACATTGCCCAACACCAGTTTAACTAGACACTAGACCGTGCTCTGACGTACAGACTCTGGACATCGCATGGCGAGGGGAGCGACTGAAACATTGCCCAACACCAGTTTAACTAGACCCATTAGACCGTGCTCTGACGTGCAGACTCTGGACATCACATGGCGAGGGGAGCGACTGAAACATTGCCCAACACCAGTTTAACTAGACACACTAGACCGTGCACTAACCTACAGACTCTGGACATCACATGGCGAGGGGAGCGACTGAAACATTGCCCAACACCAGTTTAACTAGACACACTAGACCGTGCTCTGACGTACAGACTCTGAACATCACATGGCGAGGGGAGCGACTGAAACATTGCCCAACACCAGTTTAACTAGACACACTAGACCGTGCTCTGACGTACAGACTCTGGACATCACATGGCGAGGGGAGCGACTGAAACATTGCCCAATACCAGTTTAACTAGACACACTTGACCGTGCTCTGACGTACAGACATCAAAGTCTTAACACGAAACAGAAGGTCAGTGCTCGCCATGGCATACTCAAGAAGCTGATCGGCAGCACCTGGGGAGCCAGCCCGCACATCCTGCGGACTTCCGGCCTTGCACTGTGTGTGTCAGCCGCTCCTGTGTGGAACGCTTCAGTACATGCTAAGCAGGTTGATACTGCTGTCGACGACACTGCAAGGATAATCTAGGGATGCCTGAAACCAACACCAGTGCACAAACTATATCCTATTTTTGGAATAGCCCCACCCAACATCCCGAGGGCCACTGCTGCGAACGCCGAGAGAAGAAAGCAGGAGAATGACCATCGACATCCACTATATGGTCACCAGGCAGCAAGGTCTCGCCTCAGATCCCGCAAGAGTTTCCTTGCTAGGACTCTGCCGCTGGTGAGAACGCCAGAGATAACTCGTCTCAACAGATGGAGGAGCTCACTGCCCACAGACATGTCACCAAAGGAAGAACTGGTTCCTGGCGCCGACCTACCTTATCCTTTGTGGATGTCCCTTCACCGCTTAAGAGTGGGTGTCTATCGATGAAAGGCCAACCTGCAAAAATGGGGGATCCTTCCAGCAGGCGCAGACACCTCTTGTGAATGTGGAGCTGAACAAGAACCAAGCCATCTACTTATCTGCCTCCTCCTGGACAACCCATGCACAATGGAGGATGTTTCTAGAGGAAGTAATAAGGCTATCGCAGCTGAAATGTTTTGGAAATGTTGAGCGAACACGTCACTGAATGACTTATCTTTTTGTAGAAATGATTTTGTTGTTGCTGACCCTCCTGCACTACATAGCTACCTGTAACAACATGTAATAAGCTTTTTATTGTTTAAACGTTATAACAACCTCGCTACTTGTATGCACGTAGGGTTATGCCCTAGTACAAATCTCAAGTCTGGGGTAAATAAAGAGAGACATAAAAGTGTTTTACTTTCGTAAACTTAACTATAATGCATAGTACCCTGAGAACTCGCACGTCCAAATCCTATCATGGGTTAAGAAAATATCAAGAAAAGTGTAGTAAGGCTCTTTAAACAAAAAATGAAAAATAAAAAGTAAATCGAAATAAAATTTATATAAATTATATATTAAACAAGCTGACCCGGCAGACGTTGTCCTGCCAATCAAAGAAAGTGTTGTAACTTTGTTTCTTGAAGTGCTTTTGGATACTCAATATTTTTTTCTATTTCTGTTGGCTGCCTCTAAACTATCGTGAATTGAATTAAATAATTTAGAAACATTCGTTGGAGCGTGCACAACAACTCTCCAAAGTTTCATCGCAAACGGATAAATGGCATTTAACGCATACGGGATTTGGTTTAAATGATTCGTGCGCTGTCACTCATTTGTTGAATCTACTCGTGCTCTGCCAACTGTGAAATGGATTTACTAAGTTAGAAAGCTTCACGTAAGTGTTCACAACAACTCATCAAAGTTTCATCGCAATCGATGAATAGTATATGAACGCATACAGGATTTTGTTGGAACGCTTCGCGCGTCGTCACTCATTTGTTACATCTACTCGTGCGCTACCAATATTGTAAAATGGATTTACCAAGTTGAACACCTTCCCTGGCGTGTACACAACAACTCATCAAAGTTTCATCGGAATCGGATGAATGACATATGAACGCATAAGTGATTTTCTTTAAACGATTCGCGTGCCGTCACTCATTTGTTTAATCTACTCATGCGCAACCTATTGTAAAATAGATTAACTAAGCCTGAAACCTTCTCTGGCGTGCACTCAATGATTCACCAAGGTTTGATCGCAATCGGATGAATGATATATGACCGCATGCGGGACATTGTGGAAACGATTCGCGCGCCGTCGCTAATTTGTTGAATCTACTCGTGCGTTACTTATTAAAAACTGGATTAACTAAGACAGAAACATTTCCTGGAGTGTACACAACAATTCACCAAAGTTTCATCGCAATCGGATAAATGGTATATGGACGCATACGGTACTTTGTTGAAATGATTCGCGTGCCGTCACACATTTGTTGAATCTATTCGTGCGCTACCTATTGTAAAATGGATTTATTAAGCCAGAAACCTTCCGTAGGGTGTACACAACATCTCACCCAAGTTTCATCGTAATCGGACGAATGGTATTTGAACGCATACGGGACCTTATTGAAACGCATCGTGCGTCGTCGCTCATTTGTTGAATCTACTCGTGCCAAACCTCCTGTGAAATGGATTTACTAAGTTAGAAACCCTCACGTAAGTGTACACAACATCTCACCCAAGTTTCATGGCAATCGGATGAATGGTATATGAACGCATACGGGACTTTGAAACGCTCTAACGTGCGGAGACAAACAGTAGAATTCGACATCACTGCCACCTTTGCTATATAACACAACTTTTCGCCACGGGCGGAGTGTATGTAATGGCAGTAGTTGCACAGGTTGCGACCAGGTGGCTCTAACGTGCAGAGACGAACCGTCCAAAGACATCAGCTTTCACGAAGGCCAAGGCTAGTGGTTTCCATGACGACTGTTTTTGACTGTATATTGTGGTTCTAAAATTGTGTGTAAATTGTGGTTCTAAAATAGTGTTCATTCCACCGACCGGGTCAGATTGTGAATCTAACCCATACATGGACCCACCCTAATATTCATACCAAATTCCATCAAAGTCGGCCCAGGCGTTTAGGAGGAGTTCAGTCACATACACACGTGTCGAAGAATTATATATATTCAAAAAGAGGGTGACACCCCGAGTCCTACAACACACCACACATCTAAATCCGACCATGGTCCAGGATATATTAACAAAAGTGTAGTTAGTTATTGAAGTTTCAAGGGGCGGAATTACGAGGTCATCTGCCCCAAACAAAACTGTAGTTAGGCCATTTTGACAAAAATAAAAAATAAAAATAAATGGTATATAAAAATATATAAATAATACATTAAATATTAAATACAATTCAAGAGTCAATAAATCAAAATGTGTAGTTGGGCCCTTTGTCAAAATGTGGAAAAATAAATAAGAAATTCAAAAGGGGGGCCTCACCCCGAGTCCTACAACACACCACACATCTAAATCCAACCATGTGAGTAGTGAGTTTCGGCCGGTTCTACAGCCTCCTCCACCTCCCCACCTCTAAGATGGTGGCGGTACGATATCTCGCGAACCCATGGTCGGATTTTAACAAATGCGGTGTCGTAGGACTCGGGCTGATGCCCTCTTTCCTATGGACACCATATTTCCACCACAATATAAAACCTACCCCTACTAGGGGGCCAAAGAATAATTTTTAGGTAAACATTGCTTTCCTTGCGCAAGATGCATGCAGTTTAATGCTAAGATTAAATTAAACGTTGTTCCGCATGAAACGCATGCATACAAATGAATGCCACTATGATTTATCATTTTTGTTTTTTGTTTTTACGCATGCCCCCTCATGGATTTTTAAGAGGGTGTGCTTTTTTAAAGATGGCGGCTGTAGTGTAACCTAACCTAACCCAATCCACGAGGGGTGATTAAAAAGTATTAGAAGTGGTGCTTCTCGATCGGCAAACCAATAATCAAAGAGGGGAATGTCAGACCTTGAGGCGATAACCCCCTTTGATTGATCCTTGTTGATTTTTCCCCGTTGAGTAGCCCCTGTAGACTAGCCCTTTTGGACGGGTCCTTTATGAAGGGAGTCATTTTGACGGATCCTTTTTGACAGGTCCTTTTTTGACGGGTCCTTATTGACGAGTCCCTGTGGACGGGTCATTGTTGACGAGTCCCTGTGAACGGGTCCTTGTTGAGAGCCCCTGTGGACGGGTCCCTTTCGACAGGTCCCTGTTGACAAGTCCCTGTTGACGGGTCCCTGTGGACGGGTCCCTGTGGACGTGTCCTTTTTGACGGTCCTTTTGACTGATCCATTTGGACCGGTCCCTTTGGACCGGTCTCTTTGGACTGGTCCCTATGGACTGGCCCATGAAATTTATCCAAATTATATCAAAGGGCCTAACTACATTTGGGTGTAAAGCAGTGTGTTGAACTGACGTTGTTCACCAGTCCTCACTACTACAATCTGGTAACGATATGAAAGGAAATTGACGAAATACATGTGAACACTTGCGAGATGTCATTATTGCCGACCCCTTGTGAAAACCACATGTAAGCTAACAAGTCACATTCTGTTTGGTTTGTATAAGCGTAAAACCTGGTGGATAGAGGACTTGCCTGGGGGCTAACTGCAAAACTTGGTGGATGAATATGTTCTAGTGCAATGGTTAATGAACACACCCTAGTACACGAGGCATATGCAATTTGAGGACAGGCCAAGGGACCTAACTTGGTGGATGGATGTGTCATTTCTAGTTGAAAGAGAATAATGCATGTTCTTTAGATGACAAAACTGAGGAGATGGTACGTGCAGTAAACCGTCATGTTATTTCCGGTGTCATGTTGCTGACATGGCAGAGAGCACAAAGTTCTGTTGCTATGACTGACGCTGCAGTAATTTTAAACCGCAGGTGTTCATCAAGACAATGGGTGATGATCATGCAAAGTCAGCAGTAATCTGATACCGCACAGGTGTTCCTAGTGCACTTTGGACTGGCAGGTGTACAGGAAAGGAATTGCAATGATCAGTAAAAAACTGCTGACACGAGTGATGTAAGCCTATAGAAGGAAGGTGTCATATATTTCCCTACTGTCTGACTTTATTACTCGCTACGAGTGAACAGTGCATTACTGCTCAACATTTGCAAAAAAAAAAAAAAGCCTTCGGTGTTATTTCCTGTGTCATATTACAGACATGACAGAGAGCGCGCAGATCTGTTGCTATGACTGACGCTGCAGTAAGTTGAAACCGCAGGTGTTCATCTTGACAATGGATAATGCAAAGTTAGCAGTCATTGGATATTACACAGGTATTCCTTTCGGTGTTATGTTGCTGACATGGCCGAGAGCACACAGATAATGCAAAGTTAGCAGTCATTGGATATTACACAGGTGTTCCTATTGCACTTAGGACTGGCAGGTGTATGGGAAAGGAATTGCAATGATATTCAAAAACTGCTGACACGAGCGATAAGAGTCTATATAATAGAGGTGTCATATATTTCCGTACTGTCTGTCCTTATTACTCGCTACGAGTGAACAGTGCTCTATTGCTGCTCAAGAGTTGCAAAAAGCTTTTGGAAGCAAATCATTAAATTATTTTGCAAGGTAAGTACTTATTATTAATGGATTGCGGTTCCTAACTCACCCATTTTATTTGTACCCGTCTGTACATGTTAAAATAATTAATATCTCTCGAACCCATGGTCCGGTTTTGACAAATGAGGTGTAGGTGGACTCGGTCTGACGTCGTCTTTTCTATGGTCGACTCGTTATATTTTTCAAAAATTTTGTTTCCGAAAGTAGGTGATAGTTTGAAACCCAAACATGATAAAATGTTGTGCAATGGCTCAAACGAACGGTTTCTATATCCTTATTTTTAATAATGAAACTTTTTTATTTTTTACATATTTTGGAAAAAAAAAATGTAATTTTGAAATTCCTATATTTTGGAAACTAGGAAGTTTACAAGAACGTTTGTTTGCTATAAATGAATGGACCCTACGCCCTCCACCCCCAAAATAAATTTCAAGTCTGTAGGATAAATACTTGACAGTAGTGCTAGAAGGGACGTTCTGCGGCACTTAGGAAGTTGTGAGCCCCTGGTGGCCTAGGTAGGGAAGGAGTAATGCTAGGAGGGCGTGCTTGGATTCGTTTTTTCGCCTCGTTGTGCTCTTTACGTGAATGTAGGTGTCGAAAAGGTGAAATGCTGGAAACATGTTTTTTTTGTAAAACCGTGATTTTAGACGTTTTGTTATAACTCGCGAACCAATCATGCTAGAGGCGTGTACGAGGGGTCCAAGGACTCGGGGTGACGTCCTCTTTGCTATGGACCCTGTATAATATTTTTTTTAAATTTGAAAATTTTTGTTTTACAAAGTAGGCGATAGTTTGAATACCAAACCTGATAGAACGTTGTGCCATAGTTGAAACCAATGGCCTTTATGTCCTTTATTTTTTATAATAAAACTTTTTATTTTTTGAGATTTTTTGAAAACACTCACATTTTGAAAATCTACTATTTTGGAAACTAGGAATTGTACAAATAAGTTTGTTTGACATAATTGAAAGGTCCCTACCCTCTCTACCAAGAAAATAGATTTCAAGTCTCTAGGGCAAAAACTGTGAATTTTGATTTTTTTTTTAAATTTTTAAAATAAAGAGTGTTTGTAGACAGAGAGCCGGTAGCGCTGGGCGTGTGTTCCAACGAGGCTCTGACTGGCCATGGTGAATACAGGAAATGACTATTTCGAGGGGGCGATGTATGGCAAAAGGAGGGTTCGCTTTTCGATATTTTCCTATGACGAACAAATGAAGGTGAATATTTTGAAAATCCCTCATGGCGATATCGGTGACCGTGCCCGGAAGAAATGAATCGCTATTTTGGCAGGACGACTGGGGCTGCTTATGACGGTTGGTTTTGTGACATTTCCTATGACGGATGGAGGCGAATATTTGTAAATGTGTTAAGTGTGCTATGATTTTTTTACCCTGAAGGGGATCCTTAACATGCTAGTAAACGGTAATAAGCGAGACTACTGTCTGGCACAGTAAATGGTTTTAGAATACGGAAACCTATAACATTTGCTCGACCAAGTCATGTGCATGTACGCAAAGAGCCAAAACGGGAAGGTCATTGGCCTGAAATTTTATAAACTAAATATTGAACTAGGTAAAGTCATGTGTTTTAGGGTGAAAGTATGTGGTTAACATGATCATGTATTGAGGATGGCCGCTTGCTAGTAATTATTATTATTACAGTAAAATGTTTAATAATAATAATAATAATAATAATAAGACACACATGTTATCAATGCTAACAAAACACACACACAGTCCTGCTCACTGGAGACTGAATAGTGTACCAAGCCAGAGGACTTGTGAGAGAGACTGCTGATAAGACAAAAATATCTACGTCAGCAGGAAGAGAAGGGTCAGCTTACTTGCCTCGTGGTGGCTAGCAAGTGTGCTGTTTAAGCAGAGACCGCCATTTTGGTTCTGAGACAGTAAGACTACCGATGTATAAGAGGCAGCCATTTTGGTTCCTTATTAAAATCATGAAACTAGTATAAGGTACGCGAATCTTATCGCGTTTGAGGAATGTGGCGAGGCGTGGGAACATGTGAGAGAGAGACAACATTTCAAGGTTAAAACGCAGAGAAAATGCAACTTTTTCTGTTGCTAAGCAGACTGATAAGGTTTGAGTTAGTAATCCACTGGCAGGACCATTAAATAGACGTATACAGTAGAGCTCTGAACTGAACTTTGGAAGAAAAAGGCCTCTTTGTTTTGGTAAGTACCCATGAATGATTATTTTAATAACGTCACGCTAATGAACCTTAAATTTGTAGTTATTGATTAGGTAATTAATGATTACTAGAAGACCCGTGCTGCTCAGCAGCATTCACTTCAACAATCCTACAGCACTTCTGTCCATATGGCATTTGCATGTATTCATGCTAGTGACCTGAACAGACATTTACGGTACCGTCGCTTTTGGGTAAATGATGAAGTAGACTTATGAGATCAACTGTGTGGGTGTCTGCCTGTCCTCTGTGTGTGTGTCCCACTATTTACCCAACGTAAGCTTAAAAGGCGCACGGATGTTAGGTTCCAGACGCAATTCTGAAAAGCCGAGGTGAACAGCTAACTCCAAACACATAAGCTATACTCTTCTCTGAAGAATTAACTCGACAGGACTCGGCAGATTGATGCTGGCTAGGGTGATAGGTCACTCGCAAGCTCGTAAACTCACTCTGAAGCTAGTAAATTAAATTTCCACTGAATGGAGATTGCTGGAAGAAATGAAAACGTAAAAACACTTACAGTGGACGATGTGGGAGCTGTCGCGGACTTTCTTGCAGAACTTTTCATGCTGAACAATTCTCAGAGTATATCGATATGTTTAACGGTTTACCCAGTGTAAGCTTAAAATACACAAGGACGTTAGGTTTTCCTTCTACTCAATTCACTGAAATCGTAAATGCTCGGCTTCTTTTGGTCATGAATAAATGTTCTTCTACCTAATCCATCATCGAGAAATCCTTTACAGAATGGTGAAAACCGCATCAAAATCCATCAAGTTGCTCTCGAGATTACCGGTTACATCCAATAATTGGGAACTTTCTTTTATACTAAGTAGATAGAGATATCCACACAATTTAAGGCTACAGCGGTACAATTTGGTGTTTTGTCTACTTATGAACAATGGTATAAATTTAAAATAAAAGATAGGTCTCTTATAAGATATGAAACTCTTGGTTAACATAGAGAGGTGTGCAAATTAATAGAATTAAATAAATAATTTTAATTAGTCATAATTATTACTTTTATTCAAAATCATTTTATTAACCAACTTATTTTGTTGTCCTACTTAGTAGTGTTTCCTTTCCCGTGGAATTACACCTTTTACCTTAAGGAATTGCGTCTGGAAACTTTCAGATTATTGGATTCCGAGGGATATCTGAACTGGGTTCATTTTCAATTTTTCATTGACTTTAGAATTCAATTCAGGTGATTTCAGTGCATAGTTCATGAATCGTTCAATAGTTCAATAGCTTTCATCAGTTAAAAAGACCCCAAATCCCTCCACTCTAAATTCACACGTAAAGTAGAGTTAAGTGTGGCGTTTTGCATTTGCAAGGCTCCTCTGTTAGTGGAAATTCTAAAAAATCATTTTAATTTGAGTTTCTTAAATGAAGATATAATTAAGAGTCTTGGTTCAACATTTGAAGTAATTTCATCGCCTTGTAAACATACTTGGTGCATTAAACCGTGAAAAGTAAAAATGGAATTTTGGAAAACTGACATCGAATATAATAATTTGCACATCTCTGTAAAGACAGCTATCGCCCCCACCCCTACAAATAGAATAGTAAGTAAAGGCGATTGATGAGAAATGAAAAGATAACTCTCACAGAAGGAATTAATATTTATTAAGATGTAAATTTGATTGTATATATCTTTGTTATAGAACTGAGGTAATGAAATAACAGGATGTAGGATAGTAATCACCGATGTAGGACAATAGTATTTTTTTTACCATTACCACAGGACAGGTATCGTATTAGGGATGCGGACGTCCTTGTATAATTGTTATTTAATCTGTGCCCCGTTTGCTGAGGTATGTGCTCGTCCGCAACATTTGTTTCAAAATTCTAATAGTACTTCCTTCAATTCGGCATTTGCTGTTCGATTGCCTATTGACTCTATTTGAACTTTGACGTCATGAAAGGATTTTGCTCGCGATAGTGCGACATACAGTAAAGTTGTCCGTGGCTAAACACCAGTTGAGGTAAATAAATGCCTACTTGATCTAGTGATTGACCTTGAGCTTTATTGATAGTTATACAAAAAGCCAAACGTACTGGACACTGCCTCCTCTTGAAGGAAAATGGCATAGACGTATCTGATGGCGTAAGGTCAAGGCGAGGGAGTGGGACATTGTTTCCAACATTTACGCCAGTAATAATTTCCAGGTGTAAGCAAATGCCATGCATCTTCCAAACCAACAGTCTTGTACCGTCCAACAGACCTTGGGTAACATTAATATTTCTCAACAAAATCACATTTGAGCCTTCTTTTAGTCGAAGGATATGAGGTGGCAATCCACTTATGCCTATGCTGTCTAAAAATTATATTGGGAATTGTAGAAGTGCACTCTCATCTTCAGTAATCAAATTATTCACACTGATGTAAGTTCTCGATGATCCTGGGATTAGGTCTAAAACATTGTCATTTATTTCTTTACAATGTTCATTGTTAGGTGCTAAAACGCTATTTTTGAAAAGCGTGAAATATTTGTCAGCGTGGGACAAATTCTGAATTTACTCCATCGACGTGAGGGTATTCACCGTTACCAATTTCTATCAAGAAGTTTGCAAAGTAACGTTGATCTATATCCGCTCGCATGTATTTGTTGACTTTAAAAATTTTGAATAATGGCCAAAAAAAAGGAGAGAACCTTACTGACATTTGGACTGATGCTGCTTTAGATGCGTGAGGCACAACAGGCAATACCTGCCTAAAATCTCTACCTGAGAAAATAATTTTTCCTCCGAAAGGCACGTCGTTATTCATGATGTCCTTGAGCAACCGATTTACACACATCAACGCGTGCTTATTAGCCATAGGGGCTTCATCCCAGATGATAAGTTTTGCTGAAAGAATATAAAAAGCTTCCTTGCTGTTTACTTTCATTCCTGATACAGACCTTTCATGTAAATGTAGAGGTAACTTGAACTGGCTGTGTACAGTGCGCCCCTGAGGTAGTAACATTGCTGCAATACCAGTCCATGCAACAGAAACTACATTTAACCCCAAATTTGTGCAACTGTGAATCAAGCAATGGTAAAGAAATGTTTTCCCGGTGCCCCCTGGACCGTCAATGAAATATGCATTACTCATCCTTTCATTGCTCTTTTGTACTAACCCCAAAATTTCTGTAATTATAGCCGTTTTGTTTCCATTTGCTTGGTTTATCATCCGACTTAATTGATCTTCATTAAGTTTTGGATAATTCATTGGTAAATTTGTCTGAGGGAAATTATCAATAATAGCTGGCAATTCGAGAGAAGTAATGGGAAGACGATGGAGCTTTAATGTATTAGAAATATGTATAAGAGTGAACTGATATGCAATGTTCGGTTCGTGAAACTGCAGATAATCTTCTGATGATGAATTCTTGAAAATGTCCCATAACTATCTTACATTTGCAGGGGTCTGAAAGATACATATGTAAGAAAACAGTTGTCGTAACTGAGAAGGCATCTGAAATTGTGACGCTTCTGCCAAACAACGCTGCCATTTAGAATCGTCAATCAGCAAACCTCGCTCCTTAGCTGTTTATTTAAAAGTAGAATAGACAACTGCTTTGTATGTTCGTAGATCCTGGAATCTGGTAGCACCTATGGCGTGAAGCAATTACAGGCGTAAATAATACATTTCTGTTTCTGTAGGTGAAACATGAAACATTCTGCCTATAGTTTTTGAAACATGTTTTCTTTTTTGCCACTGGCAGTGGCTCTTATTCCAGACGAAATGTACTGGTGTTTCAGGATATATATACGGACTTCTGGCTTGCGAATCTTCATTTAACGTGAACCACGCGTGTAATTCCGTGTTGCGCAACTGCGCTTGAAGTAAAATATCAGGAGCGTTATCATTTTTAAAATAGATATTTTGCAAGTTTGGCAAGTGAACTGGTAATCGCACGATAGAATGTGACTGTTCATGCATGTGAAATGAAAATATCCTAATTGCGGCTTCTGTTGGACCAACATATCTAGCATTTAGGAAATAAGAAATTTCATCGTAGTTCACCGTTTCGCCTTCAGGACATATTTTTACAATGCAGCAGTCATGATCTTTATAAACATACTTGTGAATTTTAATATATAAGATACTTGTGGATGTATTTAACACTCCGAACACTTGACCGTATTTCAACATTAATATGAGCTTGCAAGTAGAGTAAAAGAAATGGATTGTAGGGAACAATGAATCGACTATCGATTTCAATGTCCATGCCTCGAATTGTTTTTATAATAATCCGTCCATTATTTCTTCTCCTATACGAAGGATAACCATTGTCATTATCTTTGGTCTCTTCCTGAAACTGTTTAGGGAAATCTTTCTTACATACGCCATCTTTCATACAGACTGAAGAAGGATTCAAAGATCCGCGAGGAAAATTTACCATATGACGCCTTACCAACTCGTATAAAACTTCATCCTCGAGATCTGGTATTTCGGCTGACACCACACTGTCAATGTCAGAAATTTCTCGAAACTTACAATCTTCCGTTAATGTTAAGAGTTCATGGATGTGCGGGAGACCTCGTTTTTGAAATTCCACTGTATATAGATATGCTTTTACAGAAAATTTCCTTAACATTAATCAATCGTAGCAATTCCTTTACTTTGCAATGGAAAACTCTCACTTCAATATCAGGCCTATTATTAGCCGTTTCCCAGAGATGAATGCTGTTAAGTATTTCTGGCCAGCCCGCATTATAGGTGAACGTAATGAATAAATCTGGCTTTCCAAACTTCCTCACTATCGCCATCGCATCCAGATAATTTTGCAATATTTGCCTTGGGCTACCTGTAAAAGAAGATGGCAAAACTACAATACGACCGACTCTGAGACTTTCATTTTCTGCTCGTACATGCAAGGCGTCTGCTAAACCGGCATATGTATCAACTCGTAACTTCGTTTGTTGATGACGTATATATTTTAACCGCTCATCTTCCATACGACAGTAGTAATCCACGAACAAATTTCCATTTTGCAAACTTGAGCAGCGACAACTAACTCAACATGTCCTCCATGAACACTATTCATAGACATATACATTTTGTAATCATCGTTCGTATTGATAGCAGTTTGATACCAGTTTCGTACATATCGCTGTTGTCAACAATAAACGAGGAATAATTATTCCACTTGTCTGTAACATGTTTTACAATTTGCTTTCTAACCTGTGTAAATAAACTCTGATTGTTGTACTCACAATATGCCAATGACCTGAACAGACAATTACCGTCACCTTTAATCTTTATAACATGTGTAATTGAGTGTCGCCTCTCATTCATCATAATATGATTCATTGTATTGATTGAGCACACAACCTATAAGGACGAATGATGAAACGAAAAGAAGATAGTTTTATAGCTGGTGAGACCAAAGACTATATAACAGAAAGATCGGATACACAGTACAAAATGGCGGTTCCAACATTCGACTGTAGCGGTATCTTCGTGCAATTAGTTGTCTTTCGTATACAGTATTTGTTGTCATTCAAAGAGATGTTGACATGGCAGTGTCATTAGCAAAATGACTTCTCATTGTGCATGAGCATTTCAGTCTCAAAGTAATCCGTTCTTTGAGGAGTTTTAATTAAATTATGTGCACAGAATCCCCTTCTGCTTATTGTATGGATACATGCGACATTAGAGCCCGAGTGGAACGGGTAGAAGTTAACGATATCATGTATGGATACATGCGACATTAGCGCCCGAGTGGAGCAGGTAGAAGTTAACGACATCAAGACGTAATTAAGTAACTCTCTGTTAGTATCAAGTTAGATTTATTATTGGGGCGGCATTGAATATCATGATACTGTGTTAGTCGTTGTTGCCTAGCGAAAATATGTCCGTCAAGTCATTCGAGTCTATTTTCGTGAGAACTTGAAGGAAGTAATATTCACAATTATTTTAATACACGAATGATATAATCAATTAAGGTGGGTATCAATCGACGGTGCTTGACGGGCATTACATTTTAAGACAACAAACGTTGTCGTAGCGCAAATACTTCCCGAGATATTTCAGTTTTAGTAAAGGGTGAAATTTTTTGAAGACTATTTTAATATAAACGATTATTTATTTATTTGTTTGCAGATAACCGGTTTACCTTACATGTCTGAGACACAAGAAACCATTGCACTTTTGAGCTCCCTAGAAGGAAACAGCAAGAAGCCAGTGCAAGTAAAGGTGAGAGATTTTTTTTAAACTAACTTGTTTCATTTTTTGTTTAATATTATTTTATTTTATTTTATGAAATGTATGTATTAACCTGAAATTAGGTATTTATAGCGGTTTATTTTATTTATTTTTTAGAAACTTGGAAAGAAAAGCCTTACCGCCGTAGCAGTTGCTGAAAACCCAAGACGCACTAGAGCAAAACCCATTGCCAAAGAGTGAAGTATTTAAAACTGAGGTAAGCCTAACATAAAATGCTATTCCATTTTACCACTACTGAAAAACACTAAAACCAAAAATACACATTACCTGTACATGACTGGGACGATGATTGCTTTATTGATTAATGGTCATGTATTGGCAAAAGATACAGGACCATATTGGTTGTTGACCGGTTGTTGACGATGATTTCATGTGTTGGCTTTTGTGTTAAAGTTTAAACAAAGACCTTGGCTAAAGGCATACGTTGATTTTTTTAACCAATTTTAGTCCATGATCTAGAGCCTGCTTAAGTGCCATGTAATGAACAACGTGGTATAGGATTTACTGCCAACAGGTGCTTACTGCGTATGACAAGGCTGTAGACTGGTGGATTAGACAGCCTTTCTTGCTAAGGGCCTCCTATATACCCTAAACCTGGCAATACATGTTAGTTCTGAACATTTAGTGGTTTATTGTATATTGAGTTTATATACAAAACTTATACAAGCACGTCTTTCACGCGGTCAAACTTCACAAGAGTCACATGCAACACGCAAATTATTTTCCGCTACCTAGCGGTAAATATGAGCACTACCTAAACAACTAGCATGCCACCTAGCGGAGGATATGAACACTTACTAGTTATATCCAAAGTGAGCTGAGGTTAGGTTAGGTAAAGTTAGGTTAGCCATGAAAATAAGCCACCAAAATAAGCTACCAAAAAAATTGGTTTTTACCCATGAGTTCTTGGGTTCCAACTCGACTATGCCCAGAATTTAATTATCATCTGAGAGTTGAAAGGTTAGGTTAGGTTAGGTTAGGTCAGGTCAAGATAGGTTAGGTGAGGTGAAGATATGTTATGTTAGGTTAGGTTAGTGAGCTGAGGTTAAGTCGTTAAATATTCCCGCCCTTTCAAATACTTTCCAAACCCAGAAAAAATCCACTAAATACATTGGCAAAAAGAACTTGTCAAATAAGCCAATACAAAAGCCAACACAAAAAGCCAACACAAAAAGCCAACACAAAAAGCCTACACAAAAAGCCAACACAAAAAGCCAATATATAAGCTTATGGTCGGTCACTCCATCAGCAAAACAGTTGTAACCTTTGTAGTGTGAACATCGTACTGACAGGTCAGTTACTACTATGGACCTTACTACAACCAACAAAGGTAGGCAACGTGCACTCTATCAAGGCTACTCTTATAACTATAATCGTCAGAATGCGAATGGAATAATATTCTGGCTATGCTCAAAAGAGAGTTCAACAAAATGTCGAGGCAATCTGAAAAGTAAAAATGGAAAGGTTTTAAGTGTGAGTGTTCATCAGTGTAATGCTCCAAACGAACCACGGTTGCTGTTTACAAACAATTATCAAAATGCTAAGAAGCAAGTTCAAGAAAACGATATTGCGGCTAAAGATAGTGCAGTGTTGGTTCAAAAGGACTTACCATGTCCTCAAAAAGTCATGTTAGGACAGTTGTCAACGTCCAAGAAACCTTTAGCACTATCAAAATCAACGCAGTCTATAAATGAAGTGGTATTGCAAGAGGATCAAAAAGTACTGTATAGTAATAATGATGATGGTGAAGATGATAATGATGATCATGATGATGATAATGATAATAATGATAATGATGATGATGATAATGGTAATGCTTTGTTTACACCTAAAAATTCATTTGTTAAATTTGTATACTGGAACAAACCCAGTAAGCTAATTCAACGGCTTCGACTCTTGCATGCTTTACAACAAGCTGGGCATACCGGTCACGATTGGGAAATAAAATAAATTGAACAAGAGCTACGTCGTGCTAAAATTATTGTGTAATGGGTCGACCACTTTGCGACCACGTTTACCCCCACTCTTGGTTCTTATATTTGCTTATTTGCTTCCACTTTTACCTTAACTCTTTGGATCCATATTTGCTCTGACATTAAACTATTATTCTTATTACCAAGTTAACTTTACTAGAGCTTAGTCTATGCTTGACAGATGACATGGAAGTATCAGTGACTAGGTGTGGTAAGCCTTATGCATACTATAAAGGATATTCATATATTGTGAAACGAACCAATAAAAATGGAACTGTTATTTGGCGTTGTTCAAAGCAACGTTCCATACATTGTCGTGGTGACATAAAAAGTAAAAATAGTGCGATTTTAAGTGTCAGTGATCATCAATGTAGTGTACTGCATGAAACACAGTTACCGTCGACAAAAAAATCAAGAAAACCCTATTGCTACTCAAAATAGTGGATTGTTTAATGAGCAAAGTTTAACCCCTGTTCTAAAAGTTATGTTTAATCCATCATCCACGTTGCAAGAGCCATCAACATCACAAACTATGCAAGAAGTAGTGTTGTTGTTGTCGTTTTAAGGAGTGGAACAACTAGGTCATCTGCTCTTGATATGCAGAAAGGTAGTATTGCAAGAGGATCAAAATGACTAAATAGTAATAACAATAAGGTTTTATGCCTATAAAACCACTGCGGCTTCCCCAGTTTTCGAAAACAACAGTAAATGGACATTGCTATAAAAGATCTACAACAAGCCTTGTGTTTAAAAACTATAACAGACTATTGTAAAGAGCGAAATAGTTGTATTCAGTGTGCATCTATTGTCATAATCATGTACACCCTGCAATGTAAAATATTCTAACTTGGTATAAAATAAAACAGCATTATAACATCATTTTGCATTTATTTACAAACTTTATATACATTTTTTTGGTTTCATGATAATAATTTTTAAGACAATACTAAAAACTAAAACATTATTATTCTATACACATATTTTCTTTCTTTTTCAGTCTATTGTCAACACTTATATTTTTCCATTATTTCACTTCTGTTTTTTTATTTAATTAAAACGAACCATACACCTCTTGTTTTTAAAACCATCATAAATTAAGTGTACAGGTTGCACAGCATTATTCACTTCATCAAAAACACTCTCCGTCATATCATTAAACCGTGTAGGCAGAAATGTCTCAAAATTTTCACAAACACAAAGTACACGAACACCATAAAGCTGTTTTCAATTTCCGAATCTTGATAATCCGGAATGGAATATGCGTAGGCAATTCGCTGAGCTTCTTTGTCTCTAAGCCACATGCTTGTCCCACAGCATTCACAACATTCAGTGTAGTAGTCGATAAACAAAACAAAAGCATATCTATTACACTCTACAACAGCTTGTAATAATATTTTGCATATAGGTATTTTGCACTATGCATTGCTAATAAATTATACTATTTATGCAAGAAATGCCCTAACTGTAGCATATACTACTTCTCTGCATATAGCACAAGTGTTAAGTGCCAATGCACACTTGACACAGGCTATCAAGTGTCCACAAGGTAAAAATACAACACCTAGTTCTTCTTGATAACAGATTTTACATAATTGTTGGTCACACTTTTGTATCTGTTCGTGAGACAAGCCTTCTTTTTTCAGCCTCATGTATTTGCTCCGCGTGCTCTAGCTCTAAAGGCACTTTTATGCCTTGTGCTGCAATTACGTTTTCTTTACGAATAGTGTTCACAAATTCCTGACCTTTAAGCAACACCATGCATCTACAGTTAGGTAACCAACGAGCATGTTCCACAAAAGGGTCATCAGTCATTTGCCAATCCTTTAAAGCAAATCCACAATGAAACCATATTGTTTTATCCCCTTCACCAGTATAAAAAATCCAGCTTCATTTAGCTGTTTTGTAAGGTTTTTAATATTAATGGCCAAACATTTTTATAAGATTCTAAACGTTTTTCAACAGAGCTGTAGTCTGGGTGTGCTAGACGCTTTAGTCTTGAAAACTCCCAATTTTTCAAAAGCACATGCCATTTCAACACTGTCTATGGCATATGGACCTCATATATCGACACTACCGTTGGCTGGTAATACATCATTATTATTATTTACTTGTGATTCAGCAACGTAGGTAGTAGCGAATGGCCTTGCGTTCGGAAAAATGGATACACTGGTATGTTATCCACTTGTTTTCCAAGCATGTTATGACAACAAGGAGACCATCGCAAATGGTCTCTAAACGGATCATCCCCTTCATCCCAGTGTGAAAGTTCAATACGACAAAACACACAGCGCACAACATTTCTCGGTTCAAGTAATAAAAGCCAGCTGCAGCAAGTTTATGTGCCGACAAAAAGCCTACAGGACAGGATTCAAATGTTAACCAACGATCGTTTTCTGATTTTAAATTTAATCCACGGGATAAACCGACTTGCTCACTTGTTGTATATGGTACCAAAGCCATGTGTTATAATAAAACTTTTTTCTTATTGTAAGTTATTAACGTTGCACAAGAGCACAGAGAACTTTAATGCACAATATATGCTTTTTCACTGTCTGTTGACTACGTTAATGGCGCATGACCACACCTAAAAACAAACAAAATAACCAATCACTCACTCAATCAATCAATCAATCAATCAATACTTGTAAATAAAACTTTAACGTTAATTGGCATTAATATATCAAAAAACCATTAAAAATAAACTGTACGTCTGCACTAACAGTAACCCATCTACATTTTTTAAAATAAAGATGCAGTCATTTACATTCCCCTTTAACCATTATATAAACAAAAAATGAATGTCATGTCATTTTGTTCAGATTATCTTGTTCACATTATCTTGTTCAAACCTGTGGATATTTGTTGAGTCCATAGGGGACGACACGCCAGTTGAATTAAAATTTTTGTTTTCAAAAAATCCTATATGGCGTTTTACTTTTCCCGGTGAAAAACCAATATGGTCTTGTACCAGTTGCCAATACATAGCCTTTACTCAAGAAAGCAATGATCATCCCAGTCATGTACAGGTAATAAATTTTTTGACTACGAGTTTTCAGTAGTGATAAAATGGAATAGCATTTTATGTTCGGCTTACCTGAGTTTTAAATAGTTCACTCTTTGGCAATGGTTTCGCTTTAGTGCGTCTCGGGGTTTTAGCGACTGCTACGGCGGTAAGGCTTTTCTTTTCATGTTTCCAAAAATAAATACAATAAACCGCTATAAATACCTAAATTCAGGTTAATACATGAATTTAATAAAATAAAATAAAATAAAATAAAATAAAATAAAAAATATGAAACGAAAATCAAACAAGTTAGTTTTTAAAATAAATCTCACCTTGGCTTGTACTGGCTTGTTGCTGTTTCCGTCTAGTGGGCTCAAAAGTGCAATGGTTTCTCTCTCAGACATATAAGGTATACCTGTTATCTGCAAATAAATGAATAAATAAATAAATATCATTAATTACCTAATCAATAACTACAAATTTAAGGTTCATTAGCATGACATTATTAAAATAATCATTCATAGGTACTTACCAAAGAAATAAAAGGATTTTTCTTCCACTGCTATACTGTATACGTCCGTTTGCTGGTCCTGTCAGTGTATTACTAACATAAACCTTATCAGTCTACTTAGCAACATAGAGAGTTGCATTTTCTCAGCGTTTTGACCTTGAACTCATGTCTGTCTCTCACATTTTCCCACGCCTCCACACATTCCCCAATCTCGATAAGATTCGCATAACTTATACTAGTTTCATGTTTTTAATAAGAAACCAAAATGGCTGCCTCTTTTACATCGGTAGTCCCACTGTTTCAGAACCAAAATGGCGGTCTCTGCTTAAACGTCGCACCTGATAGCCACCACGAGTCAAGTAACTCGACACTGCACTTCCTGCCTGCATGCCCATTCCTGCCTTATCAGCAGTAGCAGACTGACAAGGCCTCTGGCTAGGAATAGTATTCAGTCTCCAGCGAGCAGGACTGTGTGTGTGTTAGCATTAAAAACATGTGTGTCTTATTATTATTATTCTTAAACATTTTACTGTAATAATAATTATTAGCAAGCGGCCATCCTCAATACATGATCACGTTAACCACATACTTTCACCACGTCCAAGAAGCACTTGGTCATAACCTACAACCGTCTGCCGTGTCAGAGAGCGGTCTCGCTCATTACCGTTGACTAAAACGTTAAAGATACCCTTCAGGTAATATAATCCTAGCACACTTAACACATTTTCAGCCTTCAAGTGGCAAAACACATGGGGGCTTGCAAGTAGGCTGCCAGCTACAAGTGTTAAATGATACATTTCATTTAACCATTCACAGCTTGCGTTTCATTCTAAATCTATCTCATTATAGAATTATCATTTGCATTAACGCTCATGTCTTGCCTTCATACAAATTCCTTGGTCGTCTGAACGTTATAGCTTCATATCCTTCAACTGTCCACTGGCCTATGAGCATGAATGAATGCCACAGAGCCGTGACACTACATCGACTAGGACGTTAAAGATCCCCTTTAGGGGTAAAAATCTTAGCACGCTTCAGGCGTTTTGAAATATTAGCGTTCATCCATTCGCCATAACAAATATCGGAAAACGAACCGTCGTAAACCGTCCCACCGTCCTGCTTAAATATTCATTGTTCTATTGGGATACCGCCACCATAGCTGGCGACAGGCTTGTTGACACACATTCCAGTGGTACCATCTGTCTTGACAACCACGCTTCATTTAAAATTTAATAACAGGTAAACATTTTTTTCAACATGTATGGCATTAGGCCCTTTGTGAATTATATTTTTGCAAAACAAGAACTACCACATTCGAAAGGGAGCGTCACCCCGAGTCCCATGAGTCCTCGTACAAGTCCATAGCAGCATTGGTTCGCCAGATATAACAAAAAGTCTAAAATCACATTTTTACCCCAAAATGGGATTTTGATCCTACTCGACACAGGCATTCTCCGCATAAGGGCAACGGGACGAAAAGAATGACACCTTGTACAAGTCTCTAGCCCTATTGGTTCAAGAGAAAGCAAAAATCACAAAAAGCACTTGTTTACCCCAAATCGAGTTTCCAATTTTCTAAAAATATAACGAGTGGTCCATAGGAAAGCCCCTGTCAGCTCGAGTCCAACATCCGACCATGGGTTCACCAGATATTAATTATTTAACATGAACAGTCAGGTAGAAATAAAATGGGTGAGTTAGAATTCTCCTCGCCCCCTACTGCACAGTTTTTGTCCTAGAGACTTGAAATTTATTTTAGACGTAGAGGGGGCAGGGACCATTCATTTGCGTCAAATAATCATTTTTGTAGATAACCTAGTTTCCAAAATATAGGAATTTCAAAATTGGACTGTTTTTCTAAAAACATCAAGAATAAAAAAAGTTTCATTATAAAAATAAAAATCATAGAGACCGTTCGTTTAAGCCATTGCGCAACTTTCTATCATGTTTGGTTTTCAAACTATCGCCTACTTTCGAAAACAAAAATTAAAAAATATATAACGAGTGGTCCATAGCAAAGGGGGCGTCACTCTGAGTCCAACGACACTTCATTTGTCAACATCCGACCATGGGTTCGTGAGCTTTCGCAAATATTACATGGCTGAGGCTTAGTAGTGGGGTGAAGTGGGTTCTAGAGTGTAATAGAACTCTCACTGCTCCTCTACTCACCCTTGAAGCCATTCTGCAGTGTTGCCACATTAACAATATTGTATCTTTTAGTCGGTCAAAATAGAAATGAAGACAGTCTTAAATCCATTCTCCAGTGTTGCCACATTAACAATTAATATTGTATCTCTAGTCGGTCAACATGAATATCATTGCAATTACTAAAATACGTGAAAAGAAACTGAAATAAATTAGAACGGTTTACAATTTATACATTTTATTGAAGACTTTTGAAGAAGGGATGACATGTTTTGCTCGTCAAGCGAGCATCATCAGATCCAAATATACACAACAAATAGCTCTACAAAACACCACCAAATCTACAGTGACTGTCCTTTGAAAACAAAATACAAGAATAACAGTGAGTGTGGTAACTATTACTGAAACATATTAAGACATAAAGATGAAAAGAGAACTATTCATTTTAAAGTCGCAAAACTTAGATATGACTATTCCATCAACAAATATAGTATTGTTCCCACAAACTAATCTATCTTCGTAGATTATAGATTTTCGCCGCTATGGATTAGCCCTTATGGTGCCGATATATGGGCCGAGGTAGCATCTGATAATAATGCCACCGGCCGAACTAATTATTTTTTTTGTTTTCTTTCCAGACACACAGCGCTTAAACTAACATAACGAAGACAACACGGAAACCATTCCTTATCAGATTATCTCGATAAGTTTAAGTTCCATGAATAACTGCATTAGTAATAGGCATTCTTTTACATGCTGCAGTCAACTGACTTCCCAAGTGTGTTATCTTCTGAAGTATATGAACTTGCTCGGAGCTAATGAGGATACGTGGGGATAAATATGGCTATCACTTTCATCGAAGGGGATATAAATAAGGTTTAAGTGCTAAGTGTAGTGGGTGAGAATAAATTTTCTACTGATGGCGACGGTTTTGATTTTACTGTCGAAAATCCACCTAATGCCGGAGGACTGTAAACGTATATGAATTTATAAATTAATCGTACACTGAACCATTTGGATAGAATTACTCTTAGCTTGGGATATTCATAAACAATTAAATAACATTTTTTTAAACCTTTGTCTGGAGCATCTCACTCTATGGAAGTGAAACTTGGACTATTGGTGCAGCAGAAAAGAGGAGAATTGTAGCGTTTGAAATGTGGTGTTACAGGAGAATGATTATCAGATGGGTAGATAGGGTTACAAGCGAAGAGGTATTAAGACGAGTGGGAGAGGAGAGATGTTTCTGGGTACTGCTAATGAAGAGAAGAGATAGGTTGGTAGGACACATACTAAGACACCCAGGAATATCAAGCTTAGTTATGGAAGGAAGGGTCGAGGACAAGAACTGTAGGGGTAGACCAAGGTTAGAATATGTTAAACAGATTGCCTCAGATGTAGGGTGTGGTAGTTATGTAGTGATGAAACGATTAGCTCAGGACATGGAGGCGTGGAGCGCTGCATCAAACCATTCAAAAGACTGAAGACTCAAACAACAAATAACAATTAACATTTTCATCACAAAATATACTATTTAGATTGTGTAGGCTGACAAAATTATATAAAAATTTCCAATTAATTTCTGTCTCACAGAATTATTTTTACAGATTTTATTAATACCAAAATGAAGTAAATTGTAATTATTTATCTTCTAGTTCGTGATTAATTTGTTTACCTGCTTGAGAAAAAAATCAACACACTATCTTGGAAAATAAAGGTTTTGCATTTACAGCTATGCATTAATACATGTGCTTACAAATACATTCATTTGTAATTTCACTAAGCTTGGTAATTTTAGTATAATCACTTATTAATTGCTGGGCGTGGTCTCCCATAAGTCCAACCCCTCGTCCACGTCGTGGGAGACGGGCAACGGCACAAAGTAGGGGATCGCCTGTAGGAGCGAGGTACAGTGGGGACTTTGTGTGCCCCGGGACCGTTACGGTAGCTGTGAAGGTCCTACAGAAACCCTGAAAAGTGACGGATAACGGGGCTCTGGTGAAGCTACGATAGGCCCAGCAAGCCAGTAGTGGATGAAACCAAATGCTTTCAAAAATGGAACGAGCCTCGGACATGATGGATTTAATAGACGACGACACGGCTGTACACACGAACTAAGATTTGGAACTTTAAACCTAAGAACGCTGACGGGGAAGGTGGAGGAGATAGTGGATATGATGGAAAGAAGGAAGTTGGATTTATTGGGATTGGCAGAAACAAAGTGGAAAGGGGAAGGAAGGAGAGAACTGAGAAAAGGCAATAGACTGTACTGGAGTGGGAACGAAGAGGGAAAGAGGAATGGAGTGGGAGTAGTAGTACGAGAAGGTTAAGAAGAAGAAGTGAGGAGAATAAGTGATAGGATGATGAAAGTGAAAGTAGCACTGAGGGGAGAGACCGTAGAAATAGTGCAAGTGTAAGTTCCACAAGTAGGTTGCGCCTCTGAAGAGAAGGAGGAGTTTGAAGAGGAATTGCAGAAGCAGCCGGTAGGAAGAAATATGATTGTTATAGGGGATCTGAATGCCCATGTAGGAAGAGAAAGATAAGGTTATGAGAGTGTTCTAGGACCAGAGGGTTGGGGTGGAAGAAATGAGGAAGGAAAGAGACTGTTGGACTTCTGCCAGAGGAACAGCCTGCTAGTTGGGAACTCCTGGTTTAAGAAAAGAGAGAGCCACACAATCACATGGTACAGTGATGACTTGACCACGAAGTCGGTGGTCGACTATATATAGTATGAGAAAGAACTAAATAAGAACATCACGGACATCAAGGTTATACCATCGGAGAACCTGGATAGCGACCAACGATTACTGGTAATGAACCTGAGAGGGAGTAAGGAGAACCAGGAAAGACGTACAAGGATATGGAAACTGAAAGAAGGGGATAGAAGGGTCGAGTACCTCAAAATAGTAAAGGAAGGAATTCCAACAGATGAAGAAAGAGGGGTGGAAGAGGAATGGGCTAGATTTAAGAAGACACTAGTAGGTGCAGCAGAAGCAGTATGTGGGAGGACAAGTAGTAAGAAGAGGTGGAAGGAAACACCATGGTGGAATGAGAAGACTAAAGATATAGTAAGGGAAAAGAATAGAGCCTTTAGGAGGTGGTATCAAAATAGGACGGTAGAGACAAGGGAAGAGTACCAGGAAAGAAAGAAGGAGGCGAAGAGAGTAGTGGCTGAGGAGAGAAGAAAGTGCATGGCAGAGTGGACAAAGATGATGAAGGAGGATAGTGAAGGTACAAAAAAGGTCCTGTATGGGATGGTAAAAAATAAGAGGCGGAAGGATCCTACGGATTATGTTAGAATGGTGAACAAAAGGGGACAAGAGATAGAAAATAGGCAAGAACTGAATAAAATGTGGAAAGAATATTTTGAAGAACTTCTGAACCCAAATGGAAGAGATGGTGAGGAGGAAGAAATCGGGGAAGAGGAAGATGAACTGCAAACAGAAAAGGACTTAACATGGAAAGAAGTGGAAGATGCAGTGAACAAGACGAAAGGAGGGAAGGCACCGGGTGTGGATGAGTTGAGTGTGGAGATGGTGAGAGCAGCAGGAGACTCGGGGATACAGTGGTTGTACCGAGTGATGATGACAGCATGGAAGGAAAGGAAGACCCCAGACGACGGGAAAAAAGGAATAATTGTCCCGATCTTCAAGAAAGGTAGTAGAACAGATTGCAGAAACTATCGGGGAATAACACTCATGAGTCATTGTGCAAAGATCTTCGAGAAAGTTTTGGAAAAGAGAATTAGGACAAGGATAGAAGGAGGGATGAGGGAAGAACATCATGGCTTCAGAGCAGGAAGGTCCACAGTGGATTTGATTTTTGCTGTAAGGCAGTTACAAGAACAGCACTATGAGTATGGAACAGATCTACTGATGGCCTTCCTGGACATTGAGAAAGCCTATGACAGTGTATGCAGAAACAAAGTATGAAAGTCCCTGGAGGATAGAGTAGAGAAATGGACTATAAAGAGGATAAAGGAGATGTACAAGGGGAGCGTGAGCTGTGTGAAAGTGGGAGGAGAGAGATCAGAATGGTTGGAACAGAGAAACGGCCTGAAACAAGGAAGTGCACTGTCACCGTTACTTTTCATTGTGGTGATGGATGACATAATGACCCGAGTGGCACAAGTAATTGGGGAAGGAAAGATGAAAGCACAGGTGTTTGCAGATGATTTGGGGAAACAAGGAGGAGGAGGTACAGGAACAGTTGGACGTGTGGGAAGGAATAATACAAGGATATGGGAGGATTAAATTTAGCATAAATAAGAGTGAGATGGTGATCACAAGGAAGAAGGAAAGAACCACAACGGGGAGAATAATTAGTGGGGAACAGCTGAAGAAAGTGGAGAGTTTTCAAGTATCTGGGAAGCCTGATACAAGATAATGGAAGAAACGATAGAGAAATAAATGAACGAGGGAGGCAGGCAGAAGCATGTTACGGAGCAAGGATGTCCCTCAGAACAGCAAAAAGATCATATATCGGACGTACTATGTCCCTATCCTGACGTATGCCTCGGAGACCTGGTTTATGAAAGGAAGGGAGAAAAGCAAAATACAGGCCAGTGAGATGAGGTTCTTGAGAAGCAGTATAGGAGCTACAAAGATGGACAAAATAAGAAATGAGAGGACCAGAGAATTAATGAAGGAGGAACCATTACAGGATGGTATAGAGAAATCTAGACTTAGATGGTATGGACATGTAAAACGAATGGAGGATAAGAGGATACCCAGGAGGGTACACGAGTCGAAGTGGGAAGGAAAGAGACCGAGAGGAAGACCGAGAGACAGGTGGCTCAAGGGGGTGGAAGAAAGCGTGAAGAAGACAGGAGAAGACTGGTCAGATAGTGAGAGATAGTGGGAAGACAGAAGACGTTGGAGAGGCTTGTGTTCCAAACAGACCTGGCCAGTGGCTGGAAACTGTGCAAGATGATCAATTGCTGGGCGTCAAAAGGGATAAGATGTCTCTCATCAAATCTTAACCTATTTGATGCCAAGCAATTAATTATTGCCCCTTTTCAATACATATTACAACGCACATGGTACATGAAGAAGGTTTTTCACCACTAAGGGTTAATATGTGACCTTTGAAAACTACTTTCATAGCAAAATTGGATTTGCATATGCTACATTCAAATAGGACCTATCGCTATGGGTTTGCACTTGTGCCTCAAAGGTTTCCTGTAAACAAATTTGTCTTTTACAGCTATGCATTAACACATGTTCTTACAAATACATTCCCTTCAAATTTGGCTTCGCATATGCTACACAAGTATGGATAAAGGTGTATCTTTAAATGTCCCAACAAATTAGGTTTGGCATATGCTACTTGGTCTTCTCACCACTATGGGTTGTCTTGTGTTTCTTCAAAACAATTTTGAGGGCACGAATAATGCTTCTCCCCAGTATGGGTTAACATGTGTGTTTTCAAACTTCCTTTCTGACTAAATTTGGCTCCGCATGTGCTACATGAATAAGGTTTCTCCCCAGTATGGGTTAACATGTGTCTTTTCACATCACCGTTCCGTGTAAATTTGGTTCCGCATGTGCCACACGAATACCGCTTCTCCCCAGTATGGGTTAACATGTGTGTCTTCAAGCCACCTTTCTGACTAAATTTGGCTCCACAAGTGCTACACGAAAAACGCTTCTCCCCAGTATGGATTAGAATGTGTATTTTCAAATTGCCTTTAACGGCAAATTTGGCTTTGCATGTGCTACATGAGTATCGTTTCTCCCCAGTATGGGTTAAAATGTGTCTATTCAAATTTCTTTTCTGATTAAATTTGGCTCCGCATATACTACACGAGTATCGCTTCTCCCCGGTATGGGTTACAATGTGTCTCTTCAAACTTCCTCTTTGACTAAACTTGCTTCCGCAGGTATTACACGAATACCCCTTCATCCCCGTATGAGTTAACATGTGGATGTTCAAATGACCTTTCTGGGCAAATTTAGCTCCACATGTAGTACACGAGTATCGCTTCTCCCCGGTATGGGTTAACATGTGTCTTTTCCAACGACTTACGTGAATAAATTTGATTTCGCATGTGCTACACGAGTATTGCTTCAAATTTTGTAGATTTGCAATATTTCTTTCAGATACGGTGCTGGTATTCTGTCCTGTAGGATTACATAATGCGTACATCTTCCTTACAGCAGGATCCGAAGTATCAGGATATCCCAGCCTGAAATCATTGGTATTAATACAAGGCAGTGTATTCATAATAATGTTGAATTATCAGAGAAAGGTGAGTAAAACTTTCAAAATCCAGAGATCTAACTTATGAAATGATAACTGGACCAACATTCATTAATATCACGACCAGGAATACTGTCCTTATCTAATACCTGGAACTGATCTCGTTTTTAGTATTTTATGCTATGTTCTTCATACAGTCTAAATATTTTCAAATTACTTATATACTATGCAAACAAAATTGAGCGTCACATCGGATTATTTGGAGTTATAGGTTTCCTTGATAAATATGAAATCCGTATCTATTTCAAAAGTACCGATTATACATTGAAATGACAAATTATTTACGGACACATTCTGTTTGCCAAATGTCCACTTTGTCCTTGATCGGTTAAATAATTAAAATTATTGAAAAGTTACGGAAATTGTGTGCTAATTCATACTAGCAGTGAAAGTGTTCAACTTATTTTACACCACACTAGCCAGGGATATGACTATTTAATAGAATCTGGGTAAGTGAAATCCATCTGACTTAGGAAGTGCGTGCTCGTACAGGTGAGAGAATAATCCATATTATATTCCCTACAGAATAGCCAGAATAGCAATTGGATTAAGGAAGGAATTTTGGATATGCAAGTCAAGTGATTTCGAAACCAGATGGGCGATTATGCCTCACTCTTGAACACATCGCGGATGAATGGTTTCTTAGAGCTACGTAAATTGTGTGGAGGTTAGTGATTTGCTTTAGGTCCAAGAAAATATCAGATTCTACATTTAATGGTGGCTTGTTATAATATACAGAAAGTGGTAACTCCTTAACATTAACCACTCCATATAGCGAATATTTATCCAACTCTAGGCTCACCACAATGTGACTCCCGTCTAACCTCATACTGTAGCTGGGAAAACGAAATAAGCTATTTCTCCCCCCAACGATTCAATATCTGGACCTCCTATTTAGACGTCAACAAATTCACACTTTGCACACTGTTATTTTAAATTAATAATCGATGTTACATTCTATGTTTCAAATTATCCTACATAAGTATCTCAGAGGTTTGTCAAACCTGGCACAATATCCTAAAAGTGATAATATAGAGTAACAGATTTCACTTCTTGCACAACTCCGTATTCGCGCGTGCAAAAGTGGCTGAGCTTTCACACGGGCGGCGTGTATGTTGAGTGACGTCACTCATTCTTGAAGTTACCATTCAATCTCCGCAGAACCTACAACCTTACATCCGAAGGAATTCGTTCAAAATATACTAATCTTGTCCTCGACCCGTCCTTCCTTAGTAACTGTGAGGTTTCAATTCCAGTTGCCTTAGTATGTGCCATACCAAACTATCTCTTTTATTCATAACCACTCGTCAGACTCATTTATCCTCCCCCGCTCATCCTAATACTCTTCATTAAGTAACATATTTAATCTTTTAATCACTATTTTCCTGCAACACCACAATCAAATATTCTGCAGCAAAAACAATCCAAGTTTCGCATCCATATAGCGCCAAGATCCAGGCAATGGCTTCAAAAATGACTTTTTAACACCTGGATCTATATTTCATTTAATCAGATGTCAACCCAATCTTTATATCTTGTTTGCTTTGTCCATTCTGTAACCAAGTTGAAGTCACCAACGTCTCTTAGTGTTTCAACAGCCAATCGATTTCAATATTTTTATTTTATTTTCATTTTAAATCTTCCTGCTGCATTCCGTTTATTCTGTTTGAAATACAATGATTTTTTTATGAAATCTTTCCTCAACACCTAGCACACACCGTTTAGAGACATGATCAAATCCTCTGGTGATGACGCTAAGATGGCATTGTCTAGGAAGTCACCGAGTTGAAATTACTTTATCTTCGTCCTCAATTCTACTTTTTTTTTATTTCCTTCGTTACTTGCCTTATCTATAGATTGAAAAGTACGAATGATAAAATGCAGTCTTAACTTATATCATTCTAAATACCAGTCTCTCTCTCATGTCTATCGAATCTAATAAACACCAGTTGGTTGTAGACACACTCAGAATCCTGAATTGTATTCCGAAACTTTTCAAACTGTCAAACAATATCTCCAATCAATATTATACACAGCTTTATTTATACGAAATATGCCATGAAGGTTTTCCTCTCAATCTTTATTCTACCAAGAACAGTCTGATACTTAATACAACTACCCTCTTTCCTCAGATTCTTGTTCATTGAACTTGTCTTTACCTAACGCGGCTGTCATCCCATCCATTTGTTTCATCATCAGCTTCTAAAGTCTAAAAGCCTTGTCGTTGCAGCCATTTCTTACGGTCTTCAGCAGGCCTCTTCATATTGGCATACGAGTCACATTCCATCTCCTTGACAATGTTCTTGAGATAGGATTGTCTTGGTCGTCCCCTTGGTTTTACCCCAAAGTTTTTCCTTAAAAATTACCTGGAGGAGAGTGTCATGTCTGAGTATGTGTCCCATGAATTTTGCTATCCTTTTCTTGATGGTGTTCAACAGGCATCGATTCTCCTGAATCCGGTTCAGAACAAGCTCATTTGTCATTCTTTCCATCCAGCTTGCTCGGGTCATTCATCTCCAAAACCACATTTCAGCTGCCTCAAGTTTTGATTCTTCTCTTTTCCCAAGTGTCCATGTTTCACAACCATAGGTCAACACACTCCAAAATGAGAAATGACTTCCTTATCTTCAAGTTGAGGTGCCCATTGAGCAGCAAATTCTTCTTGTTTTGAAAGGCTTTCTTCGCCAACGCAATTCTCATTTTAATTTATGAGATGCATCTATCTGTTGTCATAATTAATCACACTTCCCAAATAGCAAAATTTCGTTACTTGTTCGATGGCAGTATGATTTAACATTATATTAGCTAAAATTGGTAGATTCTTTTTATCAACCACCATTAATTTTGTCTTCCGAGAATTAACTCTTAGCCCGAATTTCCTAACGATTTCTGAAAAACTTCATTTCACATGCAAGGTTGGCTAAATATCATCTGCAAAGCGAATGCTACGAACCTGTAATACATTAAATTTAATCCTTTTGTTTTCTCTTTTAATGTATTTACTGCAACGTCTATATAGATATTAAAAAGATATGGTGATCGAGTACAACCCTGTCTTACACCTCTTCTTATTTTTGCTTCTCTTTTATTGCCATTAACTGTTATTTCGGTAGTTTGATTTTTATATTAGTTCAGAATTAGACGCCTGTTTTTCCAGTCAATCCCGACTTTGGCAAATGTAAGAAATAAGATTTTCCAATTGACATTATCAAATGCCTCTTCTATAGCAATGAATACTATATAGGTTTTTCGATTAACTTCTAGTCTACTTTCTAAAATCTGATGTAATGCTAGGATTGCCTCGTTAGTCCCTTTCCTTGTTTTAAATCCACACTGATCACTATCCAGATGTAGTTCGATTTTCTTGCTTATTCTATCTTTGATGATAATCAATAAAACCTTTGATGCATGATGGCTAAAGTTCTATAATTAGAACATTCACAAGCATTTCCTTTCTTGGGTGGTGTGATTGTTCGAATTTTAATAAAATCAGGAGGTACAAATCCGTCCTCATAGCATTTAGTAATGATTTGAAAAAGGCATTCCTTAATGCTTACATCACAACATTTTAAGAGGTCTGCAGGAATGTTATCTACACCAGTTGCTTTATTTCCTTTCAGTTTAGTGAGTGATGCATAAAACTCTGCTTTAGTTATAGTTGGACTTTATCATCTTCTTCAATTAGTTCTCCATTTTCTATATAAATACCATTGTCAGTAATATCTGGTCCATCATACAGATCTTCAAGGTATTCCTTCCGTCGCTCACATACCTTTTCATTTTCAAACAATAGCTTCCCTTTGGAATCCTTAACTACGTTGCTTGTGATGCGTTGCTGATAGCTCAAAGATTTCACTTCAAAATAAGCTTTGCCTCGTTTCCCATTTTTCAGGTCATCCTCAATACCCACGCATACGCGCTTCATCCAATTGTCTTTCTCCTTGCGACATTTCATTGTTATTTGATTCTTTAGAGACTAATACGCCTCAGTGTCTATACTTCTAAATTTGTTCCTTTATTCAATAAGCTCTGGGATTTCCTGGGTCATCCATTTCTTTTTTGGTTCCAATTTCCTTTTGTCCTAGTACTTCCGTTGCAGCTGTTTCTCAGCCATTTCTTATATCATCCCATCCTAATGTCTCATCCTTAACCAATTATCTAACATCTTTAAATTTTTATCTACATTAGGATTCTGAAGCTTATTTAAACACCATCTCTTTTGTCCGAATGTTTCATTCCTCTTGAACCTTATATCACATTTAGCTGCAACTAGGATGTGATCACTATCAATTTCCGCCCCAGGGTAACTATGGCTGGCCTTCACTTGGTTGCTACATCTTTGTTTAACTATGATGTAGTCAATTTGCAACCTTCTTCTATCCTCAGGTGCTATCCAGGTGTAACGTCTTATCTTGGGTACTTCGAAACAGGTATAGGTTATTCGAGTAATCCTTCTCTTCTTGCATTGACATCACCCATGCCAAACTTACCAACATATTTAACATCATTGTGAGAGCTAACGGAAGCATTAAAATATGTTTGAATTCACCTTTACTATGTCAAACAATTCATCTATTTGATCATACATTTCTTCAATAACTTCATCAGCATTTGTTTATCCTTCTAATAAAAACATTGAAGCGTTAGTCATCAGACTCATTGTAGGAAAACCTTCCCATCTGTCAGCACCTGCTTTCTTCTGTATAGAGATAATGGCATACTGTTCATAACAAGTTTTGCAACCCTTCACATACCTGTCAAAGATCCAAAGTATTAATAAGCGAAATAAACTGACCAGATTTTCAGCCCCTATGCATCGTAGAAACTCAGTCGGTACACAACCAATCTCTGGTGGTTCCTAAATACGTAGGTCTTCTAGCGGCCAACCAATTCTGATTCAAAGATTAAATATTCTCTTATATGCTCAACGGTTTCCTCTCCTCTTTCACTTCATTGTCCTTGATATTCTTAGCCCCATACAAACACTCTATGTGTTAATTCTATGAGTCTACCTTCTATTCTATATCTATTAAAGGTTTTCACCTCAGTCACTAATATTAGAGCACTTAAGCCATCTTTACCCGAAAGAATTCCTAATATTTCGATAAGCTGCATAAACAATTCCTACTTATAAACAAGAAATTGCGTGACGAACTAAAGAGACTACTTTTCTTAAAATGTAAGATTCATGCCAATGATTAATCTATATGGATCTATCTAGAATAATGACGAAATTAAGTTGGTAATATCGAAATTTCTAATTAGTTCAAAATACTGTATACCTGTCATAATGTAGCCTAATATAGAACTACAGTTGGCAGCCCTGGTGACTGAATATATTCTTAGTTCCATTTTTTAAGGTACAGAATACAAAATTTGGTTGAAGTCCAATGGATAGCATGGACGTTACATGCAGTTCAACATTGGATCTAACAGGGCACGTAAAATCATGTTGGCAACAATGACATACATGTATCTGAAATAATATGATCTATTGTTGTGTCAATTTTGAATGAAATCCATTAGTTAGTATAGAAGTAAGTGGAGAATTATTATTATTATTATTATTATTATTATTATTATTATTATTATATGTTTGTGATTTCATGGTATTTGTATTTGAACTGTCATCGGGTTATGTATCTAGTGTTAGTTATTGTACTGTACTTTTGATTCATTTAGGTGAAGTTAGGTTAGGTTAGGTTAGCATGCCATATTTGTAAGTGATTGTGTGCAGTGTCCATGTTTAGCCCTGTGCTAAAAATAAATAATTAAATATTAAATAAAATTTTAAAAAATATCCATTTACTGTAAAGACAGCTTTGCCCTATAGTACCGTGGTAAAAAAAACAATGTACTGTCGGGTTCAAAAGAAAGAACCAGCCCCATACTGTTAAGTCTTTTGAGCACGGACCAGTCCATAGGGGCCAGTCAAGAGCAGTCAGTTGAAAGCAACCAATCAAAAGGGGTCAGTCCAAAGGGATTAGTCAAAAGGGACCAGTCAAAAGGGACCATCGTTTTTGGTTGACCGAATAAAGATACTTCCACTCAGCTACCCTCTCGCTATCTTAACTGCTCTGCATTGTCTCTGGCCACCATCCGTGGCGGCCATTTTGCCCACAAGTCCCTGCCCCAGCTATGACACTCCCCTTCATAAGAATAACATAGGATTGGACTCTCGCGGCGGCCATCTTGCCCATTAGCCCCTGCCCCAGCTTATATTACCTACTGTCGTTTAAAACGTGTCTCAGTCATTAATTCGAAATAAAGCTAATTTAATATAAAGATGCGTCCACTAGGAGACTACATTATGATGAAAGCATAGTGATGTCGCTCAAAGAACAACTATATTAAATTACACTAGGATTTCACCTTGCTTGTAATTTATAGTTTAGGCCTAGGCCACGACTTTTGAGTTGAGTTCTACGAAATAATGCCCGTAGTTAGCATTTAAAGTCAAATTAATGCGATCGTTTGATGAATGAAGTAGCGTATAGATAGCTTCGGTGGCGTAGTAGGTAGCATGATGAGCTTCTATGTCCAAGATCGCGGGTTCAAACTCAGTCGAAGTCATCGACTTCTTAAAGAGTGTTAAATATCCCTTAGTATGCCTTCATTCGGAGGCGAAGTAAATGTCCTAGATTTATGGCATGTGAAAGAACCTTCCACTAACTACAATTGTGTGAAGTTAAATTTGTAAGTTAGATTTGATTAACAGTCTATTAGGTCTAACGTTCGCCGCCAGGAGACGGACGCGGTGGAATCAAGTAGCAAAATTGATAACAACTTGAAATTGATAGTGTGTGTTATCTGTAATTCAGGCAAGGACTGCAGACAAACACAGCAATCACAATTATCACCGGTTATTACACCCACCCAAAGTACCGTACACAGGATTACAACACCGCGCTGTCGCAGCCCATAAACTGAGGAACCAACCAAGGTTACCATATCTATAATCATCACCATAACTTTTATGTGGCAAGGTAACGTGGTTTTAGAAATTGGACAAAGGGACAACGAAGCTCTTGACTCCTTTGCCTTCTTACAAATATTTCCTAATTCAAGTATTGATATACTGCTAATGGAAATGTAGGCCTATCATCGTGCAGACTCATAGGCTCTGCATGTCACTAATGATCTCCCCAGGGCAATCAACTTGTGGGGCACAGTATTGATATGCTGCTAATGGAAATGTAGTCCTATCATCGTGCAGACTCATAGGCTCTGCATGTCACTAACGATCTCCCCGGGGCAATCAACTTGTGGGGCACAGTAGGCCTATTGATATGCTGCTAATGAAAATGTAGGCCTAACATCGTGTAGTCTCATAGGCTCTGCATGTCACTAATGATCTCCCCGGGGCAATCAACTTGTGGGGCACAGTATTGATATGCTGCTAATGTAAATGTAGGCCTATCATCGTGTAGTCTCATAGGCTCTGCATGTCACTAATGATCTCCCCAGGTCAATCAACTTGTGGGGCACAGTATTGATATGCTGTTAAGGTAAATGTAGGCCTATCATCGTGCAGTCTCATAGGCTCTGCATGTCACTAATGATCTCCCCAGGGCAATCAACTTGTGGGGCACAGTATTGATATGCTGTTAATGTAAATGTAGGCCTATCATCGTGAAGTCTCATAGGCTCTGCATGTCACTAATGTTCTCCCCAGGTAAATCAACTTGTGGGGCACAGTATTGATATGCTGCTAATGGAAATGTAGGCCTATCATCGTGCAGTCTCATAGGCTCTGCATGTCTCTAATGATCTCCCCGGGGCAATCAACTTGTGGGGCACAGTATTGATATGCAGCTAATGTAAATGTAGGCCTATCATCGTGCAGTCTCATAGGCTCTGCATGTCACTAATGATCTCCCCAGGTCAATCAACTTGTGGGGCACAGTATTGATATGCTGTAAATGTAAATGTAGGCCTATCATCGTGTAGTCTCATAGGCTCTGCATGTCACTAATGATCTCCCCAGGTCAATCAACTTGTGGGGCACAGTATTGATATGCTGCTAATGGAAATGTAGGCCTATCATCGTGTAGTCTCATAGGCTCTGCATGTCACTAATGATCTCCCCAGGTCTATCAACTTGTGGGGCACAGTATTGATATGCTGTTAAGGTAAATGTAGGCCTATCATCGTGCAGTCTCATAGGCTCTGCATGTCACTAATGATCTCCCCAGGGCAATCAACTTGTGGGGCACAGTATTGGTATGCTGTTAATGTAAATGTAGGCCTAGCATCGTGTAGTCTCATAGACTCTGCATGTCACTAATGTTCTCCCCAGGTAAATCAACTTGTGGGGCACAGTATTGATATGCTGCTAATGGAAATGTAGGCCTATCATCGTGCAGTCTCATAGGCTCTGCATGTCACTAATGATCTCCCCGGGGCAATCAACTTGTGGGGCACAGTATTGATATGCTGCTAATGGAAATGTAGGCCTATCATCGTGTAGTCTCAAAGGCTCTGCATGTCACTAATGATCTCCCCAGGGCAATCAACTTGTGGGGCACAGTATTGATATGCTGCTAATGGAAATGGAGGCCTATCATCGTGTAGTCTCATAGGCTCTGCATGTCACTAATGATCTCCCCGGGGCAATCAACTTGTGGGGCACAGTATTGATATGCTGCTAATGGAAATGTAGGCCTATCATCATGTAGTCTCATAGGCTCTGCATGTCACTAATGATCTCCCCGGGGCAATCAACTTGTGGGGCGCAGTATTGATATGCTGCTAATGGAAATGTAGGCCCATCATCGTGTAGTCTCATAGGCTCTGCATGTCACTAATGATCTCCCCGGGGCAATCAACTTGTGGGGCACAGTATTGATATGCTGCTAATGGAAATGTAGGCCTATCATCGTGTAGTCTCACAGGCTCTGCATGTCACTAATGATCTCCCCAGGTCAATCAACTTGTGGGGCACAGTATTGATATACTGCTAATGGAAATGTAGGCCTATTGATATGCTGCTAATGTAAATGTAGGCCTATCATCGTGTAGTCTCATAGGCTCTGCATGTCACTAATGATCTCGCCGGGGCAATCAACTTGTGGGGCACAGTATTGATATGCTGCTAATGGCAATGTAGGCCTGTCATCCTGTAGTCTCATAGGCTCTGCATGTCACTAATGATCTCCCCAGGTCAATCAACTTGTGGGGCACAGTATTGATATACTGCTAATGGAAATGTAGGCCTATTGATATGCTGCTAATGTAAATGTAGGCCTATCATCGTGTAGTCTCATAGGCTCTGCATGTCACTAATGATCTCCCCGGGGCAATCAACTTGTGGGGCACAGTATTGATATGCTGCTAATGGAAATGTAGGCCTATCATCGTGCAGTCTCATAGCCTCTGCATGTCACTAATGATCTCCCCAGGGCAATCAACTTGTGGGGCACAGTATTGATATGCTGCTTATGGAAATGTAGGCCTATCATCGTGTAGTATCATAGGCTCTCCATGTCACTAATGATCTCCCCGGGGCAATCAACTTGTGGGGCACAGTATTGATATGCTGCTAATGGAAATGTAGGCCTATCATCGTGTAGTCTCATAGGCTCTGCATGTCACTAATGATCTCCCCTGGGCAATCAACTTGTGGGGCACAGTATTGATATGCTGCTAATGGAAATGTAGGCCTATCATCGTGTAGTCTCATAGGCTCTGCATGTCACTAATGATCTCCCCGGGGCAATCAACTTGTGGGGCACAGTATTGATATGCTGCTAATGTAAATGTAGGCCTATCGTCGTGTAGTCTCATAGGCTCTGCATGTCACTAGTGATCTCCCCGGGGCAATCAACTTGTGGGGCACAGTAGGCCTATTGATATGCTGCTAATGTAAATGTAGTCCTATCATCGTGAAGTCTCATAGGCTCTGCATGTCACTAATGATCTCCCCAGGGCAATCAACTTGTGGGGCACAGTATTGATATGCTGCTAATGTAAATGTAGGCCTATCATCGTGTAGTCTCATAGGCTCAGCATGTCACTAATGATCTCCCCAGGGCAATCAACTTGTGGGGCACAGTATTGATATACTGCTAATGGAAATGTAGGCCTATCATTGTGCAGTCTCATAGACTCTGCATGTCATTAGTGATCTCCCCAGGGCAATCAACTTGTGGGGCACAGTATTAATATGCTGCTAATGGAAATGTAGGCCTATCATCGTGTAGTCTCATAGGCTCTGCATGTCACTAGTGATCTCTCCAGGGCAATCAACTTGTGGGGTACAGTATTGATATGCTGCTTATGGAAATGTAGGCCTATCATCCTGTAGTCTCATAGGCTCTGCATGTCACTAATGATCTCCCCAGGGCAATCAACTTGTGGGGCACAGTATTGATATACTGCTAATGGTAATGAAGGCCTATCATTGTGCAGTCTCATAGGCTCTGCATGTCACTATTGATCTCCCCAGGGCAATCAACTTGTGGGGCACAGTATTGATATGCTGCTAATGGAAATGTAGACCTATCATCGTGTAGTCTCATAGGCTCTGCATGTCACTAGTGATCTCCCCAGGGCAATCAACTTGTGGGGTACAGTATTGATATGCTGCTTATGGAAATGTAGGCCTATCATCGTGTTGTCTCATAGGCTCTGCATGTCACTAGTGATCTCCCCAGGGAATTCAACTTGTGGGGCACAGTATTGATATGCTGCTAATGGAAATGTAGGCCTATCATCGTGTAGTCTCATAGGCTCTGCATGTCACTAATGATCCCCCCGGGGCAATCAACTTGTGGGGCACAGTAGGCCTATTGATATGCTGCTAATGTAAATGTAGGCCTATCATCGTGTAGTCTCATAGGCTCTGCATGTCACTAATGATCTCCCCAGGGCAATCAACTTGTGGGGCACAGTATGAAGAAAATATGGAGCCTCTTCTGAATTATGCAGTACGTCTACTTAATTTTGCCAGCCTCTTCTTCTGTCGATCTCCCTTTGTCAATAGGAGAGATGACCTCCCTGCTCCACCCCTTTAAACAATAACCATAACTCCCTTGGTGAACTCTTGTTCTCTTCAGACCTTAAAAGCCTAGTCTTTCATGCCATTTTTGTCTATTCACTACCCTAATTCTTTGAGGAGTCGAAACTCTTCCTTCTGTAACTTAACTATATGTCAATAGGTGCAGGTGACCTCGATGTTACAAACCTTAAAACATTGGACCCTCCACCACCTGTCTAAATGATGCAAAGTGTTATAAGCCTCGCAACCAGTGAGACGCTGGTGATGGCCAAGGGGCTCTTAATTGTGCCAGAATTCAATGTACATGTTTCCTATCCAATCATCCTTCATACTTACATTTTCATTAGAGAGAGTTTTGCCTTTGAGCGTCCAGTCTAGTCTGCAAGCCTCTAATTACACACAAGTCGCCTCCATGATCCCCTATTAGCAGTTAGCCTCTGCTTCTACTCTCACTTTGAAATCATTAAAGACTGAACCTAACCTTCACCTCCTAGGTCTACCTCTGCTTCTCTTACCCTCTACAGCTAAACTCATTTACCTCTGGGTAATCCCTCCTCCCTCATTCTCTACACATGACACCACCATCTGAGTCGGCTCATACGAACAGCTTCATCTAGCGTGTTCATTTCTAACATAAGGTGGCCTTTATCTCTTCATTACCGTCATTGTTCCCATCTATTTGACCCAGAAATCATTCTTGCTACACTCATATCAGTTAACTCTAGCTTATGTACCAGCTCTCACTTCCATACAGCAAGGAATACTGAGCGATGTGGGGAGAGTTTCATTGCTACACTATCAGAATGCTTTGAAAATGTCGACCCTATTTTCTTCACCATAGCCTACAGTGCTACCAACCTGAGAGAATACACGGCCCATGTTCTGTAGCACTGTTAGAGATACCAAGAAACGATAACATCTTCTATAGTACATAAGTTAGCCAAAATGCCTTATCAAATGATGAAAATAAATCAGGAAATGTAGTAATAATGATTACTTCTCCGCTGACCATAACTCGCCCACAGTCTCCATTTAGATCACGACGTAAATATAGGTAAAAGTCCACCTCTGTCCGCCATTATGCGAGTGAATTATCGTCCAAAACAGCATTGCCAACCCCACGCATTCGGTACTATGTCACATCCGGTATCGTAACACAGCATTGCCAACCCCACGCATTCGGTACTATGTCACATCCGGTATCGTAACACAAACAGCGCCGTCAAGTGAAAGTGCACCAAGTGTCAGTCTTAAGTTAGACAAAGATTGTGCGTGTTACGAGTTAACAAACTCAAATCTCAATCAAGAATATCAAGACGCATCAATAATTTCCATCTAAACCAATGATTTTTGCCTAGCACAGTATTTTTATCGAGCACTGGTCGTTGCCTAGACCAATATTGTTAGGTCCAATCTAATCCAAAACCTACGTTTTGTCCAATCCAATGGGTTTTGACAATGGTTTTAGACTGCAGGCCGCGTTAGCTATATATACATCCCTAGTTTTTGTCAAGCACCAATAATATTTAATTAGTGTGGTGTATATTGTATCCCACATGTTGGCAACAATGTGTGCACCTCGGTGTGTGCCGTTGAGTGCACCTTGTTGACAGTTGAACAAGCTTCAAGCGCGGTCGGAACATGGCTGCTGTTGTTAAAAGAGCAATAAATAAAAAGATATATTTACATAATTTAGCACATATTTCAGGAGCAGTAGTGACCATGGTTACTAATTTGAATAGGTAATGTCCCCCAGAAGATGAAACAGAGTATGTAAAAGCCACGTTCTGGTCTCATTCAGAATTAATATATGTTCAACCTGCTCCCATTTTGTTCCTTCCACCTGGCATTCTACTTTCTTGCATTTCTTCCAATGAACAAAACCTTCGTCTTGGAAATGCTGATCTTCTTATCATACACCCTACATTTCTGTTCAAGTTGAAACATATTGGTTTGCAAGTTTTCAACGGAGTCCGTCATTACAACCAGGTTATCCGAATAGGCCAGACTACTTACCCTGAAATTCACCCTGCCAGTTTATGGCCTTCAAGAAAGGGTCCATTTAAAAAATACAATTATGGTTCAGTCCTTGCCTCACACCTGTAATAACTTTAAACCAAGAACTCATCCTACCATCAACTCTCACTGTATCCCGATTATCAACATAAATACTTTTGATTGCCTTTAGCAGCCTTCGCTCGATACCATAATCCCTCAGGATGCTAGGCATCTTCTCCCTGGGTGCTCTATTGTACGCCTTCTCTCGTTACACAAACACAGCTGTATATTCCTCACGTAGCATTTCTCAATAACTTTGCGCATACTAAAGTTTTGATCTTGACATCCCCGTTGTGGTTTAAAGCCACTCTGGTTTTCATCCATCTTACTCTTGGCCAATGATCGAACTCTCCTTTATACAATGCCTGAGTACACTTTGCCCAGGACACTTAGCAGAGAAATACCGCTTTGCTGTTATCTCGCTTATAAATTGGTGTGCTTACTGCTTTTCTCTAGTCAGAGGGTACATTTCCTAAACCCTATGCGACCATTTCAGCCCTGCTCTCCCACTATACTTTACAATTTATGGCTGAAATTCAACTACTCCTGCCGCTTTGCAACATTGTAGTTTATTTACTACCCTCTCTACTTCTTCAACCGTGATCCTGTTCCCGTCCTCATTCTCCTCCTGCATAACCTCAAAGTCTGCCACATTGCCAGATAAGTCTCCATTAAGGGGAGGTGTGAGGTTTTCATCATAGCATTACCAGATTTTAATCTCTTACATAGGGAGTTGCTCTAATTTATATTTATATAGCTTCATTAGTACTTGAGTTATTGAACATTTTTGTATTAAAAAATTGGTCCCATAAAAAAGTCTCTTACATTAAAGGTTTGGTTTGATGACACTGATTTTCTTCTTCTACATGTAGATAAAATGTATAGAAACATTAGTTGCTTCGGAGTTTGGTGTTAAATAGAAACTGTTCCTTCCAGAAATATTTAAACTCTCATTTTACAGATTTTTGAAAATTGATAATTATGAAAATTATATTAAAACTCAAAGCAGTTCAAAAACCAAAGAAAATTTACCTAACTGTACCTTTGGCAACTATTCTACCAAGTTACAACAAAGTGTGATGAGAATTGCACCACCAGGAGGATATTGTACACAGCAACTATTCTACCAAGTTACAACAAAGTGTGATAAGAATTGCCCCAAAAGGAGCATATTGTACACAGCAACTATTCTACCAAGTTACAACAAAGTGTGATAAGAATTGCCCCAAAAGGAGCATATTGTACACAGCAACTATTCTACCAAGTTACAACAAAGTGTGATAAGAATTGCCCCAAAAGGAGCATATTGTACACAGCAACTATTGCACCAAGTTACAACAAAGTGTGATAAGAATTGCCTCCAAAAGGAGCATATTGTACACAGCAACTATTCTACCAAGTTACAACAAACTGTGATAAGAATTGCCTCAAGAGGAGCATAATATACACAGCAACTATTCTACCAAGTTACAACAAAGTGTGATAAGAATTGCCCCACAAGGAGCATATTGTACACAGCAACTATTCTACCAAGTTACAACAAAGTGTGACAAGAATTGCCCCAAAAGGAGCATATTGTACACAGCAACTATTCCACCAAGTTACAACAAAGTGTGATAAGAATTGCCCCACAAGGAGCATATTGTACACAGCAACTATTGCACCAAGTTACAACAAAGTGTGATAAGAATTGCCCCAAGAGGAGCATATTGTACACAGCAACTATTCTACCAAGTTACAACAAACTGTGATAAGAATTGCCTCAAGAGGAGCATAATATACACAGCAACTATTGCACCAAGTTACAACAAATTGTGATAAGAATTGCCCCAAGAGGAGCATGTTGTACACAGCAACTATTCTACCAAGTTACAACAAAGTGTGATAAGAATTGCCCGAAGAGGAGCATATTGTACACAGCAACTATTCTACCAAGTTACAACCAAGTGTGATAAGAATTGCCCCAAAAGGAGCATATTGTACACAGCAACTATTCTACCAAGTTACAACAAAGTGTGATAAGAATTGCCCCAAAAGGAGCATATTGTACACAGCAACTATTCTACCAAGTTACAACAAAGTGTGATAAGAATTGCCCCAAAAGGAGCATATTGTACACAGCAACTATTGCACCAAGTTACAACAAAGTGTGATAAGAATTGCCCCCAAAAGGAGCATATTGTACACAGCAACTATTCTACCAAGTTACAACAAACTGTGATAAGAATTGCCTCAAGAGGAGCATAATATACACAGCAACTATTGCACCAAGTTACAACAAAGTGTGATAAGAATTGCCCCAAGATGAGCATGTTGTAAACAGAAACTATTCTACCAAGTTGCAACAAAGTGTGATAAGAATTGCATCACAAGGAGCATATTGTACACAGCAACTATTCTACCAAGTTACAACCAAGTGTGATAAGAATTGCCCCAAAAGGAGCATATTGTACACAGCAACTATTCTACCAAGTTACAACAAAGTGTGATAAGAATTGCCCCAAGAGGAGCATATTGTACACAGCAACTATTCTACCAAGTTACAACCAAGTGTGATAAGAATTGCCCCACAAGGAGCATATTGTACACAGCAACTCTTCTACCAAGTTACAACCAAGTGTGATAAGAATTGCCCCAAAAGGAGCATATTGTACACAGCAACTATTCTACCAAGTTACAACCAAGTGTGAAAAGAATTGCCCCCAAGAGGAGCATATTGTACACAGCAACTATTCTACCAAGTTACAACAAAGTGTGATAAGAATTGCCCCAAAAGGAGCATATTGTACACAGCAACTATTCTACCAAGTTACAACAAAGTGTGATAAGAATTGCCCCAAGAGGAGCATATTGTACACAGCAACTATTCTACCAAGTTACAACAAAGTGTGATAAGAATTGCCCCACAAAGAGCATATTGTACACAGCAACTATTCTACCAAGTTACAACAAAGTGTGATAAGAATTGCCCCAAGAGGAGCATATTGTACACAGCAACTATTCTACCAAGTTACAACCAAGTGTGATAAGAATTGCCCCAAAAGGAGCATATTGTACACAGCAACTCTTCTACCAAGTTACAACCAAGTGTGATAAGAATTGCCCCAAAAGGAGCATATTGTACACAGCAACTATTCTACCAAGTTACAACCAAGTGTGAAAAGAATTGCCCCAAAATGAGCATATTGTACACAGCAACTATTCTACCAAGTTACAACAAAGTGTGATAAGAATTGCCCCAAAAGGAGCATATTGTACACAGCAACTATTCTACCAAGTTACAACAATCTGTGATAAGAATTGCCCCACAAGGAGCATATTGTACACAGCAACTATACTACCAAGTTACAACAAAGTGTGATAAGAATTGCCCCACAAGGAGCATATTGTACACAGCAACTATTCTACCAAGTTACACCAAAGTGTGATAAGAATTGCCCCAAAAGGAGCATATTGTACACAGCAACTATTCTACCAAGTTACAACAAAGTGTGATAAGAATTGCCTCAAGAGGAGCATAATATACACAGCAACTATTCTACCAAGTTACAACAAAGTGTGATAAGAATTGCCCCAAGAGGAGCATATTGTACACAGCAACTATTCTACCAAGTTACAACAAAGTGTGATAAGAATTGCCCCAAGAGGAGCATGTTGTACACAGCAACTATTCTACCAAGTTACAACAAAGTGTGATAAGAATTGCCCCAAAAGGAGCATATTGTACACAGCAACTATTCTACCAAGTTACAACAAAGTGTGATAAGAATTGCCCCAAGAGGAGCATATTGTACACAGCAACTATTCTACCAAGTTACAACAAACTGTGATAAGAATTGCCTCAAGAGGAGCATAATATACACAGCAACTATTCTACCAAGTTACAACAAAGTGTGATAAGAATTGCCCCAAGAGGAGCATATTGTACACAGCAACTATTCTACCAAGTTACAACAAACTGTGATAAGAATTGCCTCAAGAGGAGCATAATATACACAGCAACTATTCTACCAAGTTACAACAAAGTGTGATAAGAATTGCCCCAAAAGGAGCATATTGTACACAGCAACTATTCTACCAAGTTACAACAAAGTGTGATAAGAATTGCCACAAAAGGAGCATATTGTACACTGCAACTATTCTACCAAGTTACAACAAAGTGTGATAAGAATTGCCCCAAAAGGAGCATATTGTACACAGCAACTATTGCACCAAGTTACAACAAAGTGTGATAAGAATTGCCCCCAAAAGGAGCATATTGTACACAGCAACTATTCTACCAAGTTACAACAAACTGTGATAAGAATTGCCTCAAGAGGAGCATAATATACACAGCAACTATTCTACCAAGTTACAACAAAGTGTGATAAGAATTGCCCCACAAGGAGCATATTGTACACAGCAACTATTCTACCAAGTTACAACAAAGTGTGACAAGAATTGCCCCAAAAGGAGCATATAGTACACAGCAACTATTCCACCAAGTTACAACAAAGTGTGATAAGAATTGCCCCACAAGGAGCATATTGTACACAGCAACTATTGCACCAAGTTACAACAAAGTGTGATAAGAATTGCCCCAAGAGGAGCATATTGTACACAGCAACTATTCTACCAAGTTACAACAAACTGTGATAAGAATTGCCTCAAGAGGAGCATAATATACACAGCAACTATTGCACCAAGTTACAACAAAGTGTGATAAGAATTGCCCCAAGAGGAGCATGTTGTACACAGCAACTATTCTACCAAGTTACAACAAAGTGTGATAAGAATTGCCCCAAGAGGAGCATATTGTACACAGCAACTATTCTACCAAGTTACAACCAAGTGTGATAAGAATTGCCCCAAAAGGAGCATATTGTACACAGCAACTATTCTACCAAGTTACAACAAAGTGTGATAAGAATTGCCCCAAAAGGAGCATATTGTACACAGCAACTATTCTACCAAGTTACAACAAAGTGTGATAAGAATTGCCCCAAACGGAGCATATTGTACACAGCAACTATTGCACCAAGTTACAACAAAGTGTGATAAGAATTGCACCACAAGGAGCATTTTGTACACAGCAACTATTCTACCAAGTTACAACAAACTGTGATAAGAATTGCCTCAAGAGGAGCATAATATACACAGCAACTATTGCACCAAGTTACAACAAAGTGTGATAAGAATTGCCCCAAGATGAGCATGTTGTAAACAGAAACTATTCTACCAAGTTGCAACAAAGTGTGATAAGAATTGCATCACAAGGAGCATATTGTACACAGCAACTATTCTACCAAGTTACAACCAAGTGTGATAAGAATTGCCCCAAAAGGAGCATATTGTACACAGCAACTATTCTACCAAGTTACAACAAAGTGTGATAAGAATTGCCCCAAGAGGAGCATATTGTACACAGCAACTATTCTACCAAGTTACAACCAAGTGTGATAAGAATTGCCCCACAAGGAGCATATTGTACACAGCAAATCTTCTACCAAGTTACAACCAAGTGTGATAAGAATTGCCCCAAAAGGAGCATATTGTACACAGCAACTATTCTACCAAGTTACAACCAAGGGTGAAAAGAATTGCCCCAAAAGGAGCATATTGTACACAGCAACTATTCTACCAAGTTACAACAAAGTGTGATAAGAATTGCCCCAAAAGGAGCATATTGTACACAGCAACTATTCTACCAAGTTACAACAATCTGTGATAAGAATTGCCCCACAAGGAGCATATTGTACACAGCAACTATACTACCAAGTTACAACAAAGTGTGATAAGAATTGCCCCACAAGGAGCATATTGTACACAGCAACTATTCTACCAAGTTACACCAAAGTGTGATAAGAATTGCCCCAAAAGGAGCATATTGTACACAGCAACTATTCTACCAAGTTACAACAAAGTGTGATAAGAATTGCCTCAAGAGGAGCATAATATACACAGCAACTATTCTACCAAGTTACAACAAAGTGTGATAAGAATTGCCCCAAGAGGAGCATATTGTACACAGCAACTATTCTACCAAGTTACAACAAAGTGTGATAAGAATTGCCCCAAGAGGAGCATGTTGTACACAGCAACTATTCTACCAAGTTACAACAAAGAGTGATAAGAATTGCCCCAAAAGGAGCATATTGTACACAGCAACTATTCTACCAAGTTACAAAAAAGTGTGATAAGAATTGCCCCAAGAGGAGCATATTGTACACAGCAACTATTCTACCAAGTTACAACAAACTGTGATAAGAATTGCCTCAAGAGGAGCATAATATACACAGCAACTATTCTACCAAGTTACAACAAAGTGTGATAAGAATTGCCCCAAGAGGAGCATATTGTACACAGCAACTATTCTACCAAGTTACAACAAACTGTGATAAGAATTGCCTCAAGAGGAGCATAATATACACAGCAACTATTCTACCAAGTTACAACAAAGTGTGATAAGAATTGCCCCAAAAGGAGCATATTGTACACAGCAACTATTCTACCAAGTTACAACAAAGTGTGATAAGAATTGCCCCACAAGGAGCATATTGTACACAGCAACTATTCTACCAAGTTACAACAAAGTGTGACAAGAATTGCCCCAAAAGGAGCATATTGTACACAGCAACTATTCCACCAAGTTACAACAATGTGTGATAAGAATTGCCCCACAAGGAGCATATTGTACACAGCAACTATTCTACCAAGTTACAACAAACTGTGATAAGAATTGCCTCAAGAGGAGCATAATATACACAGCAACTATTCTATCAAGTTACAACAAAGTGTGATAAGAATTGCCCCACAAGGAGCATATTGTACACAGCAACTATTCTACCAAGTTACAACAAAGTGTGACAAGAATTGCCCCAAAAGGAGCATATTGTACACAGCAACTATTCCACCAAGTTACAACAAAGTGTGATAAGAATTGCCCCACAAGGAGCATATTGTACACAGCAACTATTGCACCAAGTTACAACAAAGTGTGATAAGAATTGCCCCAAGAGGAGCATATTGTACACAGCAACTATTCTACCAAGTTACAACAAACTGTGATAAGAATTGCCTCAAGAGGAGCATAATATACACAGCAACTATTGCACCAAGTTACAACAAAGTGTGATAAGAATTGCCCCAAGAGGAGCATGTTGTACACAGCAACTATTCTACCAAGTTACAACAAAGTGTGATAAGAATTGCCCCAAGAGGAGCATATTGTACACAGCAACTATTCTACCAAGTTACAACCAAGTGTGATAAGAATTGCCCCAAAAGGAGCATATTGTACACAGCAACTATTCTACCAAGTTACAACAAAGTGTGATAAGAATTGCCCCAAAAGGAGCATATTGTACACAGCAACTATTCTACCAAGTTACAACAAAGTGTGATAAGAATTGCCCCAAAAGGAGCATATTGTACACAGCAACTATTGCACCAAGTTATAACAAAGTGTGATAAGAATTGCCCCCAAAAGGAGCATATTGTACACAGCAACTATTCTACCAAGTTACAACAAACTGTGATAAGAATTGCCTCAAGAGGAGCATAATATACACAGCAACTATTGCACCAAGTTACAACAAAGTGTGATAAGAATTGCCCCAAGATGAGCATGTTGTAAACAGAAACTATTCTACCAAGTTGCAACAAAGTGTGATAAGAATTGCATCACAAGGAGCATATTGTACACAGCAACTATTCTACCAAGTTACAACCAAGTGTGATAAGAATTGCCCCAAAAGGAGCATATTGTACACAGCAACTATTCTACCAAGTTACAACAAAGTGTGATAAGAATTGCCCCAAGAGGAGCATATTGTACACAGCAACTATTCTACCAAGTTACAACAAAGTGTGATAAGAATTGCCCTCAAGAGGAGCATATTGTACACAGCAACTATTCTACCAAGTTACAACAAAGTGTGATAAGAATTGCCCCAAGAGGAGCATATTGTACACAGCAACTATTCTACCAAGTTACAACAAAGTGTGATAAGAATTGCCCCCAAGAGGAGCATATTGTACACAGCAACTATTCTACCAAGTTACAACAAAGTGTGATAAGAATTGCCCCAAAAGGAGCATATTGTACACAGCAACTATTCAACCAAGTTACAACAAAGTGTGATAAGAATTGCCCCAAGAAGAGCATATTGTACACAGCAACTATTCTACCAAGTTACAACAAAGTGTGATAAGAATTGCCCCACAAAGAGCATATTGTACACAGCAACTATTCTACCAAGTTACAATAAAGTGTGATAAGAATTGCCCCAAGAGGAGCATATTGTACACAGCAACTATTCTACCAAGTTACAACCAAGTGTGATAAGAATTGCACCAAAAGGAGCATATTGTACACAGCAACTATTCTACCAAGCTACAACCAAGTGTGATAAGAATTGCCCCAAAAGGAGCATATTGTACACAGCAACTATTCTACCAAGTTACAACCAAGTGTGAAAAGAATTGCCCCAAAAGGAGCATATTGTACACAGCAACTATTCTACCAAGTTACAACAAAGTGTGATAAGAATTGCCCCAAAAGGAGCATATTGTACACAGCAACTATTCTACCAAGTTACAACAATCTGTGATAAGAATTGCCCCACAAGGAGCATATTGTACACAGAAACTATTCTACCAAGTTACAACAAAGTGTGATAAGAATTGCCCCACAAGGAGCATATTGTACACAGCAACTATTCTACCAAGTTACACCAAAGTGTGATAAGAATTGCCCCACAAGGAGCATATTGTACACAGCAACTATTCTACCAAGTTACAACAAAGTGTGATAAGAATTGCACCACAAGGAGCATATTGTACACAGCAACTATTCTACCAAGTTACAACAAAGTGTGATAAGAATTGCCCCAAGAGGAGCATATTGTACACAGCAACTATTCTACCAAGTTACAACAAAGTGTGATAAGAATTGCCCCAAGAGGAGCATGTTGTACACAGCAACTATTCTACCAAGTTACAACAAAGTGTGATAAGAATTGCCCCAAAAGGAGCATATTGTACACAGCAACTATTCTACCAAGTTACAACAAAGTGTGATAAGAATTGCCCCAAGAGGAGCATATTGTACACAGCAACTATTCTACCAAGTTACAACAAACTGTGATAAGAATTGCCTCAAGAGGAGCATAATATACACAGCAACTATTCTACCAAGTTACAACAAAGTGTGATAAGAATTGCCCCAAGAGGAGCATATTGTACACAGCAACTATTCTACCAAGTTACAACAAACTGTGATAAGAATTGCCTCAAGAGGAGCATAATATACACAGCAACTATTCTACCAAGTTACAACAAAGTGTGATAAGAATTGCCCCAAGAGGAGCATGTTGTACACAGCAACTATTCTACCAAGTTACAACAAACTGTGATAAGAATTGCCTCAAGAGGAGCATAATATACACAGCAACTATTCTACCAAGTTACAACAAAGTGTGATAAGAATTGCCCCAAGAGGAGCATGTTGTACACAGCAACTATTCTACCAAGGTACAACAAAGTGTGATAAGAATTGCACCACCAGGAGCATATTGTACACAGCAACTATTCTACCAAGTTACAACCAAGTGTGATAAGAATTGCCCCAAGAGGACCATATTGTACGCAGCAACTATTCTACCAAGTTACATCAAACTGTGATAAGAATTGCCCCACAAGGAGCATATTGTACACAGCAACTATTCTACCAAGTTAAACAAAGTGTGATAAGAATTGCCCCACAAGGAGCATATTGTACACAGCAACTATTCTACCAAGTTACAACAAAGTGTGATAAGAATTGCCCCAAAAGGAGCATATTGTACACAGCAACTATTCTACCAAGTTACAACAAACTGTGATAAGAATTGCCCCACAAGGAGCATATTGTACACAGCAACTATTCTACCAAGTTACAACCAAGTGTGATAAGAATTGCCCCAAAAGGAGCATATTGTACACAGCAACTATTCTACCAAGTTACAACAAAGTGTGATAAGAATTGCCCCAAAAGGAGCATATTGTACACAGCAACTATTCTACCAAGTTACAACAAACTGTGATAAGAATTGCCCCACAAGGAGCATATTGTACACAGCAACTATTCTACCAAGTTACAACAAAGTGTGATAAGAATTGCCTCAAGAGGAGCATAATATACACAGCAACTATTGCACCAAGTTACAACAAAGTGTGATAAGAATTGCCCCAAGAGGAGCATATTGTACACAGCAACTATTCTACCAAGTTACAACAAACTGTGATAAGAATTGCCTCAAGAGGAGCATAATATACACAGCAACTATTGCACCAAGTTACAACAAAGTGTGATAAGAATTGCCCCAAGAGGAGCATGTTGTACACAGCAACTATTCTACCAAGTTACAACAAAGTGTGATAAGAATTGCCCCAAGAGGAGCATATTGTACACAGCAACTATTCTACCAAGTTACAACCAAGTGTGATAAGAATTGCCCCAAAAGGAGCATATTGTACACAGCAACTATTCTACCAAGTTACAACAAAGTGTGATAAGAATTGCCCCAAAAGGAGCATATTGTACACAGCAACTATTCTACCAAGTTACAACAAAGTGTGATAAGAATTGCCCCAAAAGGAGCATATTGTACACAGCAACTATTGCACAAGTTATAACAAAGTGTGATAAGAATTGCCCCCAAAAGGAGCATATTGTACACAGCAACTATTCTACCAAGTTACAACAAACTGTGATAAGAATTGCCTCAAGAGGAGCATAATATACACAGCAACTATTGCACCAAGTTACAACAAAGTGTGATAAGAATTGCCCCAAGATGAGCATGTTGTAAACAGAAACTATTCTACCAAGTTGCAACAAAGTGTGATAAGAATTGCATCACAAGGAGCATATTGTACACAGCAACTATTCTACCAAGTTACAACCAAGTGTGATAAGAATTGCCCCAAAAGGAGCATATTGTACACAGCAACTATTCTACCAAGTTACAACAAAGTGTGATAAGAATTGCCCCAAGAGGAGCATATTGTACACAGCAACTATTCTACCAAGTTACAACAAAGTGTGATAAGAATTGCCCTCAAGAGGAGCATATTGTACACAGCAACTATTCTACCAAGTTACAACAAAGTGTGATAAGAATTGCCCCAAGAGGAGCATATTGTACACAGCAACTATTCTACCAAGTTACAACAAAGTGTGATAAGAATTGCCCCCAAGAGGAGCATATTGTACAGAGCAACTATTCTACCAAGTTACAACAAAGTGTGATAAGAATTGCCCCAAAAGGAGCATATTGTACACAGCAACTATTCTACCAAGTTACAACAAACTGTGATAAGAATTGCCTCAAGAGGAGCATAATATACACAGCAACTATTGCACCAAGTTACAACAAAGTGTGATAAGAATTGCCCCAAGATGAGCATGTTGTAAACAGAAACTATTCTACCAAGTTGCAACAAAGTGTGATAAGAATTGCATCACAAGGAGCATATTGTACACAGCAACTATTCTACCAAGTTACAACCAAGTGTGATAAGAATTGCCCCAAAAGGAGCATATTGTACACAGCAACTATTCTACCAAGTTACAACAAAGTGTGATAAGAATTGCCCCAAGAGGAGCATATTGTACACAGCAACTATTCTACCAAGTTACAACAAAGTGTGATAAGAATTGCCCTCAAGAGGAGCATATTGTACACAGCAACTATTCTACCAAGTTACAACAAAGTGTGATAAGAATTGCCCCAAGAGGAGCATATTGTACACAGCAACTATTCTACCAAGTTACAACAAAGTGTGATAAGAATTGCCCCCAAGAGGAGCATATTGTACACAGCAACTATTCTACCAAGTTACAACAAAGTGTGATAAGAATTGCCCCAAAAGGAGCATATTGTACACAGCAACTATTCAACCAAGTTACAACAAAGTGTGATAAGAATTGCCCCAAGAAGAGCATATTGTACACAGCAACTATTCTACCAAGTTACAACAAAGTGTGATAAGAATTGCCCCACAAAGAGCATATTGTACACAGCAACTATTCTACCAAGTTACAACAAAGTGTGATAAGAATTGCCCCAAGAGGAGCATATTGTACACAGCAACTATTCTACCAAGTTACAACCAAGTGTGATAAGAATTGCACCAAAAGGAGCATATTGTACACAGCAACTATTCTACCAAGCTACAACCAAGTGTGATAAGAATTGCCCCAAAAGGAGCATATTGTACACAGCAACTATTCTACCAAGTTACAACCAAGTGTGAAAAGAATTGCCCCAAAAGGAGCATATTGTACACAGCAACTATTCTACCAAGTTACAACAAAGTGTGATAAGAATTGCCCCAAAAGGAGCATATTGTACACAGCAACTATTCTACCAAGTTACAACAATCTGTGATAAGAATTGCCCCACAAGGAGCATATTGTACACAGAAACTATTCTACCAAGTTACAACAAAGTGTGATAAGAATTGCCCCACAAGGAGCATATTGTACACAGCAACTATTCTACCAAGTTACACCAAAGTGTGATAAGAATTGCCCCAAAAGGAGCATATTGTACACAGCAACTATTCTACCAAGTTACAACAAAGTGTGATAAGAATTGCCTCAAGAGGAGCATAATATACACAGCAACTATTCTACCAAGTTACAACAAAGTGTGATAAGAATTGCCCCAAGAGGAGCATATTGTACACAGCAACTATTCTACCAAGTTACAACAAAGTGTGATAAGAATTGCCCCAAGAGGAGCATGTTGTACACAGCAACTATTCTACCAAGTTACAACAAAGTGTGATAAGAATTGCCCCAAAAGGAGCATATTGTACACAGCAACTATTCTACCAAGTTACAACAAAGTGTGATAAGAATTGCCCCAAGAGGAGCATATTGTACACAGCAACTATTCTACCAAGTTACAACAAACTGTGATAAGAATTGCCTCAAGAGGAGCATAATATACACAGCAACTATTCTACCAAGTTACAACAAAGTGTGATAAGAATTGCCCCAAGAGGAGCATATTGTACACAGCAACTATTCTACCAAGTTACAACAAACTGTGATAAGAATTGCCTCAAGAGGAGCATAATATACACAGCAACTATTCTACCAAGTTACAACAAAGTGTGATAAGAATTGCCCCAAGAGGAGCATGTTGTACACAGCAACTATTCTACCAAGTTACAACAAACTGTGATAAGAATTGCCTCAAGAGGAGCATAATATACACAGCAACTATTCTACCAAGTTACAAAAAAGTGTGATAAGAATTGCCCCAAGAGGAGCATGTTGTACACAGCAACTATTCTACCAAGGTACAACAAAGTGTGATAAGAATTGCACCACCAGGAGCATATTGTACACAGCAACTATTCTACCAAGTTACAACCAAGTGTGATAAGAATTGCCCCAAGAGGACCATATTGTACGCAGCAACTATTCTACCAAGTTACATCAAACTGTGATAAGAATTGCCCCACAAGGAGCATATTGTACACAGCAACTATTCTACCAAGTTAAACAAAGTGTGATAAGAATTGCCCCACAAGGAGCATATTGTACACAGCAACTATTCTACCAAGTTACAACAAAGTGTGATAAGAATTGCCCCAAAAGGAGCATATTGTACACAGCAACTATTCTACCAAGTTACAACAAACTGTGATAAGAATTGCCCCACAAGGAGCATATTGTACACAGCAACTATTCTACCAAGTTACAACCAAGTGTGATAAGAATTGCCCCAAAAGGAGCATATTGTACACAGCAACTATTCTACCAAGTTACAACAAAGTGTGATAAGAATTGCCCCAAAAGGAGCATATTGTACACAGCAACTATTCTACCAAGTTACAACAAACTGTGATAAGAATTGCCCCACAAGGAGCATATTGTACACAGCAACTATTCTACCAAGTTACAACAAAGTGTGATAAGAATTGCCTCAAGAGGAGCATAATATACACAGCAACTATTGCACCAAGTTACAACAAAGTGTGATAAGAATTGCCCCAAGAGGAGCATATTGTACACAGCAACTATTCTACCAAGTTACAACAAACTGTGATAAGAATTGCCTCAAGAGGAGCATAATATACACAGCAACTATTGCACCAAGTTACAACAAAGTGTGATAAGAATTGCCCCAAGAGGAGCATGTTGTACACAGCAACTATTCTACCAAGTTACAACAAAGTGTGATAAGAATTGCCCCAAGAGGAGCATATTGTACACAGCAACTATTCTACCAAGTTACAACCAAGTGTGATAAGAATTGCCCCAAAAGGAGCATATTGTACACAGCAACTATTCTACCAAGTTACAACAAAGTGTGATAAGAATTGCCCCAAAAGGAGCATATTGTACACAGCAACTATTCTACCAAGTTACAACAAAGTGTGATAAGAATTGCCCCAAAAGGAGCATATTGTACACAGCAACTATTGCACAAGTTATAACAAAGTGTGATAAGAATTGCCCCCAAAAGGAGCATATTGTACACAGCAACTATTCTACCAAGTTACAACAAACTGTGATAAGAATTGCCTCAAGAGGAGCATAATATACACAGCAACTATTGCACCAAGTTACAACAAAGTGTGATAAGAATTGCCCCAAGATGAGCATGTTGTAAACAGAAACTATTCTACCAAGTTGCAACAAAGTGTGATAAGAATTGCATCACAAGGAGCATATTGTACACAGCAACTATTCTACCAAGTTACAACCAAGTGTGATAAGAATTGCCCCAAAAGGAGCATATTGTACACAGCAACTATTCTACCAAGTTACAACAAAGTGTGATAAGAATTGCCCCAAGAGGAGCATATTGTACACAGCAACTATTCTACCAAGTTACAACAAAGTGTGATAAGAATTGCCCTCAAGAGGAGCATATTGTACACAGCAACTATTCTACCAAGTTACAACAAAGTGTGATAAGAATTGCCCCAAGAGGAGCATATTGTACACAGCAACTATTCTACCAAGTTACAACAAAGTGTGATAAGAATTGCCCCCAAGAGGAGCATATTGTACAGAGCAACTATTCTACCAAGTTACAACAAAGTGTGATAAGAATTGCCCCAAAAGGAGCATATTGTACACAGCAACTATTCTACCAAGTTACAACAAAGTGTGATAAGAATTGCCCCAAGAAGAGCATATTGTACACAGCAACTATTCTACGAAGTTACAACAAAGTGTGATAAGAATTGCCCCACAAAGAGCATATTGTACACAGCAACTATTCTACCAAGTTACAACAAAGTGTGATAAGAATTGCCCCAAGAGGAGCATATTGTACACAGCAACTATTCTACCAAGTTACAACCAAGTGTGATAAGAATTGCCCCAAAAGGAGCATATTGTACACAGCAACTATTCTACCAAGCTACAACCAAGTGTGATAAGAATTGCCCCAAAAGGAGCATATTGTACACAGCAACTATTCTACCAAGTTACAACCAAGTGTGAAAAGAATTGCCCCAAAAGGAGCATATTGTACACAGCAACTATTCTACCAAGTTACAACAAAGTGTGATAAGAATTGCCCCAAAAGGAGCATATTGTACACAGCAACTATTCTACCAAGTTACAACAATCTGTGATAAGAATTGCCCCACAAGGAGCATATTGTACACAGCAACTATTCTACCAAGTTACAACAAAGTGTGATAAGAATTGCCCCACAAGGAGCATATTGTACACAGCAACTATTCTACCAAGTTACACCAAAGTGTGATAAGAATTGCCCCAAAAGGAGCATATTGTACACAGCAACTATTCTACCAAGTTACAACAAAGTGTGATAAGAATTGCCTCAAGAGGAGCATAATATACACAGCAACTATTCTACCAAGTTACAACTAAGTGAGATAAGAATTGCCCCAAAAGGAGCATATTGTACACAGCAACTATTCTACCAAGTTACAACCAAGTGTGATAAGAATTGCCCCAAGAGGACCATATTAAACGCAGCAACTATTCTACCAAGTTACATCAAACTGTGATAAGAATTGCCCCACAAGGAGCATATTGTACACAGCAACTATTCTACCAAGTTAAACAAAGTGTGATAAGAATTGCCCCACAAGGAGCATATTGTACACAGCAACTATTCTACCAAGTTACAACAAAGTGTGATAAGAATTGCCCCAAAAGGAGCATATTGTACACAGCAACTATTCTACCAAGTTACAACAAACTGTGATAAGAATTGCCCCACAAGGAGCATATTGTACACAGCAACTATTCTACCAAGTTACAACCAAGTGTTATAAGAATTGCCCCAAAAGGAGCATATTGTACACAGCAACTATTCTACCAAGTTACAACAAAGTGTGATAAGAATTGCCCCAAAAGGAGCATATTGTACACAGCAACTATTCTACCAAGTTACAACAAACTGTGATAAGAATTGCCCCACAAGGAGCATATTGTACACAGCAACTATTCTACCAAGTTACAACAAAGTGTGATAAGAATTGCACCACAAGGAGCATATTGTACACAGCAACTATTCTACCAGGTTACAACAAAGTGTGATAAGAATTGCCCCAAAAGGAGCATATTGTACACAGCAACTATTCTACCAAGTTACAACAAACTGTGATAAGAATTGCCCCACAAGGAGCATATTGTACACAGCAACTATTCTACCAAGTTACAACAAACTGTGATAAGAATTGCCCCAAAAGGAGCATATTGTACACAGCAACTATTCTACCAAGTTACAACAAAGTGTGATAAGAATTGCCCCAAAAGGAGCATATTGTACACAGCAACTATTCTACCAAGTTACAACAAACTGTGATAAGAATTGCCCCACAAGGAGCATATTGTACACAGCAACTATTCTACCAAGTTACAACAAAGTGTGATAAGAATTGCACCACAAGGAGCATATTGTACACAGCAACTATTCTACCAAGTTACAACAAAGTGTGATAAGAATTGCCCCAAAAGGAGCATATTGTACACAGCATCTATTCCACCAAGTTACAACAAAGTGTGATAAGAATTGCCCTAAAAGGAGCATATTGTACACAGCAACTATTCTACCAAGTTACAACCAAGTGTGATAAGAATTGCCCCAAAAGGAGCATATTGTACACAGCAACTATTCTACCAAGTTACAACCAAGTGTGATAAGAATTGCCCCACAAGGAGCATATTGTACACAGCAACTATTCTACCAAGTTACAACAAAGTGTGATAAGAATTGCCCCAAAAGGAGCATATTGTACACAGCAACTATTGCACCAAGTTACAACAATGTGTGATAAGAATTGCCCCAAAAGGAGCATATTGTACACAGCAACTATTCTACCAAGTTACAACCAAGTGTGATAAGAATTGCCCCAAAAGGAGCATATTGTACACAGCAACTATTCTACCAAGTTACAACCAAGTGTGATAAGAATTGCCCCAAAAGGAGCATATTGTACACAGCAACTATTCTACCAAGTTACAACATACTGTGATAAGAATTGCCTCAAGAGGAGCATAATATACACAGCAACTATTGCACCAAGTTACAACAAAGTGTGATAAGAATTTCCCCAAAAAGAGCATATTGTACACAGCAACTATTCTACCAAGTTACAACCAAGTGTGATAAGAATTGCCTCAAGAGGAGCATAATATACACAGCAACTATTGCACCAAGTTACAACAAAGTGTGATAAGAATTGCACCACAAGGAGCATATTGTACACAGCAACTATTCTACCAAGTTACAACCAAGTGTGATAAGAATTGCCCCACAAGGAGCATATTGTACACAGCAACTATTCTACCAAGTTACAACAAAGTGTGATAAGAATTGCCCCACAAAGAGCATATTGTACACAGCAACTATTCTACCAAGTTACAACAAAGTGTGATAAGAATTGCCCCAAAAGGAGCATATTGTACACAGCAACTATTCTACCAAGTTACAACAAACTGTGATAAGAATTGCCCCCAAGAGGAGCATATTGTACACAGCACCTATTCTACCAAGTTACAACCAAGTGTGATAAGAATTGCACCACCAGGACATTTTGTACACAGCAACTATTCTACCAAGTTACAACAAGGTGTGATAAGAATTGCCCCACAAAGAGCATATTGTACACAGCAACTATTCTACCAAGTTACAACAATGTGTGATAAGAATTGCCCCAAAAGGAGCATATTGTACACAGCAACTATTCTACCAAGTTACAACAAACTGTGATAAGAATTGCCTCAAGAGGAGCATAATATACACAGCAACTATTGCACCAAGTTACAACCAAGTGTGATAAGAATTGCCCCAAGAGGAGCATATTGTACACAGCAACTATTCTACCAAGTTGCAACAAAGTGTGATAAGAATTGCACCAAAAGGAGCATATTGTACACAGCAACTATTCTACAAAGTTACAACTAAGTGTGATAAGAATTGCCCCAAGAGGAGCATATTGTACACAGCAACTATTCTACCAAGTTGCAACCAAGTGTGATAAGAATTGCACCACAAAGAGCATATTGTACACAGCAACTATTCTACCAAGCTACAACAAAGTGTGATAAGAATTGCACCAAAAGGAGCATATTGTACACAGCAACTATTCTACCAAGTTACAACAAAGTGTGATAAGAATTGCACCACAAGGAGCATATTGTACACAGCAACTATTCTACCAAGTTGCAACAAAGTGTGATAAGAATTGCCCCAAAAGGAGCATATTGTACACAGCAACTATTCTACCAAGTTACAACAAAGTGTGATAAGAATTGCCCCACAAGGAGCATATTGTACACAGCAACTATTCTACCAAGTTACAACAAAGTGTGATAAGAATTGCACCAAAAGGAGCATATTGTACACTGCAACTATTCTACCAAGTTACAACAAAGTGTGATAAGAATTGCACCACAAGGAGCATATTGTACACAGCAACTATTCTACCAAGTTACAACTAAGTGAGATAAGAATTGCCCCAAAAGGAGCATATTGTACACAGCAACTATTCTACCAAGTTACAACAAAGTGTGATAAGAATTGCCCCAAAATGAGCATATTGTACACAGCAACTATTCTACCAAGTTACAACAAAGTGTGATAAGAATTGCCCCAAAAGGAGCATATTGTACACAGCAACTATTCTACCAAGTTGCAACAAAGTTTGATAAGAATTTCCCCAAAAGGAGCATATTGTACACAGCAACTATTCTACCAAATTACAACAAAGTGTGATAAGAATTGCCCCCCAAGGAGCATATTGTACACAGCAACTATTCTACCAAGTTGCAACAAAGTGTGATAAGAATTGCCCCAAGAGGAGCATATTGTACACAGCAAATATTCTACTAAGTTACAACAAAGTGTGATAAGAATTGCCCCCCAAGGAGCATATTGTACACAGCAACTATTCTACCAAGTTACAAAAAAGTGTGATAAGAATTGCACCACAAGGAGCAAATTATACACAGCAACTATTCTACCAAGTAACAACAAAGTGTGATAAGAATTGCCCCACAAGGAGCATATTGTACACAGCAACTATTCTACCAAGTTACAACAAAGTGTGATAAGAATTGCACCACAAGGAGCATATTGTACACAGCAACTATTCTACCAAGTTACAACAAAGTGTGATAAGAATTGCACCACAAGGAGCATATTGTACACAGCAACTATTCTACCAAGTTGCAACAAAGTGTGATAAGAATTGCCCCAAGAGGAGCATATTGTACACAGCAACTATTCTACCAAGTTACAACAAAGTGTGATAAGAATTGCACCACAAGGAGCATATTGTACACAGCAACTATTCTACCAAGTTACAACAAAGTGTGATAAGAATTGCCCCAAGAGGAGCATATTGTACACAGCAACTATTCTACCAAGTTACAACAAAGTGAGATAAGAATTGCCCCACAAGGAGCATATTGTACACAGCAACTATTCTACCAAGTTACAACAAAGTGTGATAAGAATTGCCCCACAAGGAGCATATTGTACACAGCAATTATTCTACCAAGTTACAACAAAGTGAGATAAGAATTGCCCCACAAGGAGCATATTGTACACAGCAACTATTCTACCAAGTTACAACAAAGTGTGATAAGAATTGCCCCAAGAGGAGCATATTGTACACAGCAACTATTCTACCAAGTTACAACAAAGTGAGATAAGAATTGCCCCACAAGGAGCATATTGTACACAGCAACTATTCTACCAAGTTACAACAAAGTGTGATAAGAATTGCCCCACAAGGAGCATATTGTACACAGCAATTATTCTACCAAGTTACAACAAAGTGAGATAAGAATTGCTCCACAAGGAGCATATTGTACACAGCAATTATTCTACCAAGTTACAACAAAGTGAGATAAGAATTGCCCCACAAGGAGCATATTGTACACAGCAACTATTCTACCAAGTTACAACAAAGTGTGATAAGAATTGCCCCACAAGGAGCATATTGTACACAGCAACTATTCTACCAAGTTACAACAAAGTGTGATAAGAATTGCCCCAAGAGGAGCATATTGTACACAGCAACTATTCTACCAAGTTACAACAAAGTGTGATAAGAATTGCCCCAAAAGGAGCATATTGTACACAGCAACTATTCTACCAAGTTACAACAAAGTGTGATAAGAATTGCCCCAAAAGGAGCATATTGTACACAGCAACTATTCTACCAAGTTATAACAAAGTGTGATAAGAATTGCACCAAAAGGAGCATATTGTACACAGCAACTATTCTACCAAGTTGCAACAAAGTGTGATAAGAATTGCCCCAAAAGGAGCATATTGTACACAGCAACTATTCTACCAAGTTACAACAAAGTGTGATAAGAATTGCACCACCAGGAGCATATTGTACACAGCAATTATTCTACCAAGTTACAACAAAGTGAGATAAGAATTGCCCCACAAGGAGCATATTGTACACAGCAACTATTCTACCAAGTTACAACAAAGTGAGATAAGAATTGCCCCACAAGGAGCATATTGTACACAGCAACTATTCTACCAAGTTACAACAAAGTGTGGTAAGAATTGCACCACAAGGAGCATATTGTAAACAGCAACTATTCTACCAAGTTACAACAAAGTGTGATAAGAATTGCCCCAAATGGAGCATATTGTACACAGCAACTATTCTACCAAGTTACAACAAAGTGTGATAAGAATTGCACCACAAGGAGCATTTTGTACACAGCAACTATTCTACCAAGTTACAACAAAGTGTGATAAGAATTGCACCACAAGGAGCATATTGTACACAGCAACTATTCTACCAAGTTACAACAAAGTGTGATAAGAATTGCCCCACAAGGAGCATATTGTACACAGCAATTATTCTACCAAGTTACAACAAAGTGTGATAAGAATTGCACCACAAGGAGCATATTGTACAAAGCAACACATTCGAAAAGGGCTATGCGAGAAAGAGGTAAGTTAATATTTACTGCCCTCTTCCTTATGCTTCCCCTTCACATCTCGTCGCTTTTTCTTCCTGAGATATTTTCTGGCATTTAACATGTCTCGTGGTCATTTCCCCTCTTCTGCAATATTATTATTATTATTATTATCAAAGCACCTCAAACGTTTAAATGCATGCAAGCTTATACGAAGAGGCCTCTACAAGCTTAACAATAGCCGGAATGACTAAAATAAAATAATTTCCGGAAGCAGTAAGAATTGGACTATGTTTGTATGAATAAAACAAACAAAAAAAAATTTTTGCTTCAAATTCCGCAAAATTCAGTTATACCTCCTTTTATGTGGCATTTTGTTATTATATATAAAAGTTGGTAACCCTTCCAGATAAAGCACACCACAAAGTGCATACTAATCCAATTCTCGACACACCTCCGCATGCCTCGCTCCAACATGTTTACATTATGTACACCGTTATTCCAATTATCTTCCGGGGCTGGAAATATTGCTATACCAGTTTCGGGCCTCTGTTAATGTTTGTTCGGTTTTGATGCGAGTTTAAATGTGTGCTTCGGTGTCGATGATTATTGCATTAAAGAAATGGCGTAGCCCTTACTTTACAATGTTGTAAGTCCGGCCTTTTATCCTTGTGTCTTTGATTAAAGTTCAAGCCTAGTTCAAGTGATTTTTTCCTATGTAAATGAAAATCGTTGATGGCTCATGAAGTAACATCGTAGTGATTTAGTAACCTTGGTTACAAAAGATCAAAACGGGTTGAGGACACATAGACACACAAGGGGAAGTTTAAGGTAGTGCATGTTGCCTACAAAACGCATTGATTACCTTATCACTGCGAATATGTATTTTCTTCAAGCAGATGAGTGAGTTTTCCACAAGACAACCATCAAGATGCTAACTAATTTGTTTTAAATACTTCCAGGCAGTGAGAATTCCGAATGATAATTTGAGGGCTAGTGAAGAGGAAGTTACTGTCAACAATGTATCTACTTTGATGAGACAAGCAGTAACGACACATAAAATGCAAGATTTATCTGACATTGCAAACAAACCTTATTCATATCCAAAACATTCAGTTAAGCATACACAAAAGTTAAATAACATGTCTCCTCATATGTTGTACACTTACTCATGTGGATGATTTCCACTTGCAGCACTTTCCCCATCCTGGGTCTCTTCTTGCATGTCCTAGGAATAAAGTGAATTGTTAAATTATTTTATTTATTTGCCATCTCTAATACTTTTCACACAAATAGCAAACTATGTAATTGTAAATCACAGCTGAGTTGAAGTGAAGCATTACACAGATGTGGTTATGTCTTCCCGAGTTCTAAAACTTTTAATACACAATCTCCTCAAGATAACAAGTAAATCTCAATGCGAGACAAAATGCTGACTACTGTCGACCAAAATATTATCTGCACTCGAGTTTGAAGGTTGTTGGGGAAGTAAACAATAGACCTACATAAAATCCAATAACATCATCATTTTCGTCGTTCTATTTAACGTTAACTTAGTTGATGTAGGTGTGGAATTTTAATTTATATTTTAATATTCTTTATCGCAGTTGGAACACAAAAAGTGCCCATTTTTAAGCGGATTTTAACAATGCGTCATTTTAAAATTATTATCTCCAAACCCCTTCATCAGAGCGAATCCAAATTTTAACACAATACACATTGGGATGTTTTATAACCGGTTTATTAATTTCAAAACTTTGGGTATTCAAGAAACAATGTTGTTATCATTTTTGAAAGGTAACTTTTTCACGGCACCGGGCGGATGAAAGATGCAGTTCTTGGTCGCGTTGTAATCCTTATACATCAAAAGGTTATGATGTATGACTGTGAAATACGTACATTAATTCACTTATTTTACATCGGTTTGTACGGGAAAATAAGGCGTGGTTCCGCAGCTAGCCGATACGGCGAAAGCTGTACAGCCTTGCCGAGATGGAGCCCATCACGCATCATGGCGCGCCTCGCTCAGAAGTTATTGAATTCAATGTAGGCCTATTGGTTTCTTTACAAACAACCCTCAAACTCGAGTGCACATAATACTTTCGTCAACAGTAAGTGCCTTAATGGAAATAATAGCTTTAACGATTGAGGACAAATGAATGTATTTTTACTTTTTTAACTGTAAGGCAGTAATGGGTGTTAGGATCTAACACGTCCACCTATCAGTAAGTAAAAAGCGACTATAACCTTAATATTTGAACCAGCACATCTTTTGAAAATGAAGGGCAGAATATTATACAATATATTTCTCACAAAACACTGCTATTAAACCAAATTTTCAAAAGAATTTAATGTAAGTACGTAAATTAAATGCCCCTATTGTGGAGTATGTTGCTGCTAACATCAAACATTATAAGTCAACTGGCGAACGGTAGCACATAGTTTCCAAGGTAGATACAAGCCGAGGAAGATATTAGAGTATTAATACGGTAAGTCAATTTCAAATGCTTTTAAGAACGTAGTCACATGTCACTTAGAATGCTTTCAAGAAGGGATTTCCTGGCGTCGTTGGTATTAATTGACATTCAGCAATTCATCAATGCAGGTTTGAAATTCATATATTGAATCCAACCTTTATAGTTCCTGCCTTAGAATAGAAACTAATTCGAAACATTACAGAGCTTAAATGCGCCAAGCCATGTGTTTACTGACAGAAAATGAGTGGGTATCAGTGGCGTACGCACGAGGGGTGTAGGTGGGGGGGGGTTAGTGTTTAAATACCCCCCCCCCCCCCCCCCAGAGACATTTGTTTACTTGAATCTTTATATAGTCCGGTCTATCACCTGTCTTACACTACCGCTATAGAGTCTTCTTTACTCCAGTATATATTTTAAAAGAGATCACGTTCGTCACTTGGTGAATGTCTTGCACTCTACTCACGACGAGACCACTCCTTCAGAGTTGGAGCCAGCCATGGATTAGGTTTACTGTTGAAATGTGCGATCAGTACCTATTTTCACGTCGCTTCGGGTTGCTTTAATTGTGTGTGTCTATTTCATTAAAGATAATTAGTTACACAAGGAGTTTTTGGAATTTACTCCTAATAATTATACAGCTAAAACCAACAAGATAGACAGATTTTGAATGTCTATAATAGCCTAATGTCAGTAAGAACATGGAGCCAAACTCTCACAAAATATCAATATTATAAGCAGTCACGTATAGACCACTACATCATTTCAGTTAAAATATTTGATTACGGTTTTACATATTTAAAAAAAAAAATTCTTTTTATGGTGCTGAAAAAATAATGAGGAGTGAAATAGTTTTCATGCAAAGAGAATGTGCCACTGGGTAAGGTACCTTGAAATGGTTCTTCAGAGTTCAAATCACAAAGCATTTCAGTTCCTATACATATGCCAAGTCTGGGCCTAGCAGATTGTCACTAGCATTGAGTGTGTGTGGAGACTCAGTGGTGTGGGTGCAGTAATTTACTGTTAATATATAACGTAAATATCACTAGCATTGAGTGTGTGTGGAGACTCAGTGGTGTGGGTGCAGTAACTTACTGTTACTATATAACGTTAATATCACTAGCATTGAGTGTGTGTGGAGACTTAGTGGTGTGGGTGCAATAACTTACTGTTAATATATAACGTTAATATCACTAGCATTGAGTGTGTGTGGAGACTCAGTGGTGTGGGTGCAGTAACTTACTGATAATATATAACGTTAATATCACTAGCATTGAGTGTGTGTGGAGACTTAGTGGTGTGGGTGCAATAACTTACTGTTAATATATAACGTTAATATCACTAGCATTGAGTGTGTGTGGAGACTTAGTGGTGTGGGTGCAGTAACTTACTGATAATATATAATGTTAATATCACTAGCATTGAGTGTGTGTGGAGACTTAGTGGTGTGGGTGCAGTAACTTACTGATAATATATATCGTTAATATCACTAGCATTGAGTGTGTGTGGAGACTTAGTGGTGTGGGTGCAGTAACTTACTGTTAATATATAACGTTAATATCACTAGCATTGAGTGTGTGGAGACTCAGTGGTGTGGGTGCAGTAACTCACTGTTAATATATAACGTTAATATCACTAGCATTGAGTGTGTGTGGAGACTCAGTGGTGTGGGTGCAGTAACTCACTGTTAATATATAACGTTAATATCACTAGCATATCGACTAAGAGGTGTGGGTGCAGTAACTCACTGTTAATACATAACGTTAATATCATTAGCATTGAGTGTGTGTGGAGACTCAGTGGTGTGGGTGCAGTAACTCACTGTTAATATATAACGTTAATATCACTAGCATAGAGTGTGTGTGGAGACTTAGTGGTGTGGGTGCATTAACTTACTGATAATATATAACGTTAATATCACTTGCATTGAGTGTGTGTGGAGACTTAGTGGTGTGGGTGAAGTAACTTACTGTTAATATATAACGTTAATATCACTAGCATTGAGTGTGTGGAGACTTAGTGGTGTGGGTGCAGTAACTCACTGTTAATATATAACGTTAATATCACTAGCATTGAGTGTGTGTGGAGACTCAGTGGTGTGGGTGCAGTAACTCACTGTTAATATATAACGTTAATATCACTAGCATAGAGTGTGTGTGGAGACTTAGTGGTGTGGGTGCAGTAACATACTGTTAATATATAACATTAATATCACTAGCATTGAGTGTGTGTGGAGACTCAGTGGTGTGGGTGCAGTAACTTACTGTTAATATATAACGTTAATATCACTAGCATTGAGTGTGTGTGGAAACTTAGTGGTGTGGGTGCAGTAACTCACTGTTAATATATAACGTTAATATCACTAGCATTGGGTGTGTGTGGAGACTCAGTGGTGTGGGTGCAGTAACTCACTGTTAATATATAAAGTTAATATCACTAGCATTGAGTGTGTGTGGAGACTCAGTGGTGTGGGTGCAGTAACTCACTGTTAATATATAACGTTAATATCACTAGCATTGAGTGTGTTTGGAGACTTAGTGGTGTGGGTGCAGTAACTTACTGTTAATATATAACATTAATATCACTAGCATTGAGTGTGTGTGGAGACTTAGTGGTGTGGGTGCAGTAACTCACTGTTAATATATAACGTTAATATCACTAGCATTGAGTGTGTGTGGAGACTCAGTGGTGTGGGTGCAGTAATTTACTGTTAATATATAACGTTAATATCACTAGCATTGAGTGTGTGTGGAGACTTAGTGGTGTGGGTGCAGTAACTCACTGTTAATATATAAAGTTATTATCACTAGCATTGATTGTGTGTGGAGACTCAGTGGTGTGGGTGCAGTAACTTACTGTTAATATATAACGTTAATATCACTAGCATTGAGTGTGTGTGGAGACTTAGTGGTGTGGGTGCAGTAACTCACTGTTAATATATAACGTTAATATCACTAGCATTGAGTGTTTGTGGAGACTTAGTGGTGTGGGTGCAGTAACTCACTGTTAATATATAACGTTAATATCACTAGCATTGAGTGTGTGTGGAGACTCAGTGGTGTGGGTGCAGTAACTCACTGTTAATATATAACGTTAATATCACTAGCATAGAGTGTGTGTGGAGACTTAGTGGTGTGGGTGCAGTAACTTACTGTTAATATATAACATTAATATCACTAGCATTGAGTGTGTGTGGAGACTCAGTGGTGTGGGTGCAGTAACTTACTGTTAATATATAACGTTAATATCACTAGCATTGAGTGTGTGTGGAGACTTAGTGATGTGGGTGCAGTAACTCACTGTTAATATATAACGTTAATATCACTAGCATTGAGTGTGTGTGGAGACTCAGTGGTGTGGGTGCAGTAACTCACTGTTAATATATAAAGTAATATCACTAGCATTGAGTGTGTGTGTGGAGACTCAGTGGTGTGGGTGCAGTAACTCACTGTTAATATATAACGTTAATATCACTAGCATTGAGTGTGTGTGGAGACTTAGTGGTGTGGGTGCAGTAACTCACTGTTAATATATAAAGTTAATATCACTAGCATTGAGTGTGTGTGGAGACTCAATGGTGTGGGTGCAGTAACTCACTGTTAATATATAACGTTAATATCACTAGCATTGAGTGTGTGTGGACACTTAGTGGTGTGGGTGCAGTAACTTACTGTTAATATATAACGTTAATATCACTAGCATTGAGTGTGTGTGGAGACTTAGTGGTGTGGGTGCAGTAACTTACTGTTAATATATAACGTTAATATCACTAGCATTGTGTGTGTGTGGAGACTCAGTGGTGTGGGTGCAGTAACTCACTGTTAATATATAACGTTAATATCACTAGCATTGAGTGTGTGTGGAGACTCAGTGGTGTGGGTGCAGTAACTGACTGTTAATATATAACGTTAATATCACTAGCATTGAGTGTGTTTGGAGACTTAGTGGTGTGGGTGCAGTAACTTACTGTTAATATATAACATTAATATCACTAGCATTGAGTGTGTGTGGAGACTTAGTGGTGTGGGTGCAATAACTCACAGTTAATATATAACGTTAGTATCACTAGCATTGAGTGTGTGTGGAGACTCAGTGGTGTGGGTGCAGTAACTTACTGTTAATATATAACGTTAATATAACTAGCATTGAGTGTGTGTGGGGACTTAGTGGTGTGGGTGCAGTAACTCACTGTTAATATATAAAGTTATTATCACTAGCATTGAGTGTGTGTGGAGACTCAGTGGTGTGGGTGCAGTAACTTACTGTTAATATATAACGTTAATATCACTAGCATTGAGTGTGTGTGGAGACTCAGTGGTGTGGGTGCAGTAACTCACTGTTAATATATAACGTTAATATCACTAGCATTGAGTGTGTGTGGAGACTCAGTGGTGTGGGTGCAGTAACTCACTGTTAATATATAACGTTAATATCACTAGCATTGAGTGTGTGTGGAGACTTAGTGGTGTGGGTGCAGTAACTTACTGTTAATATATAACGTTAATATCACTAGCATTGAGTGTGTGTGGAGACTTAGTGGTGTGGGTGCAGTAACTTACTGTTAATATATAACGTTAATATCACTAGCATTGAGTGTGTGTGGAGACTTAGTGGTGTGGGTGCAGTAACTCACTGTTAATATCAGTCATAAACGAGCAAAGTTGTTGAATGTTGTGTAATGAAATATTGCACAGTGTGCGGTGCATTTTACATTAAAGCAATATTGATCTCAAGAATACTCAAGGTACAGTCCCCGTTTACCTGGATAGTAGGCTGTCAGATATCCGCCCCCTCAATCGGATTGCCAATTATCAATCGCACCGGCACAGTTACATCAATGAAAATGGCACTGACAGATACTATCGAGATAAGAGTACAGAAATTCACAGGAAATCATTGTGGAACACACCAAATAGACGGGGGTTCATACTTACCGTTACTTACCTCTTAATTATCTCGGGGTTTGAGTTGACAACAGGATCACTAAAAGTCTGTTCACACAATAACTTCCACCATGACATTTAAAAATGAACCAGAACGAAGACGAGAACTTTGAACTGTACAAAAGCTTTATTTCAAATAAAGGGTCTGATTTTGATAACACAACAAAAACAACGTGGCTATCAGTAGCCCAAGTCAATCTGACTACGTCCTCCAGTAGGACTTGCAAAAATTATCATACAACATGATGTAAAACATTCCAGCTCCCAAGAGCTCCAAATAACGTAATATTCATAACACTATTGGATTGGAAAAGGACGTCAGGGTGTGACATATATATAGAGCATTTGGTTTCCTTTTAATAAACATAAGAATGGTATTTATAGTCGCAAGGCCAAAGTGTGTACGACCTCACTCTCTGAGAACCATATGTTGGCACAGCTGCGGGTTACCTTCCAGCCTGTTGCATACTGGTTAAATGCACTCCCTTCTCACACGCTAAGTTACGTAAGAGTACAGCCTGCACTCTCAAACTTTTAAATGTCTTACAAGACAACTCACATTATATTTACGCAAATCTTTCAAGTACTTTGCTCACATCCTATTGGGTCATTATGTTCATTCCTTTAAACTTGTTAACTTCCATCCAAATGTTTAATTAGCTCCTAAATGTTTATAACAAAATCACATAAATTATTTATAACAATTAGAAATTGTTTATAATATTTGTCAAAGACAATAAAAATATTATAAGCACGCCTTTAACATCACTCTCGTTTCACATTATTTTCAAAAATATTTACAGCAATTATTTACAATATTAACATTTAAATTGTTTAAATTATTAATTTAATAAATACATTAGCCACATGTTCATTCGGTTGGTAATTTTATAATCCTGTTTAATATAATCGACCAATGAAGGTTAGTTATACATATTAATGTCACAATCTGGTTTAATAAAGGTTTTAATAATGATTTGTGACGGCAACCTTCATTCAAAATCTTATCTCAAATTCTTTCAAAACTCGTGTTAATTATAACAGTAACTCACTTGATTAATTTTCAACGAACTATGACAATCTTACTCCAGCGGAAAATCCTTCGCTAACAAGTTAATGCACAATCTGCATTAAAAATATGCCCAAAATTCATCATATATTAATCTATATGGCATTAAAAACTTCCACATCACTTACAAAACTTCCACAAATAATTTTTTAACATTTATTCCTGTGGGAACCTCCTTCATATTCAAGGGCATTATACCTCAGCGACTTTCAACACGCGCTGCACTAGCGATTATACATTCATAGTTCCACTTAAAATTTTTTATAATCATTAATTGTTTCAAAACTGTTTTTCTTTAACCTTCGTGGATTTCATTCATGAACTGAAATGAAGTCAAAACTTGCCAATCACAAACAAATTTAATAGTGAATACGCTTATATACGCCTGTCTGGTCTATCAAAATTTAAGATTAACATCTTAAAAGAAATTGTAGTATAAAAATACTATCTTCAAATAAAGTGCGACTAAAATGCAAAGTAGTCGAATAGAATCCAATTAGACTGGGGAATGCAAACATCGTTCTATAATTCTCTAATTGAGAAAAACTCCTAACAAAAGTACTTGACTTTAATGCATTCAATAATTCATTATTAACATTACTCTTTCACAAAAGTGTCTATAATGCAATGTTCATTCATAACTGACGATAAATGTCTGTGTTGCAATCAATACAAATAACGACTAGTATTTCCAAGATCGTCGACAACGTAAGAGATTTTAACGCTCTAAAATCATTTAACTGTTCTTCCTTCTTGATGATGACAGCAAATTGTTCAAAGTAATTAAACTGGGGTTGAATTACTTTAATAAAGTGACACGCTGTCTGAATTTAAATCTGCCATTAAAATCATTAACTTACAGTCAAATCGTGACTACAAAAAATATTAATTACTGAAAAATCTAAATATCAGTCTCAACTGATTCAAAATCGTTTAACTATGCCCATGACATAACAATGTCTTAATAAATCGTCGAAAAATGCAAAACTCATCAAGGTGTACTGAGAATAGGAATCTCAACAAGAAAATAGGGCAAAATACATGAGGATAAAAATATGGGAAAAATGGTTGCTCAAACATTATTAGTATACTCAAATACAATAAACGTTCACGACTACCTTATCTGCCGATTGACGTTCCAGAGGAAAATTCCCCAAAGAAGACTGCTGATGGATCCATTTCACCACGTTAAAGTTGAGCTCCATCCTCGAAATAGGAAATAGCACCCTCGGAGAATCGAACTGCTTCCTTCTCCGTGAATCGCTCTGCTCCTTGAAGACGAATAGACATCCTTCCGGCAATAATCTTCTTTGTGAGTCGGGATATCCCTGACCTCTCTTGAAAAATTCCCTGAAGTTCCAGTAGACAATCGTCATGAAGTTTTGTAGAAATTTCCGAAGAAATTATTCATATACAGAGTATGAAATTGTTTCTATGGCTGTTCGATGGTATTCAGCCTTTAATTACGAAACATGGGTGTAGATGGTATTCACCGCATGTTCGCTTGTGTGGAATAGCAATTAGCGAAGTTCCATGTCGCTATCTTACTCCGTCGAAGTATGTCCCAATTGCAATAAGCCCTCTTAGCCTTCCATCTGCACTTCGGTTGTAGTGTCAGAAGAACAAACTGCCGTATTCAATTGCTCCATTATACTGGTATCGTTGTGTAACCAAGCAATCTGAAGTCTTTCTACTCCACTCGCAGCGTCAGCCTTGCGTTGATTCTGGCTATACGAAAGTGCTTCTCTAGTGGCGAGATAATCACTTTTGTCAGTCGTATAAAACTGCTGATATCTTTTAAACTAATCGGTCGAAATTGTTCAGCTTTTCTCTACAACTGCATGTAGCACTGCACAATACAATTGGCTTATCGGTGACTGCTAACTGTTCGAAGCTAAACTTGTAGAAGCTTTCTAAGGTCCGTTTCAACTTCACCTAGTTTGACCTGGATCTCGTTAATATAGTGGCCTCGCCACGCGTTATAAAAACGATTCTTTTCACTGCTGTTCACTTCGACGTCTCACTATAATGAATGTATAAGAAAAGAACTTTCACAAATATACTTCGATGATCTGAGAATGAGATCTCAGAATGATCAGAGAACGAAAGAGGCTCCTCTCTTCTGCGCAAGCCCTTTTATTAACTTCTCGAGGGGCGTTTCCATCCCTTCCAAAGCGTGATACTACGTCATCGCTAAAAGTTCCAACTTCGTTAATACATGACGGATTTTCAAAATTCAAAAACTGAAAATAAATTTCACCAAAATTCCAAATCAATGCTTCTACTGCAAATGGATTTCCACAATTCTGCATTCCACAAGTAATAAAAATACCATAGTTTCAGCAATCTCCGTCTTCCTTGAAACTATCGTTCATTGGTTCATGCCTCTCCTCCAATAGCATAGTTTCTTCCTCAGCAGAATTCCTCGTTTCCTGCGACTGCGTCGTACATCTTGGAACATTCTGGACTAAAAACTGACGTCACTGAGAATCTCAGCTCAAGTAGCCTGCTGGCATAACATATACGTCATCCGTGCTTACGTGATGACTACCCACGTCATAACTATGACAACCATAACTTTCCTTATAATTTCAAATATAGCCACCGTGGTCTCTACATAATTCAATTACGGGGGCATTCTCCTCTCACCACGTTTTAAAAACAGTTGCAAATTGTTTTTAAACTCAGTGTTACAAGTATCTCAACTCTCTTGAACACGAAATTGAATTATTACTGGCTTACTCTAGTATAGTATCTTTTTAAATTTCCAGCATTGAACTTGCCGTAAACGACATTATTCTCATCGTCGTAGAGTTCATAACAGTTGTTTCCATAAGCGTTCGTAATCCTAAACGGCCCCAGGAACACTAATCCAAATTTGGGGTATATTTACTTGGTCATATCAGCCTTGACAGGTCTGCGTAATAATACAAGATTTCCAACTTGAAAGGGTGTACCAAAACGTTTTCCAGCTACTCTCTTCAATCGTTTCTCTGCTGCTTTCTGGAGTTGTTCCTTTGCCTTGTCAATCCTCTGCTGTCTTCCTATATCGGGATCTCTCGGTATGTGGTTGAAAAGATTATCCCACGGCCTTTCTGGGTTTCTTCCTAGATGAAGTCGCATTGGCACTTCTCCTGTGCTCTCCTGCACTGTAGAGTTCAGACATTCCTCAATAAGGGGTACAAATCTCACCCAACCAGAATGATCATTTGGACAGAAAATTCGACAGAATTTCGAAAATTCAGCCATATATCTTTCTGAGGAATTCGATTCAGGGTAACGCACGCTTGAAAATAAGTGCTTAATGCCAAGCCTTTCCATATCCGCTGCAAATTCCACGGACGTAAACTGCGTTCCATGATCTGACAGTAGATATTCCGGTATACCAGCTTTAGGAAATACAGCATTTTCCAGTCTGCTTACTACGTTCCTCGTGTTAGCTTTCTGCATGGGACTCATTGTAACAAATTTTGAGAAAACATCCACGGTCACTAACAAGTACTGGTTACCCTGGTATCCCTTCGGACAGGGGCCAAATATATCCGTCGCCATGAGTTCGTTTGGCTTAGAAGGAATCATCGCCTTTGGTTTTCCCTTTAGTAAAGCAGAAGCATACTTTGCTCTTTGACATTTGTCACAGGATCGAATGACCTTGGCAATGCTGGAACGCATGTTAGTCCAGATAAATCTCTCTTTAAGTGTATTAAGAGTTTTATCTAAACCGGCATGTCCAGTTGCGTGATGAGCTACCCACACTAAATTGACAACAAGTTTAGGTGGCACGACTATTCGAAGTTTTGTATGCGCAGAGTCAGCATACTTGCATACAATGTCTCCACTCAAGACAAAATGTCGTGAATTTCTCCGTGTAGCTTCATAGTCAACATCCGTATTGTCCATGTAACCCTTGAGGAACCTGTACATTTTCTTTATTGGAGCGTGTCTCTTCTGTGACACACCGATTCGGGCTAACCTCCTAACGGTTTCTTCATCTTCTTGCTCCAATTGTACATGGTGTATCTGCACATTTTTAATAGGGTTACGTGATAGAGCATCAGCCAGTAAGTTATCTTTCCCAGGCTGGTGGACGATAGTAGCGTTAAACTGTTGGGTGAACAAAGCCCAACGTGTTAATCTATCACTTGACATGTCAGTTTGCAACATAAACTGAAGTGCTTTATGGTCAGTAATAATGATGACCTTATGTCCCAGCAGGATTTTCTTCCAGGCTTGCAAAGCTGTCACAAAAGCTAACGCTTCAAGCTCTGTCGTGAAGTAGTTTTCCTCGTGCTTTTTCAACTTCCGACTAGTGAACGCAATGTAGTGCTTGTTGCCTGCCTCGTCTTTCTGGTATAAGACTGCACTAATGCCTATTCTTGATGCATCAGACTCAATATAGAACACCTTCTCAAAGTCTGGGTACTCCAGTTTCACATTATTTCTGAGCATTTCTTTTGCTTTCTCAAAAGCCTCGTCTGCAGCGGTACTCCATTTCCATCTGTTGTTCTTCTTGAGTAAGTCATACAGAGGAGCCATAATTTCCGAGTATCTTGGACAGTGGCTGCTAATAAATTGGCATGCACCTACAAATTCTCTGACTTGTTTTACCTTAGTTGGCTTTGGAAATCTCGTGATCGCATCTACTTTTTTCATGTTTGGATGATATCCATCTTTATCAATAGTATGCCCCAAGTAATTTATCTCTTTCTTCAAGAATTGACATTTTCCAAAGTTCACCTTTATATTGGCCTCCCTTAAATTCTCGAACAACTTTCTCAAGTGCACTAAATGTTCTGCGGCGCTGGGTGAAGATACGATTAAATCGTCAATGTAGCAGATTACATTTTCTTTCACTTCGTCAGTGAGCTTACTATCAAGTGCTCGAATAAGTGCTGGTCCACTGTTAACCATTCCAAAAGGCATTCTGGCAAAGACCCATGACGTCTGGTCAAATAGGAATCCAGTGTACTGCATACTATCCTCTTCTAATTGAACTTGATAAAATGAAGACGTCAAGTCAAGAACGCTGAAACAAGCTCTTCCTTTGAATTTCCGAAGCAGATCTCTAATCTTGGGTGGTCTGTCATTTTCTGGAAGAATCTTCAAGTTGATGGTCCTGGCATCGAGACAAAGACGTATCTGACCATTACTTTTCTTTACTACTGTGATGGGGTTTATATAAGACGACGCCTGTTTTCTAATAATCCCGTCTACCTCCATTTTTCTGATTAACCCTCGTACTTCTTGATAGTATTTCTCAGGAATGGGGTATATTCATTTCTGGTAAGGGGTTTCATCTGTCAGTCTTATCTTGTACTTATAATCCTTAATCAATCCAGGCTTTTCATCGAAAATATCTTGGAATTCCTTTATCAGATCCTCAAATTCCCCCTGAATTTCTTCAAATCCTTCAGTTTTTCTACTGGGTATTTCTTCTAAGTTTTCCACTTCATTAATTATTGTATTCAAGATTTCTTCCCTAAGGTCTATTTCCAGACTGTTTTTCACGTCCTGTTCTTCTATCTCTTCTGTGATTATGTACCCATCATTAAAGCTAATACTTCTGTTCTTCATGTCAATAATAGCTCCGACCTTCGATATAAAATCGATTCCAAGCACCATATCAAAATTGATCTTGCTCACCACAATGAAGATCTGTTCATAATTCCTTCCATTGATCTCAAAGTTCAATAACACTTGAATCTTGCATTTCACTGCCTTATCTTGGAATATCCCTCTCACTTTGACGGTAGAAACAGGTAGAACTGTCATGTTCTCTCCTCTTAACAGACTTTGATAACATTCCTCTGAAATGATGGAAATAATAGCACCAGTGTCCATCAGGGCTTTGTACTGCTGTCCATCTATCCGTACAGCAATAATAGGTAATGCACATGGTCTTTCCTCTTTAACGATACCCCTCTCTTCTAGTAAATCTTCATCGGTAACTTCGTATATCTCATTAATCGTAATCAGGTGTGGTGTGGCAATGTATTTACAGGTTCTCACTGACGTTGAGAAATCGGCGTTTTTTTTTGTGTTACCGACCTCAAAATTCTGTTGGCTCGTAGAAGGCCCAGGATCGATTACAACATCCTGCCTTTTCTTTTGATTGTCAGCTTCTTTATCCCTTAATTCTTTTAAGTATTGCTGGCTTTCCTTCTCTCTTTGCTGATACTGATCGGGTGTCGTAACCTGACTTTGAGTATTCTGGTTTCTATTTTGGTTTTGGTTATTCCTATTACAGTTACGGTTATACCCATTATTGTTGTAATATCTGCCTCTTCCATTGTAGTTTCCTCGGTTGTAGTTCCAACCTCTTCTTTGTTGATACGGTCGGTAACCTTGTGATCTGTAATTTCTAAACTGATTATTCCTGTGAGGACCTACATTGTCAGTTTTCTCCTCCTCTGGCTTGTCAGTTTGTTGGACTTGGTCCATGTATACCGTATTGATTTCTTTAAATTCCTGCCTTTGACCTTTCTGGACTACGTTAGGCATTGGACTTGTGTAGTCTAACCTTCTTAGTAATTCATCCATGCTGGATAAATCCCTGATGTTGGACGAAATTATAAGTCTCCTCACCTCAACTGGCAGCATACGAGAAATTGCATCTATTAGTTGCTCTGTGGACAATGGGGGTTGCAAAAATCTCAAGCGGGACAACTGACTCGTAAAGAAATCAGCGTACCTCGTTGGAAGAGTACCTGAGTATTTTCTTGAATACACCTCCGCTCTTAACGAATTCTGCGCTTCTATAGACCAAAATCGTTTGATTAATGCCTCTGCAAACTCGTCAAAGTTACTGAATGTGTATCTAAATGCGCGAAACCATTCAAGGGGTCCTCCAATCAGATATCTCTCTACTATCTTCATCTCTCTCTCTCTGGGAATGTGAGCTTCGATGAAATAATCTTTGAGATTCCTTACATACTCTATAGGTGTCAAACTATCAGTGTTACTGAATTTTTGTGGTTTGTCTTCGAAATTTCTGATGACCGTCACGTTCCTCGGATATGAATCCGGATAGTCTTTCCCACTATCTCGATAATTCCACTCAGGTTCCATATTCCTCTCGTCATCCTCCTCTCTGAATCTGGATACACGTTCTTCAGGAGTCACGTCTCTTTCTTCTGGCTCTAGGTGACATCTTCTGGTATACTTCCTATTCAATTCGCAAGCTAAGCCTTCTGTATCCTTGTCGGTGATTTCTGTTAAGACTTTCTTGACTATCTCTTCTTTGTAGTTCTCCATTAAACTAGCCTCTCCTAACTTCAAATTTTTCAGTTTACTCGTCGTTTCATTTACATCCGAGACAACTTTATGAATTTGATCCTCTAATGTAGATTTTAAAGTTTGCATATCCTGATCTAGTTGTGTTCTATCGTCAACTTGTTTTTCGGATAGCGAATTTATCCTGACGCTTAAATCTTTCCTAATCTGTATTACTTCATTGTTAATTTCTACCTGCGTACTGGCAAGTTTTCTTTCAATCCTTTCCTGAATTTGGGTTACATGTTCCCCACTTGACTTATTCCACTCGTCTTTCCATACCGCTACGTTTGCTGTTAACATTTCGGCTATGTCTACTTCGATATCCTCTTTTAATACTCTATTGTGGTCTAATACCTGTGTTCTCATGACCTCTACATCGTACTTCAACTCTGCTAAAGACGTTGTTGTTCTAACTGATTCATCGACTAACCTAGTCGCTAATGCAGTTATATTACGCGTACAAAGAGTTTTTGAGTTTTCGATTTCTTCCCTGACTTTATTTACATCAGTTTGGACTTTAGTGATATCTACGAAAACTGTGTTGACCTCTACCTGAATCTTAGTTATGTCACTTTGCACTTCAGTTATATCCGCATGAATGTTATTAACGTCTACCTGAACATTGGATACATCAGTTCTAGCTTTTTGAATTTCTTTTTGGACTTCCTCGACCTTGTCTTGGACAGTCGCTACATCGTTTTTGACAACAACAACTTCGGCTCTAGCACAAGAAATATCCCCTCGGACATTAGCTACATCTAAATTTAACATTGTAAGGTCTTTCTGTACCTTAGACACATCATTTTTAACATCAGACACATTTGTGCGGATGTCACTTAAAGTATTTTCAATTCCTAGGGTATTAATCTGTAAACGCGACATATTATCCTCCAAATTAGCAGCACTAGTTTGGATACCCTTCAAACTTTCACCCATACTAGCTTTCAAATTACTAGCATTCTCCTCCATTCTTGCATTCAAATTAGCAGACAAATTACTAACATTCTCCTCCATTCGACTATTATTCTCCTTCATGCTTTCATTCAGCATCTGCTTCATACTACTAGTCATGCTTGCTTTCAAATTAGCAGACATATTACTAGCATTCTCCTCCGTCATCTGCTTCATGTTAGCAGACATCTCCTCTAACATTTTCTTCAAACTTTCATCTGCCATTACAATATTATTCAAAATTGGATTGCTGTAGGGACATACATCAAAAGAGCAAAATAACAACATTTGAGCAACACTTTTCACCATATATAATTTTTGATCAATTTTCTGTCTTAAATCTAACTTATAACTACCTTATAATTAATATTCGAAGATACTTCATGTTGAAACAAACTCAAGCACATGTTCATATTTCTCTGGCTCATTTTAAAATATCCTAACACGAATAATTTACATTTACAATCCAAATAATTTAATTTTATCTTTAATATGACTGAAATGTCATAAGCCGGTCAAATAAAATAAGATTCCAGATCATAGGCGACTTTTCTAAGTTTCCTGCCCATTTAACCTTTCTCAAGTTGTATAAGATCTGATCTTTTCTGAGTGTAATTTTCCTAACACAATACAACATTTAATTCCTATATAATCACACTCTTAACTACTACAATTGGCCTAGACTTCTAACAAAGAATCAACCTCTTTATTTGAGTCTAATCGAACCCAACGTTTTAGGTGCGAATCTTTCTGTTGACTCAGCCCCACATTCTTGGGTCGCCAATCTTTCTGTCCCCGTTTACCTGGATAGTAGGCTGTCAGATATCCGCCCCCTCAATCGGATTGCCAATTATCAATCGCACCGGCACAGTTACATCAATGAAAATGGCACTGACAGATACTATCGAGATAAGAGTACAGAAATTCACAGGAAATCATTGTGGAACACACCAAATAGACGGGGGTTCATACTTACCGTTACTTACCTCTTAATTATCTCGGGGTTTGAGTTGACAACAGGATCACTAAAAGTCTGTTCACACAATAACTTCCACCATGACATTTAAAAATGAACCAGAACGAAGACGAGAACTTTGAACTGTACAAAAGCTTTATTTCAAATAAAGGGTCTGATTTTGATAACACAACAAAAACAACGTGGCTATCAGTAGCCCAAGTCAATCTGACTACGTCCTCCAGTAGGACTTGCAAAAATTATCATACAACATGATGTAAAACATTCCAGCTCCCAAGAGCTCCAAATAACGTAATATTCATAACACTATTGGATTGGAAAAGGACGTCAGGGTGTGACATATATATAGAGCATTTGGTTTCCTTTTAATAAACATAAGAATGGTATTTATAGTCGCAAGGCCAAAGTGTGTACGACCTCACTCTCTGAGAACCATATGTTGGCACAGCTGCGGGTTACCTTCCAGCCTGTTGCATACTGGTTAAATGCACTCCCTTCTCACACGCTAAGTTACGTAAGAGTACAGCCTGCACTCTCAAACTTTTAAATGTCTTACAAGACAACTCACATTATATTTACGCAAATCTTTCAAGTACTTTGCTCACATCCTATTGGGTCATTATGTTCATTCCTTTAAACTTGTTAACTTCCATCCAAATGTTTAATTAGCTCCTAAATGTTTATAACAAAATCACATAAATTATTTATAACAATTAGAAATTGTTTATAATATTTGTCAAAGACAATAAAAATATTATAAGCACGCCTTTAACATCACTCTCGTTTCACATTATTTTCAAAAATATTTACAGCAATTATTTACAATATTAACATTTAAATTGTTTAAATTATTAATTTAATAAATACATTAGCCACATGTTCATTCGGTTGGTAATTTTATAATCCTGTTTAATATAATCGACCAATGAAGGTTAGTTATACATATTAATGTCACAATCTGGTTTAATAAAGGTTTTAATAATGATTTGTGACGGCAACCTTCATTCAAAATCTTATCTCAAATTCTTTCAAAACTCGTGTTAATTATAACAGTAACTCACTTGATTAATTTTCAACGAACTATGACAATCTTACTCCAGCGGAAAATCCTTCGCTAACAAGTTAATGCACAATCTGCATTAAAAATATGCCCAAAATTCATCATATATTAATCTATATGGCATTAAAAACTTCCACATCACTTACAAAACTTCCACAAATAATTTTTTAACATTTATTCCTGTGGGAACCTCCTTCATATTCAAGGGCATTATACCTCAGCGACTTTCAACACGCGCTGCACTAGCGATTATACATTCATAGTTCCACTTAAAAAAATTTATAATCATTAATTGTTTCAAAACTGTTTTTCTTTAACCTTCGTGGATTTCATTCATGAACTGAAATGAAGTCAAAACTTGCCAATCACAAACAAATTTAATAGTGAATACGCTTATATACGCCTGTCTGGTCTATCAAAATTTAAGATTAACATCTTAAAAGAAATTGTAGTATAAAAATACTATCTTCAAATAAAGTGCGACTAAAATGCAAAGTAGTCGAATAGAATCCAATTAGACTGGGGAATGCAAACATCGTTCTATAATTCTCTAATTGAGAAAAACTCCTAACAAAAGTACTTGACTTTAATGCATTCAATAATTCATTATTAACATTACTCTTTCACAAAAGTGTCTATAATGCAATGTTCATTCATAACTGACGATAAATGTCTGTGTTGCAATCAATACAAATAACGACTAGTATTTCCAAGATCGTCGACAACGTAAGAGATTTTAACGCTCTAAAATCATTTAACTGTTCTTCCTTCTTGATGATGACAGAAAATTGTTCAAAGTAATTAAACTGGGGTTGAATTACTTTAATAAAGTGACACGCTGTCTGAATTTAAATCTGCCATTAAAATCATTAACTTACAGTCAAATCGTGACTACAAAAAATATTAATTACTGAAAAATCTAAATATCAGTCTCAACTGATTCAAAATCGTTTAACTATGCCCATGACATAACAATGTCTTAATAAATCGTCGAAAAATGCAAAACTCATCAAGGTGTACTGAGAATAGGAATCTCAACAAGAAAATAGGGCAAAATACATGAGGATAAAAATATGGGAAAAATGGTTGCTCAAACATTATTAGTATACTCAAATACAATAAACGTTCACGACTACCTTATCTGCCGATTGACGTTCCAGAGGAAAATTCCCCAAAGAAGACTGCTGATGGATCCATTTCACCACGTTAAAGTTGAGCTCCATCCTCGAAATAGGAAATAGCACCCTCGGAGAATCGAACTGCTTCCTTCTCCGTGAATCGCTCTGCTCCTTGAAGACGAATAGACATCCTTCCGGCAATAATCTTCTTTGTGAGTCGGGATATCCCTGACCTCTCTTGAAAAATTCCCTGAAGTTCCAGTAGACAATCGTCATGAAGTTTTGTAGAAATTTCCGAAGAAATTATTCATATACAGAGTATGAAATTGTTTCTATGGCTGTTCGATGGTATTCAGCCTTTAATTACGAAACATGGGTGTAGATGGTATTCACCGCATGTTCGCTTGTGTGGAATAGCAATTAGCGAAGTTCCATGTCGCTATCTTACTCCGTCGAAGTATGTCCCAATTGCAATAAGCCCTCTTAGCCTTCCATCTGCACTTCGGTTGTAGTGTCAGAAGAACAAACTGCCGTATTCAATTGCTCCATTATACTGGTATCGTTGTGTAACCAAGCAATCTGAAGTCTTTCTACTCCACTCGCAGCGTCAGCCTTGCGTTGATTCTGGCTATACGAAAGTGCTTCTCTAGTGGCGAGATAATCACTTTTGTCAGTCGTATAAAACTGCTGATATCTTTTAAACTAATCGGTCGAAATTGTTCAGCTTTTCTCTATAACTGCATGTAGCACTGCACAATACAATTGGCTTATCGGTGACTGCTAACTGTTCGAAGCTAAACTTGTAGAAGCTTTCTAAGGTCCGTTTCAACTTCACCTAGTTTGACCTGGATCTCGTTAATATAGTGGCCTCGCCACGCGTTATAAAAACGATTCTTTTCACTGCTGTTCACTTCGACGTCTCACTATAATGAATGTATAAGAAAAGAACTTTCACAAATATACTTCGATGATCTGAGAATGAGATCTCAGAATGATCAGAGAACGAAAGAGGCTCCTCTCTTCTGCGCAAGCCCTTTTATTAACTTCTCGAGGGGCGTTTCCATCCCTTCCAAAGCGTGATACTACGTCATCGCTAAAAGTTCCAACTTCGTTAACACATGACGGATTTTCAAAATTCAAAAACTGAAAATAAATTTCACCAAAATTCCAAATCAATGCTTCTACTGCAAATGGATTTCCACAATTCTGCATTCCACAAGTAATAAAAATACCATAGTTTCAGCAATCTCCGTCTTCCTTGAAACTATCGTTCATTGGTTCATGCCTCTCCTCCAATAGCATAGTTTCTTCCTCAGCAGAATTCCTCGTTTCCTGCGACTGCGTCGTACATCTTGGAACATTCTGGACTAAAAACTGACGTCACTGAGAATCTCAGCTCAAGTAGCCTGCTGGCATAACATATACGTCATCCGTGCTTACGTGATGACTACCCACGTCATAACTATGACAACCATAACTTTCCTTATAATTTCAAATATAGCCACCGTGGTCTCTACATAATTCAATTACGGGGGCAGTACGGAGAAACTTAATGTACTTATAATATTTGGCACCTTATGAGGAATGCCTTAATATCACATCCACAAACCTTAACGTAAATATTGTAGACAGGACAAATGAAGTGTATGTTATACACACTATTGTTTCATTCACCAGCCTGTTGGGTTATGTCTAAAACAAGTGTTTTCCCATCTTATTGGTTTATGCCACTTTACTTACTAATGTCATAGATAAGAATGATGTCCACCAAATTCAATTTAACAGAACCCTTCTGTAATAGCTCCATACAACACAACAGCAAACACACGTGGTTATTTCACTCACAACTACAATAAATTCACACGATCCATGCTTCTACAGAACAACATCCTTCCCACTTGTTCAGAAATCCAGAATGGATATTTGAATAAAGTAAATCAGAAGAGCCACCTAACAGTTGCTAATATAGTCAACCCAAACCCCAAAATTGTCATCTTCATGAAGATCACGCATCTGATGAAAGGTGGCTCTATCAAGATGCAAAACGTTAGCAGGGAAAAAAGTAATGTAAATATGTATCTCAGATTTTAAATGACAGTCTATCTATGGTCACCTTCTATCGTACAAATTATATTACACGAAATTTATATATCTTCATGTCTGTTAGCTCATGCGCAGAATGAAGAGGTCTACAAGCAATGCAGCACATCAAGTTATATAATTTCACCACTGGATATAGGCAATAAACAACACAAAGGAGGGTGAGATTGAAGTTTTTGCCTTTGCGTCAGATTACCAGCAGTGCATGGGGATAAGGAAGCAATCTACACTATCGACTTTCTACCGATAACAAAGTCAGTATCATAACAAATCAAAACAGGGTTCTGAGGCCATTTCACTCCGAACAGTTGTAAATACAAAACAGGGCTCTGAGGCCATTTCACTCAGATCAGTTGTAAATACAAAACAAACTTCATGGAATAATTGTTTTCAATAGAGAGAAAGCTTGTAGTTTTACGTGACCAATCATGTGGCGACCAGGAGCCACGGGGACCTCCATTTTTTAAGAGGAATCCCAACCACCAGGCGCGATATTACATTTCGAAGGAATGTTAAAGAATTAACAAGAAACATGAATAGAACCCTAGTCATTTGTGAAAGACTGTTCCCTTGTTTCATTTGTGAAGTTATTGGTATTGTTCTGTGTAATTAGTTCACTGCATGACATACCATGCCCAGTTAAAGGACAGAAAATGGCCTGGATTATCTGACAAAGGATACCTTCCTAAGAATTTCAACATTCTTTACTAGCAGCCTCAATATTGCATTCAAATGTTGGTACTCCATTTTCGTATAGAAGTTATGCGGAAATTAATAAATTTATCTCTGTATTCTGGCGAGGTAGTCTGATGTTTTTATAACTATTTCTGTGTCGCGGAATTGGATTCAGAGAATCTCTTCAATATTATGATAATATATACAAAACTGGAGAAGCAAATCATGACTTGCAACAAACAAACAATCAACCAGATATTAAAAATAAAAAAGGCCTTTTTCAGATGAGCCAGACTCCAAATACAGGGAGTCCAATGAAGCGCCAGATCGATAATGTGAATGTTTGGCCCTTAAAACAACAACTATCATATCAACCTATCCAGAAAACAAATCACAGAGAAAACAATATCCTCCATATACACTATGGAGCAAGTATATGATCAGCCAGAAATTACTGGAATTACATTCAGGTTTCGAATTAATTCCTAAATATTTCATCAGTGCACACGATCCCCTCACAAACGTATCACCATACCTTTGAAAACCTCAGCCACACTTGGTGGAGGAACATCAGATATGATTAAGCATATAACGTGACTTAATAACCATAAAGCTGGTCTCAATATAATAAGGCACTTACAACTCTCGCATCTCCGCCACTTGATGAAGATAGTGCTTCCGTTTTAACATGTGCGACTATCTCTTCAGTCACAAACTCATTAATCGTAACTTCCTTGTTGTCCGCAGTATCATCCATGATATGTGCTCCCTACAGAGAAACAACAATTTGTTAATAATGTACCTCAGGCGGCATAAGAAATATATTTTGTAGATACACAAGCACGCTAGACATTCATCTTGTTTTATATGTCTCGGATTAGTTCTCAACTCAATGAATAATTTAAAGAAATTTGACAAATTTAGAATAGCAACTCTGAAGCTGAAATTTCGCTGCGTTAAGTGCTCATTAGCCGACATTCACATTATTTATAGTTTTCTGTTATAAAGATTATAAAAAGGTTATAAAGGTTATTAAAGTTTTACAAGACGAAAATATAAAAGAATACCATACCTATTACTTACGATGTATTTGTTGCCATCACAACACAATATACTTTATTTCTGAGAATCCAATACTTTCATGTAGCGACAGTGTTATAAATTCAGCCACAAAATCGATACTGTTGTCTTTCATTTTATGAGAAATTAAATACCGTAGGTGTTTGATTCAAGAAGAAAAGAAACAAAAACTTGAATTTATGAAACACACTTGCATTTTGGAACTTTTCTCAAACACGAATTCCAAAAGTCACTAACTTAACTGAGAAATATAAATGTTGATATGATTATCTACAGTTGCACATCATGTGATTGAGTGGTCATGAAGTTAAAGACAATTCAAAACCTCAATACACAGAGTCCACACTAGCACACACTTACTAATATGTCAAAGATTCTTCGAAGTTCCTACCTAAATCAGCTGCACGACTTAACCTTACAGGTGATGCAGGTTTTGCCATAATAATTCAAGGTTGTTTCAAATAGGACAACAAATAACCAGTTTAAAACTGTTATAGACATTTGACAAAATAATAAATAAACAGCCCAAGGAAGCGATCTGACTCAATCCACAATATTAAACAATAGAGTCAAAATACCTAACTCTTCTCTTGCTCAATTTCATAATTGAAATTGAAACTGACTAAAACAAACCACATAACTTAAAAAAGAGATTTGAGAATAATCCAAGGTAGGATATAATATACACAGTCACCTGGCAATCAAGTTCTTCTTTAACAAATGCATCTTCAAATACATCATCAGGTTCTTCAATTTTCCTCCCCACTGGCGAATCAGAGGGTGGCTGCTCATTCAAATCCTTGGAAGTAATGAACAATATAAAAATTAAAGAATATGAGCTAATGAAGATAATAATAATAATAATAATAAGAGGAAACTGATACAAAACATATGCTGACAAACTATCACATTACCAAGCACCTAGTACATGTCTTAAACCTCCGGATTTGGCCCTGGAAATAATAGAGAAAATTGTAAAATTCTCACAGATTACTTCCATGATCCTTTAACCTGCGATCCTCCTGAAGAAAAAAAAATGATGTTGTTGTTGTTTGAGTCTTTAGTCTTTTGACTGGTTTGATGCAGCTCTTCATGTCTCCCTGTCCTGAGCTAATCGTTTCATCTCTACATAGCTACCACACCCTACATCCGAGGATTCCACGCTCCGATCCGTAGAATGTCAGATTTCCTCTTTGTCACTTCTGTGATGTTAACCCCCTCTCGAGTATTATTATTATGAATTTAAAGTAAATATAATAATTATTTACGCTGATCACCACTTATCAATAATCAATGTAAAGTTTCAACCTGATGGACCCAAACTCAGAACAGTTAAAATATCCACGAATGGATCTGGAATGTCTTAAACAAAATTCAAACAATTTCCTTGGAAATATCACCAACCAAAATCCTTCCAACTGGATGGTATTAGAAGATACACTATTGGGAGCTTCCCGGATTATTGGGGTTCTTCCTCGAAAACGTTAAGACAGATGGTTGGACAAGACAAGCGATAAGGGCATAGACCTTGTTATTCAAATCTTTAAAAAGTGCAGTTCCAATAAAATACAAAAAATGACTGACATGAATTCATCAAAGCCCAGAAAGAAGCCTCAGGAATCATCAGATCTGAAGAACGCACATTACAGCAAAATAGACCGACAGAAATAGATCAAACTTGAAGACTCAACGGGAAGAGGGGGGAAAGCCACATTATGTACATTTTTCATGAGAGCCAATTTAAACGTTCAACACTTAAAGGAAATACTTACAAACACCCCAATAGAGAGTAAGCGATATCGTTACTTAGCCAAATGTATTTCTTGTAAAGGGAGTACATGTTATGTGAGAGGATATGGGACGTTTTTCCGTTTCCACTAAAAATAAAAACCTCTGTATCTCGCTGACTTACCGCATTATTTGAAGTTAATTACAACTGATCTGTAGTTACGATAGCTGGCCACCAGAGTGCGTCATAAACCTATTTCCGAATAAAATGGACTGACCCCGTTCATTCCGTGTGGTCTTCTATTACACGGAAAACAGTACATGAAACTGTAGCAAAACCATTGCTGACGAACTATCACATTACTAAGTACCTATTTTATGTCTTATACGTCCGAATGAAGCCCTGGGAATAATAAAGAAAACTGTAAACTTCTCACAGATAACTTCCAAAACCTTTTAAACAGCGATACTCCTGTAGAACAATTCTGAGTTGAGCAACCGATTCCAAATCCGGATTCAGAACTCCCTTCATTAGAAGAAATCGAGAAAATAATCCATGAACTTAAAAATAGCTAAGCTCCAAAGGAAGATGTAATGTTGAGATTAAGAGGTGAAAGCCTAGCTGAGAAATTTCAAGTAATTCTTGTAGATTTATGGAGAAAATTCCTGAAGACTGGAATTGCGACCTATTTCACCCTCTACATAAAAAGGGGGAGAGAACAGATATCAATACCTACGGAGGAATATCCTCACTATCACTCGCGTGAAAAATCTCTATAAAGCATTATTCACGGGACTTCAAAACCAAACTGAACACCTAGTTGGTGAATAACAGGCATGATTCACAAATGGCAGGTCCTGTGCAAAACAAATTCTCAATCTCAAAACCACCTTGCAAATCCATAAAGCCACGCAAACATCGCTATCTTTGAAGACTTCAGGAAAGCTGGCGACTTAGTAGACCCACACACACTATTCAATATTCTAGAAGAATTCAAAGTTGACAGGAAAACAAGAGAATTGATTCGACAGACACTGACAGCCATAACTTCAATAGTTAAATTTCAGTCAGCTTTCTGACCGTTTTCATATTAGCACAGGACTTCAACAAGGAGACGAAAATCACCGATATTGTTCAATCGTGCCCTTGAATAAGTTACAAGAACAAGGAAAAATAAGAGAAATAACGATTGGTTGACGACTAAACATTAAATTAATCTGCAGTGTTTGGCCCTCGCGGACGATCTAGCTATTCTATCTAACAACGCACAAGAGGCAGTTCAGGTCCTTGAAAGAATTCACGAAAAAGCAGCTAAGACAGGATTCCAAATGCATGGACGAATCCGCTTAGTCATCTAGACAGGAAACCTCTGAAGACTTAATTCGGCAAAAATCATCAACTAAATGCTAGCAGCACCCATCCTGAATGGTTTTCCCAGGGTTTTCCACACTCCCCCCAGGCAAATGACTGGAAGATACTTTACTACAAGTTTGAATCGTGACGCAAACAAAGAGAGAACTTCAAAATTACAGAAGGCCTATACCTACAGATGTAATTAATAAATCAACATCTAAGACATGATACCACAGTAATCAAAGCTGAAGCACTGTGTGGCTCAGAAACATTGATCATTGAAGGTAGATCTCTTAGTAAGGACATTATACCACAGTAATTAAACCAGAAGATCAATATGGCTCAGAAACATTGATCATTGAAGGTAGATCTCTTAGTAAGGACATTATACCACAATATTCAAAGCTGAAGCACTGTGTGGCTCAGAAACATTGATCATTGCAGGTAGATCTCTTAGTAAGGACATAGAGAAACCAGAAAGGAAAATCCTTGGTCCAGTCTGCTCAAAAGGAATCTGGGTGAAACGGAAGTGTCGGGAGATGTATCAGCATTCTGAAAAGATCACCGACACCTTCAGGAAAAGGCAATGTAAGTTCTACTGCAACATTCCCAAAATGAACAATCTCAGGTTCACCAAAATGATTCCCAACCTCGCTCTCTCAAAGAAAGCAAAGAACCAGTGACTTAGTGAAATAGAAAAAGAACTTCAATAAATTGGCATCACAGAAGAAATTATGTAAGATCGCCCCCAGTTCAAAACAGTAATAAACAGCCGCCATTTTGCTGAGAAAATGAATACAAGGACCAATAAGTCATGACTGAAGAACGGAGCTGTTAATATTATTATTAGGAATATTAAAATCAATCATTACAGATACATATTCCTATTTGGTAGGGGGCCGATAAACTAAATAGTAGCTTGGTTCCATAGTTTAGGGGATGCGACAACGCTGTCATGTAGCCCCGTGTACTTTGGATGTGTGTAAAATCTGGCTGATAACCGCTGTTAATTGTGATGGCTGTATTAATGTGTATTTTCTGTCACTCAGGTAAAGATTGCAGATATTCAATTTCCAAGTAGTACCTACTTATGCCAACAAATTCTACCGTCAACGGCAACTAGTTGTGAACTTCGTTACTAGTTGCCACCGCATTCGGCTCCTGGCGACGAATGTTAGAACTTAAGAGCGATAGTCAACCCTAGTATGGTCGACCCTCTTTCTCGATCCGAATATAATGCCTTGTGAGGACAACCTACTTTCTCTCTCAGACCGTAGTCAAGAACCAAAATGGTGGTCACTAAACCATAATATGGTCGACCGTCTACCTCCAACCTGATATTCAGCCTTGAGAGGACAACCTACCTTCTCTCTCAGACCGTAGTCAAGAACCAAAATGGTGGTCACTAAACCCTAATATGGTCGACCCTCTACCCCCAACCTAATATTCAGCCTTGTGAGGACAAACTACTTACTCTCTCAGACCGTAGTCAAGAACCAAAATGGTGGTCACTAAACCCTAATATGGTCGACCCTCTACCCCCAACCTAATATTCAGCCTTGTGAGGACAACCTACTTACTCTCTCAGACCGTAGTCAAGAACCAAAATGGTGGTCACTAAACCCTAATATGGTCGACCCTCTACCCCCAACCTAATATTCAGCCTTGTGAGGACAACCTACTTTCTCCCTCAGACCGTAGTCAAGAATCAAAATGGTGGTTACTAAACCCTAATAAGGTCGACCCTCTACCCCCAACCTAATATTCAGCCTTGTGAGGACAACCTACTTACTCTCTCAGACCATAGGCAAGAACCAAAATGGTGGTCACTAAACCCTAATATGGTCGACCCTCTACCCCCAACCTAATATTCAGCCTTGTGAGGACAACCTACTTTCTCCCTCAGACCGTAGTCTGGAAACAAAATGGTGGTCACTAAACCCTAATATGGTCGACCCTCTACCCCCAACCTAATATTCAGCCATGTGAGGACAACCTACTTACTCTCTCAGACCGTAGGCAAGAACCAAAATGGTGGCCACTAAACCCTAATATGGTCGACCGTCTACCTCCAACCTAATATTCAGCCTTGTGAGGACAACCTACTTACTCTCTCAGACCGTAGGCAAGAACCAAAATGGTGACCACTAAACCCTAATATGGTCGACCCTCTACATCCAACCTAAATTCAGCCTTGTGAGGACAACCTACTTACTCTCTCAGACCGTAGGCAAGAACCAAAATGGTGGCCATTAAACCCTAATATGGTCGACCCTCTACCTCCAACCTAATATTCAGCCTTGTGAGGACAATCTACTTACTCTCTCAGACCGTACCCAAGAACCAAAATGGTGGCCACTAACCTTAATATTGTTGACCTTCTTTCTCCAACCTATAGTGTTATTCAGCCTTGTGAGGAGAACCTACTTTCTCAGGCCGTATTCAAGAACCAAAATGGTGGCCACTAAACCCTAATATGGTCGACCCTATACCTCCAACCTAATATTCAGCCCTGTGAGGACAACCTACTTTCTCTCTCAGACCGTAGTCAAGAACCAAAATGGTAGCCACTAAACCCAAATATGGTCGACCGTCTACCTCCAACCTGATATTCAGCCTTGTGAGGACAACCTATCATCTCTCTCAGACCGTAGTCAAGAACCAAAATGGTGGTCACTAAACCCTAATATGGTCGACCCTCTACCCCCAACCTAATATTCAGCCTTGTGAGGTCAACCTACTTACTCTCTCAGACCATAGTCAAGAACCAAAACGGTGATCACTAAACCCTAATATGGTCGACCCTCTACCCCCAACCTAATATTCAGCCTTGTGAGGACAACCTACTTTCTCCCTCAGACCGTAGTAAGGAAACAAAATGGTGGTTACTAAAACCTAATATGGTCGACCCTCTAAACCCCAACCTAATATTCAGCCTTGTGAGGACAACCTACTTACTCTCTAAGACCGTAGGCAAGAACCAAAATGGTGGCCACTAAACCCTAATATGGTCGACCGTCTACCTCCAACCTAATATTCAGCCTTGTGAGGACAACCTACATACTCTCTCAGACCATAGGCAAGAACCAAAATGGAGACCACTAAACCCTTATATGGTCGACCCTCTACATCCAACCTAATATTCAGCCTTGCGAGGACAACCTACTTACTCTCTCACACCGTAGGCAAGAACGAAAATGGTGGCCACTAAGCCCTAATATGGTCGACCCTCTACCTCCAACCTAATATTCAGCCTTGTGAGGACAACATACTTTCTCCCTCAGACCGTAGTCAAGAATCAAAATGGTGGTTACTAAACCCTAATATGGTCGACCCTCTACCCCCAACCTAATATTCAGCCTTGTGAGGACAACCTACTTACTCTCTCAGACCATAGGCAAGAACCAAAATGGTGGTCACTAAACCCTAATATGGTCGTCCCTCTACCCCCAACCTAATATTCAGCCTTGTGAGGACAACCAACTTTCTCCCTCAGACCGTAGTCAGGAAACAAAATGGTGGTCACTAAACCCTAATATGGTCGACCCTCTACCCCCAACCTAATATTCAGCCTTGTGAGGACAACCTACTTACTCTCTCAGACCGTAGGCAAGAACCAAAATGGTGGCCACTAAACCCTAATATGGTCGACCGTCTACCTCCAACCTAATATTCAGCCTTGTGAGGACAACCTACTTACTCTCTCAGACCGTAGGCAAGAACCAAAATGGTGACCACTAAACCCTAATATGGTCGACCCTCTACATCCAACCTAATATTCAGCCTTGTGAGGACAACCTACTTACTCTCTCAGACCGTAGGCAAGAACCAAAATGGTGGCCATTAAACCCTAATATGGTCGACCCTCTACCTCCAACCTGATATTCAGCCTTGTGAGGACAATCTATTTACTCTCTCAGACCGTACCCAAGAACCAAAATGGTGGCCACTAACCCTAATATTGTTGACCTTCTTTCTCCAACCTACAGGGTTATTCAGCCTTGTGAGGAGAACCTACTTTCACAGGCCGTATTCAAGAACCAAAATGGTGGCCACTAAACCCAAATATGGTCGACCGTCTACCTCCAACCTGATATTCAGCCTTGTGAGGACAACCTACCATCTCTCTCAGACCGTAGTCAAGAACCAAAATGGTGGTCACTAAACCCTAATATGGTCGACCCTCTACCCCCAACCTAATATTCAGCCTTGTGAGGACAACCTACTTACTCTCTCAGACCATAGTCAAGAACCAAAATGGTGGCCACTAAACCCAAATATGGTCGACCGTCTACCTCCAACCTGATATTCAGCCTTGTGAGGACAACCTACCATCTCTCTCAGACCGTAGTCAAGAACCAAAATGGTGGTCACTAAACCCTAATATGGTCGACCCTCTACCCCCAACCTAATATTCAGCCTTGTGAGGACAACCTACTTACTCTCTAAGACCGTAGGCAAGAACCAAAATGGTGGCCATTAAACCCTAATATTGTCGACAGTCTACCTCCAACCTAATATTCAACCTTGTGAGGACAACCTACTTATTCTCTCAGACCATAGGCAAGAACCAAAATGGTGACCACTAAACCCTTATATGGTCGACCCTCTACATCCAACCTAATATTCAGCCTTGCGAGGACAACCTATTTACTCTCTCACACCGTAGGCAAGAACCAAAATGGTGGCCACTAAGCCCTAATATGGTCGACCCTCTACCTCCAACCTAATATTCAGCTTTGTGAGGACAATCTATTTACTCTCTCAGACCGTAGGCAAGAACCAAAATAATGGCCACTAAACCCTAATATGATCGACCCTCTTCTCCAACCTAATATTCAGCCTTGTGAGGACAATCTACTTTCTCAGGCTGCAGTCAAGAACTAAAATGGTGACCACTAAACCCTAATATGGTCGACCCACTACCTCCAACCAAATATTCAGCCTTGTGAGGACAACCCACTTCCTCTCTCAGACCGTAGGCAGGAACCAAAATGGTGGCCATTAAACCCTAATATGGTCGACCCTCTACCTCCAACGGAATATTCAGCCTTGTGAGGACAACCTACTTTCTCTCTCAGACCATAGTCAAGAACCAAAATGGTGGCCACTAACCCCTAATATGTTCGACCCTCTACCTCCAACCTGATATTCAGCCTTGTGAGGACAACCTACTTTCTCTCTCAGACCGTAGTCAAGAACCAAAATGGTGGCCACTAAACCCTAATATGGTCGACCCTCTACCTCCAACCTGATATTCAGCCTTGTGAGGACAACCTACTTTCTCAGGCCGTATTCAAGAACAAAAATGGTGGCCACTAAACCCTAATATGGTCGACTATCAACCTCAAACCTAATATTCAGCCTTGTGAAGACAACCTACTTTCTCTCTCAGACCGCAGCCATGAACCAAAATGGTGGCCACTAAACCCAAATATGGTCGACCCTCTACCTCCAACCCAATATTCAGCCTTGTGAGGACAACCTACTTTCTCTCTCAGATCATAATCAAGAACCAAAATGGTGGCCACTAAACCCTAATATTGTCGACCCTCTACCTCCAACCTAATATTCAGCCTTGTGAGGACAAACTACTTGATCTCTCAGACCGTAGCCAAGAACCAAAATGGTGGCCACTAAAACCTAATATGGTCGACCCTCTACCTCCAACCTAATATTCAGCCTTGTGAAGACAACCTACTTACTCTCTCAGACCGTAGCCAAAAACCAAAATGGTGGCCACTAAACCCTAATATTGTCGACCCACTACCTCCAGCCTAATATTCAGCCTTGTGAGGACAAACTACTTCATCTCTCAGACCGTAGCCAAGAACCAAAATGGTGCCAATAAACCCTAATATTTTCGACCCTATACCTCCAACCTAATATTCAGCCTTGTGAGGACAACGTACTTACTCTCTCAGACCGTAGTCAAGAACCATAATGGTGGCCACTAAACCCTAATATGGTCGACCCTCTACATCCAACCTAATATTCAGCATTGTGAGGACAACGTACCATCTCTCTCAGACCGTAGTCAAGGACCAAAATGGTGGTCACTAAACCCTAATATGGTCGACCCTCTACCTCCAACCTAATATTCAGCCTTGTGAGGACAAACTTTCTCTCTCAGACCGTAGTCAAGAACCAAAATGGTGGCCAATAAACCCTAATATGGTCGACCCTCTACCTCCAACCTAATATTCAGCCTTGTGAGGACAACCTACTTACTCCCTCAGACCGTAGGCAAGAACCAAAATGGTGGCCACTGAACCATTACATGGTCGACCCTCTACCTCCAACCTAATATTCAGCCTTGTGAGGACAATCTACTTACTCTCTCAGACCATTTTCAAGAACCAGAATGGTAGCCACTAAACCCTAATATGGTCGACCCTCTACCTCCAACCCAATATTCAGCCTTGTGAGGACAACCTACTTTCTCTCTCAGACCATAGTCAAGAACCAAAATGGTGGCCACTTAACCCTAATATGGTTGACCCTCTACCTCCAACCTAATATTCAGCCTTGTGAGGACAACCTACCTACTCTCTCAGACCGTAGGCAAGAACCAAAATGGTGGCCACTAAACCCTAATATGGTCGACCCTCTACATCCAACCTAATATACAGCATTGTGAGGACAACCTACTTTCTCCCACAGACCATAGTCAAGAATCAAAATGGTGGTTACTAAACCCTAATTTGGTCGACCCTCTACCCCCAACCTAATATTCAGCCCTGTGAGGACAACCTACTTACTCTCTCAGACCGTATGCAAGAACCAAAATGGTGACCACTAAACCCTAATATGATCGACCGTCTACATCCAACCTAATATTCAGCCTTGTGAGGACAACCTACTTACTCTCTCAGACCGTAGGCAAGAACCAAAATGGTGGCCACTAAACCCTAATATGGTCGACCGTCTACGTCCAACCTAATATTCAGTCTTGTGAGGACAATCTACATTCTCAGGCTGCAGTCAAGAACTAAAATGGTGACCAATAAACCCTAATATGGTCGACCCACTACCTCCAACCAAATATTCAGCCTTGTGAGGACAACCCACTTCCTCTCTCAGACCGTTGGCAAGAACCAAAATGGCGGCCATTAAACCCTAATATGGTCGACCCTCTACCTCAAACCTAATATTCAGCCTTGTGCGGACAACCTACTTTCTCTCTCAGACCATAGTCAAGAACCAAAATGGTAGGCCACTAACTCCTAATATGTTCGACCCTCTACCTCCAACCTGATATTCAGCCTTTGAGGACAACCTACTTTCTCTCTCAGACCGTAGCCAAGAACCAAAATGGTGGCCAATAAACCCTAATATTATTCATAATGTTGAATTTTGGGCTAATGCCGTGTTTTATTATTTTAAAATTCGACGCGTTTCGAAAGAAACCATGTCTTTCATCGTCAGGAATAATCTGGAATACGACAATGTTGCTAAGAGAAAGCAACGAAGAACATATAGAAGGTGCCCAAAGATGGACGCCATTATAGCCCCATGTTAGGGACAACGGAAAGCAGCATGAATTACTTTCTCAGGGTTCTGATAATAGGTAGCCAGGATTCACTGAGATTGTAGCCGGTGTCGCGGTTGAAATTATCTGGGTGTTTACGTATTTCAACCGCCTCCCTGATGATTCTGGGACGATATTGCTTTATACGGGCAAGAACATCCACTCCTTGGAACATGACATCATGGCCAGGTGTTAAAGCATGATCGGCAACAGCTGATTTATCAGGTTGAATGAGCCTGATACATCTATTATGTTCCTTAATGCGAGTGCATATTGTTCTCGAAGTCTGCCCGATGTAAACCTTGCCACAAGTACAGGGAACTCTGTAGATACCCGGTTGTTGCAATTTAGGCAAACTGTCCTTAGTTGGTCGCAGGAGTTGCCTAATCTTAACAGAAGTTCCAAATACAGTCCGTATGTTGTACCGACGTAGGATTTTAGCAATACGATCCGTTGTGTTATGTATGTACGGAAGGTAAGCAGTTCCTCTTACATCTCTTTTCTCAACTGACGTCCTATTATTATTTGTTGGTTTCACAACCGTAGAAATCAAAGCCTTGCTATAACCGTTGCTCTCAAAGGTGGTTCGCAGGGTGTTAATTTCTTCTTGTAAAGAAGACACTTCACAAATCCTCCTAGCCCTGGTAGTTAGAGTTGTAAGGATACCATGTTTCTGGGCAGGGTGATGATGAGAACTTGCGTGGAGATATCTATTGGTGTGTGTTGGCTTACGAAAAACGCTGTGTCCTAAAGATCCATCCTCTTTCTTGGTGACGAGAACATCTAAAAAAGGTATTTTGCCGTCAGATTCCTTTTCCATGGTGAAACAAATAGAAGGGTGCTGGAGATTAAGGTGATCCAGGAAATGGCTAAGATTTTCATCACCTTCCGTCCAAACAACGAACGTGTCATCCACATAACGCCACCAGATCTTCGGTTTGAAAGGAGCCGACGACAAAGCTTTCTCTTCAAAGTTCTCCATGAAGAAATTAGCCACAACAGGAGAGAGAGGACTACCCATGGCCACACCATCAGTCTGCTCATAAAAATTCCCATTCCATAGAAAGTAGGAGGAGGTCATGCAGTGATAAAAAAAAAGTCTTGTGATGTCTTCAGGAAAAAAGCCATTAACGAGAGACATAACACCATCAATAGGTACTCTCGTAAACAGAGACACCACGTCGAGACTCACTAGAATATCACACGGCTGAAGTGTTATAGCTTTTAACTTTTCCACGAAGTGTGTGGAATCCTTAATGTACGAAGGCGTGTTACCCAGAAGCGGCTGAAGTAGTCTACCGAAGTATTTGGAAAGGGCATATGTAGGAGAACCAATCGTACTAACAATAGGTCTAAGAGGAACATCTTCCTTATGTATTTTAGGAAGACCATAGAGTCTCGGAGGAGTAGCATCCCCTGGAAGGAGAGTCTTCGCTGCATCCGCTGGAATAGATGATTGCTTGATCAATTTGACGGTGACATTTGAGTAGCGAGTAGTAGGATCACGACTATTAATCCTATATACAGGATCTGATAACAAAGACGAGATCTTGGAATCATAATCAACCTTATCCAATACCACTGTCGCGTTACCCTTGTCAGCGCGGAGAACGATAATATCAGAATTGTCCCTTAGATCTTTAAGTGCCCGGCTTTCGCCTTGTTTTAAGTTGGTGTTAGGTGGCTTAGCGGTCTTGAGAACTCGGGAACATTCTTGCCTGTCTTCCTCGGCCTCTTCAGGTGTGAGGTGATGTACCGAGGATTCTACGGATGTAATAAGTTCTTCAATAGGAATTCTTCTAGGCGCTACAGCAAAATTGAGACCTTTAGCGAGAACTGCCTGTTGGGTATCACTTAGGGGCTTGCTGGACAAATTTACGACAACCTTGTTAGCATCAAGTCTAATGGCTTGAGGTTTCTGCAACTGACATAACCTATCATATTTGGAAATATGTCTGTCCCTCACCTGATCTAGAACGCTGTTAGCTTGCACTGAAGAAATACGATCAAAGATCTTCCATAATTCCTCACTTACGAAGTTTGAGAGGCGTAGATGTAGCTGTAGTAACTCCCTCGAAATAAAATCCAACTGCTTACGAGTATGCTGTAACCTCTCTATATAATAACGCCTTGCTTGCACGACGATAGATTCTCGTTGCCTTAGGTGTTCTGAAGGAATGCTTCAACATAACAAAATTCGGTAGAATATCATGATCCCGGCATCTTAGGAGAAAAGCGAGTGAAGAGATTAGACACACCTTCTTGCGTCGTAACCTACTAAATCTAGACATCAGTCGGAAAATATCCTCCCCATAGAGGTTTCTAATATTGTCATTTAGACTTTCACGGCCCGTGTTATTATTCATAATGTTGAATTTTGGGCTTATGCCGTGTTTTATTATATTGAAATTTGACGCGTTTCGAAAGAAACCATGTCTTTCATCGTCAGGAATAATCTGGAATACGACAATGTTGCTAAGAGAAAGCAACGAAGAACATATAGAAGGTGCCCAAAGATGGACGCCATTATAGCCCCATGTTAGGGACAACGGAAAGCAGCAGTGAATTACTTTCTCAGGGTTCTGATAATAGGTAGCCAGGATTCACTGAGATTGTAGCCGGTGTCGCGGTTGAAATTATCTGGGTGTTTACGTATTTCAACCGCCTCCCTGATGATTCTGGGACGATATTGCTTTATACAGGCAAGAACATCCACTCCTTGGAACATGACATCATGGCAAGGTGTTAAAGCATGATCGGCAACAGCTGATTTATCAGGTTTGGACGGAAGGTGAGGAAAATCTTAGCCATTTCCTGGATCACCTTAATCTCCAGCACCCTTCTATTTGTTTCACCATGGAAAAGGAATCTGACGGCAAAATACCTTTTTTAGATGTTCTCGTCACCAAGAAAGAGGATGGATCTTTAGGACACAGCGTTTTTCGTAAGCCAACACACACCAATAGATATCTCCACGCAAGTTCTCATCATCACCCTGCCCAGAAACATGGTATCCTTACAACTCTAACTACCAGGTCTAGGAGGATTTGTGAAGTGTCTTCTTTACAAGAAGAAATTAACACCCTGCGAACCACCTTTGAGAGCAACGGTTATAGCAAGGCTTTGATTTCTACGGTTCTGAAACCAACAAATAATAATAGGACGTCAGTTGAGAAAAGAGATGTAAGAGGAACTGCTTACCTTCCGTACATACATAACACAACGGATCGTATTGCTAAAATCCTACGTCGGTACAACATACGGACTGTATTTGGAACTTCTGTTAAGATTAGGCAACTCCTGCGACCAACTAAGGACAGTTTGCCTAAATTGCAACAACCGGGTATCTACAGAGTTCCCTGTACTTGTGGCAAGGTTTACATCGGGCAGACTTCAAGAACAATATGCACTCGCATTAAGGAACATAATAGATGTATCAGGCTCATTCAACCTGATAAATCAGCTGTTGCCGATCATGCTTTAACACCTGGCCATGATGTCATGTTCCAAGGAGTGGATGTTCTTGCCCGTATAAAGCAATATCGTCCCAGAATCATCAGGGAGGCGGTTGAAATACGTAAACACCCAGATAATTTCAACCGCGACACCGGCTACAATCTCAGTGAATCCTGGCTACCTATTATCAGAACCCTGAGAAAGTAATTCACTGCTGCTTTCCGTTGTCCCTAACATGGGGCTATAATGGCGTCCATCTTTGGGCACCTTCTATATGTTCTTCGTTGCTTTCTCTTAGCAACATTGTCGTATTCCAGATTATTCCTGACGATGAAAGACATGGTTTCTTTCGAAACGCGTCGAATTTCAATATAATAAAACACGGCATAAGCCCAAAATTCAACATTATGAATAATATCACGGGCCGTGAAAGTCTAAATGACAATATTAGAAACCTCTATGGGGAGGATATTTTCCGACTGATGTCTAGATTTAGTAGGTTACGACGCAAGAAGGTGTGTCTAATCTCTTCACTCGCTTTTCTCCTAAGATGCCGGGATCATGATATTCTACCGAATTTTGTTATGTTGAAGCATTCCTTCAGAACACCTAAGGCAACGAGAATCTATCGTCGTGCAAGCAAGGCGTTATTGATAGAGAGGTTACAGCATACTCGTAAGCAGTTGGATTTTATTTCGAGGGAGTTACTACAGCTACATCTACGCCTCTCAAACTTCGTAAGTGAGGAATCATGGAAGATCTTTGATCGTATTTCTTCAGTGCAAGCTAACAGCGTTCTAGATCAGGTGAGGGACAGACATATTTCCAAATATGATAGGTTATGTCAGTTGCAGAAACCTCAAGCCATTAGACTTGATGCTAACAAGGTTGTCGTAAATTTGTCCAGCAAGCCCCTAAGTGATACCCAAAAGGCAGTTCTCGCTAAAGGTCTCAATTTTGCTGTAGCGCCTAGAAGAATTCCTATTGAAGAACTTATTACATCCGTAGAATCCTCGGTACATCACCTCACACCTGAAGAGGCCGAGGAAGCCAGGCAAGAATGTTCCCGAGTTCTCAAGACCGCTAAGCCACCTAACACCAACTTAAAACAAGGCGAAAGCCGGGCACTTAAAGATCTAAGGGACAATTCTGATATTATCGTTCTCCCCGCTGACAAGGGTAACGCGACAGTGGTATTGGATAAGGTTGATTATGATTCCAAGATCTCGTCTTTGTTATCAGATCCTGTATATAGGATTAATAGTCGTGATCCTACTACTCGCTACTCAAATGTCACCGTCAAATTGATCAAGCAATCATCTATTCCAGCGGATGCAGCGAAGACTCTCCTTCCAGGGGATGCTATTCCTCTGAGACTCTATGGTCTTCCTAAAATACATAAGGAAGATGTTCCTCTTAGACCTATTGTTAGTACGATTGGTTCTCCTACATATGCCCTTTCCAAATACTTAGGTAGACTACTTCAGCCGCTTCTGGGTAACACGCCTTCGTACATTAAAGATTCCACACACTTCGTGGAAAAGTTAAAAGCTATAACACTTCAGCCGGGTGATATTCTAGTGAGTCTCGACGTGGTGTCTCTGTTTACGAGAGTACCTATTGATGGTGTTATGTCTCTCATTAATGGCTTTTTTTTTTCCTGAAGACATCACAAGACTTTTTTATCACTGCATGACCTCCTCCTACTTTCTATGGAATGGGAATTTTTATGAGCAGACTGATGGTGTGGCCATGGGTAGTCCTCTCTCTCCTGTTGTGGCTAATTTCTTCATGGAGAACTTTGAAGAGAAAGCTTTGTCGACGGCTCCTTTCAAACCGAAGATCTGGTGGCGTTATGTGGATGACACGTTCGTTGTTTGGACGGAAGGTGAGGAAAATCTTAGCCATTTCCTGGATCACCTTAATCTCCAGCACCCTTCTATTTGTTTCACCATGGAAAAGGAATCTGACGGCAAAATACCTTTTTAGATGTTCTCGTCACCAAGAAAGAGGATGGATCTTTAGGACACAGCGTTTTTCGTAAGCCAACACACACCAATAGATATCTCCACGCAAGTTCTCACCATCACCCTGCCCAGAAACATGGTATCCTTACAACTCTAACTACCAGGGCTAGGAGGATTTGTGAAGTGTCTTCTTTACAAGAAGAAATTAACACCCTGCGAACCACCTTTGAGAGCAACGGTTATAGCAAGGCTTTGATTTCTACGGTTGTGAAACCAACAAATAATAATAGGACGTCAGTTGAGAAAAGAGATGTAAGAGGAACTGCTTACCTTCCGTACATACATAACACAACGGATCGTATTGCTAAAATCCTACGTCGGTACAACATACGGACTGTATTTGGAACTTATGTTAAGATTAGGCAACTCCTGCGACCAACTAAGAACAGTTTGCCTAAATAGCAACAACCGGGTATCTACAGAGTTCCCTGTACTTGTGGCAAGGTTTACATCGGGCAGACTTCGAGAACAATATGCACTCGCATTAAGGAACATAATAGATGTATCAGGCTCATTCAACCTGATAAATCAGCTGTTGCCGATCATGCTTTAACACCTGGCCATGATGTCATGTTCCAAGGAGTGGATGTTCTTGCCCGTATAAAGCAATATCGTCCCAGAATCATCAGGGAGGCGGTTGAAATACGTAAACACCCAGATAATTTCAACCGCGACACCGGCTACAATCTCAGTGAATCCTGGCTACCTATTATCAGAACCCTGAGAAAGTAATTCACTGCTGCTTTCCGTTGTCCCTAACATGGGGCTATAATGGCGTCCATCTTTGGGCACCTTCTATATGTTCTTCGTTGCTTTCTCTTAGCAACATTGTCGTATTCCAGATTATTCCTGACGATGAAAGACATGGTTTCTTTCGAAACGCGTCGAATTTCAATATAATAAAACACGGCATCAGCCCAAAATTCAACATTATGAATAATAACACGGGTCGTGAAAGTCTAAATGACAAAACCGTAATATTGTTGACCTTCTTTCTCCAACCTACAGTGTTATTCAGCCTTGTGAGGAGAGCCTACTTTCTCAGGCCGTATTCAAGAACCAAAATGGTGGCCACTAAACCCTAATATGGTCGACCCTATACCTCCAACCTAATATTCAGCCCTGTGAGGACAACCTACTTTCTCTCTCAGACCGTAGTCAAGAACCAAAATGGTGGTCACTAAACCCTAATATGGTCGACCCTCTACCCCCAACCTAATATTCAGCCTTGTGAGGTCAACCTACTTACTCTCTCAGACCATAGTCAAGAACCAAAACGGTGGTCACTAAACCCTAATATGGTCGACCCTCTACCCCCAACCTAATATTCAGCCTTGTGAGGACAACCTACTTTCTCCCTCAGACCGTAGTAAGGAAACAAAATGGTGGTTACTAAAAACTAATATGGTCGACCCTCTAACCCCAACCTAATATTCAGCCTTGTGAGGACAACCTACTTACTCTCTAAGACCGTAGGCAAGAACCAAAATGGTGGCCACTAAACCCTAATATGGTCGAATGTCTACCTCCAACCTAATATTCAGCCTTGTGAGGACAACCTACTTACTCTCTCAGACCATAGGCAAGAACCAAAATGGAGACCACTAAACCCTTATATGGTCGACCCTCTACATCCAACCTAATATTCAGCCTTGCGAGGACAACCTACTTACTCTCTCACACCGTAGGCAAGAACCAAAATGGTGGCCACTAAGCCCTAATATGGTCGACCCTCTACCTCCAACCTAATATTCAGCCTTGTGAGGACAACCTACTTTCTCCCTCAGACCGTAGTCAAGAATCAAAAAGGTGGTTACTAAACCCTAATATGGTCGACCCTCTACCCCCAACCTAATATTCAGCCTTGTGAGGACAACCTACTTACTCTCTCAGACCATAGGCAAGAACCAAAATGGTGGTCACTAAACCCTAATATGGTCGACCCTCTACCCCCAACCTAATATTCAGCCTTGTGAGGACAACCAACTTTCTCCCTCAGACCGTAGACAGGAAACAAAATGGTGTACACTAAACCCTAATATGGTCGACCCTCTACCCCCAACCTAATATTCAGCCTTGTGAGGACAACCTACTTACTCTCTCAGACCGTAGGCAAGAACCAAAATGGTGGCCACTAAACCCTAATATGGTCGACCGTCTACCTCCAACCTAATATTCAGCCTTGTGAGGACAACCTACTTACTCTCTCAGACCGTAGGCAAGAACCAAAATGGTGACCACTAAACCCTAATATGGTCGACCCTCTACATCCAACCTAATATTCAGCCTTGTGAGGACAACCTACTTACTCTCTCAGACCGTAGGCAAGAACCAAAATGGTGGCCATTAAACCCTAATATGGTCGACCCTCTACCTCCAACCTAATATTCAGCCTTGAGAGGACAACCTACTTTCTCTCTCAGACCATAGTCAAGAACCAACATGGTGGCCACTAACCCCAAATATGTTCGACCCTCTACCTCCAACCTGATATTCAGCCTTGTGAGGACAATCTATTTACTCTCTCAGACCGTACCCAAGAACCAAAATGGTGGCCACTAACCCTAATATTGTTGACCTTCTTTCTCCAACCTACAGTGTTATTCAGCCTTGTGAGGAGAACCTACTTTCTCAGGCCGTATTCAAGAACCAAAATGGTGGCCACTAAACCCAAATATGGTCGACCGTCTACCTCCAACCTGATATTCAGCCTTGTGAGGACAACCTACCATCTCTCTCAGACCGTAGTCAAGAACCAAAATGGTGGTCACTAAACCCTAATATGGTCGACCCTGTACCCCCAACCTAATATTCAGCCTTGTGAGGACAACCTACTTACTCTCTCAGACCATAGTCAAGAACCAAAACGGTGGTCACTAAACCCTAATCTGGTCGACCCTCTACCCCCAACCTAATATTCAGGCTTGTGAGGACAACCTACTTTCTCCCTCAGACCGTAGTAAGGAAACAAAATGGTGGTTACTAAAACCTAATATGGTCGACCCTCTAACCCCAACCTAATATTCAGCCTTGTGAGGACAACCTACATACTCTCTAAGACCGTAGGCAAGAACCAAAATGGTGGCCACTAAACCCTAATATGGTCGACAGTCTACCTCCAACCTAATATTCAACCTTGTGAGGACAACCTACTTATTCTCTCAGACCATAGGCAAGAACCAAAATGGTGGCCACTAAACCCTAATATGGTCGACCGTCTACCTCCAACCTAATATTCAGCCTTGTGAGGACAACCTACTTACTCTCTCAGACCGTAGGCAAGAACCAAAATGGTGACCACTAAACCCTAATATGGTCGACCCTCTACATCCAACCTAAATTCAGCCTTGTGAGGACAACCTACTTACTCTCTCAGACCGAAGGCAAGAACCAAAATGGTGGCCATTAAACCCTAATATGGTCGACCCTCTACCTCCAACCTAATATTCAGCCTTGTGAGGACAATCTACTTTCTCTCGCAGAACGTAGTCAAGAACCAAAATGGTGGCCCCTAAACCCCAATATGGTCGACCCTCTACCTCCAACCTGATATTCAGCCATGTGGGGACAACCTACTTTCTCAGGCCGTATTCAAGAAAAAAAATAGTGGCCACAAAACACTAATATGGTCGACCCTATACCTCCTACCTAATATTCAGCCCTGTGAGGACAACCTACTTTCTCTCTCAGACCGTACCCAAGAACCAAAATGGTGGCCTCTAACCTTAATATTGTTGACCTTCTTTCTCCAACCTACAGTGTTATTCAGCCTTGTGAGGAGAACCTACTTTCTTAGGCCGTATTCAAGAACCAAAATGGTGGCCACTAAACCCTAATATGGTCGACCCTATACCTCCAACCTAATATTCAGCCCTGTGAGGACAACCTACTTTCTCTCTCAGACCGTAGTCAAGAACCAAAATGGTAGCCACTAAACCCAAATATGGTCGACCGTCTACCTCCAACCTGATATTCAGCCTTGTGAGGACAACCTATCATCTCTCTCAGACCGTAGTCAAGAACCAAAATGGTGGTCACTAAACCCTAATATGGTCGACCCTCTACCCCCAACCTAATATTCAGCCTTGTGAGGTCAACCTACTTACTCTCTCAGACCATAGTCAAGAACCAAAACGGTGGTCACTAAACCCTAATATGGTCGACCCTCTACCCCCAACCTAATATTCAGCCTTGTGAGGACAACCTACTTTCTCCCTCAGACCGTAGTAAGGAAACAAAATGGTGGTTACTAAAACCTAATATGGTCGACCCTCTAACCCCAACCTAATATTCAGCCTTGTGAGGACAACCTACTTACTCTCTAAGACCGTAGGCAAGAACAAAAATGGTGGCCACTAAACCCTAATATGGTCGACCGTCTACCTCCAACCTAATATTCAGCCTTGTGAGTACAACATACTTACTCTCTCAGACCATAGGCAAGAACCAAAATGGAGACCACTAAACCCTTATATGGTCGACCCTCTACATCCAACCTAATATTCAGCCTTGCGAGGACAACCTACTTACTCTCTCACACCGTAGGCAAGAACCAAAATGGTGGCCACTAAGCCCTAATATGGTCGACCCTCTACCTCCAACCTAATATTCAGCCTTGTGAGGACAACCTACTTTCTCCCTCAGACCGTAGTCAAGAATCAAAATGGTGGTTACTAAACCCTAATATGGTCGACCCTCTACCCCCAACCTAATATTCAGCCTTGTGAGGACAACCTACTTACTCTCTCAGACCATAGGCAAGAACCAAAATGGTGGTCACTAAACCCTAATATGGTCGACCCTCTACCCCCAACCTAATATTCAGCCTTGTGAGGACAACCAACTTTCTCCCTCAGACCGTAGTCAGGAAACAAAATGGTGGTCACTAAACCCTAATATGGTCGACCCTCTACCCCCAACGTAATATTCAGCCTTGTGAGGACAACCTACTTACTCTCTCAGACCGTAGGCAAGAACCAAAATGGTGGCCACTAAACCCTAATATGGTCGAACGTCTACCTCCAACCTAATATTCAGCCTTGTGAGGACAACCTACTTACTCTCTCAGACCGTAGGCAAGAACCAAAATGGTGACCACTAAACCCTAATATGGTCGACCCTCTACATCCAACCTAATATTCAGCCTTTTGAGGACAACCTACTTACTCTCTCAGACCGTAGGCAAGAACCAAAATGGTGGCCATTAAACCCTAATATGGTCGACCCTCTACCTCCAACCTAATATTCAGCCTTGTGAGGACAACCTACTTTCTCTCTCAGACCATAGTCAAGAACCAAAATGGTGGCCACTAACCCCAAATATGTTCGACCCTCTACCTCCAAGCTGATATTCAGCCTTGTGAGGACAATCTATTTACTCTCTCAGACCGTACCCAAGAACCAAAATGGTGGCCACTTACCCTAATATTGTTGACCTTCTTTCTCCAACCTACAGTGTTATTCAGCCTTGTGAGGAGAACCTACGTTCTCAGGCCGTATTCAAGAACCAAAATGGTGGCCACTAAACCCAAATATGGTCGACCCTATACCTCCAACCTAATATTCAGCCTTGTGAGGACAACCTACTTTCTCTCACAGACCGTAGTCAAGAACAAAAATGCTTGCCACTAAACCCAAATATGGTCGACCCTCTACCCCCAACCTGATATTCAGCCCTGTGAGGACAACCTACTTTCTCAGGCCGTATTCAAGAACCAAAATGGTGGCCACTAAACCCAAATATGGTCGACCGTCTACCTCCAACCTGATATTCAGCCTTGTGAGGACACCCTACCATCTCTCTCAGACCTTAGTCAAGAACCAAAATGGTGGTCACTAAACCCTAATATGGTCGACCCTCTACCCCCAACCTAATATTCAGCCTTGTGAGGACAACCTACTTTCTCCCTCAGACCGTAGTAAGGAAACAAAATGGTGGTTACTAAAACCTAATATGGTCGACCCTCTAACCCCAACCTAATATTCAGCCTTGTGAGGACAACCTACTTACTCTCTAAGACCGTAGGCAAGAACCAAAATGGTGGCCACTAAACCCTAATATTGTCGACCGTCTACCTCCAACCTAATATTCAACCTTGTGAGGACAACCTACTTATTCTCTCAGACCATAGGCAAGAACCAAAATGGTGACCACTAAACCCTTATATGGTCGACCCTCTACATCCAACCTAATATTCAGCCTTGCGAGGACAACCTACTTACTCTCTCACACCGTAGGCAAGAACCAAAATGGTGGCCACTAAGCCCTAATATGGTCGACCCTCTACCTCCAACCTAATATTCAGCTTTGTGAGGACAATCTATTTATTCTCTCAGACCGTAGGCAAGAACCAAAATAATGGCCACTAAACCCTAATATGATCGACCCTCTTCCTCCAACCTAATATTCAGCCTTGTGAGGACAATCTACTTTCTCAGGCTGCAGTCAAGAACTAAAATGGTGACCACTAAACCCTAATATGGTCGACCCACTACCTCCAACCACATATTCAGCCTTGTGAGGACAACCCACTTCCTCTCTCAGACCGTAGGCAGGAACCAAAATGGTGGCCATTAAACCCTAATATGGTCGACCCTCTACCTCCAACGGAATATTCAGCCTTGTGAGGACAACCTACTTTCTCTCTCAGACCATAGTCAAGAACCAAAATGGTGGCCACTAACCCCTAATATGTTCGACCCGCTACCTCCAACCTGATATTCAGCCTTGTGAGGACAACCTACTTTCTCTCTCAGACCGTAGCCAAGAACCAAAATGGTGGCCACTAAACCCTAATATTGTTGACCCTCTTTCTCCAACCTACAGTGTTATTCAGCCTTGTGAGGAGAACCTACTTTCTCAGGCCGTATTCAAGAACCAAAATGGTGGCCACTAAACCCTAATATTGTCGACCCTATACCTCCAACCTAATATTCAGCCTTGTGAGGACATCCTACTTGCTCTCTCAGACCGTAGTCAAGAACCAAAATGGTGGCCACTAAACCCTAATATGGTCGACCCTCTACCTCCAACCTGATATTCAGCCTTGTGAGGACAACCTACTTTCTCAGGCCGTATTCAAGAACAAAAATGGTGGCCACTAAACCCTAATATGGTCGACTTTCAACCTCAAACCTAATATTCAGCCTTGTGAAGACAACCTACTTTCTCTCTCAGACCGCAGCAATGAACCAAAATGGTGGCCACTAAACCCAAATATGGTCGACCCTCTACCTCCAACCCAATATTCAGCCTTGTGAGGACAACCTACTTTCTCTCTCAGATCATAATCAAGAACCAAAATGGTGGCCACTAAACCCTAATATTGTCGACCCTCTACCTCCAACCTAATATTCAGCCTTGTGAGGACAAACTACTTGATCTCTCAGACCGTAGCCAAGAACCAAAATGGTGGCCACTAAACCCTAATATGGTCGACCCTCTACCTCCAACCTAATATTCAGCCTTGTGAAGACAACCTACTTACTCTCTCAGACCGTAGCCAAAAACCAAAATGGTGGCCACTAAACCCTAATATTGTCGACCCACTACCTCCAGCCTAATATTCAGCCTTGTGAGGACAAACTACTTCATCTCTCAGACCGTAGCCAAGAACCAAAATGGTGCCAATAAACCCTAATATTTTCGACCCTCTACCTCCAACCTAATATTCAGCCTTGTGAGGACAACGTACTTACTCTCTCAGACCGTAGTCAAGAACCATAATGGTGGCCACTAAACCCTAATATGGTCGACCCTCTACATCCAACCTAATATTCAGCATTGTGAGGACAACCTACCATCTCTCTCAGACCGTAGTCAAGAACCAAAATGGTGGTCACTAAACCCTAATATGGTCGACCCTCTACCTCCAACCTAATATTCAGCCTTGTGAGGACAAACTTTCTCTCTCAGACCGTAGTCAAGAACCAAAATGGTGGCCAATAAACCCTAATATGGTCGACCCTCTACCTCCAACCTAGTATTCAGCCTTGTGAGGACAACCTACTTACTCCCTCAGACCGTAGGCAAGAACCAAAATGGTGGTCACTGAACCATTACATGGTCGACCCTCTACCTCCAACCTAATATTCAGCCTTGTGAGGACAATCTACTTACTCTCTCAGACCATTTTCAAGAACCAGAATGGTAGCCACTAAACCCTAATATGGTCGACCCTCTACCTCCAACCCAATATTCAGCCTTGTGAGGACAACCTACTTTCTCTCTCAGACCATAGTCAAGAACCAAAATGGTGGCCACTTAACCCTAATATGGTTGACCCTCTACCTCCAACCTAATATTCAGCCTTGTGAGGACAACCTACTTACTCTCTCAGACCGTAGGCAAGAACCAAAATGGTGGCCACTAAACCCTAATATGGTCGACCCTCTACATCCAACCTAATATACAGCATTGTGAGGACAACCTACTTTCTCCCACAGACCATAGTCAAGAATCAAAATGATGGTTACTAAACCCTAATATGGTCGACCCTCTACCCCCAACCTAATATTCAGCCTTGTGAGGACAACCTACTTACTCTCTCAGACCGTATGCAAGAACCAAAATGGTGACCACTAAACCCTAATATGGTCGACCGTCTACATCCAACCTAATATTCAGCCTTGTGAGGACAACCTACTTACTCTCTCAGACCGTAGGCAAGAACCAAAATGGTGGCCACTAAACCCTAATATGGTCGACCGTCTACGTCCAACCTAATATTCAGCCTTTTGAGGACAACCTACTTACTCTCTCAGACCGTAGGCAAGAACCAAAATGGTGACCACTAAACCCTAATATGGTGGACCCTCTACATCCAGCCTAATATTCAGCCTTGTGTGGACAACCTACTTACTCTCTCAGACCGTAGGCAAGGACCAAAATGGTGGCCACTAAACCCTAATATGGTCGACCCTCTACCTCCAACCTAATATTCAGCCTTGTTAGGACAATCTATTTACTCTCTCAGACCGTAGGCAAGAACCAAAATAATGTCCACTAAATCCTAATATGGTCGACCCTCTTCCTCCAACCTAATATTCAGTCTTGTGAGGACAATCTACATTCTCAGGCTGCAGTCAAGAACTAAAATGGTGACCAATAAACCCTAATATGGTCGACCCTCTACCTCCAACCTGATATTCAGCCTTGTGGGGACAACCTACTTTCTCAGGCCGTATTCAAGAAAAAAAATAGTGGCCACAAAACACTAATATGGTCGACTTTCTACCTCCAACCTAATATTCAGCCTTGTGAAGAAAACCTACTTTCTCTCTCAGACTGCAGCCAAGAACCAAAATGGTGGCCACTAAACCCAAATATGGTCGACCCTCTACCTCCAACCCAATATTCAGCCTTGTGAGGACAACCTACTTTCTCCCTCAGATCATAATCAAGAACCAAAATGGTGGCAACTAAACCCTGCTATGGTCGACCCTCTACCTCCAACCTAATATTCAGCCTTGTGAGGACAAACTACTTGATCTCTCAGACCGTAGCCAAGAACCAAAATGGTGGCCACTAAACCCTAATATGGTCGACCCTCTACCTCCAACCTAATATTCAGCCTTGTGAGGACAACCTACTTACTCTCTCAGACCGTAGCCAAGAACCAAAATGGTGGCCACTAAACCCTAATATTGTCGACCCTCTACCCCCAACCTAATATTCAGCCTTGTGAGGACAAACTACTTGATCTCTCAGACCGTAGCCAAGAACCAAAATGGTGCCAATAAACTCTAATATTTTCGACCCTCTACCTCCAACCTAATATTCAGCCTTGTGAGGACAACGTACTTACTCTCTCAGACCGTAGTCAAGAACCATAATGGTAGCCACTAAACCCTAATATGGTTGACCCTCTACCTCCAACCCAATATTCAGCCTTGTGAGGACAATCTACTTACTCTCTCAGACCATTTTCAAGAACCAGAATGGTAGCCACTAATCCCTAATATGGTCGACCCTCTACCTCCAACCCAATATTCAGCCTTGTGAGGACAACCTACTTTCTCTCTCAGACCATTGTCAAGAACCAAAATGGTGGCCACTAAACCCTAATATGGTTGACCCTCTACCTCCAACCTAATATTCAGCCATGTGAGGACAACCTACCTACTCTCTCAGACCGTAGGCAAGAACCAAATGGTGGCCACTAAACCCTAATATGGTCGACCCTCTACATCCAACCTAATATTCAGCCTTGTGAGGACAACCTACTTACTCTCTCAGACCGTAGGCAAAAACCAAAATGGTGGCCACTAAACCCTTATATGGTCGACCCTCTACCTCCAACCTAATATTCAGCCTTGTGAGGACAATCTACTTACTCTCTCAGACCGTAGGCAAGAACCAAAGTAATGGCCACTAAACCCTAATATGGTCGACCCTCTTCCTCCAACCTAATATTCAGCCTTGTGAGGACAACCTACTTTCTCAGGCTGCAGTCAAGAACTAAAATGGTGACCACTAAACCCTAATATGGTCGACCCTCTACCTCCAACCTAATATTCAGCCTTGTGAGGACAACCTACTTTCTCTCTCAGACCATAGTCAAGAACCAAAATGGTGGCCACTAACCCCAAATATGTTCGACCCTCTACCCCCAACCTAATATTCAGCCTTGTGAGGTCAACCTACTTACTCTCTCAGACCATAGTCAAGAACCAAAATGGTGGCCAATGAACCCTAATATTGTCAAACCTCTTTCTCCAACCTACAGTGTTATTCAGCCTTGTGAGGACAACCTACTTTCTCAGGCCGTATTCAAGAACCAAAATGGTGGCCACTAAACCCTAATATGGTCGACCCTATACATCCAACCTAATATTCAGCCTTGTGCGGACAACCTACTTTCTCTCACAGACCGTAGTCAATAACAAAAATGATGGCCACTAAACCCTAATATGGTCGACCCTCTACCTCCAACCTGATATTCAGCCTTGAGAGGACAACCTACCTTCTCTCTCAGACCGTAGGCAAAAACCAAAATGGTGGCCACTAAACCCTTATATGGTCGACCCTCTACCTCCAACCTAATATTCAGCCTTGTGAGGACAATCTACTTACTCTCTCAGACCGTAGGCAAGAACCAAAGTAATGGCCACTAAACCCTAATATGGTCGACCCTCTTCCTCCAACCTAATATTCAGCCTTGTGAGGACAACCTACTTTCTCAGGCTGCAGTCAAGAACTAAAATGGTGACCACTAAACCCTAATATGGTCGACCCTCTACCTCCAACCTAATATTCAGCCTTGTGAGGACAACCCACTTTCTCTCTCACACCGTAGGAAAGAACCAAAATGGTTGCCATTAAACCCTAATATGGTCGACCCTCTACCTCCAACCTAATATTCAGCCTTGTGAGGGCAACCTACTTTCTCTCTCAGACCCTAGACAAGAACCAAAATGGTGGCCACTAACCCCTAATATGTTCGACCCTCTACCTCCAACCTGATATCCAGCCTTGTGAGGACAACCTACTTTCTCTCTCAGACCGTAGCCAAGAACCAAAATGGTGGCCAATGAACCCTAATATTGTCAAACCTCTTTCTCCAACCTACAGTGTTATTCAGCCTTGTGAGGACAACCTACTTTCTCAGGCCGTATTCAAGAACCAAAATGGTGGCCACTAAACCCTAATATGGTCGACCCTATACATCCAACCTAATATTCAGCCTTGTGCGGACAACCTACTTTCTCTCACAGACCGTAGTCAATAACAAAAATGATGGCCACTAAACCCTAATATGGTCGACCCTCTACCTCCAACCTGATATTCAGCCTTGAGAGGACAACCTACCTTCTCTCTCAGACCGTAGTCAAGAACCAAAATGGTGGTCACTAAACCCTAATATGGTCGACCCTCTAACCCCAACCTAATATTCAGCCTTGTGAGGACAAACTACTTACTCTCTCAGACCGTAGTCAAGAACCAAAATGGTGGTCACTAAACCCTAATATGGTCGACCCTCTACCACCAACCTAATATTCAGCCTTGTGAGGACAACCTACTTACTCTCTCAGACCATAGTCACGAACCTAAATGGTGGTCACTAAACCCTAATATGGTCGACCCTCTACCCCCAACCTAATATTCAGCCTTGTGAGGACAACCTACTTTCTCCCTCAGACCGTAGTCAAGAATCAAAATGGTGGTTCCTAAACCCTAATATGGTCGACCCTCTACCCCCAACCTAATATTCAGCCTTGTGAGGACAACCTACTTACTCTCTCAGACAATAGGCAAGAACCAAAATGGTGGTCACTAAACCCTAATATGGTCGACCCTCTACCCCCAACCTAATATTCAGCCTTGTGAGGACAACCTACTTTCTCCCTCAGACCGTAGTCAGGAAACAAAATGGTGGTCACTAAACCCTAATATGGTCGACCCTCTACCCCCAACCTAATATTCAGCCTTGTGAGGACAACCTACTTACTCTCTCAGACCGTAGGCAAGAACCAAAATGGTGGCCACTAAACCCTAATATGGTCGACCGTCTACCTCCAACCTAATATTCAGCCTTGTGAGGACAACCTACTTACTCTCTCAGACCGTAGGCAAGAACCAAAATGGTGACCACTAAACCCTAATATCGTCGACCCTCTACATCCAACCTAATATTCAGCCTTGTGAGGACAACCTACTTACTCTCTCAGACCGTAGGCAAGAACCAAAATGGTGGCCATTAAACCCTAATATGGTCGACCCTCTACCTCCAACCTAATATTCAGCCTTGTGAGGACAACCTACTTTCTCTCTCAGACCATAGTCAAGAACCAAAATGGTGGCCACTAACCCCAAATATGTTCGACCCTCTAACTCCAACCTGATATTCAGCCTAGTGAGGACAATCTATTTACTCTCTCAGACCGTACCCAAGAACCAAAATGGTGGCCACTAACCCTAATATTGTTGACCTTCTATCTCCAACCTACAGTGTTATTCAGCCTTGTGAGGAGAACCTACTTTCTCAGGCCGTATTCAAGAACCAAAATGGTGGCCACTAAACCCAAATATGGTCGACCGTCTACCTCCAACCTGATATTCAGCCTTGTGAGGACAACCTACCATCTCTCTCAGACCGTAGTCAAGAACCAAAATGGTGGTCACTAAACCCTAATATGGTCGACCCTCTACCCCCAACCTAATATTCAGCCTTGTGAGGACAACCTACTTACTCTCTCAGACCTTAGTCAAGAACCAAAACGGTGGTCACTAAACCCTAATATGGTCGACCCTCTACCCCCAACCTAATATTCAGCCTTGTGAGGACAACCTACTTTCTCCCTCAGACCGTAGTAAGGAAACAAAATTGTGGTTACTAAAACCTAATATGGTCGACCCTCTAACCCCAACCTAATATTCAGCCTTGTGAGGACAACCTACTTACTCTCTAAGACCGTAGGCAAGAACCAAAATGGTGGCCACTAAACCCTAATATGGTCGACCGTCTACCTCCAACCTAATATTCAACCTTGTGAGGACAACCTACTTATTCTCTCAGACCATAGGCAAGAACCAAAATGGTGACCACTAAACCCTTATATGGTCGACCCTCTACATCCAACCTAATATTCAGCCTTGCGAGGACAACCTACTTACTCTCTCACACCGTAGGCAAGAACCAAAATGGTGGCCACTAAGCCCTAATATGGTCGACCCTCTACCTCCAACCTAATATTCAGCTTTGTGAGGACAATCTATTTACTCTCTCAGACCGTAGGCAAGAACCAAAATAATGGCCACTAAACCCTAATATGGTCGAACCTCTTCCTCCAACCTAATATTCAGCCTTGTGAGGACAATCTACTTTCTCAGGCTGCAGTCAAGAACTAAAATGGTGACCACTAAACCCTAATATGGTCGACCCACTACCTCCAACCAAATATTCAGCCTTGTGAGGACAACCCACTTCCTCTCTCAGACCGTAGGCAGGAACCCAAATGGTGGCCATTAAACCCTAATATGGTCGACCCTCTACCTCCAACGGAATATTCAGCCTTGTGAGGACAACCTACTTTCTCTCTCAGACCGTAGTCAAGAACCAAAATGGTGGCCACTAAACCCTAATATGGTCGACCCTCTACCTCCAACCTGATATTCAGCCTTGTGAGGACAACCTACTTTCTCAGCCCATATTCAAGAACAAAAATGGTGGCCACTAAACCCTAATATGGTCGACTTTCAACCTCAAACCTAATATGCAGCCTTGTGAAGACAACCTACTTTCTCTCTCAGACCGCAGCCATGAACCAAAATGGTGGCCACTAAACCCAAATATGGTCGACCCTCTACCTCCAACCCAATATTCAGCCTTGTGAGGACAACCTACTTTCTCTCTCAGATCATAATCAAGAACCAAAATGGTGGCCACTAAACTCTAATATTGTCGACCCTCTACCTCCAACCTAATATTCAGCCTTGTGAGGACAAACTACTTGATCTCTCAGACCGTAGCCAAGAACCAAAATGGTGGCCACTAAACCCTAATATGGTCGACCCTCTACCTCCAACCTAATATTCAGCCTTGTGAAGACAACCTACTTACTCTCTCAGACCGTAGCCAAGAACCAAAATGGTGGCCACTAAACCCTAATATTGTCGACCCACTACCTCCAGCCTAATATTCAGCCTTGTGAGGACAAACTACTTCATCTCTCAGACCGTAGCCAAGAACCAAAATGGTGCCAATAAACCCTAATATTTTCGACCCTCTACCTCCAACCTAATATTCAGCCTTGTGAGGACAACGTACTTACTCTCTCAGACCGTAGTCAAGAACCATAATGGTGGCCACTAAACCCTAATATGGTCGACCCTCTACATCCAACCTAATATTCAGCATTGTGAGGACAACCTACCATCTCTCTCAGACCGTAGTCAAGAACCAAAATGGTGGTCACTAAACCCTAATATGGTCGACCCTCTACCTCCAACCTAATATTCAGCCTTGTGAGGACAAACTTTCTCTCTCAGACCGTAGTCAAGAACCAAAATGGTGGCCAATAAACCCTAATATGGTCGACCCTCTACCTCCAACCTAATATTCAGCCTTGTGAGGACAACCTACTTACTCTCTCAGACCGTAGGCAAGAACCAAAATGGTGGCCACTGAACCATTACATGGTCGACCCTCTACCTCCAACCTAATATTCAGCCTTGTGAGGACAATCTACTTACTCTCTCAGACCATTTTCAAGAACCAGAATGGTAGCCACTAAACCCTAATATGGTCGACCCTCTACCTCCAACCCAATATTCAGCCTTGTGAGGACAACCTACTTTCTCTCTCAGACCATAGTCAAGAACCAAAATGGTGGCCACTTAACCCTAATATGGTTGACCCTCTACCTCCAACCTAATATTTAGCCTTGTGAGGACAACCTACTTACTCTCTCAGACCGTATGCAAGAACCAAAATGGTGACCACTAAACCCTAATATGGTCGACCCTCTACATCCAACCTAATATTCAGCCTTGTGAGGACAACCTACTTACTCTCTCAGACCGTAGGCAAGAACCAAAATGGTGGCCACTAAACCCTAATATGGTCGACCGTCTACGTCCAACCTAATATTCAGCCTTTTGAGGACATCCTACTTACTCTCTCAGACCGTAGGCAAGAACCAAAATGGTGACCACTAAACCCTAATATGGTGGACCCTCTACATCCAGCCTAATATTCAGCCTTGTGAGGACAACTTACTTACTCTCTCAGACCGTAGGCAAGGACCAAAATGGTGGCCACTAAACCCTAATATGGTCGACCTCCAACCTAATATTCAGCCTTGTTAGGACAATCTATTTACTCTCTCAGACCGTAGGCAAGAACCAAAATAATGTCCACTAAATCCTAATATGGTCGACCCTCTTCCTCCAACCTAATATTCAGTCTTGTGAGGACAATCTACATTCTCAGTCTGCAGTCAAGAACTAAAATGGTGACCACTAAACCCTAATATGGTCGACCCACTACCTCCAACCAAATATTCAGCCTTGTGAGGACAACCCACATCCTCTCTCAGACCGTTGGCAAGAACCAAAATGGCGGCCATTAAACCCTAATATGGTCGACCCTCTACCTCAAACCTAATATTCAGCCTTGTGAGGACAACCTACTTTCTCTCTCAGACCATAGTCAAGAACCAAAATGGTAGGCCACTAACCCCTAATATGTTCGACCCTCTACCTCCAACCTGATATTCAGCCTTTGAGGACAACCTACTTTCTCTCTCAGACCGTAGCCAAGAACCAAAATGGTGGCCAATGAACCCTAATAGTATTCATAATGTTGAATTTTGGGCTAATGCCGTGTTTTATTATTTTAAAATTCGACGCATTTCGAAAGAAACCATGTCTTTCATCGTCAGGAATAATCTGGAATACGACAATGTTTCTAAGAGAAAGCAACGAAGAACATATAGAAGGTGCCCAAAGATGGACGCCATTATAGCCCCATGTTAGGGACAACGGAAAGCAGCAGTGAATTACTTTCTCAGGGTTCTGATAATAGGTAGCCAGGATTCACTGAGATTGTAGCCGGTGTCGCGGTTGAAATTATCTGGGTGTTTACGTATTTCAACCGCCTCCCTGATGATTCTGGGACGATATTGCTTTATACGGGCAAGAACATCCACTCCTTGGAACATGACATCATGGCCAGGTGTTAAAGCATGATCGGCAACAGCTGATTTATCAGGTTGAATGAGCCTGATACATCTATTATGTTCCTTAATGCGAGTGCATATTGTTCTCGAAGTCTGACCGATGTAAACCTTGCCACAAGTACAGGGAACTCTGTAGATACCCGGTTGTTGCAATTTAGGCAAACTGTCCTTAGTTGGTCGCAGGAGTTGCCTAATCTTAACAGAAGTTCCAAATACAGTCCGTATGTTGTACCGACGTAGGATTTTAGCAATACGATCCGTTGTGTTATGTATGTACGGAAGGTAAGCAGTTCCTCTTACATCTCTTTTCTCAACTGACGTCCTATTATTATTTGTTGGTTTCAAAACCGTAGAAATCAAAGCCTTGCTATAACCGTTGCTCTCAAAGGTGGTTCGCAGGGTGTTAATTTCTTCTTGTAAAGAAGACACTTCACAAATCCTCCTAGCCCTGGTAGTTAGAGTTGTAAGGATACCATGTTTCTGGGCAGGGTGATGATGAGAACTTGCGTGGAGATATCTATTGGTGTGTGTTGGCTTACGAAAAACGCTGTGTCCTAAAGATCCATCCTCTTTCTTGGTGACGAGAACATCTAAAAAAGGTATTTTGCCGTCAGATTCCTTTTCCATGGTGAAACAAATAGAAGGGTGCTGGAGATTAAGGTGATCCAGGAAATGGCTAAGATTTTCCTCACCTTCCGTCCAAACAACGAACGTGTCATCCACATAACGCCACCAGATCTTCGGTTTGAAAGGAGCCGACGACAAAGCTTTCTCTTCAAAGTTCTCCATGAAGAAATTAGCCACAACAGGAGAGAGAGGACTACCCATGGCCACACCATCAGTCTGCTCATAAAAATTCCCATTCCATAGAAAGTAGGAGGAGGTCATGCAGTGATAAAAAAAAGTCTTGTGATGTCTTCAGGAAAAAAGCCATTAATGAGAGACATAACACCATCAATAGGTACTCTCGTAAACAGAGACACCACGTCGAGACTCACTAGAATATCACACGGCTGAAGTGTTATAGCTTTTAACATTTCCACGAAGTGTGTGGAATCCTTAATGTACGAAGGCGTGTTACCCAGAAGCGGCTGAAGTAGTCTACCGAAGTATTTGGAAAGGGCATATGTAGGAGAACCAATCGTACTAACAATAGGTCTAAGAGGAACATCTTCCTTATGTATTTTAGGAAGACCATAGAGTCTCGGAGGAGTAGCATCCCCTGGAAGGAGAGTCTTCGCTGCATCCGCTGGAATAGATGATTGCTTGATCAATTTGACGGTGACATTTGAGTAGCGAGTAGTAGGATCACGACTATTAATCCTATATACAGGATCTGATAACAAAGACGAGATCTTGGAATCATAATCAACCTTATCCAATACCACTGTCGCGTTACCCTTGTCAGCGCGGAGAACGATAATATCAGAATTGTCCCTTAGATCTTTAAGTGCCCGGCTTTCGCCTTGTTTTAAGTTGGTGTTAGGTGGCTTAGCGGTCTTGAGAACTCGGGAACATTCTTTCCTGGCTTCCTCGGCCTCTTCAGGTGTGAGGTGATGTACCGAGGATTCTACGGATGTAATAAGTTCTTCAATAGGAATTCTTCTAGGCGCTACAGCAAAATTGAGACCTTTAGCGAGAACTGCCTGTTGGGTATCACTTAGGGGCTTGCTGGACAAATTTACGACAACCTTGTTAGCATCAAGTCTAATGGCTTGAGGTTTCTGCAACTGACATAACCTATCATATTTGGAAATATGTCTGTCCCTCACCTGATCTAGAACGCTGTTAGCTTGCACTGAAGAAATACGATCAAAGATCTTCCATAATTCCTCACTTACGAAGTTTGAGAGGCGTAGATGTAGCTGTAGTAACTCCCTCGAAATAAAATCCAACTGCTTACGAGTATGCTGTAACCTCTCTATATAATAACGCCTTGCTTGCACGACGATAGATTCTCGTTGCCTTAGGTGTTCTGAAGGAATGCTTCAACATAACAAAATTCGGTAGAATATCATGATCCCGGCATCTTAGGAGAAAAGCGAGTGAAGAGATTAGACACACCTTCTTGCGTCGTAACCTACTAAATCTAGACATCAGTCGGAAAATATCCTCCCCATAGAGGTTTCTAATATTGTCATTTAGACTTTCACGGCCCGTGTTATTATTCATAATGTTGAATTTTGGGCTTATGCCGTGTTTTATTATATTTAAATTTGACGCGTTTCGAAAGAAACCATGTCTTTCATCGTCAGGAATAATCTGGAATACGACAATGTTGCTAAGAGAAAGCAACGAAGAACATATAGAAGGTGCCCAAAGATGGACGCCATTATAGCCCCATGTTAGGGACAACGGAAAGCAGCAGTGAATTACTTTCTCAGGGTTCTGATAATAGGTAGCCAGGATTCACTGAGATTGTAGCCGGTGTCGCGGTTGAAATTATCTGGGTGTTTACGTATTTCAACCGCCTCCCTGATGATTCTGGGACGATATTGCTTTATACGGGCAAGAATATCCACTCCTTGGAACATGACATCATGGCAAGGTGTTAAAGCATGATCGGCAACAGCTGATTTATCAGGTTTGGACGGAAGGTGAGGAAAATCTTAGCCATTTCCTGGATCACCTTAATCTCCAGCACCCTTCTATTTGTTTCACCATGGAAAAGGAATCTGACGGCAAAATACCTTTTTTTAGATGTTCTCGTCACCAAGAAAGAGGATGGATCATTAGGACACAGCGTTTTTCGTAAGCCAACACACACCAATAGATATCTCCACACAAATTCTCACCATCACCCTGCCCAGAAACATGGTATCCTTACAACTCTAACTACCAGGGCTAGGAGGATTTGTGAAGTGTCTTCTTTACAAGAAGAAATTAACACCCTGCGAACCACCTTTGAGAGCAACGGTTATAGCAAGGCTTTGATTTCTACGGTTCTGAAACCAACAAATAATAATAGGACGTCAGTTGAGAAAAGAGATGTAAGAGGAACTGCTTACCTTCCGTACATACATAACACAACGGATCGTATTGCTAAAATCCTACGTCGGTACAACATACGGACTGTATTTGGAACTTCTGTTAAGATTAGGCAACTCCTGCGACCAACTAAGGACAGTTTGCCTAAATTGCAACAACCGGGTATCTACAGAGTTCCCTGTACTTGTGGCAAGGTTTACATCGGGCAGACTTCGAGAACAATATGCACTCGCATTAAGGAACATAATAGATGTATCAGGCTCATTCAACCTGATAAATCAGCTGTTGCCGATCATGCTTTAACACCTGGCCATGATGTCATGTTCCAAGGAGTGGATGTTCTTGCCCGTATAAAGCAATATCGTCCCAGAATCATCAGGGAGGCGGTTGAAATACGTAAACACCCAGATAATTTCAACCGCGACACATGCTACAATCTCAGTGAATCCTGGCTACCTATTATCAGAACCCTGAGAAAGTAATTCACTGCTGCTTTCCGTTGTCCCTAACATGGGGCTATAATGGCGTCCATCTTTGGGCACCTTCTATATGTTCTTCGTTGCTTTCTCTTAGCAACATTGTCGTATTCCAGATTATTCCTGACGATGAAAGACATGGTTTCTTTCGAAACGCGTCGAATTTCAATATAATAAAACACGGCATAAGCCCAAAATTCAACATTATGAATAATATCACGGGCCGTGAAAGTCTAAATGACAATATTAGAAACCTCTATGGGGAGGATATTTTCCGACTGATGTCTAGATTTAGTAGGTTACGACGCAAGAAGGTGTGTCTAATCTCTTCACTCGCTTTTCTCCTAAGATGCCGGGATCATGATATTCTACCGAATTTTGTTATGTTGAAGCATTCCTTCAGAACACCTAAGGCAACGAGAATCTATCGTCGTGCAAGCAAGGCGTTATTGATAGAGAGGTTACAGCATACTCGTAAGCAGTTGGATTTTATTTCGAGGGAGTTACTACAGCTACATCTACGCCTCTCAAACTTCGTAAGTGAGGAATCATGGAAGATCTTTGATCGTATTTCTTCAGTGCAAGCTAACAGCGTTCTAGATCAGGTGAGGGACAGACATATTTCCAAATATGATAGGTTATGTCAGTTGCAGAAACCTCAAGCCATTAGACTTGATGCTAACAAGGTTGTCGTAAATTTGTCCAGCAAGCCCCTAAGTGATACCCAAAAGGCAGTTCTCGCTAAAGGTCTCAATTTTGCTGTAGCGCCTAGAAGAATTCCTATTGAAGAACTTATTACATCCCTAGAATCCTCGGTACATCACCTCACACCTGAAGAGGCCGAAGAAGCCAGGCAAGAATGTTCCCGAGTTCTCAAGACCGCTAAGCCACCTAACACCAACTTAAAACAAGGCGAAAGCCAGGCACTTAAAGATCTAAGGGACAATTCTGATATTATCGTTCTCCCCGCTGACAAGGGTAACGCGACAGTGGTATTGGATAAGGTTGATTATGATTCCAATATCTCGTCCTTGTTATCAGATCCTGTATATAGGATTAATAGTCGTGATCCTACTACTCGCTACTCAAATGTCACCGTCAAATTGATCAAGCAATCATCTATTCCAGCGGATGCAGCGAAGACTCTCCTTCCAGGGGATGCTATTCCTCCGAGACTCTATGGTCTTCCTAAAATACATAAGGAAGATGTTCCTCTTAGACCTATTGTTAGTACGATTGGTTCTCCTACATATGCCCTTTCCAAATACTTAGGTAGACTACTTCAGCCGCTTCTGGGTAACACGCCTTCGTACATTAAAGATTCCACACACTTCGTGGAAAAGTTAAAAGCTATAACACTTCAGCCGGGTGATATTCTAGTGAGTCTCGACGTGGTGTCTCTGTTTACGAGAGTACCTATTGATGGTGTTATGTCTCTCATTAATGGCTTTTTTTCCTGAAGACATCACAAGACTTTTTTTATCACTGCATGACCTCCTCCTACTTTCTATGGAATGGGAATTTTTATGAGCAGACTGATGGTGTGGCCATGGGTAGTCCTCTCTCTCCTGTTGTGGCTAATTTCTTCATGGAGAACTTTGAAGAGAAAGCTTTGTCGTCGGCTCCTTTCAAACCGAAGATCTGGTGGCGTTATGTGGATGACACGTTCGTTGTTTGGACGGAAGGTGAGGAAAATCTTAGCCATTTCCTGGATAACCTTAATCTCCAGCACCCTTCTATTTGTTTCACCATGGAAAAGGAATCTGACGGCAAAATACCTTTTTTAGATGTTCTCGTCACCAAGAAAGAGGATGGATCTTTAGGACACAGCGTTTTTCGTAAGCCAACACACACCAATAGATATCTCCACGCAAGTTCTCACCATCACCCTGCCCAGAAACATGGTATCCTTACAACTCTAACTACCAGGGCTAGGAGGATTTGTGAAGTGTCTTCTTTACAAGAAGAAATTAACACCCTGCGAACCACCTTTGAGAGCAACGGTTATAGCAAGGCTTTGATTTCTACGGTTGTGAAACCAACAAATAATAATAGGACGTCAGTTGAGAAAAGAGATGTAAGAGGAACTGCTTACCTTCCGTACATACATAACACAACGGATCGTATTGCTAAAATCCTACGTCGGTACAACATACGGACTGTATTTGGAACTTATGTTAAGATTAGGCAACTCCTGCGACCAACTAAGAACAGTTTGCCTAAATTGCAACAACCGGGTATCTACAGAGTTCCCTGTACTTGTGGCAAGGTTTACATCGGGCAGACTTCGAGAACAATATGCACTCGCATTAAGGAACATAAAATATGTATCAGGCTCATTCAACCTGATAAATCAGCTGTTGCCGATCATGCTTTAACACCTGGCCATGATGTCATGTTCCAAGGAGTGGATGTTCTTGCCCGTATAAAGCAATATCGTCCCAGAATCATCAGGGAGGCGGTTGAAATACGTAAACACCCAGATAATTTCAACCGCGACACCGGCTACAATCTCAGTGAATCCTGGCTACCTATTATCAGAACCCTGAGAAAGTAATTCACTGCTGCTTTCCGTTGTCCCTAACATGGGGCTATAATGGCGTCCATCTTTGGGCACCTTCTATATGTTCTTCGTTGCTTTCTCTTAGCAACATTTTCGTATTCCAGATTATTCCTGACGATGAATGACATGGTTTCTTTCGAATCGCGTCGAATTTCAATAAAATAAAACACGGCATAAGCCCAAAATTCAACATTATGAATAATAACACGGGTCGTGAAAGTCTAAATGACAAAACCGTAATATTGTTGACCTTCTTTCTCCAACCTACAGTGTTATTCAGCCTTGTGAGGAGAGCCTACTTTCTCAGGCCGTATTCAAGAACCAAAATGGTGGCCACTAAACCCTAATATGGTCGACCCTATACCTCCAACCTAATATTCGGCCTTGTGAGGACAACCTACTTTCTCTCGCAGACCGTAGTCAAGAACCAAAATGGTGGCCACTAAACCCCAATATGGTCGACCCTCTACCTCCAACCTGATATTCAGCCTTGTGGGGACAACCTACTTTCTCAGGCCGTATTCAAGAAAAAAAATAGTGGCCACAAAACACTAATATGGTCGACTTTCTACCTCCAACCTAATATTCAGCCTTGTGAAGACAACCTACTTTCTCTCTTAGACTGCAGCCAAGAACCAAAATGGTGGCCACTAAACCCAAATATGGTCGACCATCTACCTCCAACCCAATATTCAGCCTTGTGAGGACAACCTACTTTCTCCCTCAGATCATAATCAAGAACCAAAATGGTGGCAACTAAACCCTGATATGGTCGACCCTCTACCTCCAACCTAATATTCAGCCTTGTGAGGACAAACTACTTGATCTCTCAGACCGTAGCCTAGAACCAAAATGGTGGCCACTAAACCCTAATATGGTCGACCCTCTACCTCCAACCTAATATTCAGCCTTGTGAGGACAACCTACTTACTCTCTCAGACCGTAGCCAAGAACCAAAATGGTGGCCACTAAACCCTAATATTGTCGACCCTCAACCCCCAACCTAATATTCAGCCTTGTGAGGACAAACTACTTGATCTCTCAGACCGTAGCCATGAACCAAAATGGTGCCAATAAACTCTAATATTTTCGACCCTCTACCTCCAACCTAATATTCAGCCTTGTGAGGACAACCTACTTACGCTCTCAGACCGTAGGCAAAAACCAAAATGGTGGCCACTAAACCCTAATATGGTCGACCCTCTACCTCCAACCTAATATTCAGCCTTGTGAGGACAATCTACTTACTCTCTCAGACCGTAGGCAAGAACCAAAATAATGGCCACTAAACCCTAATATGGTCGACCCTCTTCCTCCAACCTAATATTCAGCCTTGTGAGGACAACCTACTTTCTCAGGCTGCAGTCAAGAACTAAAATGGTGACCACTAAACCCTAATATGGTCGACCCTCTACCTCCAACCTAATATTCAGCCTTGTGAGGACAACCCACTTTCTCTCTCAGACCGTAGGAAAGAACCAAAATGGTTGCCATTAAACCCTAATATGGTCGACCCTCTACCTCCAACCTAATATTCAGCCTTGTGAGGGCAACCTACTTTCTCTCTCAAACCATAGACAAGAACCAAAATGGTGGCCACTAACCCCTAATATGTTCGACCCTCTACCTCCAACCTGATATTCAGCCTTGTGAGGACAACCTACTTTCTCTCTCAGACCGTAGCCAAGAACCAAAATGGTGGCCAATGAACCCTAATATTGTCGAGCATCTTTCTCCAACCTACAGTGTTATTCAGCCTTGTGAGGACAACCTACTTTCTCAGGCCGTATTCAAGAACCAAAATGGTGGCCACTAAACCCTAATATGGTCGACCCTATACATCCAACCTAATATTCAGCCTTGTGCGGACAACTTACTTTCTCTCACAGACCGTAGTCAAGAACAAAAATGATGGCCACTAAACCCTAATATGGTCGACCCTCTACCTCCAACCTGATATTCAGCCTTGAGAGGACAACCTACCTTCTCTCTCAGACCGTAGTCAAGAACCAAAATGGTGGTCACTAAACCCTAATATGGTCGACCCTCTACCCCCAACCTAATATTCAGCCTTGTGAGGACAAACTACTTACTCTCTCAGACCGTAGTCAAGAACCAAAATGGTGGTCACTAAACCCTAATGTGGTCGGCCCTCTACCACCAACCTAATATTCAGCCTTGTGAGGACAACCTACTTACTCTCTCAGACCATAGTCAAGAACCAAAATGGTGGTCACTAAACCCTAATATGGTCGACCCTCTACCCCCAACCTAATATTCAGCCTTGTGAGGACAACCTACTTTCTCCCTCAGACCGTAGTCAAGAATCAAAATGGTGGTTACTAAACCCTAATATGGTCGACCCTCTACCCCCAACCTAATATTCAGCCTTGTGAGGACAACCTACTTACTCTCACAGACCATAGGCAAGAACCAAAATGGTGGTCACTAAACCCTAATATGGTCGACCCTCTACCCCCAACCTAATATTCAGCCTTGTGAGGACAACCTACTTTCTCCCTCAGACCGTAATCAGGAAACAAAATGGTGGTCACTAAACCCTAATATGGTCGACCCTCTACCCCCAACCTAATATTCAGCCATGTGAGGACAACCAACTTACTCTCTCAGACCGTAGGCAAGAACCAAAATGGTGGCCACTAAACCCTAATATGGTCGACCGTCTACCTCCAACCTAATATTCAGCCTTGTGAGGACAACCTACTTACTCTCTCATACCGTAGGCAAGAACCAAAATGGTGACCACTAAACCCTAATATGATCGACCCTCTACATCCGACCTAAATTCAGCCTTGTGAGGACAACCTACTTACTCTCTCAGACCGTAGGCAAGAACCAAAATGGTGGCCATTAAACCCTAATATGGTCGACCCTCTACCTCCAACCTAATATTCAGCCTTGTGAGGACAATCTACTTACTCTCTCAGACCGTACCCAAGAACCAAAACGGTGGCCACTAACCTTAATATTGTTGACCTTCTTTCTCCAACCTACAGTGTTATTCAGCCTTGTGAGGAGAACCTACTTTCTCAGGCCGTATTCAAGAACCAAAATGGTGGCCACTAAACCCTAATATGGTCGACCCTATACCTCCAACCTAATATTCAGCCCTGTGAGGACAACCTACTTTCTCACTCAGACCGTAGTCAAGAACCAAAATGGTAGCCACTAAACCCAAATATGGTCGACCGTCTACCTCCTACCTGATATTCAGCCTTGTGAGGACAACCTACCATCTCTCTCAGACCGTAGTCAAGAACCAAAATGGTGGTCACTAAACCCTAATATGGTCGACCCTCTACCCCCAACCTAATATTCAGCCTTGTGAGGTCAACCTACTTACTCTCTCAGACCATAGTCAAGAACCAAAATGGTGGCCACTAAACCCTAATATGGTCGACCGTCTACCCCCAACCTAATATTCAGCCTTGTGAGGACAACCTACCATCTCTCTCAGACCGTAGTCAAGAACCAAAATGGTGGTCACTAAACCCTAATATGGTCGACCTCTACCCCCAACCTAATATTCAGCCTTGTGAGGACAACCTACTTACTCTCTCAGACCGTAGGCAAGAACAAAAATGGTGGCCACTAAACCCTAATATGGTCGACCGTCTACCTCCAACCTAATATTCAGCCTTGTGAGGACAACCTACTTACTCTCTCAGACCGTAGGCAAGAACCAAAATGGTGACCACTAAACCCTAATATGATCGACCCTCTACATCCGACCTAAATTCAGCCTTGTGAGGACAACCTACTTACTCTCTCAGACCGTAGGCAAGAACCAAAATGGTGGCCATTAAACCCTAATATGGTCGACCCTCTACCTCCAACCTAATATTCAGCCTTGTGAGGACAATCTACTTACTCTCTCAGACCGTACCCAAGAACCAAAATGGTGGCCACTAACCTTAATATTGTTGACCTTCTTTCTCCAACCTACAGTGTTATTCAGCCTTGTGAGGAGAACCTACTTTCTCAGGCCGTATTCAAGAACCAAAATGGTGGCCACTAAACCCTAATATGGTCGACCCTATACCTCCAACCTAATATTCAGCCCTGTGAGGACAACCTACTTTCTCTCTCAGACTGTAGTCAAGAACCAAAATGGTAGCCACTAAACCCAAATATGGTCGACCGTCTACCTCCAACCTGATATTCAGCCTTGTGAGGACAACCTACCATCTCTCTCAGACCGTAGTCAAGAACCAAAATGGTGGTCACTAAACCCTAATATGGTCGACCCTCTACCCCCAACCTAATATTCAGCCTTGTGAGGTCAACCTACTTACTCTCTCAGACCATAGTCAAGAACCAAAATGGTGGCCACTAAACCCTAATATGGTCGACCGTCTACCCCCAACCTAATATTCAGCCTTGTGAGGACAACCTACCATCTCTCTCAGACCGTAGTCAAGAACCAAAATGGTGGCCACTAAACCCTAATATGGTCGACCGTCTACCTCCAACCTAATATTCAGCCTTGTGAGGACAACCTTCTTACTCTCTCAGACCATAGGCAAGAACCAAAATGGTGACCACTAAACCCTTATATGGTCGACCCTCTACATCCAACCTAATATTCAGCCTTGCGAGGACAACCTACTTACTCTCTCACACCGTAGGCAAGAACCAAAATGGTGGCCACTAAGCCCTAATATGGTCGACCCTCTACCTCCAACCTAATATTCAGCCTTGTGAGGACAACCTACTTTCTCCCTCAGACCGTAGTCAAGAATCAAAATGGTGGTTACTAAACCCTAATATGGTCGACCCTCTACCCCCAACCTAATATTCAGCCTTGTGAGGACAACCTACTTACTCTCTCAGACCATAGGCAAGAACCAAAATGGTGACCACTAAACCCTAATATGGTCGACCCTCTACCCCCAACCTAATATTCAGCCTTGTGAGGACAACCAACTTTCTCCCTCAGACCGTAGTCAGGAAACAAAATGGTGGTCACTAAACCCTAATATGGTAGACCCTCTACCCCCAACCTAATATTCAGCCTTGTGAGGACAACCTACTTACTCTCTCAGACCGTAGGCAAGAACCAAAATGGTGGCCACTAAACCCTAATATGGTCGACCGTCTACCTCCAACCTAATATTCAGCCTTGTGAGGACAACCTACTTACTCTCTCAGACCGTAGGCAAGAACCAAAATGGTGGCCACTAACCCCAAATATGTTCGACCCTCTACCTCCAACCTGATATTCAGCCTTGTGAGGACAATCTATTTACTCTCTCAGACCGTACCCAAGAACCAAAATGGTGGCCACTAACCCTAATATTGTTGACCTTCTTTCTCCAACCTACAGTGTTATTCAGCCTTGTGAGGAGAACCTACTTTCTCAGGCCGTATTCAAGAACCAAAATGGTGGCCACTAAACCCAAATATGGTCGACCGTCTACCTCCAACCTGATATTCAGCCTTGTGAGGACAACCTACCATCTCTCTCAGACCGTAGTCAAGAACCAAAATGGTGGTCACTAAACCCTAATATGGTCGACCCTCTACCCCCAACCTAATATTCAGCCTTGTGAGGACAACCTACTTACTCTCTCAGACCATAGTCAAGAACCAAAACGGTGGTCACTAAACCCTAATATGGTCGACCCTCTACCCCCAACCTAATATTCAGCCTTGTGAGAACAACCTACTTTCTCCCTCAGACCGTAGTAAGGAAACAAAATGGTGGTTACTAAAACCTAATATGGTCGACCCTCTAACCCCAACCTAATATTCAGCCTTGTGAGGACAACCTACTTACTCTCTAAGACCGTAGGCAAGAACCAAAATGGTGGCCACTAAACCCTAATATGGTCGACCGTCTACCTCCAACCTAATATTCAACCTTGTGAGGACAACCTACTTATTCTCTCAGACCATAGGCAAGAACCAAAATGGTGACCACTAAACCCTTATATGGTCGACCCTCTACATCCAACCTAATATTCAGCCTTGCGAGGACAACCTACTTACTCTCTCACACCGTAGGCAAGAACCAAAATGGTGGCCACTAAGCCCTAATATGGTCGACCCTCTACCTCCAACCTAATATTCAGCTTTGTGAGGACAATCTATTTACTCTCTCAGACCGTAGGCAAGAACCAAAATAATGGCCACTAAACCCTAATATGGTCGACCCTCTTCCTCCAACCTAATATTCAGCCTTGTGAGGACAATCTACTTTCTCAGGCTGCAGTCAAGAACTAAAATGGTGACCACTAAACCCTAATATGGTCGACCCACTACCTCCAACCAAATATTCATCCTTGTGAGGACAACCCACTTCCTCTCTCAGACCGTAGGCAGGATCCAAAATGGTGGCCATTAAACCCTAATATGGTCGACCCTCTACCTCCAACGGAATATTCAGCCTTGTGAGGACAACCTACTTTCTCTCTCAGACCATAGTCAAGAACCGAAATGGTGGCCACTAACCCCTAATATGTTCGACCCTCTACCTCCAACCTGATATTCAGCCTTGTGAGGACAACCTACTTTCTCTCTCAGACCGTAGCCAAGAACCAAAATGGTGGCCACTAAACCCTAATATTGTTGACCTTCTTTCTCCAACCTACAGTGTTATTCAGCCTTGTGAGGAGAACCTACTTTCTCAGGCCGTATTCAAGAACCAAAATGGTGGCCACTAAACCCTAATATGGTCGACCCTATACCTCCAACCTAATATTCAGCCTTGTGAGGACAACCTACTTTCTCTCTCAGACCGTAGTCAAGAACCAAAATGGTGGCCACTAAACCCTAATATGGTCGACCCTCTACCTCCAACCTGATATTCAGCCTTGTGAGGACAACCTACTTTCTCAGGCCGTATTCAAGAACAAAAATGGTGGCCACTAAACCCTAATATGGTCGACTTTCAACCTCAAACCTAATATTCAGCCTTGTGAAGACAACCTACTTTCTCTCTCAGACCGCAGCAATGAACCAAAATGGTGGCCACTAAACCCAAATATGGTCGACCCTCTACCTCCAACCCAATATTCAGCCTTGTGAGGACAACCTACTTTCTCTCTCAGATCATAATCAAGAACCAAAATGGTGGCCACTAAACCCTAATATTGTCGACCCTCTACCTCCAACCTAATATTCAGCCTTGTGAGGACAAACTACTTGATCTCTCAGACCGTAGCCAAGAACCAAAATGGTGGCCACTAAACCCTAATATGGTCGACCCTCTACCTCCAACCTATTATTCAGCCTTGTGAAGACAACCTACTTACTCTCTCAGACCGTAGCCAAGAACCAAAATGGTGGCCACTAAACCCTAATATTGTCGACCCACTACCTCCAGCCTAATATTCAGCCTTGTGAGGACAAACTACTTCATCTCTCAGACCGTAGCCAAGAACCAAAGTGGTGCCAATAAACCCTAATATTTTCGACCCTCTACCTCCAACCTAATATTCAGCCTTGTGAGGACAACGTACTTACTCTCTCAGACCGTAGTCAAGAACCATAATGGTGGCCACTAAACCCTAATATGGTCGACCATCTACATCCAACCTAATATTCAGCATTGTGAGGACAACCTACCATCTCTCTCAGACCGTAGTCAAGAACCAAAATGGTGGTCACTAAACCCTAATATGGTCGACCCTCTACCTCCAACCTAATATTCAGCCTTGTGAGGACAAACTTTCTCTCTCAGACCGTAGTCAAGAACCAAAATGGTGGCCAATAAACCCTAATATGGTCGACCCTCTACCTCTAATTTAATATTCAGCCTTGTGAGGACAACCTACTTACTCTCTCTGACCGTAGGCAAGAACCAAAATGGTGGCCACTGAACCATTACATGGTCGACCCTCTACCTCCAACCTAATATTCAGCCTTGTGAGGACAATCTACTTACTCTCTCAGACCATTTTCAAGAACCAGAATGGTAGCCACTAAACCCTAATATGGTCGACCCTCTACCTCCAACCCAATAGTCAGCCTTGTGAGGACAACCTACTTTCTCTCTCAGACCATAGTCAAGAACCAAAATGGTGGCCACTTAACCCTAATATGGTTGACCCTCTACCTCCAACCTAATATTCAGCCTTGTGAGGACAACCTACTTACTCTCTCAGACCGTATGCAAGAACCAAAATGGTGACCACTAAACCCTAATATGGTCGACCCTCTACATCCAACCTAATATTCAGCCTTGTGAGGACAACCTACTTACTCTCTCAGACCGTAGGCAAGAACCAAAATGGTGGCCACTAAACCCTAATATGGTCGACCGTCTACGTCCAACCTAATATTCAGCCTTTTGAGGACAACCTACTTACTCTCTCAGACCGTAGGCAAGAACCAAAATGGTGACCACTAAACCCTAATATGGTGGACCCTCTACATCCAGCCTAATATTCAGCCTTGTGAGGACAACCTACTTACTCTCTCAGACCGTAGGCAAGGACCAAAATGGTGGCCACTAAACCCTAATATGGTCGACCTCCAACCTAATATTCAGCCTTGTTAGGACAATCTATTTACTCTTTCAGACCGTAGGCAAGAACCAAAATAATGTCCACTAAATCCTAATATGGTCGACCCTCTTCCTCCAACCTAATATTCAGTCTTGTGAGGACAATCTACATTCTCAGGCTGCAGTCAAGAACTAAAATGGTGACCACTAAACCCTAATATGGTCGACCCACTACCTCCAACCAAATATTCAGCCTTGTGAGGACAACCCACTTCCTCTCTCAGACCGTTGGCAAGAACCAAAATGGCGGCCATTAAACCCTAATATGGTCGACCCTCTACCTCAAACCTAATATTAAGCCTTGTGAGGACAACCTACTTTCTCTCTCAGACCATAGTCAAGAACCAAAATGGTAGGCCACTAACCCCTAATATGTTCGACCCTCTACCTCCAACCTGATATTCAGCCTTTGAGGACAACCTACTTTCTCTCTCAGACCGTAGCCAAGAACCAAATAGGTGGCCAATAAACCCTAATATTATTCGTAATGTTGAATTTTGGGCTAATGCCGTGTTTTATTATTTTAAAATTCGACGCGTTTCGAAAGAAACCAGGTCTTTCATCGTCAGGAATAATCTGGAATACGACAATGTTGCTAAGAGAAAGCAACGAAGAACATATAGAAGGTGCCCAAAGATGGACGCCATTATAGCCCCATGTTAGGGACAACGGAAAGCAGCAGTGAATTACTTTCTCAGGGTTCTGATAATAGGTAGCCAGGATTCACTGAGATTGTAGCCGGTGTCGCGGTTGAAATTATCTGGGTGTTTACGTATTTCAACCGCCTCCCTGATGATTCTGGGACGATATTGCTTTATACGGGCAAGAACATCCACTCCTTGGAACATGACATCATGGCCAGGTGTTCAAGCATGATCGGCAACAGCTGATTTATCAGGTTGAATGAGCCTGATACATCTATTATGTTCCTTAATGCGAGTGCATATTGTTCTCGAAGTCTGCCCGATGTAAACCTTGCCACAAGTACAGGGAACTCTGTAGATACCCGGTTGTTGCAATTTAGGCAAACTGTCCTTAGTTGGTCGCAGGAGTTGCCTAATCTTAACAGAAGTTCCAAATACAGTCCGTATGTTGTACCGACGTAGGATTTTAGCAATACGATCCGTTGTGTTATGTATGTACGGAAGGTAAGCAGTTCCTCTTACATCTCTTATCTCAACTGACGTCCTATTATTATTTTTTGGTATCAGAACCGTAGAAATCAATGCCTTGCTATAACCGTTGCTCTCAAAGGTGGTTCGCAGGGTGTTAATTTCTTCTTGTAAAGAAGACACTTCACAAATCCTCCTAGCCCTGGTAGTTAGAGTTGTAAGGATACCATGTTTCTGGGCAGGGTGATGATGAGCACTTGCGTGGAGATATCTATTGGTGTGTGTTGGCTTACGAAAAACGCTGTGTCCTAAAGATCCATCCTCTTTCTTGGTGACGAGAACATCTAAAAAAGGTATTTTGCCGTCAGATTCCTTTTCCATGGTGAAACAAATAGAAGGGTGCTGGAGATTAAGGTGATCCAGGAAATGGCTAAGATTTTCCTCACCTTCCGTCCAAACAACGAACGTGTCATCCACATAACGCCACCAGATCTTCGGTTTGAAAGGAGCCGACGACAAAGCTTTCTCTTCAAAGTTCTCCATGAAGAAATTAGCCACAACAGGAGAGAGAGGACTACCCATGGCCACACCATCAGTCTGCTCATAAAAATTCCCATTCCATAGAAAGTAGGAGGAGGTCATGCAGTGATAAAAAAAAGTCTTGTGATGTCTTCAGGAAAAAAGCCATTAATGAGAGACATAACACCATCAATAGGTACTCTCGTAAACAGAGACACCACGTCGAGACTCACTAGAATATCACACGGCTGAAGTGTTATAGCTTTTAACTTTTCCACGAAGTGTGTGGAATCCTTAATGTACGAAGGCGTGTTACCCAGAAGCGGCTGAAGTAGTCTACCGAAGTTTTTGGAAAGGGCATATGTAGGAAAACCAATCGTACTAACAATAGGTCTAAGAGGAACATCTTCCTTATGTATTTTAGGAAGACCATAGAGTCTCGGAGGAGTAGCATCCCCTGGAAGGAGAGTCTTCGCTGCATCCGCTGGAATAGATGATTGCTTGATCAATTTGACGGTGACATTTGAGTAGCGAGTAGTAGGATCACGACTATTAATCCTATATACAGGATCTGATAACAAAGACGAGATCTTGGAATCATGATCAACCTTATCCAATACCACTGTCGCGTTACCCTTGTCAGCGCGGAGAACGATAATATCAGAATTGTCCCTTAGATCTTTAAGTGCCCGGCTTTCGCCTTGTTTTAAGTTGGTGTTAGGTGGCTTAGCGGTCTTGAGAACTCGGGAACATTCTTTCCTGGCTTCCTCGGCCTCTTCAGGTGTGAGGTGATGTACCGAGGATTCTTCGGATGTAATAAGTTCTTCAATAGGAATTCTTCTAGGCGCTACAGCAAAATTGAGACCTTTAGCGAGAACTGCCTGTTGGGTATCACTTAGGGGCTTGCTGGACAAATTTACGACAACCTTGTTAGCATCAAGTCTAATGGCTTGAGGTTTCTGCAACTGACATAACCTATCATATTTGGAAATATGTCTGTCCCTCACCTGATCTAGAACGCTGTTAGCTTGCACTGAAGAAATACGATCAAAGATCTTCCATAATTCCTCACTTACGAAGTTTGAGAGGCGTAGATGTAGCTGTAGTAACTCCCTCGAAATAAAATCCAACTGCTTACGAGTATGCTGTAACCTCTCTATATAATAACGCCTTGCTTGCACGACGATAGATTCTCGTTGCCTTAGGTGTTCTGAAGGAATGCTTCAACATAACAAAATTCGGTAGAATATCATGATCCCGGCATCTTAGGAGAAAAGCGAGTGAAGAGATTAGACACACCTTCTTGCGTCGTAACCTACTAAATCTAGACATCAGTCGGAAAATATCCTCCCCATAGAGGTTTCTAATATTGTCATTTAGACTTTCACGGCCCGTGTTATTATTCATAATGTTGAATTTTGGGCTTATGCCGTGTTTTATTATATTGAAATTTGACGCGTTTCGAAAGAAACCATGTCTTTCATCGTCAGGAATAATCTGGAATACGACAATGTTGCTAAGAGAAAGCAACGAAGAACATATAGAAGGTGCCCAAAGATGGACGCCATTATAGCCCCATGTTAGGGACAACGGAAAGCAGCAGTGAATTACTTTCTCAGGGTTCTGATAATAGGTAGCCAGGATTCACTGAGATTGTAGCCGGTGTCGCGGTTGAAATTATCTGGGTGTTTACGTATTTCAACCGCCTCCCTGATGATTCTGGGACGATATTGCTTTATACGGGCAAGAACATCCACTCCTTGGAACATGACATCATGGCAAGGTGTTAAAGCATGATCGGCAACAGCTGATTTATCAGGTTTGGACGGAAGGTGAGGAAAATCTTAGCCATTTCCTGGATCACCTTAATCTCCAGCACCCTTCTATTTGTTTCACCATGGAAAAGGAATCTGACGGCAAAATACCTTTTTTAGATGTTCTCGTCACCAAGAAAGAGGATGGATCATTAGGACACAGCGTTTTTCGTAAGCCAACACACACCAATAGATATCTCCACACAAGTTCTCACCATCACCCTGCCCAGAAACATGGTATCCTTACAACTCTAACTACCAGGGCTAGGAGGATTTGTGAAGTGTCTTCTTTACAATAAGAAATTAACACCCTGCGAACCACCTTTGAGAGCAACGGTTATAGCAAGGCTTTGATTTCTACGGTTGTGAAACCAACAAATAATAATAGGACGTCAGTTGAGAAAAGAGATGTAAGAGGAACTGCTTACCTTCCGTACATACATAACACAACGGATCGTATTGCTAAAATCCTACGTCGGTACAACATACGGACTGTATTTGGAACTTCTGTTAAGATTAGGCAACTCCTGCGACCAACTAAGGACAGTTTGCCTAAATTGCAACAACCGGGTATCTACAGAGTTCCCTGTACTTGTGGCAAGGTTTACATCGGGCAGACTTCGAGAACAATATGCACTCGCATTAAGGAACATAATATATGTATCAGGCTCATTCAACCTGATAAATCAGCTGTTGCCGATCATGCTATAACACCTGGCCTTGATGTCATGTTCCAAGGAGTGGATGTTCTTGCCCGTATAAAGCAATATCGTCCCAGAATCATCAGGGAGGCGGTTGAAATACGTAAACACCCAGATAATTTCAACCGCGACACCGGCTACAATCTCAGTGAATCCTGGCTACCTATTATCAGAACCCTGAGAAAGTAATTCACTGCTGCTTTCCGTTGTCCCTAACATGGGGCTATAATGGCGTCCATCTTTGGGCACCTTCTATATGTTCTTCGTTGCTTTCTCTTAGCAACATTGTCGTATTCCAGATTATTCCTGACGATGAAAGACATGGTTTCTTTCGAAACGCGTCGAATTTCAATATAATAAAACACGGCATAAGCCCAAAATTCAACATTATGAATAATATCACGGGCCGTGAAAGTCTAAATGACAATATTAGAAACCTCTATGGGGAGGATATTTTCCGACTGATGTCTAGATTTAGCAGGTTACGACGCAAGAAGGTGTGTCTAATCTCTTCACTCGCTTTTCTCCTAAGATGCCGGGATCATGATATTCTATCGAATTTTGTTATGTTGAAGCATTCCTTCAGAACACCTAAGGCAACGAGAATCTATCGTCGTGCAAGCAAGGCGTTATTGATAGAGAGGTTACAGCATACTCGTAAGCAGTTGGATTTTATTTCGAGGGAGTTACTACAGCCACATCTACGCCTCTCAAACTTCGTAAGTGAGGAATCATGGAAGATCTTTGATCGTATTTCTTCAGTGCAAGCTAACAGCGTTCTAGATCAGGTGAGGGACAGACATATTTCCAAATATGATAGGTTATGTCAGTTGCAGAAACCTCAAGCCATTAGACTTGATGCTAACAAGGTTGTCGTAAATTTGTCCAGCAAGACCCTAAGTGATACCCAAAAGGCAGTTCTCGCTAAAGGTCTCAATTTTGCTGTAGCGCCTAGAAGAATTCCTATTGAAGAACTTATTACATCCGTAGAATCCTCGGTACATCACCTCACACCTGAAGAGGCCGAGGAAGCCAGGCAAGAATGTTCCCGAGTTCTCAAGACCGCTAAGCCACCTAACACCAACTTAAAACAAGGCGAAAGCCGGGCACTTAAAGATCTAAGGGACAATTCTGATATTATCGTTCTCCCCGCTGACAAGGGTAACGCGACAGTGGTATTGGATAAGGTTGATTATGATTCCAAGATCTCGTCCTTGTTATCAGATCCTGTATATAGGATTAATAGTCGTGATCCTACTACTCGCTACTCAAATGTCACCGTCAAATTGATCAAGCGATCATCTATTCCAGCGGATGCAGCGAAGACTCTCCTTCCAGGGGATGCTATTCCTCCGAGACTCTATGGTCTTCCTAAAATACATAAGGAAGATGTTCCTCTTAGACCTATTGTTAGTACGATTGGTTCTCCTACATATGCCCTTTCGAAATACTTAGGTAGACTACTTCAGCCGCTTCTGGGTAACACGCCTTCGTACATTAAAGATTCCACACACTTCGTGGAAAAGTTAAAAGCTATAACACTTCAGCCGGGTGATATTCTAGTGAGTCTCGACGTGGTGTCTCTGTTTACGAGAGTACCTATTGATGGTGTTATGTCTCTCATTAATGGCATTTTTTCCTGAAGACATCACAAGACTTTTTTATCACTGCATGACCTCCTCCTACTTTCTATGGAATGGGAATTTTTATGAGCAGACTGATGGTGTGGCCATGGGTAGTCCTCTCTCTCCTGTTGTGGCTAATTTCTTCATGGAGAACTTTGAAGAGAAAGCTTTGTCGTCGGCTCCTTTCAAACCGAAGATCTGGTGGCGTTATGTGGATGACACGTTCGTTGTTTGGACGGAAGGTGAGGAAAATCTTAGCCATTTCCTGGATCACCTTAATCTCCAGCACCCTTCTATTTGTTTCACCATGGAAAAGGAATCTGACGGCAAAATACCTTTTTTAGATGTTCTCGTCACCAAGAAAGAGGATGGATCTTTAGGACACAGCGTTTTTCGTAAGCCAACACACACCAATAGATATCTCCACGCAAGTTCTCACCATCACCCTGCCCAGAAACATGGTATCCTTACAACTCTAACTACCAGGGCTAGGAGGATTTGTGAAGTGTCTTCTTTACAAGAAGAAATTAACACCCTGCGAACCACCTTTGAGAGCAACGGTTATAGCAAGGCTTTGATTTCTACGGTTGTGAAACCAACAAATAATAATAGGACGTCAGTTGAGAAAAGAGATGTAAGAGGAACTGCTTACCTTCCGTACATACATAACACAACGGATCGTATTGCTAAAATCCTACGTCGGTACAACATACGGACTGTATTTGGAACTTATGTTAAGATTAGGCAACTCCTGCGACCAACTAAGAACAGTTTGCCTAAATTGCAACAACCGGGTATCTACAGAGTTCCCTGTACTTGTGGCAAGGTTTACATCGGGCAGACTTCGAGAACAATATGCACTCGCATTAAGGAACATAATAGATGTATCAGGCTTATTCAACCTGATAAATCAGCTGTTGCCGATCATGCTTTAACACCTGGCCATGATGTCATGTTCCAAGGAGTGGATGTTCTTGCCCGTATAAAGCAATATCGTCCCAGAATCATCAGGGAGGCGGTTGAAATACGTAAACACCCAGATAATTTCAACCGCGACACCGGCTACAATCTCAGTGAATCCTGGCTACCTATTATCAGAACCCTGAGAAAGTAATTCACTGCTGCTTTCCGTTGTCCCTAACATGGGGCTATAATGGCGTCCATCTTTGGGCACCTTCTATATGTTCTTCGTTGCTTTCTCTTAGCAACATTGTCGTATTCCAGATTATTCCTGACGATGAAAGACATGGTTTCTTTCGAAACGCTTCGAATTTCAATATAATAAAACACGGCATAAGCCCAAAATTCAACATTATAAATAATAACACGGGTCGTGAAAGTCTAAATGACAAAACCGTAATATTGTTGACCTTCTTTCTCCAACCTACAGTGTTATTCAGCCTTGTGAGGAGAGCCTACTTTCTCAGGCCGTATTCAAGAACCAAAATGGTGGCCACTAAACCCTTATATGGTCGACCCTATACCTCCAACCTAATATTCGGCCTTGTGAGGACAACCTACTTTCTCTCGCAGACCGTAGTCAAGAACCAAAATGGTGGCCACTAAACCCCAATATGGTCGACCCTCTACCTCCAACCTGATATTCAGCCTTGTGGGGACAACCTACTTTCTCAGGCCGTGTTCAAGAAAAAAAATAGTGGCCACAAAACACTAATATGGTCGACTTTCTACCTCCAACCTATTATTCAGCCTTGTGAAGACAACCTACTTTCTCTCTCAGACTGCAGCCAAGAACCAAAATGGTGGCCACTAAACCCAAATATGGTCGACCCTCTACCTCCAACCCAATATTCAGCCTTGTGAGGACAACCTACTTTCTCCCTCAGATCATAATCAAGAACCAAAATGGTGGCCACTAAACCCTGATATGGTCGACCCTCTACCTCCAACCTAATATTCAGCCTTGTGAGGACAACCTACTTACTCTCGCAGACCGTAGTCAAGAACCAAAATGGTGGCCACTAAACCCCAATATGGTCGACCCTCTACCTCCAACCTGATATTCAGCCTTGTGGGGACAACCTACTTTCTCAGGCCGTATTCAAGAAAAAAAATAGTGGCCACAAAACACTAATATGGTCGACTTTCTACCTCCAACCTAATATTCAGCCTTGTGAAGACAACCTACTTTCTCTCTCAGACTGCAGCCGAGAACCAAAATGGTGGCCACTAAACCCAAATATGGTCGACCCTCTACCTCCAACCCAATATTCAGCCTTGTGAGGACAACCTACTTTCTCCCTCAGATCATAATCCAGAACCAAAATGGTGGCCACTAAACCCTGATATGGTCGACCCTCTACCTCCAACCTAATATTCAGCCTTGTGAGGACAAACTACTTGATCTCTCAGACCGTAGCCAAGAACCAAAATGGTGGCCACTAAACCTTAATATGGTCGACCCTCTACCTCCAACCTAATATTCAGCCTTGTGAGGACAACCTACTTACTCTCTCAGACCGTAGCCAAGAACAAAAATGGTGGCCACTAAACCCTAATATTGTCGACCCTCTACCCCCAACCTAATATTCAGCCTTGTGAGGACAAACTACTTGATCTCTCAGACCGTAGCCAAGAACCAAAATGGTGCCAATAAACTCTAATATTTTCGACCCTCTACCTCCAACCTAATATTCAGCCTTGTGAGGACAACGTACTTACTCTCTCAGACCGTAGTCAAGAACCATAATGGTAGCCACTAAACCCTAATATGGTTGACCCTCTACCTCCAACCCAATATTCAGCCTTGTGAGGACAACTTACTTACTCTCTCAGACCATTTTCAAGAACCAGAATGGTAGCCACTAATCCCTAATATGGTCGACCCTCTACCTCCAACCCAATATTCAGCCTTGTGAGGACAACCTACTTTCTCTCTCAGACCGTAGTCAAGAACCAAATGGTGGCCACTAAACCCTAATATGGTCGACCCTCTACATCCAACCTAATATTCAGCCTTGTGAGGACAACCTACTTACTCTCTCAGACCGTAGGCAAAAACCAAAATAATGGCCACTAAACCCTAATATGGTCGACCCTCTTCCTCCAACCTAATATTCAGCCTTGTGAGGACAACTTACTTTCTCAGGTTGCAGTCAAGAACTAAAATGGTGACCACTAAACCCTAATATGGTCGACCCTCTACCTCCAACCTAATATTCAGCCTTGTGAGGACAACCCACTTTCTCTCTCAGACCGTAGGAAAGAACCAAAATGGTTGCCATTAAACCCTAATATGGTCGACCCTCTACCTCCAACCTAATATTCAGCCTTGTGAGGGCAACCTACTTTCTCTCTCAGACCATAGACAAGAACCAAAATGGTGGCCACTAACCCCTAATATGTTCGACCCTCTACCTCCAACCTGATATTCAGCCTTGTGAGGACAACCTACTTTCTCTCTCAGACCGTAGCCAAGAACCAAAATGGTGGCCAATGAACCCTAATATTGTCGAGCCTCTTTCTCCAACCTACAGTGTTATTCAGCCTTGTGAGGACAACCTACTTTCTCAGGCCGTATTCAAGAACCAAAATGATGGCCACTAAACCCTAATATGGTCGACCCTCTACCTCCAACCTGATATTCAGCCTTGTGAAGACAACCTACTTTCTCAGGCCGTATTCAAGAAAAAAATGGTGGCCACTAATCCCTAATATGGTCGACCCTATACCTCCAACCTAATATTCAGCCTTGTGAGGAAAACCTACTTACTCTTTCAGACCATAGTCAAGAACCTAAATGGTGGCCACTAAACCCTAATATGTTCGACCCTCTACCTCCAACCTAATATTCAGCCTTGTGAGGACAATCTACTTTCTCAGGCCGTATTCAAGAACCAAAATGGTGGGCACTAAACCCTAATATGGTCGACTTTCTACCTCCAACCTAATATTCAGCCTTGTGAAGACAACCTACTCTCTCTGACCGCAGCCAAGAACCAAAATGGTGGCCACTAAATCCAAATATGGTCGACCCTCTACCTCCAACCCAATATTCAGCCTTGTGAGGACAACCTACTTTCTCTCTCAGATCATAGTCAAGAACCAAAATGGTGGCCACAATACCCTAATATTGTCGACCCTCTACCTCCAACCTAATATTCAGCCTTGTGAGGACAAACTACTTGATCACTCAGACCGTAGCCAAGAACCAAAATGGTGGCCACTAAACCCCAATATGGTCGACCCTCTGCCTCCAACCTAATGTTCAGCCTTGTGAGGACAACCTACTTACTCTCTCAGACCATAGCCAAGAACCAAAATCGTGGCCACTAAACCCTAATATGGTCGACTCTCTACCTCCAACCAAATATTCAGCCTTGTGAGGACAACCTACTTACTCTCTCAGACCATTGTCAAGAACCAAAATGGTGGCCACTAAACCCTAATATTGTTGACTCTATACCTCCAACCTAATATTCAGCCTTGTGAGGACAAACTACTTGATCTCTCAGACCGTAGCTAAGAACCAAAATGGTGGCCACTAAACCCTAATATTGTCGACCCTCTACCTCCAACCTAATAGTCAGCCTTGTGAGGACAACCTACTTACTCTCTCAGACCGTAGTCAAGAACCAAAATGGTAGCCACTAAACCCTAATATGGTCGACCCTCTACCTCCAACCTAATATTCAGCCTTGTGAGGACAACTTACTTTCTCTCTCAGACCGTAGTCAAGAACCAAAATGGTGGCCAATAAACCCTAATATGGTCGACCCTCTACCTCCAACCTAATATTCAGCCTTGTGAGGACAACCTACTTACTCTCTCAGACCGTAGGCAAGAACCAAAATGGTGGCCACTTAACCATAACATGGTCGACCCTCTACCTCCAACCTAATATTCAGCCTTGTGAGGAAATCTACTTACTCTCTCAGACCATAATCAAGAACCAGAATGGTAGCCACTAAACCCTAATAATGTCGACCCTCTACCTCCAACCTAATATTCAGCCTTGTGAGGACAACCTACTTACTCTCTCAGACCATAGCCAAGAACCAAAATGGTGGCCACTAAACCCTAATATGGTCGACCCTCTACCTCCAACCTAATATTCAGCCTTGTGAGGACAACGTACTTACTCTCTCAGACCGTAGGCAAGAAACAAAATGGCGGCCACTAAACCATAACATGGTCGACCGTCTACCTCCAACCAAAAATTCAGCCTTGGGAGGACAACCTACTTTCTCTCTCAGACCATAGTCAAGAACCAAAATGGTGGCCACCTAACCCTAATATCGTCGACCCTCTACCTTCAACCTAATATTCAGCCTTGTGAGGACAACCTACTTACTCTCTCAGACCGTAGGCAAGAACCAAAATGGTGGCCACTAAACCCTAATATGGTCGACCCTCTACCTCCAACCTAATATTCAGCCTTGTCAGGACAACCTACTTACTCTCTCAGACCGTAGCCAAAAACCAAAATGGTGGCAAATAAACCCTAATATGGTCGACCCTCTACCTCCAACCTAATATTCAGCCTTGTGAGGACAACCTACTTACTCTCTCAGACCGTAGGCAAGAACCAAAATGGCGGCCACTAAACCATAACATGGTCGACCCTCTACCTCCAACCTAATATTCAGCCTTGTGAGGACAATCTACTTACTCTCTCAGACCATAATCAAGAACCAGAATGGTAGCCACTAAACCCTAATAATGTCGACCCTCCACCTCCAACCTAATATTCAGCCTTGTGAGGACAACCTACTTACTCTCTCAGACCGTAGCCAAGAACCAAAATGGTGGCCAATGAACCCTAATATGGTCGACCCTCTACCTCCAACCTAATATTCAGCCTTGTGAGGACAACCTACTTACTCTCTCAGACCGTAGGCAAGAACCAAAATAGTGGCCATTAAACCCTAATATGGTCGACCCTCTACCCCCAACCTAATATTCAGCCTTGTGAGGACAATCTACTTTCTCAGGCTGCAGTCAAGAACTAAAACGGTGGCCACTAAATCCTAATATGGTCAACCGTCTATCTCCAACCTAATATTCAGCCTTGTGAGGACAACCTACTTTCCCTCTCAGACCGTAGGCAAGAACCAAAATTGTTGACCATTAGGAACCAACCTAGGTGATCCTCCTCTCCACCAACCTCATCCCCAAGTAACTCGTCTGACCTGAAACTGCTTGGAGACTGTCGGAACGTGACGTCATGTGCTATCTCATAACAAGACTCGCCTGTCAGATGAACGTGACTAATGCCACATGTCAGGAAACCATGCCAACCATCATGGCCGATGAGGGAACACGAGGCCATGATCTGTTTATAGAGGAGGACAAATGGAAACAAAATTCAAATCTCGGGGATTTATGAAGGAAATCTAGGTGAATTTTTACTATACAGGTTGGCTACCCTGATTATCAAAGAAATTAGTTGAACCTTCTCAGCATGCCTTTGTTTTAGACATCGAGCGATGATTGCAATAAGTAATACTCTCTCCTCAGTCTCTAGCAATTCAAGAGGGGATTCCAAATATAGTCTTGCTATAAATCTCGCTTTCTAGTGAGTCAGTGCAGTAACATACATATTATGATGTGGCAACAATGTACGTCATTATTCAACACAACGGCTATGTTCTATCTCTATTGCATAAAGAAAAGGCATTGTTTCTGCTTCTCAATGGCAATTAATACACAAGTATGAAAATACAGACACAATATGCCCTCTAGTTAACAGATATTGATTAACTTACCACTTAATATAATTTACCATGCTAACTACAAAATGTTGTGTTGGACTTCACTAAGATTGCAATGTTACACAATATGTGGAATTAAAATACACTTACAGTGTCGGCCAAGTCATCTGTTTGTGTCGACCATTCCGGCTCACTTTTGATCACAGCTTGCTCGTCCATTATGATAGAAAACTAATGATAGAAAACTAGAACACAGAAATTCGCCTGAACATTATTTACATACGCACTTATTCACCGAAATAGCCCCATACTTCAAATGAGGTGATCTCAGTCCTCCAAATGTAATATTGGTATTCCTAATATATCCCGTGAGGTGCACAGTAGGTTATCAATAACAGTACATCCTACTTGGTCAAATGACTTAGAGAGTAATGCCGAGTAAATTCAGTTCCGTTGTTCCCTAACACTCACAAACCTGAACAATGTTTGGTCGAGGCGGGGATATCTGATTGTTAGTACGTAATACACCTATCGGCGCGACTGAAATAGGTTCCAAACTGATCGTAGCACACGCTTCTTTGAGACTCAGGACTAGCCGAGTACAGGCCTCCAGATACCACACAATGCCCAGTTCAAATGAAAACCCTTACATCCTCCTCATTGAACGGACGTGAGAGAAAGATGTATTTATCAATACACACTTACAAAACTAAAATGGGAATTATTTGTGTATAATATCATCATTAAGATGTTCTTAGGTACATACCTCTGTCAAGGATACCTTTATATTCTCGACGGTTAAATATTGTAACCAGCGTATCACTGATAATCTGCGCTGGGCACTGAGCATACAATATCCTTCCGCCGTAACACTAACTTAATTAGTTTAACTTAGTTATGCCCCATATCTCCACAACATTTCAAATACTCTTGCTTGGATGTGTCATCTAACAAGAAAAGAGTTCTCAGATTGTTCATTCTCGCCAAAAATTGAGATATTCTCTATGAAGTGCACTAATTCTGCACTGAACATCCTCCTAGTGTTACAAGCCGCCCTGTTCGAAACAGAGTTATTGAATATCCTCTTTCTCCTTCTCCTTAGACAGTCTTTCGACTGGTTCGATGCAGCACTCCATACTTCCCTGCCCTGAGCCAATCGTTTCATCTCTACATAGCTACAACACCCTACATATTTGGCATATTCTACCCTTGATCTACCCTTACAGTTCTTATCTTCGACTCTACCTTCCATAGTTAGGTTTGATATTCCTGGGTGTCTTGGTATGTATCCTACCAACCTATTTCTTCTCTTCATAAGCAGTCGTCTCAAAAATCTCTCCTCTCCCAATCGTCTTAATATCTCTTCAGCCCATCTAGCCATCCGGTCTTCATCATTCTTCTGTAACACCACATTTCGAACGCTTCAGTTCTCCTCTTCTGCTGCTCCAACAGTCCAAGTTTCAGTTCCATTGTGCACCACGCTCCTAATATCTAAATGTAGCCTATATTCGATGTCAGTAGAAATGTTTTCCTTGTTTAAACCAACCTACTTTTTATATCTTCTTCCTTTCGTCCATCACTGGTCATTTTGCATCCTCAGTATCGTAACAGAAGTCTTCTACAACCCTTAGCTTTTCACCTGTCAATTTGACGTCCATAGGGGTTTCGGATTTCTGTAGGATGGATTCCAGTATCTTCGTTATACATTTATTAATTTTCATCGTGAATTCTTTCCTCAAGACAGAATCCACACTATTTAAAAATTCATTCAAATCCTGTGGTGTGTTGGCTAAGATAACGAAGTCATCAGCAAAACTCAGAGGTGAAATTAGTAAGAATATAGTTCAGTATATCTTATGTATCACTCCACGATAGTCAAACACGCGATACAATCTGCTAAACTGTTGAAATTATCCGAAATACCGTTTGTTAGGATGAATGACAATAATTGTGGAAATGATGTAGTACCGGTAGGCCTACGGTAATAGATTGCAATGACCACATATATTCGGAAGGATCATCTTATATCTTCTTAACAGATACATGAAGGCAAAATGTTATGCTTCTTTGTACTAGTGCATGTAGTTGGGAAGAAGGAATGGGGAGGTAGCAAATAAAGAAGTCATTTGTATTCTTTCTCAGCCTACCGAGATCTAGACGCGTATTTCTTAAACCTCCTGGACTACAACACGGCCACTGTTTTAAGGCATCTGATTGGCGGATATTAAACTGTATGAGAATATTGATAGTTCAAAGTCATCATTGCTGTAACGCCTCGGTTGTAATCCAGGAGCATTATTGAACCCTCCAGTACTAACATCCGAGACCGACCGCCAAATTATTCTGCTATAAAGCATAAGCTTTGCTCGTTGGTACCTTCAAATCGGTCAGTTTACTTAGGCTGTGTCCCAATACTCAAGTTGTCTGCTATTGACTAGCTACTAGTGATGGTCATTTCTGCTGTTTTAGGAAAACGCCAACGAACTGTTCGTTTGTTGAAAACAACTGTTCTCCCAAACAGTTTGAAAACAACAGGTTATAAAATTCGTTCACAAGACAGTACGGCAGAAGCTGATTTACCAACGCAGTAATGTTTTCGCAAACAGTTTGAAGACAGCAGGTCATTCGTTGACACTTCATAACGGGACTCGGTGATAGACGAGTGAGTCACACGCACAAGAGCTGTGAAATAGGAAAGATATTTCTCCACCTTTCACTGAAACTTGATTCGTTGCGTAATATCTACACAGTAGACACTGAGGCTGGCTGCGTGGCTCAGCGGTAACGTTCTCGCTTGCTAAGCCCCATGTAGCAGGATCGAATCCTGGCGCAGCCAGTTGGCGTTTGTGGGTGCACATATGCGAGGGAGCCTAATCAGTAGATTTACTGGCACGTTAAATATCCCCTTTGGGGCAAAATTCCGGCACCCCGGCGCCTCTAAAAGCCAGAGTAGTTAAAAGGGACATAAAAATGACATTTTTATTATTATTATTATTATTATTATTATTATTATTATTATTATTATTAGACACTGACAGGCAACACAAGCTGATGGCTAACAAAATATTTGTATGAAGGCTACACGGGTAGAACGGGAAGATGAGTGTTATTGTTGTTTTAAGGGGCGGAACTACGAGGTCATCTGCCCCTCTCAACACAGATTGAAGTATACAAAAAAGTACTCGGGGCTACATGACCGCGTTGTCACAGCCAGGAATTAATTTAAATTCTCACATGAAACTTGGAATTAAATGCATTTCTCAGAATGCTAAAGGTGTCTCTCAGACACCACGCGACCTTCTAGGCATGGGCGCCCACAGGCTTTTTTCCAGGGGGAAGAGTCATATTTTTCATTTAATGCCCTAACTGTCACTTGGACATATCGACCCCCGCAATTTTCATTTCATTTCTTACTTGCTTCGTGATATTCGATATTTGGCTGCTCTGAAACCGTTGGGTACATTATATTTATGGCATGAATGGGAAGAATAGTTGTTTTCTTTTAGTTCAGAGTTTTTGTCCTTAGAAGTTCGCTTTTCTTTGTGAATCATCGTCATAATGTTCATTTCTTTAGTGGTATCACCATGTATCGACAAAAAATAAATTCAAGCAGTTCATTAAAATGGTAATGTTAAATGTTAATCCAGTTCGCCGATTTTCTAAATAACTTCAGATATATTCAAATAATTCCAAATTACTCAAAGTTAAATAAAATTGTGGAATTATCAGTTAAAATCAGTTAACTATCAGTAACTTCAATTTTTGTAATAGGGGCCTTGTGGCGCAGCGGTCAAGCTGTTGGCCTCTCGCCAACAAGCATTCCCGGTCAATGCATGTGAGATTTTCGAAGTGAAATGCCATGTCCTGTGGTTCGGATTCTACGTAAAAAGGCCCGTGGCTCATAATCACAAGATGCACGGTCACGTTATACTACAATCTTCCTTCCTTCAATTAATGTAAGAAACTGGTGTGAAAATTAAGAATTTAAATATTCTCGGTAATCCACCCCCTACCTCTCCCCGACTCCCGAACCACTGCGGGCGGGCGCCCGTGCTGCTATGCGAGAGCTTTGAGGAGATTTAAGAACACCGATGAATCATCTGCCAACAGGTCGCAAACAGCAATAAGCGAAAACGTTGAAGAAGAACAGTTTGGCTAAGAACTGCTTTTCCCAACAGCTCTTGTATCCTGGCTGCTAATAATACGGGACAAACTGTTGATTTGACAGAGAGGGGGTGGGAGTGGTTTACTGTCGAATAATGACGACCTCAGCCGACTGGCTCCGGCGGAGCTATTCATTCAAGGTTACAGCAGTGCCAGTGAGTAGCAAACAGTGTAAGACAAACAGTGGATTCGTTCCAACCAATCGTAATAGACTGAAGGAAAACTGTTTGGTGTAACATTAAAAAGCAGTTCGTTCGTTTTTCATCGGACAACTGTTTTCTCCAAACAGTTGGGTGTTTATCTGTCCATCACTACTAGCTACTATGTGCTATGCACTACGGAGATTTGGGACATGGCTGCTTGATCACAGCCTCCTTCATAGACTTGTGTTCTGAAACGCACTGGACTTACATGCTGGAACCAACCAAACCAACACTCAAGATGGCGGTGATCTGCTGCTCCTTGTAAGCTCTTTGCGCTTTCATCAGCTGTTTTAAATAAACAATACCTGAAAGATACGTTCAATGATACGCCAAGAAGATCACTTTTTAGCCGAGCCCTAATTATGGTTTGTGTTTGTCTGATTAAGAGAATACAGTTCAGGAGGAAGAGAAGAAGGGCAATCATGATAATAAGGCAGCGGCAAATTGACAATTTGAGACGAGGCCCTTATTGTGCGCTGAAGACCATGAACCGAGCTGTCGTTGCAATCCTCAGTCGTGATCACCACAGAACCAAACAACATATTTGCGAGAAAATAATTATCACAAGAGAACAATATATTATGCTTCCCTCGTGGGTTGTGGTTTGAAGCGTTGAATTTGGCAAAGAATATAGGCCAAGCATAAACTGGATTAAAGTCAAAGACAACCTTCAATTTACATAACCTACAATTCCGATAAGCTACAATTTCTATAATTTCCGTGTACAAGTAGACAAGTCGGCCAATCTAGCAAGCACTTTCGTTCACTAGCTACTACAGACTTAATTGCTATGTGCTAAGCAGTATTGGATCACGACTTCTGACGTCACATCCGGTAAAGTAGTCGACTATCTAGTTCACTACGGCTGAAATTGTACTATTGGAACACAGCGTTATTGTTGCGTGAATGTTATGTGCCTGGCTCAAGTTCATAGCAAGAATTCCTCTATTTTGGTCTCTCAGACCGAAGTTAGTACTCGTGTTACTTTGTGCAGGAAATCAAATAAAAAGAATTACGAACGTGAACAAGAGTACGTGCTGAAATTTCTACTTGAATCTGAAGAGAATGACGTGGCTGCAGAAGATTTTGTGGAAGATCATCTTGAATGTCGCGAAGAAGATTCAGAGTGGGAACAGGACAAGGGGGAGATTCAGGATGAGCAAGATGGGACGTCTACACAACAAAAACGACAAAGTATTGTTCCTCACTTCATTGGAAAAGACGGTGTCACGAAATGGAAAATGCATGTTCCGCCTCAAAATGTGAGCACTCGCTCAGTGATTCTCGTAACTCATTTTCCTGTGGTGAATGGACCGGCAAGAAATTTGATTTCTATTTTAGATATATGGAACTGCCTTTTTGATGCTGGAATTCTAAACATTCTGGTCGATTGTACAAATCTTTTTATAACCGGGAAATCTTATGACCAAGAATATCGAACTGCAAGACCTATTGACTTAGTGGAAATGAAGGCTTCATTAGGTCTCTTGTACCTTTCTGGTGTACGTAAGACAAACCATTTGGACGCAATTGACTTATGGAAAACTAACGGTACATCATTTGAAATGCTTCGGCTCACTATGTCACTGGAGAGATTTAGGTTTCTGTTGAGGCATATCAGAGTAGACAACAAAGAAACGAGATTGCACTGACAAGAAGCAGATAAATTGGCTGCAATTCAGGATGTATTTGACGTTTTTGTGGCAAATCGTAAGGGTAACTACACTCAATCTGAATATACGACCGGGTAGACGAAAAACTTGAGGCTTTCAAGGAAAGATGTGGCTTCCGTCAGTATATCCCAAGCAAAGCTAGTAAATATGGGATTAAAATCTGTGCGTTAGTATGTGCTAAAATGTTCTATACGTCAAACCATGATATATATGGTGGTAAACAGCCCGGTGGCCCATATTCTGTTGATAACAGAGCGAAAGCAGTAGTTGAAAGATTGTCTGTTAGGTAGTCAGCCCGAAGGCTGGTTGGATCCTCAAAAACTACCGCCGTTACGTTATGTGAGTGGATACCCACATAAACCCAAGGCAGCGCTAATTTGAGGCGTTCTAGGCAAGACGAGGAGTGAGGTAGTTTGCCATTGCAAACGTACCTTCACATTTAAACGACAATATTAGCCTAGGCCTATGTCTTAAATCGCCAGGGGGCTTACTACTAAGCCTGAACATTAATTTATGTTCATTTGTGTAACCTATTGGCAATACAGGTAGGAATGTGACCAGTAATCGTTATCTGTAGTGCGGTTTCTCTTTATTAAATAACTAGCAGAAGTACCCGTTCTTCGAACGGTGTTCGGTGTTAACACCAGACATAATAATAATAATGTTATTGGTGTTACGTCCCTTTTAAATACTTTTGCTTTTAGAGACGCACCAGACATTATCAATTGAGCTACTATTGCAATGGTTAGCGGCTTGTAATGCCTTCATAAGTTTATCAGAACGAAGTTAGTTTTCTGGGAATATCACACGCACTGTTAATTTAAGGGCCTTATAATGTGGTTTTCGGAGACCCTTTAAAGACTCGCGAATTTTTTGTCTCACATTGAGAAGTGCAACATATGCTTTGGTCGTCCTTCTAGGATAATTTTTATATTTCGCCTATTTCAGCATGTATTTTGAGAAGTTTTTTCCTATATCCACCCTTCTACTGTATGAAAAGTACGGTGAAGAGTTTTATAAATGATTGGTATATTGACTCATGTTTACCATACCTAATTTTACGATGCACCAAGCATCCGAACATGAGTTATAGGCGTACATAAGGATACACAGAAAGACAGACAGACAGACATACAATTCTATTGTCTACAACATATCACCCAGAAATCCAAATATGGGTATATCTACCACACAGTATCAAAGAAAATCATCCTTACGATGAACCCGTATGTCGACAAAAAAAAAAAAAAAAAGATTAGTTGAAATGTGCTCTCAAACTAAATTCTCCTAACGTGTACTTCCTGACATGAAATAGAATTGAAAGCCTTGTAGATGAAACGCAATACACGTCACATAAAAACTGACCCTCTACTGTACGTTGTGTTGGGTCCCCATACACAGGAAGACCACTATCATAAATTATAAAAGCTTGTGGTGCATGAAAATTCAGGTTCTTTAGTCTCAAATGGCCCAAATTCCTAAAAGCCGCAAAAAATGCTGATTCAATTCAGGAATTTTTGAAAATAATGTTGTTGTTAGGAGGTATAATAGACCTTCTGTACTATATGTCGCACGTGAAAATTGCATGAAAAAATCCTAACCCCTAGACCCCCTTAATTGCATTGATGAATTATACAGTCTACGTTGGTTCCGTGATAACCTTATATTTGCAAACTTTCACAGAAATGTAATAAATGTAAAAATTGCTTCTTACTGAAATAGATGGAAAGTTGAATGCCACCCCTTGAGATAATGTTGTCATGGTTACCGATTTGCATTCCTTCATTAGTTTGTTAAATTAAATTTAATTAGTTTTCTGGGAATGTTTCAGAAACTGTTGGTTTTAGAGCCTTATAATGTAGTTTTCGAGGACCCTCGAGTTTTATTTCCGGCACCGAGGGGCTTTGTCTCGTCGTTGTACGCCATAATATAATACTACTAATAATAATATAATATATGGATAGGAATATAATAGACCTGCCATACCACACCCACAGGTGTAAATCGCGTGAAAAAATTCTAGACTACCCCTTGACCCCCTTAAGCGCATTTTACGTATTGATGAAATTTACAGCTTAATTTGGTTCCATAATAACCATCTAGCCGTTTGCAAACTTTCACACTACCGTAATGTAATTAATGGAATTGCATTGCGTCTTACAGCAATAGATGGACCTCTGAGAATCTGTTGCCATGGGTATCGGCTTGCATTCATTCATTAGTTTATTAAATTAAATTAGTTTTCTGGGAATATCTCAAAAACGGTTGGACGTAGGACCTTAAAATGTGTTTTAAGGGCCCCCGAGTTTTGTCTCTCACATTGAGGGGCTGAAAATGAGCTTTGTCTCGTCCTTCTACTCCTATTTCAGCATGTATTTTAAGGGGGTATGCCCCCTTTTATGAAAGGTACAGAGAAGAGTTACATCAATGATTAGTGTTGTGCCTCTGATGGATATCTGTACCAAATACACCCAGCCGTTCTCGATTTATAAGGGAACAAAGTTGTCCACAGACAACAAACAGACAGACAGACAGTAAAAAATATTTTCGCCCGCATCCGTCATAAAACAGTATGAAACGCGTAAATAACTCAAATTTCCGTAGAAATTCAGAAAAAAGCAGACAAACTTTAATTTTTATATATGTAGAGATATACTGCACCGCTCGGTGTTGACCGTGTTTTATTGCACAAATTTAGGTTTTACTCGCTAACCGTTGGAGATACACGAAAAGTGATAAGGACCTTTTGGATAGAAAATTGAATGTTAAAGCTCATATATGCCATCAAAAGTTTGCTATTTCTTAGCGTTCTCTTTTTATTTGATAAGGAAACATGAAGTTTTGATTAAAGTGTGTAGTGACGTCACTAAAATGGTTGCCATTTCTTAATAGTGCAAAATATCGAAATAAAATGTATCCTATATGTAAACCTGGTAAATCAGCTACATCCATGCAAATTTTCACTTAAATCGGACCAGTGGTTCTTGCGTTATTGAGTAGCACACAGACAGACAGACAGAAAGACAGACACACACCATCTCATTTTTATATATTAGTATAGCAGAAGTACCCGTCCTTTGAACGGTGTTATATATTAACACCAGACATTATCAATTGAGCTACTGTTGCAATGGTTAGCGGTTTTTCATTCCTTCATAAGTTTATCAGAACGAAGTTAGTTTTCTGAGAATATCACACACACTGTTAATTTAAGGGCCTTAAAATGTGGTTTTCGGAGACCCCTTATAGACTCGCGTATTTTGTGTCTCACATTAAGACGCGCAACATATGCTTTGATCGTCCTTCTAGGATAATTTTTATATTTCGCCTATTTTAGCATGTATTTTGAGAAGTTTTTCCCTATATCCACCCTTCTACTGTATGAAAAGTACGGTGAGGAGTTTTATAAAAGATTGGTGTATTGACTTATGTTTACCATACCTAATCTTACGATGCACCACGCATCCGAACAAGATTTATAGGCGTACATAAAGATACACAGAAAGACAGACAGACAATTCTATTGTCGACAACATATCACCCAGATATCCAAATATGGGTATATTTACCATACAGTATCAAACAAAATCATCCTTACGATGAACCCGTATGTCGACAGAAAAAAAAATAAGATTAGTTAAAATTTGCTCTCAAACTAAATTCACCTAACGTGTACTTCTTGACGTGAAATAGAATTAAAAGCCTTGTAGACGAAACGCAATACACCTCACATAAAAAATGACCCTCTACGTTGTGTTAGGTCCCCATACACAGGAAGACCTCTTTCATAAATTATAAAGGCTTGTGGTGCATGAAAATTCAGGTTTTTGAATCTCAAATGGCCCAAATTCCTAAAAGCCGCAAAAAAATGCTGATTCAATTCAGGAATTTTTGAAAATAATGTTGCTGTTTGGAGATATAAAGGAAGATTGTAGTTTTACGTGACCATTAATCGCGAGATCATAAGCCACGGGACCTCCATTTTACGTGGAATCTGAACCACAGGGCATGGCATTTCACTTTGAAAATGCTTGGAGATATAATAGACCTTCTGTACTATATTTCGAACGTGAAAATTGCATGAAAAAAATCTAGGTTACCCCTTGACCCCCTTAATTGCATAGATGAATTATACAGTCTACGTTGGTTTCGTGATAACTGTATAGCCTTGCAAACTTTCACTGAAATGTAATAAATGAAGTGAAGTAGTGTTTTTGTGGGAGTTCAAAACCCACCGCCACCGCTCCACCGCTGGAATACTATGGCAATATATCGCGAACCAATCAGGCTAGAGACTTGTACGAGGTGTCATTGAACTCGGGCTGACACCCCCTTTCCAACGGACAACATATTTCAACCCCAAAATAAAACCTACCCCTACAAGGGGGTGAAATTGTAATTTTTTAGAAAATATCTCTTTCCATCTGCAATATGTGAGAGTTTGAATGTCAATATGGAATGAAACGTTGTTCTACATAAAGTGCATGTGTTCGGTGGATAGCCACTATGAATTAACATGCTTGTTTTTTGTTTTTTACGCATGCCCACTCATTGCTTTTATAAGAGGGCGGGCTTTTTAAACATGGCGGCTGTAGTGTAACCTAACCTAACCCAACCTAACGGGTCCTTGTGGACAGGTCATTGTTGATGGGTCCTTGTGGACGAGCCCTTGTTGACAGGTCCTTGTGGACAAGTCCGTGTGGACAGGTCCTTGTGGACAAGTCCATGTTGACAGGTCATTGTGGACAGGTCATTGTGGATGAGTCTGTGTGGACAAGTGCTTGTGGACAGGTCCTTATGGACTAGTCCATATGGACAAGTCCTTGTGGATGAGCCCCTTTGGACTGGTCCCTAATGCTATGATGAAATTAAACGTTGTTCCACATGAAACGCAAGCGAAGAGCCGATCGCTACTATGAATTAACATGTTTTTTTGTTTTTACGCATTTGCACTTGGGTTTTTTGTAAGAGGGCGGGCTTTTTGAATACAGATTTATGGATGAGTTATTTTTTTAAATTAACCAAAAGATCCAAAACTAATAGGTCATTAGCTTTTAATATCTCATGAATCAATAAGGCTAGGGACTTGTAAGAGAGGTCGTTGGACTTGGGGTGACATTCTGTTTCTTAATGTATTATTCATTTTTTGTCAAAAGGGCCTAACTGCACTTTTGTTAATATCTCGTTAACTAATAATCAGAGAGGGTCAAGTGAAGTGTCATGGGACTCAAGATGGTCAACCCTTTTCGATGGCCAACGAATTTACCCATAAGACCTAAAACAGCAAGGTCATTGACCTATGATTATATAAACTAATAATCGGAGAGGGTCAAGTGAGCTGTCATAGGACTTAGAATGGTTATCCCTTTCCCATGACCAATGAATTTACTCCAAAAATCCAAAACAGTAAGGCCATTGACCTGAGATTTTATAAACTAATATGGGGTCGATAACCTAGATGTTAGACCCCTTAAAACATAAATTATCATTATTATTATTATTATTATTATTATAGGAAGATCGACCCTGGATGCGATAAAAGAAATTGTTGCAGCTGTCCAGCGGGCGGAGAATTACAATCACCACTCTCGTCGTGTGGTTCTCTTTGTTACTCTTGACGTAAGAAATGCATTCAACTCTGTCAAGTGGAGTGACATGCTGAATGCGTTGGAGAATACATTTCATGTTCCAAAGTATCTCTTACGGATGATAAATTCCTACTTGAAAGATCGTTCGTTGATTTATAACACGACAGAAGGACAACGCAGGGTACGGGTCTCAGCCGGAGCAGCACAGGGTTCGATTTTAGGACCAGATCTATGGAATATCACATATAATAGCTTGCTGTGATCTGAAGTCCCTGATGAAACTATCCTAGTAGGTTATGCAGATGATGTTGCTGCTCTTGTAGCAGGAAGAAGTGTCGAGCAGGCACAGTTGCGACTCAATATGGTAATGCGTACAATCAATAGTTGGATGGAGGAACATGGTCTGTCTCTAGCACTTAGTTAGACAGAAATTGTAGTCCTAACAAAGAAGAGAATTCAGACAATACTCCCAATACAGGTAGGAGACATACAATTAGAGACGCGGCCAGCAGCAAAATATCTGGGCCTCATGATCGACAATAAATTGAATTTTGGAGAACAAATTAGACGGACTGCGGATAAGGCGGCAAGAGGAGCAACGTCTCTCAGTCGGCTAATGGCCAATGTTGGTGGGCCAAAATCTAGTAAGAGGAGATTACTGATGACAGCCATCCATTCAGTTCTGCTGTATGGAGCGGAAATATGGGCGGATGCCCTGGATAAGGAAATTTATAGAAAGTCACTAGCACAAGTGCAGAGGCGGGGTGCTTTACGCGTGGCATCTGCTTATCGCACGGTCTCTGAAGAAGCAGTTCTTGTTATTGCAGGGATAATTCCAATTTTTTTTCTAGCGAAAGAACGCAAGTACATTTACTGGAGGAAATCGGAAGTAGGTTTACAAAATGCAAGACGAACAGCAAGAGCACAAACCTTTCACAATTGGCAGATCAAATGGGAGCAAGGACACCGAAGCCAGTGGACTAGGAGAATGATACCCCAGGTGCAGGTTTGGACAGAGAGGAAACATGGTGAGGTTGGTTATTATCTCACTCAGGTTTTGACTGGCCATGGGTACTTCAGTTCTTATCTTAAGAAGATGGGGAAAGTGGATTCACCAGATTGTATCTACTGTGTTAATGAGGTAGTTAGTGCTAATCACACCTTCTTCTCTTGTGGACGGTGGGTCCAAAGTAGGCAGTCTCTTCAAGATGAAATTGATGTAGAGATATCTCCTGACAATATTGTTGCGGTAATGCTACAAAATGAAGAACATTGGAAACTTGTAGCAAGTTTTGTTGAAGATATCCTCCGAACAAAGAAGACGGATCTGGATCGCCACTGAAGATAATTCATTACGGAAGAGTGCCCTACGGGCAAATATAAAATGACTCTAGCCTGAAGTAATGTGCTAAACGGTTCCAGGCTAGTGTTCAGAAGTAAAGGGGGAGTTTTAGTCGGTAGTCTGCTACTCAGTAGCAGGAGCCCGACACTCTGTGCGTAAATGCATTTCTTCCCCTAAAAAAAAAAAAAAGTATTATTATTATTATAAACTAAGAATCGGATATCAACATGTGAGGTTTCATAGGACTTAGAATGATCAACCCTTTACCATAGCCAATGAATTTACCCAAAATACCCAATATATCAAGGTCATCGACCCGAGATTTTATAAACTAATAATCGGATACGAACATGTGAGATGTTTACGATGTGTGGTGAAACATAGCTTGGTAGAGAAAGAATTAGTGTAGGCTACATGTATGGTGACTGACAAGTCTTTTACCATTGGAACTTGTTTTCAGATCAAACTGCAGTACAGAGATAGTATAGGTTGCAGGTATGGGTTAATAAATGACAAACGGTGTACACAAATTCTGATTTATCGAATCAAGAGTTAAGAGTAGACTACCTTTAATTGATAGGTTAAAGAGGATAGCTAAAACACAAAATAGTGATTACATTGTACTAAACCAAACCAAACCTAACCAAAAAAAAGCCAAGGGTTTAAGTGTAAAACTTGTGGGTAAATGTGGTCATTGGTAATGTCAAAAAGGAAAGGGATAACGCTCTACCTATAGAGGGTAAGGTTTTTAAATGTATTTTTTTTTGAAATTTTGACAAGGGGCCTAACTATACTTTTGTTGATATTTCCTAAACCCACGATGGGATTTCGACCTGTGAGGTGTCGTTGGACTTGGGCAGACTCTCTCTTTTTGAATGTATTTTTGACATTTTAACAAAGGGCCTAACTATACTTTTGTTAATATCTCGCGAACCAATAAGGCTAGGGACTTGTATGTGGGGTCCTAGCACTCGGGGTGACGCTCTGTTTTTGAATATATATTTAATGTTTGTCAAAAGGGCCTAACTGCACTTTTGTTAATATCTCGATAACTAATAATGGGAGAGAGTCAAGTTAGGTGTTATAACACTTAGGATGGCCAACCCTTTCCCATGACCAACGAATTTACCCCAAATATTCAAAACAGCAGGGTCATTGACTTGAGATTATATAAACTAATCATCGGATATCAACATGTAAGGTGTCATTAGACTTATAATGGTCAACCCTTTCCCATGGCCAATGAATTTACCTAAAATATCCAAAACATTAAAGTCATTGACCTGAGATTTTATAAATTAATAAATGGATACGGACATGTGAGATGTTTACCGTGAGTGATGAAACATAGCTAGGTAGAGAAAGAATAAGAGTAGGCTACATGTATGGTGACTGACAAGTCTTTCACTATTGGAACTTGTTTTCAGATCAGACTGTAGTAAGAGAGAGTATAGGTTGCAGGCATGGGTTAATAAATGACAAACGGTGTACACAAAATCTGATTTATTGATTCAAGAATTAAGAGTAGATTATCTTTAATTGATTGGTTAAAGAGGATAGCTAAAGAAACAAAGTGGTGACTACATTGAACTAAGCTGAATCAAACCCAACCAAACCGAACCAAACCTAATCGAAAACAAGCCAAGGGTTTAAGTGTAAAACTTGTGGGTGAATGTGGTCATTGGTAATGTCAAAAAGGAAAGGGATAACGCTCTACCTATAGAGGGTACGGTAAAGCTAGAGCATGATGCTAATCCACACACCCAAGTACATGAACCACACACAACTATCATATGCAGTTTTTATGGGTTGACTGTTAAAACTTGCTCAGTGGTTACTGGGACAAGATGGTCGCTACACACAACAAGCTTTAAATACCTGAGGCTAATAATCTATACACACACTCACACACACGTGTTCTAAACTAAACTGTCTTGCTGGCAGAGCTCACACAGTAGGTAAATGACAGAAATGCTTGGCTAACAGAAATAAAATCATTTTCGGATGTCTAATGTTACCAGATAAACATTACGTGCTATAGTGGTGAGCACATGTGCCTCTTTCACTGGAGATCTTAACTCGATTTCTAGCTCTAAGGCCTAGAACGAATCAAACTAAGAAAAAAGGGTATGGTGACGCAGTGGTTAAACTGTTAGCCTTTCACTAAGGTAGACTAGGGTTTGATTTTAGGTTAATATGCATGTCATAAACAAACAAATAAAAGCAGAGATAATGTTTAAAACTGATTACACTTGTCTCTTTTCAAATTATTACTTAGATTACAAATACAAACGTCGACTGGGTTTGACATACAGTTAATGCTTCCTATCACATACTAGACTGTATGAAATCCAAAAAGCAAAAGGCGTAGGTAGAGCAGTGGTAAAATCGCTATGTGTAGAGAAATACCTAACGGTTTTATGAACTGGCAAAGGTATGTCGCATAAACATTGCAGGATACAATCCAGCAACCATAATTTTTATCTTGTGGACAAGAGAAAACATATATAGAGAGAGAGATATATAGAAAGCTTGTGTGTGTGTGGATAGCATTGGTTGTTTGACCAGAGAAAATACGGTGAGGTAGGGTGGGGAGAGGGAGTATTAGCACTTATATATGAATGGAAAATAGATTTTTTTCAATCGTTTTGTTTTTCAAATGCAGTGGTAGATAGTCGTTATTTTCTAAAACATTCTTACTTGAAGTAGTAATACGCCTCTATGGTTCCGCTAACACATAGATAGACTGTATTATTGCCTTGGTCAAGCACTCACATTAAGATCATTTACAAAATCATAAAATGAAAAATAAAAAATCTTGTTTTGGAAATATCGTTTTTCAACATACACACAAAATAAATATATAAAAAATTTGTAAATAGCAAAATGGAAAATCCATGTTTCCATATAGACAAAATTTAAAAACCTTAAACGGACATTTAAGAAAATATATGCAAATGGGAAATTGACAAATGTGTAAATATGAAAATGGAAAAAAACATGTTTCCATATCATGAAATTGAAAAACATCGAACTGTCATTTAAGAAAATGCAAATGGAAAATTGACAAATTGCAATGTGTGAAATGTGAAATTGAACAAATGGCTATCATTATTTAAAAAAAGAACATGGTGCTCTATGGTTGAGGTGTGAATCAAACCCTCTCTACTTATTTGGACCACTCGAGACTGAGTAGACTAGTTTTAGTTGTCATACCACTTTTAAAAGTTGGTGTTAAATCTAGGAATTGAACCCAAGAGCTTGTAGGGGAGATCCAAGGTTATAATAAGTTAAACAGATAGCCTTGAATGTAGGGTGTGGTAGTTATATAGAGATGAGACGTTTCGCTCGGGGCAGGGAGGCATGGAGATCTGCATCAAACCTGTCAAAAGACTGACGACTCAAACAACAACACATAGAGCTCACCAAAATAATGTTGTGTAACGGTAAATGTTAGTCAACGAACAGTAATGCATTACTAAAACCCATGACACGATACCTTAGAGCTTTTCTAAAATTATTTTAATATGCCTTTAACAAGACTCATAACTGCAATGTTATGGTCAAACAAAACAAAATCTATATTTCAAAACAGACAAGTGGTTTAGTCAGTGTATACTGGAAAAAGTTTCATAAACACTCAAGTCCACAAAAATAATTAAATTAGTAACTGTCAGGTTGACCGAGTGGTTATGGTGTTTGACTTAAGTTCAAATTTTCTATACAAGAAAGCAAGGGTTCGAATCCCTTACCTGATATAACTATTGCCTCAACATGGCTTGACCACACTGTATTATTGTGTACTCGGTACACAAACCATATATAGAGTGTATTGTTTAAGGTCACTCTCTTTGCGAACATAGTCAGAGACTGTTGATGGTTAACAATTGTATTAATAGTGGGACATAGGTATAGCAATTAAGAAAAACAGTCAATACCCATACACTATTTTTATTTATTTAATGTAAGTACTTGTACAATAGTTATATACAAACTACAACTCTCTTTTGTCTACTACTATCTAGTCCTTTTCGATCCACTTGCATATCAAGGCAGATGACTTTGTAGTTCAGCCCCTTAAAACACTACCTCTTGCATAGTCTGTGATGTTGATGACTCTTGAGGCGTGGAAGATGGATACAACATAACTTTTACAACAGGGGTTAAACGTTGCTCAACAAACAATGCACTATTTTGAGTAGCAACATCTTTCTCTTGTACTAACTTATTAGCATTCTGATGATTTTTTGCCAACACCATCAGTGTTTTGTCTGGAGCACTACATTGATGATCACTCACACTTAAAACCACACCATTTCTAATTTTCATATTGCCTCGACATCTTGTTGACCTCTGTTTTGAGCATCGCCAGAATATTATTCCTTTTACATTTTGTCGTCTATAGTTATAAGAGTAGCCTTTATAGAGTACACGTTGTTTACCTCGGTTAGTTGTAGTAAGTTCCATAGTAGTAACTAACCTGTTAGTATGATTTGCACACTACAAAGGTTATCTCTGTTCTGGTAATAGAATTATTTAGCGTTGGCTTTTATATTTAATATGTACAGTTAAAAGTGATAGAAAAGTGGTAGAAACGTGGTAGCAAAGTGGTAGACAAGTGGTAGACAATTGGTAACATAGTGGTAGAAAAGTGGTAGCAAAGTGGTAGCGAAGTGGTAGAAAAGTGTCAGAAAAGTAGTAGAACAGTGGTAGCAAAGTGGTAAAAAGTGGTAGCAAACTAGAACAGTGGTATAAAAGTGGCAGGAAAGTAGTAGAAAAGAGGTAGCAAAGTGGTAGAAGAGTGGTAGCAAACTAGAAAAGTGGTATAAAAGTGGCAGAAATGTAGTAGAAAAGTGGGAGCAAAGTGGTAGAAAAGTGGTAGCAAACTAGAAAAGTGGTAGCAAAGTGGTAGAAAATATTACATGTATTGTTAAGAATTAGTTTAAGTGGTTACATTGATTCATTACACTATAATTTTAGCATCACGAAACTCATTTTCTATATCCAAAAGTTCTTCGTCATATTTAGTATGACCAGCCTGTTTACAGGTATGCAAGTACTGAAGCCGCTGGATTAGCTTACTGGGATTGTTCCAGTAAACAAATTTAACAAATGATTTTTTTGGGTGTAAACCTTTATCATCATCATCATCATCATCATCATCATCATCATCATCATAATCATCATCATCATCATGGTTATCATCATCAATATAATTATCATCAATATAATTATCATCAATATAATCATCATCACTATTACTATCTAATCCTTTTTGTTCATCTTGCAATGCAACAACCTTCGGCATAGTTTGTGTTGTCTTTGATAGTGTGAGAGGTTTCTTAGACGTTAACGACTGTCCTAACATGTCTTTTTCAGGAGATAATAAATGCTCTTTAACAAACAAAGCACTATCTTGAGCCACACTATTTTATTCTTGGTCTTGCTTTTATACCTTGGTTAGAGTATTTTGTCCATTTAAATGAGTATTATTTTGAGATTTACAATGATGATCGATTGAAATAAGTATGTTGGAGCCTTTTGTTTTAATCATTCCTCGACACTTTTTAGATCGTTGCTTCGAACAGCACCAAATAACAGTTCCATTTTTATTAGTTCTTTTTACAATATATGCATATCCTTTATAGTAAGCACATGGCTTACCATAGCTAGTCGTTGATACTTCCATGTCAACTGTTAAGCATAAACTAATCTCTAGTAAAGTTAAATCGATAATAAAAATGATAGTTTGTAGTATGTGCAGTTTAAAGTAAGAGCAAAAGTGAGAGTCAAATGGTAGAAAAGTGTTAGCAAAGTGGTGGAAGAGTGGTAGCAGTTTATAATAGTCATGATCTTTTTTATCAGAATGTGATTTGAGTAAATGTAATTTCTAAACCTTAGCAGTGAGTAGTCAGTTAGTCTTGGTTCAGACAAGCGTAAACAGTTCTCCAATGAATCAGAGATCAAGATTTTCATTACGAAACAGTTGTGTAACCAAATAGGTATCGGTACTTGATAGCTTCACACATGAACAAAAATTCCAACATATCTGACATGAATTACATGATTTGAAAGTTGACAAATAATATCCAATCAACCATTGTAGTTGCAATGTCAAACACAAAGACAAAATCAGCATGAACTTTTAAGTTACAGGAAAATTCTATGAAATAGACTATGCAGGAAATTTGGAAAAACACATCAGAAGTTTGCAACACCAGCCTTCTAGCCTATATAAATTATCGACATGGAAAGTGTGCACTGCCCCTAACATTAAACCAATTTATCAATAACACAAGTCAACAAACAAATCATTTTGTGTTGAGTCTATCATTTAATGCATATATTCTGTCTACATTGAACAGTAACAAAAAACGCCATTCATAATTAAGTTTGCTTTAATTCTTTATGTAATGATAAATACATATTTAAAGTTTTGGCTGACTGTTCAGGGTGAATCGGCTTTGAACACATAAGAGAGGGAATATTTTAAGACTTAACCTCAGCTCACCTAGCATAACCTAAATTTACCTAACCTAACCTTGTCATATAGGTAAGAAACGGGTCAAGCTATGCTTTCGACTACCGAGTTTCAGCTACTTTTCAAGGTTACTCTCCCGAACATTGCTGGAGCCTGCTGATAAACACCTATGTTCCCACGGCGGCGGCGCGCAACGACTTACATGACGCGCTTCCCCCTTTTCATTGATCCCTGTTGATTTGTCCCTTTGGACTGGTCCCTGTTGACTAGCCCCTTTGGAAGGGCCCTTTTTGAATGGAGACATTTTTGACGGGTCCCTGTGGACAGGTCCTTTTGGCTGATCCCTTTGGACCGGTCCCTTTGGACTGGTGCCTATGGACTGGCCCATGCTATTATCCAAATTATGTCAAAGGGTCCGGTCCAAAGGGATCTGCCAAAAGGACCTGTCCACAGGGACCCGTCAAATATGACTCCATTCAAAAAGGGCCCTTCTAAAGGGGCTAGTCAACAGGGACCAGTCAGAAGGGACAAATCAACAGGGATCAATGAAAAGGGGGAAGCGCGTCATGTAAGTCGTTGCGCGCCGCCGCCGTGGGAACATAGGTGTTTATCAGCAGTCTCCAGCAATGTTCGGGAGAGTAACATTGAAAAGTAGCTGAAACTCGGTAGTCGAAAGCATAGCTTGACCCGTTTCTTACCTATATGACAAGGTTAGGTTAGGTAAATTTAGGCTATGTTAGGTGAGCTGAGGTTAAGTCTTAAAATATTCCCTCTCTTATGTGTTCAAAGCCGATTCACCCTGAACAGTCAGCCAAAACTTTAAATATGTATTTATCATTACATAAAGAATTAAAGCAAGCTTAATTAATTATGAATGGCGTTTTTTGTTACTGTTCAATGTAGACAGAATATATGCAATAAATGATAGACTCAACACAAAATGTTTTGATTGTTGACTTGTGTTATTGGTAAATAGATTTAATGTTAGGGGCAGTGCACACTTTCCATGTCGATAATTTATATAGGCTAGAAGGATGGTGTTGCAAACTTCTGATGTGTATTTCCAAATTTCCTGCATAGTCTATTTCATAGAATTTTCCTGTAACTTAAAAGTTCATGCTGATTTTGTCTTTGTGTTTGACATTGCAACTACAATGGTTGATTTGATATTCTTTGTCAACTTTCAAATCATGTAATTCATGTCAGATATGTTGGAATTTGTGTTCATGTGTGAAGCTATCAAGTACCGATACCTAATTGGTTACACAACTGTTTCATAATGAAAATCTTGATCTCTGATTCATTGGAGAACTGTTTACGCTTGTCTGAACCAAGACTAACTGACTACTCACTGCTAAGGTTTATAAATTACATTTACTCAAATCACATTCTGATTTAAAAAAAAATCATGACTACTATAAACTGCTACCACTCTTCCACCATTTTACTAACACTTTTCTACCATTTGCCTATCACTTTTCCTCTTACTTTAAACTGCACATACTACAAACTATCATTTTTATTATCGAGTTAACTTTACTAGAGATTAGTTTATGCTTAACAGTTGACATGGAAGTATCAACGACTAGCTATGGTAAGCCATGTGCTTACTATAAAGGATATGCATATATTGTAAAAAGAACTAATAAAAATGGAACTGTTATTTGGTGCTGTTCGAAGCAACGATCTAAAAAGTGTCGAGGAATGATTAAAACAAAAGGCTCCAACATACTTATTTCAATCGATCATCATTGTAAATCTCAAAATAATACTCATTTAAATGGACAAAATACTCTAACCAAGGTAAAAAAGCAAGACCAAGAAAAAAATAGTGTGGCTCAAGATAGTGCTTTGTTTGTTAAAGAGCATTTATTATCTCCTGAAAAAGACATGTTAGGACAGTCTTTAACGTCTAAGAAACCTCTAACACTATCAAAGACAACACAAACTATGCCAAAGGTTGTTGCATTGCAAGATGAACAAAAAGGATTAGATAGTAATAGTGATGATGATTATATTGATGATGATAACCATGATGATGATGATGATGATTATGATGATGATGATGAGGAGGAGGATGATAATGGTTTACACCCAAAAAAATCATTTGTTAAATTTGTTTACTGGAACAATCCCAATAAGCTAATCCAGCGGCTTCAGTACTTGCATACCTGTAAACAGGCTGGTCATACAAAATATGAGGAAGAACTTTTGGATATAGAAAATGAGCTTCGTGATGCTAAAATTATAGTGTAATGAATCCATGTAACCGCTTAAACTATTTCTTAACAATATATGTAATATTTTCTACCACTTTGATACCACTTTGCTACCACTTTTCTAGTTTGCTACCACTTTTCTACCACTTTGCTCCCACTTTTATACTACTTTTCTGCCACTTTTATACCACTTTTCTAGTTTGCTACCACTTTTCTACCACTTTGCTACCACGTTTCTACTACTTTTCTGCCACTTTTCTACCACTTTTCTTCCACTTTGCTACCACTTTGCTACCACTTTTCTACCACTATGTTACCAATTGTCTACCACTTGTCTACCACGTTGCTACCACGTTTCTACCACTTTTCTATCACTTTTAACTGTACATATTAAATATAAAAGCCAACGCTAAATAATTCTATTACCAGAACAGAGATAACCTTTGTAGTGTGCAAATCATACTAACAGGTTAGTTACTACTATGGAACTTACTACAACTAACCGAGGTAAACAACGTGTACTCTATAAAGGCTACTCTTATAACTATAGACGACAAAATGTAAAAGGAATAATATTCTGGCGATGCTCAAAACAGAGGTCAACAAGATGTCGAGGCAATATGAAAAGTAGAAATGGTGTGGTTTTAAGTGTGAGTGATCATCAATGTAGTGCTCCAGACAAAACACTGATGGTGTTGGCAAAAAATCATCATAATGCTAATAAGTTAGTACAAGAGAAAGATGTTGCTACTCAAAATAGTGCATTGTTTGTTGGGCAACGTTTAACCCCTGTTGTAAAAGTTATGTTGTATCCATCTTCCACGCCTCAAGAGACATCAACATCACAGACTATGCAAGAGGTAGTGTTTTAAGGGGCTGAACTACAAAGTCCTCTGCCTTGATATGCAAGTGGATCGAAAAGGACTAGATAGTAGTAGACAAAAGAGAGTTGTAGTTTGTATATAACTATTGTACAAGTACTTACATTAAATAAATAAAAATAGTGTATGGGTATTGACTGTTTTTCTTAATTGCTATACCTATGTCCCACTATTAATACAATTGTTAACCATCAACAGTCTCTGACTATGTTCGCAAAGAGAGTGACCTTAAACAATACACTCTATATATGGTTTGTGTACCGAGTACACAATAATCGAGTGTGGTCAAGCCATGTTGAGGCAATAGTTATATCAGGTAAGGGATTCGAACCCTTGCTTTCTTGTATAGAAAATTTGAACTTAAGTCAAACACCATAACCACTCGGTCAACCTGACAGTTACTAATTTAATTATTTTTGTGGACTTGAGTGTTTATGAAACTTTTTCCAGTATACACTGACTAAACCACTTGTTTGTTTTGAAATATAGATTTTGTTTTGTTTGACCATAACATTGCAGTTTTGAGTCTTGTTAAAGGCATATTAAAATAATTTTAGAAAAGCTCTAAGGTATCGTGTCATGGGTTTTAGTAATGCATTACTGTTCGTTGACTAACATTTACCGTTACACAACATTATTTTGGTGAGCTCTATATGTTGTTGTTTGAATCGTCAGTCTTTTGACAGGTTTGATGCAGATCTCCATGCCTCCCTGCCCCGAGCGAAACGTCTCATCTCTATATAACTACCACACCCTACATTCAAGGCTATCTGTTTAACTTATTATAACCTTGGATCTCCCCTACAAGCTCTTGGGTTCAATTCCTAGATTTAACACAAACTTTTAAAAGTGGTATGACAACTAAAACTGGTCTACTCAGTCTCGAGTGGTCCAAATAAGTAGAGAGGGTTTGATTCACACCTCAACCATAGAGCACCATGTTCTGTTTTTTAAATAATGATAGCCATTTGGTCAATTTCACATTTCACACATTGCAATTTGTCAATTTTCCATTTGCATTTGTTAAAATGACAGTTCGATGTTTTTCAATTTCATGATATGGAAACATGGATTTTTCCATTTTCATATTTACACATTTGTCAATTTCCCATTTGCATATATTTTCTTAAATGTCCGTTTAAGGTTTTTAAATTTTGTCTATATGGAAACATGGATTTTCCATTTTGCTGTTTACAAATTTTTTATATATTTATTTTGTGTGTATGTTGAAAAACGATATTTCCAAAACAAGATTTTTTATTTTTCATTTTATGATTTTCTAAATGATCTTAATGTGAGTGCTTGACCATGGCAATAATACAGTCTATCTATGTGTTAGCGAAACCATAGAGGCTTATTACTACTGCAAGTAAGAATGTTTTTCAAAATAACGACTATCTACCACTGCATTTGAAAAAAAACGATTGAAAAAAATCTATTTTCCATTCATATATAAGTGCTAATTCTCCCTCTCCCCACCCTACCTCACCGTATTTTCTCTGGTCAAACAACCAATGCTATCCACACACACACACACAACCTTTCTATATATCTCTATATATATATGTTTTCTCTTGTCCACAAGATAAAAATTATGGTTGTTGGATTGTATCCTGCACTGTTTATGCGACATACCTTTGCCAGTTCATAAAACCGTTAGGTATTTCTCTACACATAGCGATTTTACCACTGCTCTACCTACGCCTTTTGCTTTTTTGGCTTTCTTACAGTCTAGTATGTGATAGGAAGCATTAACTGTATGTCAAACCCAGTCCACGTTTGTATTTGTAATCTAAGTAATAATTTGAAAAGAGACAAGGGTAATCAGTTTTAAACATTATCTCTGCTTTTATTTGTTTGTTTATGATATGCATATTAACCTAAAATCAAACCCTAGTCTACCTTAGTGAAAGGCTAACAGTTTAACCACTGCGTCACCATACCCTTTTATCTTAGTTTGATTCGTTGTAGGCCTTAGAGCTTGAAATCGAGTTAAGATCTCCAGTGAAAGAGGCACATGTGCTCACCACTATAGCACGTAATGTTTATCTGGTAACATTAGACATCCGAAAATGATTGTATTTCTGTTAGCCAAGCATTTCTGTCATTTACCTACTGTGTGAGCTCTGCCAGCAAGACAGTTTAGTTTAGAACACGTGTGTGTGAGTGTGTGTATAGATTATTAGCCTCAGGTATTTAAAGCTTGTTGTGTGTAGCGACCATCTTGTCCCAGTAACCACTGAGCAAGTTTTAACAGTCAACCCATAAAAACTGCATAGGATAGTTGTGTGTGGTTCATGTACTTGGGTTTATGGATTAGCACCATGCTCTAGCTTTACCTTACCCTCTATAGGTAGAGCGTTATCCCTTTCCTTTTTGACATTACCAATGACCACATTCACCCACAAGTTTTACACTTAAACCCTTGGCTTGTTTTCGATTAGGTTTGGTTCGGTTTGGTTGGGTTTGATTCAGCTTGGTTCAGTTTAGTTCAATGTAGTCACCATTTTGTTTCCTTAGCTATCCTCTTTAACCAATCAATTAAAGATAATCTACTCTTAATTCTTGAATCAATAAATCAGATTTTGTGTACACCGTTTGTCATTTATTAACTCATGCCTGCAACCTATACTCTCTCTTACTACAGTCTGATCTGAAAACAACTTCCAATAGTGAAAGACTTGTCAGTCACCATACATGTAGCCTACACTAATTCTTTCTCTACCTAGCTATGTTTCATCACTCACGGTAAAAATCTCACATGTCCGCATCCAATTATTAATTTATAAAATCTCAGGTCAATGACCTTAATGTTTTGGATATTTTAGGTAAATTCATTGGCCATGGGAAATGGTTGACCATTATAAGTATAATGACACATTACATGTTGATATCCGATGATTAGTTTATATAATCTCAAGTCAATGACCCTGTTGTTTTGAATATTTGGGGTAAATTCGTTGGTCATGGGAAAGGGTTGGCCATCCTAAGTATTATAACACCTAACTTGACTCTCTCCCATTATTAGTTATCGAGATATTAACAACAGTGCAGTTAGGCCCCTTTGACAAACATTAAATATATATTCAAAAACAGAGCGTCACCCCGAGTGATAGGACCCCACATACAAGTCCTTAGCCTTATTGATTTGCGAGATATTAACAAAAGTATAGTTAGGCCCTGTGTTAGAATGTCAAAAATACATTCAAAAAGAGAGTGTCTGCCCAAGTCCAACGACACCTCACAGGTCAAAATCCCATCATGGGTTCAGGAAATATCAACAAAAGTATAGTTAGGCCCCTTGTCAAAATTTCAAAAAAAATACATTTAAAAACCTTACCCTCTATAGGTAGAGCGTTATCCCTTTCCTTTTGACATTACCAATGACCACATTTACCCACAAGTTTTACACTTAAACTCTTGACTTGTTTTCGGTTAGGTTTGGTTCGGTTTAGTACAATGTAATCACTATTTTGTGTTTTAGCTATCCTCTTTAACCAATCAATTAAAGGTAGTCTACTCTTAACTCTTGATTCGATAAATCAGAGTTTGTGTACACCGTTTGTCATTTATTAACCCATACCTGCAACCTATACTATCTCTGTACTGCAGTTTGATCTGAAAACAAGTTCCAATGGTAAAAGACTTGTCAGTCACCATACATGTAGCCTACACTAATTCTTTCTCTACCAAGCTATGTTTCATCACACATGGTAAACATCTCACATGTTCGTATCCGATTATCAGTTTATAAAATCTCGGGTCGATGAACTTGATATATTGGGTATTTTGGGTAAATTCATTGGCTATGGGAAAGGGTTGATCATTCTAAGTCCTATGAAACCTCACATGTTGATATCCGATTCTTAGTTTATAATAATAATAATAATAATAATAAATGATAATTGATGTTTTAAGGGGTCTAACATCTAGGTTATCGACCCCATATTAGTTTATAAAATCTCAGGTCAATGGCCTTACTGTTTTGGATTTTTGGAGTAAATTAATTGGTCATGGGAAAGGGATAACCATTCTAAGTCCTATGACACCTCACTTGACCCTCTCCGATTATTAGTTTATAAAATCATAGGTCAATGACCTTGCTGTTTTAGGTCTTTTGGGTAAATTCGTTGGTCATCGAAAAGGGTTGACCATCTTGAGTCCCATGACACTTCACTTGACCTTATCTGATTATTAGTTAACGAGATATTAACAAAAGTACAGTTAGGCCCTTTTGACAAAAATGAATAATACATTTAGAAACAGAATGTCACCCCAAGTCCAACGACCTCTCATACAAGTCCCTAGCCTTATTGATTCATGAGATATTAAAAGCTTATGACCTATTAGTTTTGGATCTTTTGGTTAATTACATAAAAATAACTCATCTATAAATCTGTATTCAAAAAGCCCGCCCTCTTATTAAAACCCCAAGTGCAAATGCGTAAAAACAAAAATGTTAATTCATAGTAGCGATCGACTCTTCGCCTGCGTTTCATGTGGAACAACGTTTAATTTCATCATAGCATTAGGGACCAGTCCAAAGGGGCTCATCCACAAGGACTTGTCCATATGGACTCGTCCATAAGGACCTGTCCACAAGGACTCCTCCACAAGGACTCGTCCACAAAGACCTGTCAACAAGGGCTCGTCCACAAGGACCCATCAACAATGACCTGTCCACAAGGACCCGTTAGGTTGGGTTAGGTTAGGTTACACTACAGCCGCCATCTTTAAAAAGCCCGCCCTCTTATAAAAGCTATGAGTGGGCATGCGTAAAAAACAAAAAACAAGCATGTTAATTCATAGTGGCTATCCACCGAACACATGCACTTTATGTAGAACAACGTTTCATTCCATATTGACATTCAAACTCTCACATGTTGCAGATGGAAAGAGAGATTTTCTAAAAAATTAAAATTTCACCCCCTAGTAGGGGTAGATTTTATTTTGGGGTTGAAATATGTTGTCCATTGGAAAGGGAGTGTCAGCCCGAGTTCAATGACACCTCGTACAAGTCTCTAGCCTGATTGGTTCGCGAGATATTGCCATAGTATTCCAGCGGTGGAGCGGTGGCGGTGGGTTTTGAACTCCCACAAAACCACTACTGAGTGACATTACTTCTTACAGAAATAGATGGAAAGTTGGATGCCACCCCTTGAGATAATGTTGTCATTGTTACCGATTTCCATTCCTTCATTAGTTTGTTAAATTAAATTAGATTTCTGGGAATATTTCAGATACTTTTGGTTTTAGGGCCTTATAATGTAGTTTTCGAGGACCCCTTTAGGGCCCCCAAGTTTTGTTTCTGGCACCGAGGGGCTTTGTCTCCTCGTTGTAAGCCATAATAATAATATAATATAGGGATAGGAATATAATAGACCTGCCGTACCACACCCACAGGTGTAAATCGCGTGAAAAAAATCTAGTGTACCCCTTGACGCCCTTAACTGCATTATTGGTAATGATTAATTTTACAGCTTTATTTGGTTCAGTGATAACTTACTAGCCGTTTGCATACATTCACACCAATGTAATTAATGGAATTGCATTGCGTCTTACAGCAATAGATGGACCTCTGAGAATCTGTTACCATGGATACCGGCTTGTATTCGTTCATTAGTTTATTAAATGAAATTAGTTTTCTGGGAATATCTCAATAACGGTTGGTTTTAGGGCCTTAAAATGTGGATTTCGGAGACCCTTTAGGGCCCCCGAGTTTTGTCTCCCACATCGAGGGGCTGAAAATGATCTTTGTCTCGTCCTTCTACTCCTATTTCAGCATGCATTTTAAGGGGGTGGGCCCCCTTTTATGAGAGGTACGGAGAAGGGTTACTTCAATGATTAGTGTCGTGCCTCTGATGGATAACTGTACCAAATTTTACGTTGATACAACCAGCCGTTCTTGAGTTATAAGGGAACAAAGTTGTCCACAGACAATCAAACAGACAGACAGACCAAAACATTATTTTCGCGCGCATCTATCATAAAACAGTCTGAAACGTGTAAATAACTCAAATTTCCGTAGAAATTCAGAAAAAAAACAGACAAATTTTCTTTTTTATTTATATATGTAGAGATATACTGCACCGCTCGGTGTTGACCATGTTTTATTGCACAAATTTAGGTTTTACTCGCTAACCGTCGGAGATACACGAAAAGCGATAAGGACCTTTTGGATAGAAAATTAAATGCTAAAGCTCGTGTATACCATCAAAAGTTTGCTATTTCTTAGCGTTCTCTTTTTATTTGAAATGGAAATATGAAATTTTGAAACCAAAGGGTGTAGTGACGTCACAAAAGTAGGTTTTACTCGCTAACCGTTGGAGATACACGAAACGTGATAAGGACCTTTCGGATAGGAAATTAAATTTCAAAGCTCGTGTGTGCCATCAGAAGTTTGTTATTTCCTACCGTTCTCTTTTTATTTGATATGGAAAAATAAAATTTTTAAACCAAAGGGTGAAGTGACGTCACAAAAATGGTCCCCATTTCTTAATAGTGCAAAATATCGAAATTAAAAGTATCCTATATGTAAACCTGGTATTTCAGCTACATCCATGCAAAATTTCATTTAAATCGGACCAGTGGCTCTTGCGTTATTAGGTAACACACAGACTGACAGACAGACAGAAAGAAAGACAGACACACACCATCTCATTTTTATATATTAGTATGATTTACCTGCTTTAGGACATAAGAAATATGCATGTATATAATTTCGGACTCACAGACCGATGTTAGCACTCATGGAAGGATTTGTCATGTTAGTACTGGAGGGTTAATCCGCTTATATAGTTCGGAGAAGTCGTCATCGCTGTAACGTCTCGGTTGTAATCCAGGAGCATTCGTCCCATTTGCGTTCAGGTGTAAAAACATCATTTGAAAAGTTGAAAAATGTGTTAATTAAAACTGTAGTTCTTGGAATGACTGTATGTTTTAAGATAATTTTAAGAGTTGTTTAGTGAGAGCAATTTAACACTATTTGCCCCCAGGTTAGCGATTATAACCTATAACAGTATTTTGCAAAAGGTGCAATGAATGTGTAGTTTTCTGAGAACATGTTATGATATTGAGCGAGTTACAAGGGGATGTTAAGCATTATATACTGTAATTGCATAATTAGTAGGCAGGCAATGAACATAAATTAATGTTCAGGCTTAGTAGTAAGCCCCCTGGCGATTTAAGACATAGGCCTAGGCTAATATTTTCGTTTAAATGTGTAGGTATGTATATAGCCTAATATAATTAAACAAGGAGATATATTTATTTCCACATTTCATATAAGGGTCTCAAATCCCTATCATTAGCTAATTTTTATTTGAATAGGTTTTTGGCATTGGCACAGGACAACCACTTTGACTCTTGACAGACTGTTATACGATGCCAGGTCTAGTACTGTACAATAGATTGAAGCGAAAAAGTTTGTTTCGAAGTTGAGAGTTTAAAGTTCATTCAAACAGTAGTCAACGTGAGAGGTAAGAAATCACAAGGGGTAACTCTAATAAATGGAATGGTATAGCTTAGGCTATGTCCAAGTGGCAACTTGCAGTTAGTTGACATAGTTGTACTGAGTTACACAGTATACTGTAGGCCAAGGTTTGAACGTAGCTCATCTAAGATAAGAGAGACATAATATTCATAACATAAAATTGTTAAGTGTGTTTCTGTTTTATAGTTGACATAGTTGTACTGGGTTACACAGTATAGGCCAAGGTTTGAATGTAGCTCATCTAAGATAAGAGAGACATAATATTCATGACATAAAATTTTAAAGTGTGTTTATGTTTTAACTAGCCTAATTGTTTGCTGTTGTAGCTTGTCTGGCTAAGAGAGAGGATGTCCCATGAGAGAAGAAGGTTTCCGAGGAGGCTTGGCATGCTAGGGTCATAAAGTTCCAAGTGAGGTTTGTGGCCGAACCGCCCCCAAAGAATACAGGAGACCGCACCTACAGAAGGGGAAACGTGGTGTATTCTACAGTGAGGTAAGGTAAATGTACCAATAGTCGTCATGTTAAGACTGATTTAGTCTTTTGGTAATTTAAATCAACAAGACCAGTGTACCTAATCTCATACTATACTCAAACACTAGGAAACTCTCAATGCCGAAAGTAGCCTATTAGTTTTAGGAAAAATTATGTATTTTTTAAATATTTTTTGCGCTAGTAATCGTCACGATGTAATTAGATTTTTCCAATATTCGTCACCCGTTAGCACCAATTGTCGTCACATTGTTCGTTGTCCTTATCTGCTATTTATAATGCATTTCTGTCAATATTGTTGTGTAAGGTACCGATTTATTGACATGGAAGCTAACATTTACGAATAATGCAATACCAGTAATTATTTAAAAAGGAAAAGACGAAAAATCGGCATCGGCAATGGCGGGTAGATATACGGGCATGAAAAGATCGTAATTCTGCTCTAAACACAACTATTATAAGTTATGTTTGTATTTCTTAAAGTACGTTAGAAATACAACAATAATTATAATAATATTAATAATAATTGAAATTCGAACATTATAACCACAAGAACGTGTAATGATGTAGGCTTCCCCGACCGGTGTTCAAGAGCGAATGGTCATTTTCCGGGCTGTTATGCCGTGATTTTCTTTTTAATTTTGCCGGGGGATGGGAGGCGTAGTCACATAATAAGTGAGACCAGACCATGGCATAACATAACGTCTGCGTTGAAGAATCGCCGAGGGTCTGACAAGATAACTGTAAGTCGTTTTCCACCAAATAACTGTAGGTTTTAATTTGATGTTCAGTAGGGGGGTGATGGTGCGTCTAAATAGTGTCATGGCCGCCGCGTGAGTCCAAGCCAATATCTCGCGAACCCATGGTCGGATGTTGACAAATGAGCTGTCGTTGGACTTGGGCTGACGCCCTCTTTCCAAAGGACCATTCATTTCAATCCCTAAATAAAGCCTACCCCGACTAGGGGGTGAAATTGTAATATTTTAGCGAAAGTCTCTTTTCAAATGGGACATGTATAAGGTGCGCTGCTAAAATGAACTTAAAGGTTGTTGCTCATATAGCGCATGCGTTTTACGGGATGTCGCTATGGATTAACATTTTTGTTTTTGTTTTTTACGCATGCGCACATGGGATTTTTGTAAGAGGGCAAGCTCTTTGAAAAAAAAAGATTGATAAGAAGGGGTTATGGTGGTGAGGAGAAAACCAGATATTCGCCTACTTTCCTAAGAAGTTTGCCGATATTTCTCAAACGCAAGGTTGGATTTGGACATGTGACGTGTCAAATCGCTTGTCTCGAAGCCCTATACATGTTATTAATAGGTTAAAGTTTTGAGAATGATGGAAACAGGCGTTTTGGGGGTAGAACCGTGATTTTAGACTTTTTCCAATATTTCACGAATGCATGGTCAGATTTGGGTCCTATGACGTGTCAAATGGTTTGTCTCGAAACCCTCTTTATTTTGGTAATAGGTTTAAGTTTTTGAGAATGAGGGAAACAGAATTTTTTGGTGTAAAACTGTGATTTTAGACTTTCTTTTATATCTCACAAACCAATAAAGCCAGAGACGTATACGAGGGGTCTTAGGACTCGGGGTGACGCCCCTCCCCTCTCTCCCTTTCAAATATAGTATTTATGTTTTAAAAAAATGCGAAAGGGTCTAGTGACACTTTTGTTGAAAACATTTTAGTTTTTAAAACTTTTTTTTTTAATATGTCTAAAATGTTCATGAAGAGTGGTTGTAGATAGAAAGAGACGATACCATTGGGCACGTGTTTCAACGAAACTATTACTGGCCACGGTGGTGATATACCAATACAGTATTCGCTATTTCGATGAGATGGCGGGTCGAGGGTTCGTTTTCCGATTTTTCCTATGATGGAATTCCTAATTCCTAAACCCCCTGAAGGGGGTCTTTAACGTGTAAACGATTACGAGTGGCATGACAAATGATAATTCCTTGATCAGATGAAGCTGACTTTAGATAGAACAAACAGAACTTGGTGATATATTGCTTGAAGTGAGTATAGAAAGCAAACTTGCTGGGGCAGACTGATAGGATGTGAACGTCATTTGAGCTTATTGGAATGCGTTGATCTGACTTGACAACAAGTGCAATGGAAAAATGACCAAGACGCTTGAAGGTCAAAGGATATGGCAACCATGGTGGGAGGGGGGAAGCGAGGATGATGTCGCCGATCATGTTCAATGTTCAATAGATGAATTTAGTTTTTGCGAAGCATTGTTCGAAGTGGGTCATGTGACGACTTGTTTTAAGGGTATTTATTTTTCCGATCTTTCCTATGGTGGACTCATTGATTGAAATAATCCAAAACTGCTAGGGCATGGCCTTGAGATTTTATAAACTGATAATGGGATTTTGACATACAAGATCCCCCCAGAACTTGACATGATGTCATTCTTTTTATGGCTTATGAATTTCCCCAAAAAAGACCCAAACAACAAGATCATGGACTTTTGCTTTTCTTAATATATTGCAAACCCATAATGTTAGATGTTTACTGTGAGTGACGAAACCTAGCTAGGTAAAGAAAGAATTATTGTGGGCTACATGTATGGTGACTGACACGTGTTTGACCATTGGAACTTGTTTTCAGATCTGACTGTAGTACATAGGGAGTATAGGTTGTAGGCATGGCTTGACAAACGGTGTACACAAAATTCAATTTATCGATTCAAGAATTAAGAGTAGACTATCATTAATTAATTGGTTAAAGAGTGTAGCTAAAAATAAAAAATGGTGACTACATTAAACTAAACAGAACCAAGTCGAATCAAACCCAACTGAACCAAACCAAGCCTAAAGCAAACCAAACCTAATCAAGAACAAGCCAAGGGCTTAAGTGTAAAACTTGTGGGGGAATGCAATCATTGGCAATGTCCAAAGGAAGGGATAACGCTCAACCTTTAGAGGGTAAGGTAAAGCTAGCGCATGGTGCTAATGCATATTCCCAATTACATGAACCACACTCACACACAACTATCCTATGCTCTTTTTATGAGTTGACTGTTAAAACTTACTCAGTGGTTACTGAGCAAGATGGTCGGTACACACAACAAGCATTAAATACTTGAGGCTAATAATCTCTACACACACACACACTCGCTTGTTCTAAACTAAACTGTCTTGCTGACAGTGCTCACACAGTAGGCAAATGACAGAAATGCTTGGCTAACAGAAATACAATCATTTTCGGTTGTCTAATGTTACCAGCTAACCATTACATGCTATAGTGGTGAGCACATGTGCCTCTTGCACTGGAGATCGTAACTCGATTTCTAGCTCTAAGGCCTAGAACGAATCAAACTAGGAAAGGAGGGTATGGTGACGCAGTGGTTAAACTGTTAGCCTTTCACTAAGGTAGACGAGGATTGATTTTAGGTTAATATACATGTCATAAACAAACAAACAAACAAAAAAGCAGAGATAATGTTTAAAACTGATTACACTTGTCTCTTTTCAAATTATTACTTAGATTAAAAATACAAAGGTGGACTGGGTTTGATATACAATTAATGCTGCCTATCACATACTAGCCTGTAAGAAAGACAAACAAGCAAAAGGCGTAGGTAGAGCAGTATTAAAATCGCTATGTGTAGCGAACTACCTAACGGTTTTATGAACTGGCAATGGTATGTCGCATAAACAGTGCAGGATACAATCCAGCAACCATAATTTTTATCTTGTGGAACAGAGAAAACATATAGACAGAGAGGGAGAGATATAGAAAGTTTGTGTATGTATGGGTAGCATTGATTGTTTGACCATTGAAAATACGATGAGGTAGGGTGGGGAGAGGGAGAATTAACACGTATATATGAATGGTAAATAGTTTTTTTGTTTTTTTCAATAGTTTTGTTTTTCAAATACAGTGGTAGATAGCCGTTATTTTGTAAAACATTCTTACTTGCAGTAGTAATGAGCCTATACGGTTCCGCTAACACACATAGACAGACTGTACTATTGCCATGGTCAAGCACTCACATTAATATCATTTACAAAAACATAAAATGAAAAATAAAAAAATCTTGTTTTGGAAATATCGTTTTTCAACAGACACAAAATAAATAAAAATGTGTAAACAGCAAAATGGAAAATCCATGTTTCCATATAGACAAAATTTAAAAACCTTAAACGAACATTTAAAAAAATATATGTACAAATGGTAAATTGACAAATGCGTAAATATGAAATAGGAAAATCCATGTTTCCATATCATGAAATTGAAAAAAAACATCAAATTGTCATTTAAAAAAATGCAAATGGAAAATTGACAAATTGTAATATGTGAAATGTGAAATTGAACAAATGGCTATCATTATTTTAAAAACTTAAAAAGAAACACAGTGCCTTATGGTTGAGGTGTGAATCAAACCCTCTCTACATATTTTGGACAACCCGAGACTGGGTATACTTACTTTAGTCCTCATACCTTTTTTAAAATTTTGTATTAAAGCTAGGAATTGAACCCAAGAGCTTGTAGGGGGAGACCAAGGTTAGAATATTTTAAACAGATAGTCTTAATTGTAGGATGTGGTAGCTATATAGAGATGAAACGATTAGCTCGGGACAGGGGCATTGGAATCTGCAGCAAACCAGTCAAACGACTCAAGACTCAAACAACAACATGTAAGCTCACCAAAATAATGTTGTGTAACGGTAAATGTTAGTCAACGAACAGTAATGCATTACTAAAACCCATGACACGATACCTAAGAGCTTTTCTAAAGTTATTTTAAAATGCCTTTAACCCTTTATTTAACACCCAGTTCACAATATTCATAACTGCAATGTTATGGTAAAACAAAACAAAATCTATATTTCAAAACAAGCAAGTGGTTTAGTCAATGTATACTGGGAAAAGTTTTGTAAACACTCAAGTCCACAAGACTAATTAAATTAGTAACTGTCAGGTTGGCCGAGGGGTTAAGGTGTTCGACTTAAGATCAAATTTCCTGTACAAGGAAGCAAGGGTTAGAATCCCTTAACTGACATAACTATTGCCTTAACATGGCTTGTACACACTGAATTATTATGATACTTGCTACACAATCCATAGACTGAGTGTATTGTTTATGGCACTCTCTTTATAAACATAGTCAGAGACTGTTGATAGATAACAATTGCATTAATAGTGGGACATGGGGATAGCAATTAAGAAAAACAGCCAATACCCATACAATATTTTTATTCATTTTTTTACAATAGTTACACACTGAATACAACTTTTATATCTGTTTATCATTGTTTGATATAGTTTTTAAACACATCGCTTGTTGTAGATCCTTTTATAACATTCTCCAGGTACTCTTGTTCTTAAAAACTGGGGAAGCCGCAATGGTTTTATAGACATTAAACCCTCATCCTCTTCTTCTTAATTATCATCATTATCATTATAAATATTATCATCATAATTATTATAGTCATTGTCACCAACATCATCATCATCATCATCATCATCATCATCCTCAACACCACTAGAACTATCCAATTCCTTTTTTTTCCTTTTCAAAAGGGACCTCTTGAAGAGTCTGTGTTGCTTTTGATAGTGTTAAGTTTTTTTTTTGAACGTTGACAACTGTCCTAACGTGACTTTTTGAGGAGATGATAATTGCTTTTCAACAAACAATGCACTATCTTGAGCAGCAATATCATTTTCTTGAACTTGCTTTTTAGCATTTTCATGATATTTTGTTGACAGCAACAGTGTTTTATCTGGTGCATTACATTGATGATTACCCATATTTAAGACCTTACCATTCTTACTTGTTAGATGACCTAAACATTTTGTTGTCCTTTGTTTTGAGCACTGCCAAAATATTATTCCTTTTACATTTTGACGATTATAGTTATAAGAGTAGCCTTTATAGAGTACACGTTGTTTACTTTTGTTAGTTGTAGTAAGTTCCATAGTAGCAATTAACCTGTTAGTATGATTTGTTCTGATAATAAAATCATTTAGCGTTGGCTTTTATATTTAATATGTACAGTTTGAAGTTATAGCAAAAGTGTGAGCAAAATGGTAGCAGAGTGGTAGAAAATATAACATGTATTGTTAAGAAATAGTTTAAGCGGTTATGTGGATCCATTACATAATAATTTTAGCACGACGAAGCTCATTTTCTATATCCAATAGTTCTTTCTCATATTCAGTATAACCAGCCTGTTTATAGACATGCAGTTGCTGAAGCCGCTGGATTAGCTTACTTGGATTGTTCCATTAGACAAATTTAACAAATGATTTTTAGGTTTAAACAAAGCATTACCATTATCATTATTATCTTCATCATCAACATCATCATCATCATAACCATTATCATTATCATCATCATCATTATCATCATCATTATGATCTTTATAATCCTCATCACTATTACTATATACTCCTTTTTGATCCTTTTTCAATACCACATTTTGCACAGTCTGTGTTGCCTTTGATAATGTTGGGAGTTTTTCAGACATTGACAACTCTCCTAACACGACTTTCTGAGGAGATGATACAAGTTTCTTAACAAACAATGCACTATCTTGAGCTGCAATATCTTTTTCTGGGACAAGTGTTTTAGCATTTTGAAGAGTTTTTTTTATAAACAGCAACGATGTTTTATCTGGTACACTACATTGATGATCACTCACACTTAAGACATCACTATTTTTACTTTTCAGCTCACCTCGACACTGTTTTGAACGATGTTTTGAACAACGCCAAATAACAGTTCCATTTTTATTGGTTCGTTTTAAAATATATGTATATCCTTTATAGAATGCGTATGGCATACCATTGCTATTTGTTGATACTTCCATGTCAATTGTCAAGCAGGAACTAATCTCTAGCAAATTTCACTCGATAATATAAATAACAGTTTAAAGTGAGAGGAAAAGTGGGTGCAAAAGTGGGTGCAAAAGTGGATGCAAAAGTGGGAGCAAAAAGTGGGAGCAAAAAGTGGGTTCAAAAGTGGGTGCAAAAGTGGGTGCAAAAGTGGGTGCAAAAGTGAATGCAAAAGTGGGTGCAAATGTGGGTGAAAAAGTGGGTGCAAAAGTGAATGCAAAAGAGGGTGCAAAAGTGGGTGCAAAAAATTGGGAGCAAAAAGTGGGAGCAAAAAGTGGGATCTGAAGAAAGTAGGAGCAATTATGAAAGTAAATGTGAAAGCAAAAGTGGGAGTATGTATGGGAAAAAAGAGATGGGACGGAAACAATGAGCGCGTGGCGAAGATCGGTACAACGACGTACTGTAATGTAAATCGCATACGGTTTACCTCAAGGTTTGGAGGCCCCATTAAAGAAATTGCTTCAATAAATCATCTTTAAATTGTCGTTATTTGGTGTGAAAATGTTCATTATATCATATTTGCTGAAAACAATTACGATTTATTAAATCTTCATACTTTTGCTGTATTCTTATTTAATGTAAGCACTCGATACCTCGAGTGCTATATCGCATCAACCAACACTCCAAACAACGTTGGAATTCAGTACATTAACACCGACTACTAACAATAATTGAACCTTCGTTGGTCCAAATAGCTTAATCACTTAATCACTTTGTATTTTGTAATGAAAACACCCATACATAGCCCAAAAGTTACACTTCTAACATGTGCAGATAAACTTGTCAGCTGATTGAAATCGAGTTCGTAGTTGTCTGCGCGAACTGCTAGATGGCACGCATAATCGGTGTCGCCAGTTTCTCGTGGGAGTTTTCATTATTATCATATTAAGCAATTTGGTTGGTCTAAACGTATCACTGGGAGAAACGCCTTTAATATACCTACTGCACACCTCATTTTAATCGCGCCTATATTTGGCAGTAAGCTATATCGGCAGTAAGAGGCCATTTTCAATAACACCGCTGGCATGGGTTCACTAACTGGCCGGTATAAAGCGCAGCTCGCACCAAGTAGACAGTGGATTGCTCCCGCATACAGTTGCAGGTATATGTTACTACTGCAGATGCATTGGAGAATCCTTTCATGTTTGCTGACACAAGGTAGCACTATGAGTTCATTCTTAAAAAATGCGAGTAAGTAATATGGAATTATTCGAATAACATGTCAGATGTTACGCATCATATGCGACTACTGTGGGGCTTGTAATTTTTATATGTACTATATACGAGAGTGATGACTATTGTCTCAGTGACGAAAACCGGTCCAGTTACCTTACTTCTCTTTAAAACGGAACCTGCCGTTGTCCTTTTGGTCATGTGTATGTGTGTATATTATCAGTTTTTGATACTCGTGAGCTTAATTGTTTAATTCTGGTGTAATATTCTCAATTCAATATAATAATGGTAGCAGTGCCTGACGTCTGACTTCGTCATAACTTTTCTAAAGTAGAAAAACTAACCAAAATACCTTTAGTAATGGTCAGGAAAATATCTGGAGAAAATGTAGTAATAGATGTTTACTCCTCCGTCGTCTGTGACCCACCCAGCCATCCCAAATAGCATCACAACATAATAGCCAAAATTACAGCTGTGGCTGCCATTAGTCCAAATCAATCATCATCAGTTCATGGTGGCCACTATTCCTGGAAAAACTGGAAATCCTGGAAAACTCCTGGAAATTTATTAGGTCTGGAAAACTCCTGGAAAATTACTAAAAATTTGAAAACTTCTGGAAAATAGTCACTGTTAATTAATTATAAAAATCTTTCCATCTTAAATCATACTCCCGCCGCAGTTTTTGGTGAGCACTCGATCGTTAACGAAAGAAATTTCTTCAGGCTACCTGTTTCTGTGTGGGAGAGCACGCGATAGTATTTTTGTAAAACATATTGAGTGTAGACAACTTCACCGCAATAAAATTGCAGGCAGCATTCTTTTCTCTTTTCTTTTTAAAGATGGGCAGATGACCTCGTAGTTTCGCCCCTTAAAACAACAATAACTAACTTTTTAAAGCGGATATTTGAGTCACAAACGCTTTTTTAAAACAACAATTAAATCATTTGTTTGTAGGCTTGCGTATCAATAATGCAATCACCACTAATTTTTGTCAACATGTGTATAAGTTAACCAAACACAACTGCTTTATTTTGGTCTTGAAGTAGGCAACTGATTAAGCCCCCTACCCCGCATTCGCACTTATTTTTAAATCTGGAAAAATGAGAATTACTCCTGGAAAATTCCTGAAAAATTTTTGACCGATTTGAGTGGCCACCATGTCAGTTGCGGTAGTGAGTACTCGGGTCTCTTCGTTTGGTCCGCTACTCTGTCATCTAAACAGTACTGCCAACCTCGCCCTTACGGCACTATATAAAGAAGAAGAAGCGCTTGGTTCATTCTCTAGTGCGCATATTCGTGAGCAGCACTCAGTTCATTTGATAGTGTGCCGAATTGAATCATTTATTCACCATGGATTGTAACAATCAGTAACTTCAATCACCGGTTCAATGATCACCCTGAGAAGTTGCTGAAGCTATTGCAACACCGTGCCCGAAATGCCATCGTGAAGCAGAAGTTATGAGAATAAAACATAACCTATTTGTAACCTGCAACAAGAGGGAAGTCAAGGCCGCACCCACACCCGACCATTCTAACCTTCGTTTTGTCTAATCCAATGTTTTTGACAACGGTTACAGCCTAACTCACCCAGTTCAATGGTTTTGTGTCAACCGTGGCCCGCTAGCTGTGCGTGGCCACGGTCTCACCTTCACCAGACCATTTGGCACTTATGTAGTTTAAGTGGTACGGATAGGTGGTACCGATTTTTTTACATCACTTATGGGTAAATCGAGGTTGCTGATCACGAATATACTATTATTTTTGCACCCACACCTAAAGTCCTTGAGGGAAGAGGGTTCAATTCCCCTCCCAGGTACTAAGTCATAAATTCGAATTTGCAATGAATGACCCAGAATGGTATGGTATTGCGTTTATATAAATTGTATGAAAACTTTTATAATAATTAATAATAATAGTATAATTGCGCACGAAAGTGCATTCACAAAATACATAAATACATAAATATCATAAACCCTGTAATTTAGTTCACATTTCACTATACTCAGTGAGAGAAATTTGTCTTTGCTTGCATAAGGTGATATGGTATCTTTCACACACTGTATGGCACAGGCTGCACACGCAAGTATCGTCTGGCTCATGAAAGTGAGTCTTTACGCAGATCAAGTGGTGGTAACCGTGCACCGCCAACCGGGTCAGCACGTGTCGTAGTTTTTGGTTGGGTCCCATCCACGTTCGGTCTAGCATGGCATCTGTAGAGAAGAACTCCGGCCATATTTCTCGTCGTTTCTTCTCTCTCTCCTCCATTAAATTCCTGGTCGCATCGGTTGATTGAAGTTCGTAGTGTAGACGTAAGTCCTCTATAAGGAAAGTCTCTCTTGCCAGCTCATAGACGAGCCTTGAGAGCGTGAACCTTGATAACCCTAAGGCTGCTTTCAAGTAGCGGGCTTTCACCTTTTCTATTGCTGATAGGTCTTTTATCGTCAGTTTAAGCCAAATGAGGTCCAGACCATAGGTTAAGATTGGTATAATCTTTGCTTTGAAGAGAGCCATTGCTGTATGTATGGATAAACTTCTTATGTCTTTGATTCCATAAAAAGCTTTTATTGCTGCCGTCACTCTATCCTTTATATGTAGTCGAAACGATGTCGTCGTAGTCTGAAGTGTGATGCCTAAGTACCGGAATGCATTTACTCTTTCCAATGGAGTGTCCTTGTAGTAAAGTATGTCTTCCTCTGCGGGTTTTCCCCCTTTTCGGGAGGTCATTTGTTGGGTTTTCTTCTCGTTTACTGTGAAGCTGTTTTCATTTGTCCATAGTGCTAACGCGTTGAGGGAAAGCTGGATGTCCTGAACGTTGGTCGATTCGAGAACCATATCGTCGGCATACATATAAAGTGAAGTAGACTTCGTTGCCTGTTTTATTGCCTTAATGATGTCGATTGTAGCTACGTTGAATAAAAGTGGGCTGAGGGGGTCCCCTTGTAGTACGCCATTGGTCTGGATTAGGTCGTATGTTGTAGATACGGAGTCATCAATCGAGAACTTGTTGTAAGTTAAGATGTCCTTTATTATATTGGTCAGCGGGTGTTCTTCTCCGGTGAGCTGTTCTAAGTCATCCGTAGCGCCCTTGATGGGCGAGAGTCTCAAAATCTCTCAGGGTGTCAAGGTAGGGCATGCAAATCCCTGATGATAAATCACCCCAACGCAGAAAATACCTTGGATTAATATCCATTCTAGTTCACCAATTTATAGATGCAGAAATTCTGTACGTATGGTTGAAGGTGAAGGTGCCTACATCATCGTTGATGCTGATACGAGTCCTTTTTGGCACAGACCTGTACTGCGAAGCTCGTCATAAGATCTACGGTTTCCACGACTCCACTAATATGTAGGCTACAGACTTTCGAGTACATTGTAGTCGATCGCTTCAACGCTTCTTAGTACAGTGGGTTGTGCAAAATGACTCTTTTCTAGTAAAAAAATTAACCAAAATACCTGTAGTGATGGTCAGGGAAAAATCTGGAGATGATGTAGGCCTAGTAATAATGTTGACTCCTCCGCTGTCAATATTCCACCCACCTTCCAAAATAAGATCACGACTTACATACATGAAATGCCAGCTGTGTCCGCCATTTATAATGCACTAGTACAGCATTGCCAACCCCGTACTTACGGTACTACTTTGTATAAGCACTGTACCATGAAACAAAACAGCGTTGAATTCACTTGACAGTGTGCCGAGTTTGAACCAGTTCGCAATGAATTGTGCAAGCTGCCTCATTACTATTTTCCCCACAACCAATGTGTGTATTTTGTTCTTGGTTTCTTCCCACTTTAATAGTGTTCTTTCAATAATAATTTTCATCCAAACAAATACTGCCCTACATACAAAACAAACCTAACCTGGGGCTTACGCCTCAGACCCCCTTGCTTGTAGTGCAGTCAGTAGTTTTCGTCCAGACAGTCTAACCAAGTGGCGACCAATGGTTTCGTTCCGACAGCCGTCTAACCAAGTAGCGACCAATGGTTTAGTCCAGACATCCATTTTAGTTCATCAGTATTTTTCGTCCAGACAGTAGACGCCATACCTCGCTACAGGGAATTGCGGTAAAGTGACAAGCATTATTTACAAATAGTACACACAAGCCCAATTATTTCTTTTCTCATATAATTACAACGTTACGTGTGTCGTCTGATGTATTTTGTTTCGGACATGTTGGCAACTAGGCCTACTCACATCAATGAGTGCGCCTCGTTGCAAGCGCTCTCTGTGGCAGTTTCACATACTAAATACGCTGACGATCATTGCTCCGGTTGTTAGATAAACAATAAATAAAACACATATTTACATGATTTAGCACATATATCTGGTGCAGAAGTGATCAAGGTTAGGAGTAACTATGTTGATAATGTCCCCCCCATAAGAAGAAATAAGGTACGAAAATTATATATTGTGAAAATGAAAGCGAAAGAAAAAGTGATACGTCATGCACAATTAATCCACCACCTTCTTGTTGTTGCCAAACCACATGGGAACTGCGGGAAACGAGCTAGCGGATCAAGCTGCAAAAGAGGCGGTCTCACTACCACCTCAACCAATGGACTACCAGCTCAAGATATTTGCTCTCATTAATGCAACCAAGTACTGGCATTTTGGTATAGTCGGTGGCTAGCTGATGTGAAACGCAGTGAGCTGAGAGCGTTAAAGTGCGTCTTGCCATTTTATGCAAGATCCACCCCTTCACACTTGATGAGCCACATTCACAATTTTAATCAAGTGTGTGGATCTTAGTGATCTACATAGAAACCATGGTCTGCAGAACACACTCGGATCTTATATTAGCAAACGATGTGATGGCTGTTGATCGTGCCATGTGCTTTATAGGACAGAGTGGGTTAGGGCCAGCAAATTTCAATTTACAAATAGGTCTGTTGTGCGACTCAAAGGTTGCTTAAGGTATTTCTTGTGATTCAGAACTAATGACACTTCATGCTCATGCTATACGTTCCTATACCAATGATAAAGAACTCACTTCTGGTGGTGGTGGTGGTGGTTGTTGTTGTTTAAGGAGACCCTGATTAGTGTTTCAAACAAACACTCAAGTATCAACGGCATGTTTCTCAGAAGTTAATTGTTTATGTTTGGTAATATTAAAATAATACTCCCGCATACCAATTACCTGCTGGAGGCAACATCTCTTTTAGGTAGATTTCATTAGAAAGCTAACTATTGCAATGGGTCCCATGTTTCGACTTCCGGAAAATTTCGACATATCTTCTTGTTTCACATCCCCCAGACCCCAAAACCACCGTCAGTTCAAAAGTTTATATATAATTTATGTATGTATATATATGTATATCAGTTTCTTGTGGACACGATAACTGCCGTAATTTTGCCCCAATCACTTTGAATTTTTACATAATAAGTATCCCATTAAATTCTCGGCCGAGTTCGTTAATGGGCAAAATCGGTCAAAGGGGGTGAAAATGGGGGGCTTTTTTTTCGAAAAAGTGAAATATCACTATAACTCTCTTAATACATGAAATATCGAATCCATTCACAGTTCATAATATGTGTCGGATAAGTGCCAAAAATTTATGTCAAATAAGTTTTTTGATAGCACCAACCATTGACCAAAGGGGTAGAAAAAGTGGGTTTTTCGGGAAACATTAATCATATCTCTCTTAATAGGCACAATATCAAAATCCTACAAAATGGAAAATATTCCCCTAATAATTACCTAAAACTTTTGTCTGAAAGAAATTTTGATATGACCCACCATTACGCCAAGGGATGAGAAAAACGATTTCGGAATTAAAGAAAATGCCAAGTGCCATCAGAGGTTACCATGACAACGCTTCTAAATTGATCAGGGATGAGCTATCAGAGGTTGCCAAGACAACGCCATTGACGAGATCACATTCATTTTTAGCCTACTTTTCACACTTTGCAAAAATGAGGAAAAAGTAGACTTATGAGATCGATCCGGGAAAATGTGTCTGTCTGTCCTTCTGTCTGGCTGGCTGGGTGTGTGTCCCCCCCCCCCTTATCAACTATTAAACGGCTGCAGCAATCGAAACCAAATTTAGTATGAGTAAAGATGAATACAGGAATATCTCAAGCCCATATTTGAAAGAGATGTCAGTGCTACCAACTGCTAAAAAAACGCATTATAAATTTGAGCTCCATGTTGGATATCATGGAAGGCATACATGGGAGCAATTCCAAAATTGGCACACAGGTAGATAATACTATTTCAGTTTAATTTCCAGGAGGCCATACATGACAGTGTTGCCAAAATAATTTTAAGCCTTCTGATAGGTCCAATTTTTAAATGCACATAACTTCTACACTATCAATTGGATTTCAACCAAATTATGTACGTAATATAAGCACATAAGCAGGTATGACTGAGCGTATTATTAAGAGCCACCAGGGCTGCCAACTGTTAATAATTGTTCTCTCTACTTTTTATCCAAATACCAATATATCAGAAAGTATGCAAGCCGACAGCTTTGAACTATGCACGCGTATAGTACCTGACATTTTACATTAATTTGGAGTATCTTATATACGTCAGTTCTACCAACATGATTCTAAGCCTGCTGATAGGACCAATTTTAAATACATGTAACTTCTATACTGTCAGTTGGATTTCAACCAAATTTCGTATGTGCTATGTGTAATATAACAGATATGACTATAAGTATTCTTATGAGCAATTAGGGCTGCCAACTGTTAATAAATGGTGTCTATATTTTTTACCCTAATATCAATATATCAGAAAGTATGCAAGCCAACAGGTCTATACTTTGCATACGTATAGCACCTGACATTCTAGATTAATTTGGAGTAATTAATATAAGTCAGTGATGCCAACATGATTCTATGCCTGATGATAGCTCCAATTTTAAAATACATATAACTTCTATACTAAAAAATGGATTTCATCCAAAATTGGCACACAAATATATCATAATATTTCCGATTATTTCTGACCAGCATACGCATGACATTGTTGCCAACGTGCTTTTACGTGTGCTGATAGATCCAATGTATAACTCCATGTAACATCCTTTGGACTTCAACCACATTTTGTATTCTGTACCTTAAGAGATGGAATTAAGAATATATTCAGTCACCAGGGCTGCCAACTGTATTGCTGTATTAGGCTACATTGTGCCTAGTATACTGTATTTCGAACTAATTAAGACATTACGATATTACCAACTTAATTTCGTCATTATTCTACATAGGTTCATATACTGTAGATTAATCATTGGCATGAATCTTAATTTTAAGAAAAGTAGGCTCTTTAGTTCCGCACGGAACATCTTGTTCCATCTGACTATGTGGGAAGCGGCTAACTGGTAGCATACTGAACTTCTATGCCCAAGGTCGCTGGTTCAAAACCGGCCAAATTCGTCGGATTTTCTAAGAGCGCTAAAAATCCCTCAGCATGCTTTCCTTCGGAGGGGAAGTTCCAAGGTTCATTGCAAGTTGCTGGTTGCGGTGGAATCTAGCAGCCAAGTTCACAGTAGGTGTCGTTGACGGTAGTATTTGGTACAAAATTAGGTACTACTACTTAAAATTGACCTTCTGCAGACCTTATCTGAATTAGAGACTAATACAGTCATCACAATTAACACCGTTTATCAGACAGACTCTACACACACCCAATGTACACGGGGTTACATGACCACGTTGTCGCAGCCCCTAAACTGAGGAACCAACCAACATCTCTGCGGGAGATAAAATTTTGCGCGAAGAAGTAACAGACTGTTAGATAGTTACACATCAGTTCCAAACCTTGCATAAGGACATTGTGATCAAAAGTATTAAAATGAACCCCAAATATGACAAGAAAATTACCATCCCCATAAGACAATAAAATGTTAAAAATATGCATAGAAAGACGAAAAAAAGGTTAATTAACCTCCAATTGTAAAATACATTCTCGCAATAAATGAGGTCCGATCCACCTACGAAAACCTGCATATTTCGCCTATTTTAGCCTATCCTCTAGTCTGCCCGGTGAAATCTACCTCCGCCTTCCGGCGTCCCGAGAGGATTTTTTTCATTGAATTGCACCCTAATTTTTTTTCTTCTCTACCCTTCATATATTTTTATATATAACCAAAATGAGTGTTTTAACTGTATGAGGGACCGATGACCTTGCTGTTCTGCTCCTTTAAACAACAATCATCATCAATACCCTGATAATCGTGCGGAATACTTGGTGTAAGTAGTAAATTAATTGCTCGAAATACATGATGTTCAGAACTCTTCATCAGCAGATGCCCACGGCATGACATCTGTGCGAAAGTTCCAAAACTTGTCCATTGATGCCCAAACTACTATAGATGTCTCATATACGTTATCTCCTCATGATTTCAGATTATGAGCCAAGAAATTGACTGTTCTGGCTCATTTTCATTTTCTCCGGGGAATTTGAGACGTCCTCTGCATGTAGCACCACGTAGCCCGACTGAGACTTCACTCGGTGCTTCGAGTGTCACCCAATAGCAGATCCAGTCTGTCACCGAAGCAGTACCTGCCCATCCTAGTTGTTCTCCTGAAAATATGCCAGGTACAGTATTTACATCTGTTCAATTACATGCTCTGTATCATTGCTTGTACCCACGTTTTGAAATGGATGAACTCTTGGCAACGATGAATAACGTATCACTCCTTCATAACTTTTCTAAAGTACAAAAATTTCCCAAAATACCGGCAGTAATGGCCAGGAAAAAATCTGGAGATGAAGTGGCAATAGCTGTTTACTCATCCGCCGTCTATAAACCACGTGCCATCCCAAATAGGATCACGACTTATATAGATGTAATTCCAGCTGAATCCGCCATTTTCACTGTTAATTATGCACAAGTAAAGTATTGCCAACCCTGCACTCACAGTACTACGTTGTATATGTAATATTGGTTGGCGCTAGTTTTGCCGCTTAGTTCGAAACTGGAATTTTTGCGATCAGCATTCATAACAGTGGTGAATACTGTTCTACATACAAAACAAACCTAACCTGGGACATGTACCCCAGACTCCCTTGCTTGTAGTGCAGTCAGTAATTTTCGTCCAGACAGTCATCTAACCAGGTAGCGACCAATGATTTCGTCCAGACACCCATTGAACTTCATCTGTATTTTTTGTCCAGACAGTCGCCAAACCTTGCTACAGGTGATATCCAATTTGTGTTTTAAGTGTAGTGAAGTGAAGTTGGCACCCATCTGTTCCCCTCGGTCCAATTTTGAACTACAGTGATCAAGTGCGATAGACCACACGAAGCAGGTATTGCCACCAGTCTAGAGCCTGTTGAGTTCTTTCGTGATATATTCCATTATTATGGAATATTTGGATACCAAGTGTCCCGAGATTGAATTTTAGCCCCTTAACAATGTGCAATGCTTGACGGGTGTTCCCGTATGTAGTATGTCTAGTGCTTTTGATTATGCATCGATTGTGGTTAAAATTAACATTAAACAACATTACAATGATATCAAACCACATAACAGACTTTTTAGCAAAGTACTGTATTGCGTATTTACATTTTTCTTTCTTATTTACAGTTCCAATTGTAACACCAAGGCGATTGCAGAGGCAACGCCGTCCAACCCAGGACACCAGAGAAGTTCAGCGGTCATTAGAGGCAAAAAAGAAGACTAGTGGAACTTCAGATTAAAGTTACCCGGCAAGAGAGGGCAGAAAAAAGAAAGAGGAATGCAGAAGAAACTGAAGAAAATAAGAGAGACCGTGAATGGAAGAGAAAGATGGCGGAAGAAGAGTGGGAAGACAGAATAAGGAAAAGGGCAAGGGATGAAGAGGAACATCAGCTAAGAATAGATTTTGGAGCTGGAAAAAGCAAGTTTGAGTGCTCAATGGGAAAATTAAGTTATGCTTATGTCATGATTGAAATTAATAAATAAATTATTAATTACATTGTCATAAATATCTCTTTTACACAGGGTTATTAAAAAATAGTTGAACATTTAAGAGCATGCTCGGCTGTCGCAATCACATTGCTGTAAATAGGAAGCTTGTAGTCTAACGTGACCGTTAATCTCGCTATCATAAGCCACGGGACCTACGTTTTACGTGGAATCCGAACCACAGGACATGGCATTTCACATCGAAAATCTCACATGCATTGACCGGGAATCGAACCCGGTCCGCCTTGGTGAGAGGCATACAGCTTGACCACTGCGCCATCCATCAGCTTTCTTGCGTTTCAATATAGACTTTTTTTTACAGTTTCGACCTGCATTAGGATGAAAGTGAAAACAAGATGCATTATTGCAGCTTCATGCACTATTTCATGTTTGGGCTATGATGTCAACAAAAACTCGCGCCATAAACTTTCTCATGCTAAATTTCAATTTTTGAGATACTACCAAAACCGTGATAAGCGTATCAATGCAACAACTTAGCGCAGAAAACAATGTGCTACCTGTTTCTGATTACCAAGCACACCTTTCAGGTTGTCAATTAAATATGTGACATCCTGTACGGTATTCCTGAAACTAGACACGCCAACATATTGTGGTGTAGTGGTCAGCATTCTTAGCAGTTTGATTCCTGACTTTCATATATTTAATACTGGAACAGGGTTTACTCAGCTTCACGAGACAGGACTGAGAGGAGGCGAGCTCAATTCCCACCTCAGTCATTCTGCAGCTTCCCACTTCTACGCGAGGATGATTACAAACTTACAGCCATGGCTGTCTTCTTCCCAATCCTCGTTGCACAACTCTCATTAAATATGGTTTATGCAAGTAAATTTTAAAATTTGTTTTTAGAACTGTAAGATCGTCAAACTATTTGGTGTTTTGCCTAAATAAACTGCATTTTCAAAAATAATAATTTGTCGGCTTGAGTCGGATATTAAATGCTTAATTTCATTTTCTGTGACATGGCAACTTCTGAGATATGACATCATATTTGAGTGCAATGCATGCGCTACTACAGACACCGTAACACAGGTTAACAGACAATATACAGGGTTGAATGACCACATGTAACCTAAAATGAAACAATATCCTGTCCAGTTGAGCCTCTGTGGCTATGGCGGCAGCACGCCAGCCTCTCACCGCTGGGTCCGTGGTTCAAATCCTGGTTATTCCATGTGAGATTTGCGCTGGACAAAGCGGAGGCGGACAGGTTTTTTTCCGGTTTTCCCTGTCACAATTTCATTCCAGCAACACACTCCACTATCATTCATTTAATTATTGCCCCAGGGGAGTGTGACAGGCTTCGGAAACCGGCACAGTTCATATCCTCGCCGCTAGATGGGGGCTTCATTAATTACATTCCCTGAACCAGTTGGTCGACTGGAAGCAGGCTTCATTTCATCCTGTCCAGTTACATAATATCATTGAACCTGAACAAAGGCTATACAATACATTTTCTTTGATATGGACATGGCTGTCTGTCAAGTTCTGATAGAGAAAACTATCCCTGGGTGTACATTCAAAACTTGAAATTTTGTTCAGGCACTTAGTTAAAGTCAACAGGTATGGAATTGGCAAAAATCAACACTATATTTCTACATCAAGAGTGTGGCTAAATAATAACAATAATAATTACAACCCCTGGCACTACAGCCCGTGAAGGGCCTAGACTTACCAAGCGACCACTGCCCTGCCGTGAACAGCAGCTGACAAGATGGAGAGAACACTTTGCGGAGGTTCTTAATAGAGATAGTAGACCAGAAAGTAAGCAGCGAGGAGAAGATGAAGAGGAAGCAGAAAGTGACCCAAGCATCAGCCTCGACTCCCCAACTTGGGGCGAAATACGGACAGCGTTGAAGCAGATGAAATGCGGGAAGGCACCAGGTCTGGATAATATCCCAGCGGAAGTACTAAAAGCAGACCTGGATATTACGATCGATCTGCTGCACCCGCTGTTGGAGAAGATCTGGAAGGAGGAGAAAATACCAACCGACTGGAAGAAGGGGTTGATAGTCAAGTTGCCGAAGAAAGGGGACACCACAAACTGTAACAACTGGAGGGGTATCACCTTGCTGTCCATTCCAAGCAAAGTGCTGGCGAGATTCATCCTGAATCGTATAAAAGACTTCGTAGAAAAAAGGCTTCGGAAGGATCAGGCTGGATTTCGACAACATCGCAGCTGTGTGGATCTCATCAACACCTACCGAATCATCCTGGAGCAGAGTGTGGAGTGGCGGAATACCCTTTACCTCACATTTGTTGACTTCGAGAAAGCCTTCGACTCCGTAAATCAAAGAATCATGTGGAAGACCCTCAAGGAATATAAAATTCCAACAGAGATCATCAGAATCATGGAAGAGATGTACGAAGGGTATGAGTGCCAGGTTCTTCACGAAGGCAAATTAACAGAAAAGATAAAGGTCAGTTCCAGAGTGAGACAGGGGTGTGTCCTTTCCCCCACTCTGTTCCTGTTGGTCCTGGATAGTGTGATGAAGAAGGTAATGGGAGGACAGAAGAGGGGTATTCAATGGGGTATAAATGACAGGCTTGAAGATCTGGATTTCGCAGACGACATTTGTCTTATGGCACAACGGTACCGAGACATAGAAGATAAGCTGGGGAGGTTGCAGAGAGAAGCAGAACGTGCAGGACTGATGATCAACACCAACAAGACCAAAGAGAAGAGGTTAAATTCTGACATCAGGACTAGTTTGACAGTCAACGGAAAGGACATTGAGCGAGTTGAGTCCTTCCTCTAACTTGGAAGTATAGTCACAAATGATGGGGGAGCAAAGGAAGATGTTCGAAGCCGTATCAGGAAGGCAAATGGTGCCTTTGTACAGCTCTACCCCATCTGGAGAAATAGAAACATTTCCAGGAAGACCAAGCTCCGCCTTTTCAATAGCAACGTAAAGTCGATTCTCTTCTACGGCTGTGAGACATGGAAAGTCACAAAACCGATCGACAACCAGCTACAGGTGTTCATTAACAGATGTCTGCGTCGCATCTTGAAAGTGAGGTGGTCGGACATAATCTCAAATGAAGATCTTTGGACCATCACCAATCAACAACCGATTAGCATCCAGATCAAGGAGGGGAAATGGCGCTGGATTGGTCACACACTAAGGAAGCCGGACGGAGCTGTTGAGAGGGCGGCGCTAGACCGGAATCCTTAAGGCGCCAGGAAGCGAGGTCGACCTAAGAAGACCTGGAAGAGGACGATCGAAAATGAAATTGCAGAGGTGGACAAGAACTGGAGTCAAGTGAAGAGAATGGCCAGGAACCGTACTGCGTGGAGAAATTTCGCCAAGGCCCTATGCTCCGGAAGGAGCGGCAGGAATTAAGTAAGTAAGTAAGTAAGTAAGTACTGCCCAGCCATTTGGCCTGCAGATATCGGGGTGACGCATGGACAACGCACCGGGTCCCCTTGGCCGTTAATCCTGGTTTTCGTGACCAGGGCTCTGCCTCACTGCCAGACAGTGCTCAATTGTCCTCACGAGGCTGAGTGCACCCCGTTCCAGCCATCACGCAAGTTTTTGAAATCCCTGACGGAATCGAACCCGGACCTTCCAGGTGAGAGGCAGCACCACGGGGCCGGCACAGTGTGGCAGAAGGTTATCAATAAAGAGTAATGAATAAAACTATTTTGGTGGATCTGCAAATAAGGTTCAATGTAAAACTCAGCAATTTCTCTAGGTGTGTGCCGTGCCTTGTGTGGGGTTCCCATTTTAGTTCTCGCAGTAAAGAGGCGCATGTATGCTTCATAAAAAGGGAGGTAGCATGTATTCGCTACTTCGGTGGGTGTCCGGGCGGGGACACCAAGTGCCCGCTGATGAGTCAGCACAAGACATGGCACAAATCTAGAAAAATTGCTGAGTTATGATTATCCTTATTTTATATGCCCACAAATTCTTAAACCTTGTGCTTTCCCCATAAGGGGAATGGGCACATTGTAGCTTAAACCGCGTCGCTCCGTTCAGTATCGTAACCCCTTATTTACAAGGGTTGACTGTCAACACTATTGACCTTGGTCTTGAAACAGGCCTGCTGCCTTGCAGACTGTTCTCAGGAGGAAACTGTATACCCTTTAAGAAGGGAATAAAATTTGCCAGGTTGCCAGATTTCCTTCTTCGTTGCAAAATCTTATTGCAACCGAGGCCGAGTATTAATTTCTATGCAAGGTACATGCATAAAGGTTTGTTGTAATAAGCAAGGCTGAGAAACATATTCCTTACTAGCCTAGTAACGATAAGAATATTCCTAAAACAACCTAACAAGGTCAATACTGTAGATTTCCCGCCTCAATGCAACCACATGGAGTTGAACAAACCACCTGCGACATCCAACTCCTCTGAACCTACCGTATGCATAATGCATAGCCCAATGACACAACTGCACCCTTGACGTGAGAATTAAAGGTGTCTCCACATAAGCTCAGTGATTGCCACGGTGGGCGAGTGGTTAACGTGTCGGACTACCAACCCCAAGATTGCTGGTTCGCCCCTGGCCGTGGTAAGTGATTTTTGAAAGGCGACAAAAATCACGACATGGATGTCATACGTTGTTGGCATGTTAAAGAACCCATTTGAATTCAGTAGGCTGTGTTCAATGGCAAAATTAATCTCGGGATTTTACGCCAACACGAAGTTCCTCCATTCTCTACTAGAAAGCGCTGTAGTGTCAAGGAGCTTAGATATCTAGCCTCCTTGACTTTCATAGCGTTCAAAGGAACGACGAAATTCGACATGGAAGCTGCCCTCTGGGTGTCAATTAACAAAGCTTGCACCCGCCACCCGAGGCCATACGATATTATTATTATTACTATAAGCTCAGTCACTGTGGAGGCCCGGGTTCGATTCCCGGCTCTGCCAAGAAATTTAATTCTGGTCAGAGGGCTGGTACACTCAGCCTCGTGAGGCAAAACTGAGAAGGGGCGGATTCGATTCCTACCTCAGCCTTCCCGGAAATGGTTTTCCACTTCTACTCCAGGAAAATACCAGGATGGTACCTAACATAAGGCCACGGCTGATCCTATCCACATCCTACCTTGTTTACAAGTACAGTACACACACTACTACAGATATGACCGTGACACAGGTTAGCAGACAACTTGTACACACACGCAAGTATACGGGGATACATGACCATGATGTCGCAGAGCACCTAAAGAACCAACATCATAAGCTCAGAGGTAGAGTAACAGAAGCCAAAGCTGCAGGTGCCAAGTTAGTGACCTATATGAGTCCAATATTTTAATTTTCTACCGTCCATGGTTTGTACACTTGTAAAATCCTTGACCTAAATGCCGTAATCCTTTATGGCCATTAACGGAATATTTTCTTGGGAGGAGTTGAACTTCTACCACATCAGCATACAGCCCTGATCTTGTGCTTCAGATTACCATCTTTTGCGATCCATGGTCTATTTATTGCATGGGAAAAATGGCGAAAACATTGAAGCTGTGGAAGTGGGTTCCTCAGAATTCTTCGCATTAGAACTCAGAGACTGGTATCGTCACGGGATAAGAAACCTCCCTGAATGATGGCTCAAGACCATAGAATAGTTTAATTTCATGTCAGAAAACTCTCCAAATAAAATTTTCTTAAAAAAGACAGCTTTACTAATGAGCCACCTCGTGTATAATGGATATGGCATGTAACCGGTTTCTATGCAGGTGTATGCCACCGCCGGAGAAAATATGGTTCTCTCCACATTACAACCAACCTGCAAGTTACAGTAAGTTTAAGATTATAACATTATAAAAAGAGGGAGAAATATTAAATTTAAATAAGTTATGAGGTAATAATTGCATAATGTGTACTTTACTAAAATATTTACAGAGATGATAAAGACTGGTTGACATTACAGCTAATAGAAGACTAAATTACAATGTTTATTCTTAAAAATAATCTCTTCAGTTATCTTGATGTTCCGAAGAGCTCAACAGAAGAACAATCATAGGTCGCATCCATTCACATAAAATACCTGCAAAGAGAACAAAATTTGTAAATACCATATAAAAGCAATACAATTATTGAGGGGCATATAAAACACATGCTCGTCATCATCAGGATACCCTTCCAGTGAGCTGGGTAGGAACATTGTGAACGATATGCCACCATTTAGGAAGAGTGTTGGGATACGGATCTTTTAGAGACGTGAGCATACCGACATATCATCACCGTAAATAGTAATAAGATTCGGGTGACCTTAGGGCTTTTAACGATAAGGTATAATTATCGGTAGACTATCAAATCTCCCAAGAGTGAGTCAATCCTGACCTATAAAAAAATCAAAGCCGTATTCAATCACAGCTGCAGCTGAGCCAATCCAGCTGCCCTACACTGCAATAAACAGAACATTGTTAGTGCTCTACTCATTTATCTCTGCTATAATACAGTACATATCAATGCAGAAACAACAGATTGGGATGACAGTTTATAGAAATTCCACTTTGGGGAGTACCAAGAGTGTAGTGTTTGTCGAATAGTATATGTTATTCTTATAAAGTTTCGCGGTGTGAGTGTATTTGTAACTAAGGCTTAGGAGTTAGGAATCATTCCGACATTTCCATGGAGTAGAAGTGGGGAAACCACGGAAAATCACTTCTAGGATAGCTGAGATGAGAATGGAACCAACCTCCACCCGTAGCGTCCTTCAAGGTTGAGGGTTCGATATCCCTCCTAGGAGCTCAGCGGAAAATTTGAATTTGCTATGTATGATCCGGAATTGTACGGTATTTTGTTCATAAAAATACTATGAAGTCGTATGCTACATCGGATATACGAAAATACCCCCATAGCGCCGTTGAAGGTTGAGGGTTCGATACCCTCCCCCCATACAGAAAACAAAAATTAAATTTTCAAAAAAGGACAATGTCTCTCGAGTAAATATTCACGTACTCTCACGTATAAAGCGGATTATTAGATCAGCAGCCACCACGACATCAGCTAATATAGGTTCGAGTGTCATCAGCAAACCAAGGTTTCTTCGTAAGTCAGCAAGATTCAAATGTGAATACGCCTCCATGAGTACAAACTGGGGGGTCTTCCCTTCTCATTAGATACGAGTGGGTGGATCTTGCACGAGCTATACTTAGCCTACACAAAATGAAGGAAACCCTCCGTGACTGGAAGGAGCTCTGCAACACGCGAGTAGTTACCTTGATCGATCTCAGTTTACCAGGCATTGGGTCGGCAAGCCACTGACTCTCTTGTAGGCGTAACTTAAGAGTGAACATCTCTAGCGGGTACCTCCATTGGTTGAGGTGGTAGTTATACCACCTGTTTTGCAGCTTGGTCTGCTAGCTCATTTCCCGCAATTCCCACGTGGTTTGGAAGCCATAAAAAGGCGATTCGAGTGTCAGCGCGCGCCACAACACGGCTAGTAGGTCGTGGATTCTGTGCACTAGCTGTTGTGGGAAACATGTTGGCATGTAAGAGAAAGTAGATTCGTGCATCCTGTAGTGCAAACTGCAGAGCTTCATGGCAACGAGAACCGCAGTAAACACACTACAGGCCTCAGGCCAAGAGATCTTTGTATTTGCACCATCAATTACGTAAGCACAACCCACTTTCTCATTTACCTTCGAACCATCCGTAGAGAATGCCAGCATCCAGAAATTGGTGAACTATGCTGAGGAAATGACTCCGATAGACGGAGGCATCCGCATTCACCTTAGGACGACGATGTGGATCTAACCGAATTTCGGACGCGGGACTTTCCACGGAGGCACCTCGCTAGATGTCCGGATTATATAGGGACCTACAGCCACTCTTAATTCATTACACGAGCTACCCAGTTCCATTGTAATAGTGCCATAGTGTGGACTTCCGCTTGACCGTTTGCCACCCATCCCCATCTCTAGGTGGAGATTTGTACGTACATCTCCATCCGAAGATGAAGGAAGGAGAGCTTTCTTATATGGCACGCGATCCTCGTCTGACTTAACCTGTCTCACTCTCGGAGAAGAGCGAGAGTCGTGTCGAGGGACCTTCTCCCTGTCCGAAGACTGAGTGTCCGTCTCAGACACGTCGTTTCTCTCTTCTCCGCGGGTGATTTCTTCTTAGTATAGGGAAGTTCCTCCACAGTGAGGGGATTGGCTTCTGCCTGCTTCGCTTGATGGTCGTGGGAGCGGAAGGGCCAGCAGATGCAGTAGCCACCCAATTAGCTGGTGGGTGAGAGAAATAGCATGTCACCCTCTCCCTCTTCACCACTATCTTGATCATATCAGGTGGGCTGGATGAAGGACCAGCTCTGGTCGGTGAAATGTTCGCCATTCACAGATACACATCGCTGGCACATTTTCAACACCAGCTGTGAACTAGGTAAGTACAAATTCCTCTACTCAATGACTCAGTGCCGGGAGAGCACCGCATTACGGCAAAGTGCTTGGCGGGAGACAGGCTCGCAACGAGGGCGTGCGAAAATCCCCGTCACAAATAAAACGAAGTCCCTGTATATTATTTTCACCCTAAAATCCTAAATGCGAACGAAATGATGGTAATAAGATAATTTTTAAAAATATTTACTATAAAATCAATTGAAATAATCCCATCATAGAAAATAAACCTTAAAAATAGGAATTTTCAAAAGATGTGGGATAACGAAGTCTCTTCTCAGACTTGATTTGTCAAAGTCCTGAAAACATGGAAACAATGCTCTGCATAATTTTGGGGACATCATACGTTTCACGAGTTAGTGAGAAATGGTCTATGGTAGTCACGGGGAAGTAAATGTTAGGTTAGGTATTGAACACAAATTCATTTGAGTTTAAGTTCTTTTGAAAAAGAAAAAAAAACTAGAATAAATTGTTTGTTACTCTTCCAAATGTTTGTGTAGTGTTCATTATTTAACCAAATCCGTACACCGTACACATGGATATTAAGCACACTCACACCTCGCTTTTGTTATTTCACCACTATGGACAATTCATTTCACCGCTTTGAAGCCTCTTATATTACCATAAATCAGGGTCCCTAATCAAAACGCATCAATAATTTTCATGCAAATCAATGGTTTCTGCCTAGCCCAATATTTTCATCCAGACCAACAATTGTTATATAGCGCGACCCTAACCAATATAAATTCCCCTGGATTTTGTCATGCACAGTGGGGATAGTCGAGGCTTAATTACATGTCTGTCTCTTCTGCCTTTACATAGCCCTGGTTTATTTAACGGGGCTAAGCCGGTACATAGGATGGAAGCCTGTTCCATAATAATAAGAGAAACGCGCACTATGGACATAGATACAATTACAGACGAGTACAGAAATTTAATACCGTACCGTAACGATTCAAGTCATTCAGGGCAAGTTAGTATGTGATATCTATCACAGCTTTCTTTACACAATTCACACTCAGCATATGAAATGCCTTAGATTACCAGTGCATGAAACAGGAACCTGACTTTTACAGTTTCACTTAGATTGTAAATGATAATATATGATTTTCATACCTTTTCAGGGGTACCAGGGGACAATACCTATTGAAATTCTGGTTCATTATGACCAATATACTGGAAATATATGCTAAATTACGTAATTATGTGTGTTTCTTTCTTTTTTAATTTGAATTATGACGGCCATGTTGGCTCACTCCAGCTGGGCGAGGCATGACGAAAAATTGCTGTCACGGCAGTGTGCCCAACATATAAAGTACACCAGTACTAGGAGAATCTGTAGGCGTTAGGCTGTAACAATTGTCAAAAACCATTGGATTGGACAAAACGAAGGTTAGAATGATCGGGTGTAGGTGCAGCCTTCGGCCGCGGGAAGCTAGCGGGGCACCATTGATCTGGACGAGTTAGGTTTTAACCATTGACAAAACCATTGATCTAGACGCGTTAGGTTGTAACCATTGATCTGCCCGCATCAGGCTGTAACCATTGTCAAAAACCTTTGGATGGGAGGAAACGAAGTTTAGAATGGTCGGGTGTGGGTGCGGCCTTCGGCCGCGGGAGGTTATCGGAGCACTGTTGACCCCAAAACCATTGGATTGAATGTGTTGAGATTGGCATTTTTTTGTTTTACGAAACCGCCTATATCAGTACCGTATGCGTGGGGTTGGCAATACTGTTCTAACGCTGAAAATGGCCGACACAGCTTGAATTTTTACTGATATATGTCGTGTTATAATTTGGGTTGGTTATAGACAACCAATGAGTGAACAACATCATTCCCAGATCAATCCAGATCTTGCCTACGTATATACAAAAAACTAGTGAAAAATTAATAGATTAAAGTTTCATCAATAAGTTACCTTGTCTGATTCCACAGCTCGGACAAGAGTTCAGACAATTCCAGCCTGTAGGCTTTCTGATCCCACTACTGGACAACTGTGGTATATAATCTGCTGCCTTCTTGAAGTGGGTCATGCCCTAAAAAATGAAATGAAATACAATTAGATCAACAGTTTACTTACACTCTACGTACTGGTATAGCCCCGTTCCAATAAATCAGGGATATGTAAAGGCAGACATGTAGCCTAATTAAGCCAGTCTCATTCATATAGGTTCAGTTGGGCTCTCACAGTAAACCAACCTACTCTGATACATAATCTAGCTAAAAATTATATTGAATTGAGAATATTGCACCAGAATTAAACAATAAAGGTCACCACGAGTATCAAAAACACATGGCCACAAGCCACATTCAATGCACATTGTGCGAAATACTATTCAAGTATTATTATAGGTTATAATTGTCCACCTGGGGCTTTGTTAAATTGTTCTCAATAAAGAAATAATCTTAAAACATGCACTGTCATTTCAAGAACTACAGTTTTAATTAACACATTCTTCAACATTTTTAAATTACTTTTCACACCACAATTCCTCCCTACATTGTGTTACACTCCTGTGTGCTGTAAACAACAAACCTCCTGCTCGTGACCTGCTACCAAAGAATATAGGATACTACAACCAGGGTACTATCCTGCGTGATTAACGATTGTAGTTTTGAACGATCATATTTTCTTACCATTCATTTGGTGAAAATATCCGCCAATCACATGACTTCAAATACGGACCATATTGTAGTCCAGGAGGGATAAGGAATACGCGTACCGGTAGGTTTAATTTTGGTTATTGATGGAATATGTATTTATTAAGTCTTGTAATTTGTTACCTGGCCATAATGATAAAACATTTTAACTGATATTTTCTCGATTGTGTTAAATTTACCTCTATAATCTTAAAATTTTCCTTTAATACCGGTAATAATAATGTAGCCTACCGGTACCGAATGTGTCGTGGTTTTACGGGTGCGTTGATAGAAATATCGTCACCGTGTCTTTGATGTAACTCGCGGTGAAATAATAACTTTTAGTTCGTTGTAGGGATATTTGAAATACTATAAACAGACGTGAATAAATGTTATCATCATCTTCTTCATTTCCCCTTTTCTAGCTGACCCTGGGTGGGGGCAAATGTGCTTCCTCTACACTTTGTTCTGTCTTTCCACCATTCCTCTTCCGATACGGTGTTCCAATCAAGGTTCGGCTTACTAATGCTATTCTTCACCGAGTCCATCCAACGCTTTCTTGGTTTTCCTCGTCCTCTCTTTCCTGTTAACCGACGTTACAGTGCTCGTCTTGGTAGCCTTACTTCATTCATCCGTTTGACATGTCCAAACCATCTCGATCTGTTTTGCTCCAGTTTGTTATTTAGATTCTGTACTCCCAGTTCTTACCGTATATCTTCATTTCAAGATATATCTTGCAACCAAAGTTCTGTTTAGACATGTTCGTGCCCCGTGTGAATTAATTTACAATATTCAATTGTCTAGGATACACAGATTAAAAACTGTAACAAGGAACTTCTTCAGCACGACAATGATACAAGTTAGCCGGTAACAGTATTTATAAATTTGTGAGGATAAATACTTTTAGCCCTTTCATTCAATGTTGGTTCAATGAGGGAGAATTGTTGTATTTCTTTTGAAGTGGGTTCCTTGTAACACGATGCGGAAGTATTGTCTTGTATTTTCTCCAAGTCACTAATGTATCCAGTTACTGCCTATTTCTTAATACTCGTGCAGTAACTTGAGTTTACATCCTCATTGATAGGTCTGCATTGTAACTTAGTGTCGGGCAATCCCGCCTGTCCCATCAAAGTGTGTTAAGGTTTGTGTGTAGCCTACTTAGGAATAGAGAAACCAATTATAAGACGCTTCATTTCACTGCTCCACAAGCTGGCACCAGTAATTCCTCGTTGTATCGCAATTATAGTGACTAATATTCTGCTCGATATTCTGCCCTAAGTTATATAGTATAAAGTCGAGCGTCATTATCGAATAAGTTTTACCGTTACCCTCTTCTTCTCACTGTGCACCCGGAGGGATAATTCACATTAACTTACCAGTGAAAAATTGCACTCGGAGTTCTGAAAATATCTCATTAGATGTGTTTATGACAATTATTCTGCGAACTTGTATAAGCACGGCTCGTATTAATTCTTGAGTGCACTTGGTGTGTTCTAGTTTACTGATCATCATGGAGCAACAACCAATCATTAAGACAGAGCCTGAATGGTTGTCTGATACTGACGAAGTCCCTAATATTGTAAGTTGTATTTAATTTGCATATTGTGTAACATAACACTTAATACTTGCTACGAAAGAGTAGACTTGGTACTGTTATTCTGTTTGTATGTTTTACATTGGTTCATACTTTTATGATACCTTCTAGGATTCTAGGAATACATATCCGCTGGATAAGTCTGGTGTTCTATCTGAAGAGGAAAGCAAGGTTATTAAAGAGGAAAACCAAATACTGGTGATCATAGGTTCTTATACTAATTTGCATGATTTTTCAACAATTAGAACATTTTGATTTTTCATTAATTCTTTACGAGAGGGTTTCACGACATGAAATAAAAGGCAAAACTATTGGTCTGGATGAAGATTACTGATGCGTGATTTCCCCCACTGTGCGAGACAAAAACCAGGGGTATTATCTATTAGATAACGCGGCGGGCCGCGCTATCAATCCACCATTGGTCTGGACGAAAATATTGGTCGAGGCAAAACCATTGTGAAACCCTCTTGTTAAGTTTTACCGATTTTTCAGTGTTGTTTCTTATTTTAGCGAGTAACAGTTGCTGCTGTTATTGTATTCATAAAGCAGGTTCACTCTGCTGGCACCCTGGGCCCTATTGTACTTGAAGTGTACACGGTTCATTTATACATTGCGATGCAGCTGCGTTTAGGGAGTTTTTAGGGACCTCTGTGATGTCAGCCGTGACGATATTGGTGTGCTCTGGTTGCTGGGAGTTGGTTGTCACCTGATTACTACGTCAGTTCGGTGCAAGGATGATGTAAGTATAAGATATTCGTCACTTTTGGTTATAGAATTTCCGAGAGAGAACACCGCCTGAGGCTATGAATTGTACCAGCAAGTCTGCCAACATAAAACATAAAAAGCCATATGAATGTAGCTTTTATTACACCTAATTGAACAGTATGATCTGCGATGAGTTACTGATTATTGATGAAAATAACACAAACATAACTGCGCGTTTCGCTAGGCACAGAAATATACGTCCAGATAGGAATATAGTACGTTTATATATATATATATCAATGTTGGCAATAGATTTGTCACGAAGGACAGAATTAAGCTTAATTCACCTTTATGCTAATTAAACATTGCTTTCCTACTCGACAGAATTGTCAGGATGTTAGATGAATATAAAAAACTGTTCAAATGAACATACTATATTGCCATAACCTCACTTTTCGTCCATTATACCCTCTGCCCTCCCACCCCTCCCCCGTCACCCTAAACCACAAATGTCATTGCAATGCAAAGGAGAATTGGTAAGAAAACAAACAAGAGATGAAATGCACACATTTATTCTAATTTTTTTAAAATCACAATGGACAAAACATTAATTTAAGATTAGTCCATATTGTCCACTCATTCGGGAAGATGAAAACTGCAGATTTGTTCTCACCACCATTGTATTTCTTACAGCCCTGTGCTTGGCATTTCTTTCTCCCTTGCGGTGGCATGATTGACTCTCGAATCCATTCAATTTAAATACACTAAATAATCAAAATCAAATAACAAAACAATCAACCACACCATGAGGAAAATCAATCAAAACAGAGCACAGACTGTGCATAGACTATTCCCGCCAGTCGGTTTGGTGTGAGCGTTGGGCGAGTGCCAACTACGGAACCATAGTACTAAAATTAATTCTTCTTTGGTTGGCAGAACATCTGGTACAAGTCCTTACCTCGACCCACGCGCTCCCTATGATCTGTCATCCCCCTGGTTCGGTGGGAGAATTCGCCGAAGGAGGTTCGCCAATTTTGGCGCTCGTTAGGGTTTTGTAAACTTAATATTAATAATAAATATTCCCTTGTATAAACTATAGAACAAGATTTTGATATTAGCATTGACGTGTGCGCGGATTGTGTTGGCGATTTGTTATAAAATCTTTGTTTTCCATAAGTTGTCGCATTTAATCGAAAAGCCATTGATTTTGACGAAAGTGTTATGTGAGGCATTGTGTGGACGATAATTACTGCTTCTTCTACCTGGGGAATAATACGGCCTGTGGGATCCATTGGTGAGTTTTAATAAAATTGTTCATATATTTCCTTTGGTTTTTGCATTTAATTAAAAAGTTGAACTGTAGTGTACTAGACGAAGATATTACGTTAGGCATTGTGTGGGGAAATACGCCTGGTAAAATAGGAATGGGTGGGCAAAATATAGGCAAAAATTGGGATTTACAAGAACACTTGGAAAAGAGATATGGCAGTGTTTTGTATTAAACGTATATATGTCTTATTTTGACTTTTCATTCAGTATATCTGTGAAGCGTTATTAAACAGTATGTTTATGGTTAGTGATTTCCAATTGAGATACAAGTATTTTGCAGGCAATATTGGAAAACATGAAGAAAATACCAAATTACCACAATGTTTTATAATGAAATTATATTGATTTAGTTTCTGGTTGTTTTTGCGCATGTCATTGTATTTGTGTATTTGTAGGTAACATTGAAAAAAAAAAAAAAAAAAAAAAAAAAAACCAAAGGACACAAAACCATTCCTTGCCATGTGGCGGGAAGGAAAGGGGGAGGGGAGGGCGCAGGGCCCCCTGTAAACAATAACATTATTGACCACAATGTTTTATAAGAATATTATAATGTGTTGTGTTTGTGGTTTTGATGGAAATTAATGCTTCTGCCAGCAGCTATTGCGGTGTTCTTTTAGTTGGGAAATGTGTTACACAATTACATTACTGCTTGTCGTCAGATTATGGGGGTGTTAATGTATTGATGCCAACCGGCGATCGTTTGTGAATAACATTTCTGTAAAAACAAATTAGCAGCTTCTGTGATGTTATCAACGACTTAGCTTATTTAAAGATTCCTATGCATATATATATTTTTTTCAATTTAAGATTATATTTTATATTTACGTATCGAATTCTGCAATTGGCCTTTGTAGTTCAATAACATACTCCGATTCAAATCGTAATTCATTTCATTTCATAATTACAAAACATTTCAACGAAATTTTGAATTGACACGTGCAGCTCAATGAATGATTTCGATCCAATGTATATTATTATGAAGTTAAAATAATTACGATGTGTATCGGAATCTGTAATTGATCTACATAGGCCAATTACAGATTTCGATACGGGAATTTTGAAATATAACTTTTAAGTTGCGAAATTTTTCGTTGCATCGGAATCTTTAATTGAGCAATGTAGGTCAATTACTGATTTCGATGCAATGTTAATTATTATGCAATAAAATATTACGATGTGTATCGGAATCTGTAATTGACCTACATAGGCCAATTACAGATTTCGATACGGAAATTTAGAAATAAAAAGTGAAATTGCCGTACTTTTCTATGCATAGGAATCTTTAATTGAGCTATGTAGGTCAATTACAGATTTTGATGCAATGATTATTGTTATGAAATGAAAATAATTACGATGAGTATCGGAATCAGTAATTGACCTAAATAGGCCAATTAGAGATTTCGATACGGAAATGTGAAAATATAACCTGAAATTTTGAAATATTTATATGCATCGGAATCTTTAATTGAGCAATGTAGGTCAATTGCAGATTTTGATGCACATTTCGTTTCGAAACTTTTTGTTTAATGCAACTTTGTTTCTTTGTGTTTCACCACCCAAAAACCACTCTTACCCAGGCTTTTCCCTTGAGCTTGCTAGAGGAGTATTTCCTGACGTCGTTGATGACGTCACGGAAGTCGCCATTTTGTTTAAGGGTAATGCTTCCCGCGGCTGCATCGGAATGTATAGCAGTCCCCTATTGTAGGTGAAGTGTACACCACATGCTGTGTTAACAGTAGCTAATTTATTACTAATCCATGTTCACTCTGCTGGCACCCCAGGCCCTATTGTAGGTGAAGTGTACACCACTTGCTGTGTTAACAATAGCTAATTTATTGGTAATGCAGGTTCACTCTGCTGGCACCCAGGGCCCTATTGTAGGTGAAATGTACACCACTTGCTGTGTTAACAGTGGCTAATATATAGGTAATGCAGGTTCACTCTGTTGGACCCTGGGCCCTGTTGTAGCTGAAGTGTAAACCACTTGCTGTGTTAACAATAGCTAATTTATAGGTAATGCAGGTTCACTCTGCTGGCAACCTGGGCCCTATTGTATGTGAGGTGTACACCACTTGCTGTGCTAACAATAGCTAATTTATTGGTAATGCAGGTTCACTCTGCTGGCACCCAGGGCCCTATTGTAGGTGAAGTGTACACCACTTGCTGTGTTAACAGTGGCTAATATATAGGTAATGCAGGTTCACTCTGTTGGACCCTGGGCCCTGTTGTAGCTGAAGTGTAAACCACTTGCTGTGTTAACAATAGGTAATTTATAGGTAATGCAGGTTCACTCTGCTGGCAACCTGGGCCCCATTGTATGTGAGGTGTACACCACTTGCTGTGTTAACAATAGCTAATTTATTGGTAATGCAGGTTCACTCTGTTGGCACCCTGGGCCCTATTGTAGGTGAAGTGTACACCACTTGCTGTGCTAACAATAGCTAATTTATTGGTAATACAGGTTCACTCTGTTGGCTCCTTGGGCCCTATTGTAGGTGAAGTGTACACCACTTGCTGTGCTAACAATAGCTAATTTATAGGTAATGCAGGTTCACTCTGCTGGCAACCTGGGCCCTGTTGTATGTGAGGTGTACACCACTTGCGTGTTAACAATAGCTAATTTATTAGTAATGCATGTTCACTCTGCTGGCAACCTGGGCCCTGTTGTATGTGAGGTGTACACCACTTGATGTGCTAACAATAGCTAATTTATTGGTAATACAGGTTCACTCTGCTGGCAACCTGGGCCCTATTGTATGTGAAGTGTACACCACTTGATGTGCTAACAATAGCTAATTTATTGGTAATGCAGGTACACTCTGTTGGCACCCTGGGCCCTATTGTAGGTGAAGTGTACACCATTTGCTGTGCTAACAATAGCTAATTTATTGGTAATACAGGTTCACTCTGCTGGCACCCTGGGCCCTATTGTATGTGAAGTGTACACCACTTGATGTGCTAACAATAGCTAATTTATTGGTAATACAGGTTCACTCTGTTGGCACCCTGGGCCCTATTGTAGGTGAAGTGTACACCACATGCTGTGCTAACAATAGCTAATTTATTGGTAATACAGGTTCACTCTGCTGGCAACCTGGGCCCTATTGTATGTGAAGTGTACACCACTTGATGTGCTAACAATAGCTAATTTATTGGTAATACAGGTTCACTCTGCTGGCAACCTGGGCCCTATTGTAGGTGAAGTGTACACCACATGCTGTGCTAACAATAGCTAATTTATTGGTAATGCAGGTTCACTCTGCTGGCACCCTGGGCCCTATTGTATGTGAAGTGTACACCACATGCTGTGCTAACAATAGCTAATTTATTGGTAATACAGGTTCACTCTGCTGGCAACCTGGGCCCTATTGTAGGTGAAGTGTACACCACATGCTGTGCTAACAATAGCTAATTTATTAGTAATGCATGTTCACTCTGCTGGCACCCTGGGCGCTATTGTATGTGAAGTGTACACCACTTGATGTGCTAACAATAGCTAATTTATTGGTAATACAGGTTCACTCTGCTGGCACCCTGGGCCCTATTGTATGTGAGGTGTACACCACATGCTGTGCTAACAATAGCTAATTTATTAGTAATGCATGTTCACTCTGCTGGCACCCTGGGCCCTATTGTATGTGAAGTGTACACCACTTGATGTGCTAACAATAGCTAATTTATTGGTAATACAGGTTCACTCTGCTGGCAACCTGGGCCCTATTGTAGGTGAAGTGTACACCACATGCGTGTTAACAATAGCTAATTTATTGGTAATGCAGGTTCACTCTGCTGGCACCCTGGGCCCTATTGTAGGTGAAGTGTACACCACATGCTGTGCTAACAATAGCTAATTTATTGGTAATGCAGGTACACTCTGCTGGCAACCTGGGCCCTATTGTATGTGAAGTGTACACCTCTTGATGTGCTAACAATAGCTAATTTATTGGTAATACAGGTTCACTCTGCTGGCAACCTGGGCCCTATTGTAGGTGAAGTGTACACCACATGCTGTGCTAACAATAGCTAATTTATTGGTAATGCAGGTTCACTCTGCTGGCACCCTGGGCCCTATTGTAGGTGAAGTGTACACCACTTGCATGTTAACAATAGCTAATTTATTGGTAATACAGGTTCATTCTGTTGGCACCCTGGGCCCTATTGTAGGTGAGGTGTACACCACTTGCGTGTTAACAATAGCTAATTTATTGGTAATACAGGTTCATTCTGTTGGCACCCTGGGCCCTATTGTAGGTGAAGTGTACACCACTTGCTGTGTTAACAATAGCTAATTTATTGGTAATGCAGGTACACTCTGCTGGCAACCTGGGCCCTATTGTACTTGAAGTGTACACGGTTCATTTATACATTGCGATGCAGCTGCGTTTAGGGAGTTTTTAGGGACCTCTGTGATGTCAGCCGTGACGATATTGGTGTGCTCTGGTTGCTGGGAGTTGGTTGTCACCTGATTACTATGTCAGTTCGGTGCAAGGATGATGTAAGTATAAGATATTCGTCACTTTTGGTTATAGAATTTCCGAGAGAGAACACCGCCTGAGGCTATGAATTGTACCAGCAAGTCTGCCAACATAAAACATAAAAAGCCATATGAATGTAGCTTTTATTACACCTAATTGAACAGTATGATCTGCGATGAGTTACTGATTATTGATGAAAATAACACAAACATAACTGCGCGTTTCGCTAGGCACAGAAATATACGTCCAGATAGGAATATAGTACGTTTATATATATATATATATATATCAATGTTGGCAATAGATTTGTCACGAAGGACAGAATTAAGCTTAATTCACCTTTATGCTAATTAAACATTGCTTTCCTACTCGACAGAATTGTCAGGATGTTAGATGAATATAAAAAACTGTTCAAATGAACATACTCTATTGCCATAACCTCACTTTTCGTCCATTATACCCTCTGCCCTCCCACCCCTCCCCCGTCACCCTAAACCACAAATTTCATTGCAATGCAAAGGAGAATTGGTAAGAAAACAAACAAGAGATGAAATGCACACATTTATTCTAATTTTTTTAAAATCACAATGGACAAAACATTAATTTAAGATTAGTCCATATTGTCCACTCATTCGGGAAGATGAAAACTGCAGTTTTGTTCTCACCACCATTGTATTTCTTACAGCCCTGTGCTTGGCATTTCTTTCTCCCTTGCGGTGGCATGATTGACTCTCGAATCCATTCAATTCAAATACACTAAATAATCAAAATCAAATAACAAAACAATCAACCACACCATGAGGAAAATCAATCAAAACAGAGCACAGACTGTGCATAGACTATTCCCGCCAGTCGGTTTGGTGTGAGCGTTGGGCGAGTGCCAACTACGGAACCATAGTACTAAAATTAATTCTTCTTTGGTTGGCAGAACATCTGGTACAAGTCCTTACCTCGACCCACGCGCTCCCTATGATCTGTCATCCCCCTGGTTCGGTGGGAGAATTCGCCGAAGGAGGTTCGCCAATTTTGGCGCTCGTTAGGGTTTTGTAAACTTAATATTAATAATAAATATTCCCTTGTATAAACTATAGAACAAGATTTTGATATTAGCATTGACGTGTGCGCGGATTGTGTTGGCGATTTGTTATAAAATCTTTGTTTTCCATAAGTTGTCGCATTTAATCGAAAAGCCATTGATTTTGACGAAAGTGTTATGTGAGGCATTGTGTGGACGATAATTACTGCTTCTTCTACCTGGGGAATAATACGGCCTGTGGGATCCATTGGTGAGTTTTAATAAAATTGTTCATATATTTCCTTTGGTTTTTGCATTTAATTAAAAAGTTGAACTGTAGTGTACTAGACGAAGATATTACGTTAGGCATTGTGTGGGGAAATACGCCTGGTAAAATAGGAATGGGTGGGCAAAATATAGGCAAAAATTGGGATTTACAAGAACACTTGGAAAAGTGATATGGCAGTGTTTTGTATTAAACGTATATATGTCTTATTTTGACTTTTCATTCAGTATATCTGTGAAGCGTTATTAAACAGTATGTTTATGGTTAGTGATTTCCAATTGAGATACAAGTATTTTGCAGGCAATATTGGAAAACATGAAGAAAATACCAAATTACCACAATGTTTTATAATGAAATTATATTGATTTAGTTTCTGGTTGTTTTTGCGCATGTCATTGTATTTGTAGGTAACATTGAAAAAAAAAAAAAAAAACGAAAGGACACAAAACCATTCCTTGCCATGTGGCGGGAAGGAAAGGGGGAGGGGAGGGCGCAGGGCCCCCTGTAAACAATAACATTATTGACCACAATGTTTTATAAGAATATTATAATGTGTTGTGTTTGTGGTTTTGATGGAAATTAATGCTTCTGCCAGCAGCTATTGCGGTGTTCTTTTAGTTGGGAAATGTGTTTCACAATTACATTACTGCTTGTCGTCAGATTATGGGGGTGTTAATGTATTGATGCCAACCGGCGATCGTTTGTGAATAACATTTCTGTAAAAACAAATTAGCAGCTTCTGTGATGTTATCAACGACTTAGCTTATTTAAAGATTCCTATGCATATATATATTTTTTTCAATTTAAGATTATATTTTATATTTACGTATCGAATTCTGCAATTGGCCTTTGTAGTTCAATAACATACTCCGATTCAAATCGTAATTCATTTCATTTCATAATTACAAAACATTTCAACGAAATTTTGAATTGACACGTGCAGCTCAATGAATGATTTCGATCCAATGTATATTATTATGAAGTTAAAATAATTACGATGTGTATCGGAATCTGTAATTGATCTACATAGGCCAATTACAGATTTCGATACGGAAATTTTGAAATATAACTTATAAGTTGCGAAATTTTTCGTTGCATCGGAATCTTTAATTGAGCAATGTAGGTCAATTACTGATTTCGATGCAATGTTAATTATTATGCAATAAAATATTACGATGTGTATCGGAATCTGTAATTGACCTACATAGGCCAATTACAGATTTCGATACGGAAATTTAGAAATAAAACCTGAAATTGCCATACTTTTCTATGCATAGGAATCTTTAATTGAGCTATGTAGGTCAATTACAGATTTTGATGCAATGATTATTGTTATGAAATGAAAATAACTACGATGAGTATCGGAATCAGTAATTGACCTAAATAGGCCAATTAGAGATTTCGATACGGAAATGTGAAAATATAACCTGAAATTTTGAAATATTTATATGCATCGGAATCTTTAATTGAGCAATGTAGGTCAATTGCAGATTTTGATGCACATTTCGTTTCGAAACTTTTTGTTTAATGCAACTTTGTTTCTTTGTGTTTCCCCACCCAAAAACCACTCTTACCCAGGCTTTTCCCTTGAGCTTGCTAGAGGAGTATTTCCTGACGTCGTTGATGACGTCACGGAAGTCGCCATTTTGTTTAAGGGTAATGCTTCCCGCGGCTGCATCGGAATGTATAGCAGTCCCCTATTGTAGGTGAAGTGTACACCACATGCTGTGTTAACAGTAGCTAATTTATTACTAATCCATGTTCACTCTGCTGGCACCCCAGGCCCTATTGTAGGTGAAGTGTACACCACTTGCTGTGTTAACAATAGCTAATTTATTGGTAATGCAGGTTCACTCTGCTGGCACCCAGGGCCCTATTGTAGGTGAAATGTACACCACTTGCTGTGTTAACAGTGGCTAATATATAGGTAATGCAGGTTCACTCTGTTGGACCCTGGGCCCTGTTGTAGCTGAAGTGTAAACCACTTGCTGTGTTAACAATAGCTAATTTATAGGTAATGCAGGTTCACTCTGCTGGCAACCTGGGCCCTATTGTATGTGAGGTGTACACCACTTGCTGTGCTAACAATAGCTAATTTATTGGTAATGCAGGTTCACTCTGCTGGCACCCAGGGCCCTATTGTAGGTGAAGTGTACACCACTTGCTGTGTTAACAGTGGCTAATATATAGGTAATGCAGGTTCACTCTGTTGGACCCTGGGCCCTGTTGTAGCTGAAGTGTAAACCACTTGCTGTGTTAACAATAGGTAATTTATAGGTAATGCAGGTTCACTCTGCTGGCAACCTGGGCCCCATTGTATGTGAGGTGTACACCACTTGCTGTGTTAACAATAGCTAATTTATTGGTAATGCAGGTTCACTCTGTTGGCACCCTGGGCCCTATTGTAGGTGAAGTGTACACCACTTGCTGTGCTAACAATAGCTAATTTATTGGTAATACAGGTTCACTCTGTTGGCTCCTTGGGCCCTATTGTAGGTGAAGTGTACACCACTTGCTGTGCTAACAATAGCTAATTTATAGGTAATGCAGGTTCACTCTGCTGGCAACCTGGGCCCTGTTGTATGTGAGGTGTACACCACTTGCGTGTTAACAATAGCTAATTTATTAGTAATGCATGTTCACTCTGCTGGCAACCTGGGCCCTGTTGTATGTGAGGTGTACACCACTTGATGTGCTAACAATAGCTAATTTATTGGTAATACAGGTTCACTCTGCTGGCAACCTGGGCCCTATTGTATGTGAAGTGTACACCACTTGATGTGCTAACAATAGCTAATTTATTGGTAATGCAGGTACACTCTGTTGGCACCCTGGGCCCTATTGTAGGTGAAGTGTACACCACTTGCTGTGCTAACGATAGCTAATTTATTGGTAATACAGGTTCACTCTGCTGGCACCCTGGGCCCTATTGTATGTGAAGTGTACACCACTTGATGTGCTAACAATAGCTAATTTATTGGTAATACAGGTTCACTCTGTTGGCACCCTGGGCCCTATTGTAGGTGAAGTGTACACCACATGCTGTGCTAACAATAGCTAATTTATTGGTAATACAGGTTCACTCTGCTGGCAACCTGGGCCCTATTGTATGTGAAGTGTACACCACTTGATGTGCTAACAATAGCTAATTTATTGGTAATACAGGTTCACTCTGCTGGCAACCTGGGCCCTATTGTAGGTGAAGTGTTCACCACATGCTGTGCTAACAATAGCTAATTTATTGGTAATGCAGGTTCACTCTGCTGGCACCCTGGGCCCTATTGTATGTGAAGTGTACACCACATGCTGTGCTAACAATAGCTAATTTATTGGTAATACAGGTTCACTCTGCTGGCAACCTGGGCCCTATTGTAGGTGAAGTGTACACCACATGCTGTGCTAACAATAGCTAATTTATTAGTAATGCATGTTCACTCTGCTGGCACCCTGGGCCCTATTGTATGTGAAGTGTACACCACTTGATGTGCTAACAATAGCTAATTTATTGGTAATACAGGTTCACTCTGCTGGCACCCTGGGCCCTATTGTATGTGAGGTGTACACCACATGCTGTGCTAACAATAGCTAATTTATTAGTAATGCATGTTCACTCTGCTGGCACCCTGGGCCCTATTGTATGTGAAGTGTACACCACTTGATGTGCTAACAATAGCTAATTTATTGGTAATACAGGTTCACTCTGCTGGCAACCTGGGCCCTATTGTAGGTGAAGTGTACACCACATGCGTGTTAACAATAGCTAATTTATTGGTAATGCAGGTTCACTCTGCTGGCACCCTGGGCCCTATTGTAGGTGAAGTGTACACCACATGCTGTGCTAACAATAGCTAATTTATTGGTAATGCAGGTACACTCTGCTGGCAACCTGGGCCCTATTGTATGTGAAGTGTACACCTCTTGATGTGCTAACAATAGCTAATTTATTGGTAATACAGGTTCACTCTGCTGGCAACCTGGGCCCTATTGTAGGTGAAGTGTACACCACATGCTGTGCTAACAATAGCTAATTTATTGGTAATGCAGGTTCACTCTGCTGGCACCCTGGGCCCTATTGTAGGTGAAGTGTACACCACTTGCATGTTAACAATAGCTAATTTATTGGTAATACAGGTTCATTCTGTTGGCACCCTGGGCCCTATTGTAGGTGAGGTGTACACCACTTGCGTGTTAACAATAGCTAATTTATTGGTAATACAGGTTCATTCTGTTGGCACCCTGGGCCCTATTGTAGGTGAAGTGTACACCACTTGCTGTGTTAACAATAGCTAATTTATTGGTAATGCAGGTACACTCTGCTGGCAACCTGGGCCCTATTGTACTTGAAGTGTACACGGTTCATTTATACATTGCGATGCAGCTGCGTTTAGGGAGTTTTTAGGGACCTCTGTGATGTCAGCCTTGACGATATTGGTGTGCTCTGGTTGCTGGGAGTTGGTTGTCACCTGATTACTATGTCAGTTCGGTGCAAGGATGATGTAAGTATAAGATATTCGTCACTTTTGGTTATAGAATTTCCGAGAGAGAACACCGCCTGAGGCTATGAATTGTACCAGCAAGTCTGCCAACATAAAACATAAAAAGCCATATGAATGTAGCTTTTATTACACCTAATTGAACAGTATGATCTGCGATGAGTTACTGATTATTGATGAAAATAACACAAACATAACTGCGCGTTTCGCTAGGCACAGAAATATACGTCCAGATAGGAATATAGTACGTTTATATATATATATATATATCAATGTTGGCAATAGATTTGTCACGAAGGACAGAATTAAGCTTAATTCACCTTTATGCTAATTAAACATTGCTTTCCTACTCGACAGAATTGTCAGGATGTTAGATGAATATAAAAAACTGTTCAAATGAACATACTATATTGCCATAACCTCACTTTTCGTCCATTATACCCTCTGCCCTCCCACCCCTCCCCCGTCACCCTAAACCACAAATTTCATTGCAATGCAAAGGAGAATTGGTAAGAAAACAAACAAGAGATGAAATGCACACATTTATTCTAATTTTTTTAAAATCACAATGGACAAAACATTAATTTAAGATTAGTCCATATTGTCCACTCATTCGGGAAGATGAAAACTGCAGTTTTGTTCTCACCACCATTGTATTTCTTACAGCCCTGTGCTTGGCATTTCTTTCTCCCTTGCGGTGGCATGATTGACTCTCGAATCCATTCAATTCAAATACACTAAATAATCAAAATCAAATAACAAAACAATCAACCACACCATGAGGAAAATCAATCAAAACAGAGCACAGACTGTGCATAGACTATTCCCGCCAGTCGGTTTGGTGTGAGCGTTGGGTGAGTGCCAACTACGGAACCATAGTACTAAAATTAATTCTTCTTTGGTTGGCAGAACATCTGGTACAAGTCCTTACCTCGACCCACGCGCTCCCTATGATCTGTCATCCCCCTGGTTCGGTGGGAGAATTCGCCAAAGGAGGTTCGCCAATTTTGGCGCTCGTTAGGGTTTTGTAAACTTAATATTAATAATAAATATTCCCTTGTATAAACTATAGAACAAGATTTTGATATTAGCATTGACGTGTGCGCGGATTGTGTTGGCGATTTGTTACAAAATCTTTGTTTTCCATAAGTTGTCGCATTTAATCGAAAAGCCATTGATTTTGACGAAAGTGTTATGTGAGGCATTGTGTGGACGATAATTACTGCTTCTTCTACCTGGGGAATAATACGGCCTGTGGGATCCATTGGTGAGTTTTAATAAAATTGTTCATATATTTCCTTTGGTTTTTGCATTTAATTAAAAAGTTGAACTGTAGTGTACTAGACGAAGATATTACGTTAGGCATTGTGTGGGGAAATACGCCTGGTAAAATAGGAATGGGTGGGCAAAATATAGGCAAAAATTGGGATTTACAAGAACACTTGGAAAAGAGATATGGCAGTGTTTTGTATTAAACGTATATATGTCTTATTTTGACTTTTCATTCAGTATATCTGTGAAGCGTTATTAAACAGTATGTTTATGGTTAGTGATTTCCAATTGAGATACAAGTATTTTGCAGGCAATATTGGAAAACATGAAGAAAATACCAAATTACCACAATGTTTTATAATGAAATTATATTGATTTAGTTTCTGGTTGTTTTTGCGCATGTCATTGTATTTGTAGGTAACATTGAAAAAAAAAAAAAAACGAAAGGACACAAAACCATTCCTTGCCATGTGGCGGGAAGGAAAGGGGGAGGGGAGGGCGCAGGGCCCCCTGTAAACAATAACATTATTGACCACAATGTTTTATAAGAATATTATAATGTGTTGTGTTTGTGGTTTTGATGGAAATTAATGCTTCTGCCAGCAGCTATTGCGGTGTTCTTTTAGTTGGGAAATGTGTTTCACAATTACATTACTGCTTGTCGTCAGATTATGGGGGTGTTAATGTATTGATGCCAACCGGCGATCGTTTGTGAATAACATTTCTGTAAAAACAAATTAGCAGCTTCTGTGATGTTATCAACGACTTAGCTTATTTAAAGATTCCTATGCATATATATATTTTTTTCAATTTAAGATTATATTTTATATTTACGTATCGAATTCTGCAATTGGCCTTTGTAGTTCAATAACATACTCCGATTCAAATCGTAATTCATTTCATTTCATAATTACAAAACATTTCAACGAAATTTTGAATTGACACGTGCAGCTCAATGAATGATTTCGATCCAATGTATATTATTATGAAGTTAAAATAATTACGATGTGTATCGGAATCTGTAATTGATCTACATAGGCCAATTACAGATTTCGATACGGAAATTTTGAAATATAACTTATAAGTTGCGAAATTTTTCGTTGCATCGGAATCTTTAATTGAGCAATGTAGGTCAATTACTGATTTCGATGCAATGTTAATTATTATGCAATAAAATATTACGATGTGTATCGGAATCTGTAATTGACCTACATAGGCCAATTACAGATTTCGATACGGAAATTTAGAAATAAAACCTGAAATTGCCATACTTTTCTATGCATAGGAATCTTTAATTGAGCTATGTAGGTCAATTACAGATTTTGATGCAATGATTATTGTTATGAAATGAAAATAATTACGATGAGTATCGGAATCAGTAATTGACCTAAATAGGCCAATTAGAGATTTCGATACGGAAATGTGAAAATATAACCTGAAATTTTGAAATATTTATATGCATCGGAATCTTTAATTGAGCAATGTAGGTCAATTGCAGATTTTGATGCACATTTCGTTTCGAAACTTTTTGTTTAATGCAACTTTGTTTCTTTGTGTTTCCCCACCCAAAAACCACTCTTACCCAGGCTTTTCCCTTGAGCTTGCTAGAGGAGTATTTCCTGACGTCGTTGATGACGTCACGGAAGTCGCCATTTTGTTTAAGGGTAATGCTTCCCGCGGCTGCATCGGAATGTATAGCAGTCCCCTATTGTAGGTGAAGTGTACACCACATGCTGTGTTAACAGTAGCTAATTTATTACTAATCCATGTTCACTCTGCTGGCACCCCAGGCCCTATTGTAGGTGAAGTGTACACCACTTGCTGTGTTAACAATAGCTAATTTATTGGTAATGCAGGTTCACTCTGCTGGCACCCAGGGCCCTATTGTAGGTGAAATGTACACCACTTGCTGTGTTAACAGTGGCTAATATATAGGTAATGCAGGTTCACTCTGTTGGACCCTGGGCCCTGTTGTAGCTGAAGTGTAAACCACTTGCTGTGTTAACAATAGCTAATTTATAGGTAATGCAGGTTCACTCTGCTGGCAACCTGGGCCCTATTGTATGTGAGGTGTACACCACTTGCTGTGCTAACAATAGCTAATTTATTGGTAATGCAGGTTCACTCTGCTGGCACCCAGGGCCCTATTGTAGGTGAAGTGTACACCACTTGCTGTGTTAACAGTGGCTAATATATAGGTAATGCAGGTTCACTCTGTTGGACCCTGGGCCCTGTTGTAGCTGAAGTGTAAACCACTTGCTGTGTTAACAATAGGTAATTTATAGGTAATGCAGGTTCACTCTGCTGGCAACCTGGGCCCCATTGTATGTGAGGTGTACACCACTTGCTGTGTTAACAATAGCTAATTTATTGGTAATGCAGGTTCACTCTGTTGGCACCCTGGGCCCTATTGTAGGTGAAGTGTACACCACTTGCTGTGCTAACAATAGCTAATTTATTGGTAATACAGGTTCACTCTGTTGGCTCCTTGGGCCCTATTGTAGGTGAAGTGTACACCACTTGCTGTGCTAACAATAGCTAATTTATAGGTAATGCAGGTTCACTCTGCTGGCAACCTGGGCCCTGTTGTATGTGAGGTGTACACCACTTGCGTGTTAACAATAGCTAATTTATTAGTAATGCATGTTCACTCTGCTGGCAACCTGGGCCCTGTTGTATGTGAGGTGTACACCACTTGATGTGCTAACAATAGCTAATTTATTGGTAATACAGGTTCACTCTGCTGGCAACCTGGGCCCTATTGTATGTGAAGTGTACACCACTTGATGTGCTAACAATAGCTAATTTATTGGTAATGCAGGTACACTCTGTTGGCACCCTGGGCCCTATTGTAGGTGAAGTGTACACCACTTGCTGTGCTAACGATAGCTAATTTATTGGTAATACAGGTTCACTCTGCTGGCACACTGGGCCCTATTGTATGTGAAGTGTACACCACTTGATGTGCTAACAATAGCTAATTTATTGGTAATACAGGATCACTCTGTTGGCACCCTGGGCCCTATTGTAGGTGAAGTGTACACCACATGCTGTGCTAACAATAGCTAATTTATTGGTAATACAGGTTCACTCTGCTGGCAACCTGGGCCCTATTGTATGTGAAGTGTACACCACTTGATGTGCTAACAATAGCTAATTTATTGGTAATACAGGTTCACTCTGCTGGCAACCTGGGCCCTATTGTAGGTGAAGTGTACACCACATGCTGTGCTAACAATAGCTAATTTATTGGTAATGCAGGTTCACTCTGCTGGCACCCTGGGCCCTATTGTATGTGAAGTGTACACCACATGCTGTGCTAACAATAGCTAATGTATTGGTAATACAGGTTCACTCTGCTGGCAACCTGGGCCCTATTGTAGGTGAAGTGTACACCACATGCTGTGCTAACAATAGCTAATTTATTAGTAATGCATGTTCACTCTGCTGGCACCCTGAGTCCTATTGTATGTGAAGTGTACACCACTTGATGTGCTAACAATAGCTAATTTATTGGTAATACAGGTTCACTCTGCTGGCACCCTGGGCCCTATTGTATGTGAGGTGTACACCACATGCTGTGCTAACAATAGCTAATTTATTAGTAATGCATGTTCACTCTGCTGGCACCCTGGGCCCTATTGTATGTGAAGTGTACACCACTTGATGTACTAACAATAGCTAATTTATTGGTAATACAGGTTCACTCTGCTGGCAACCTGGGCCCTATTGTAGGTGAAGTGTACACCACATGCGTGTTAACAATAGCTAATTTATTGGTAATGCAGGTTCACTCTGCTGGCACCCTGGGCCCTATTGTAGGTGAAGTGTACACCACATGCTGTGCTAACAATAGCTAATTTATTGGTAATGCAGGTACACTCTGCTGGCAACCTGGGCCCTATTGTATGTGAAGTGTACACCACTTGATGTGCTAACAATAGCTAATTTATTGGTAATACAGGTTCAATCTGCTGGCAACCTGGGCCCTATTGTAGGTGAAGTGTACACCACATGCTGTGCTAACAATAGCTAATTTATTGGTAATGCAGGTTCACTCTGCTGGCACCCTGGGCCCTATTGTAGGTGAAGTGTACACCACTTGCATGTTAACAATAGCTAATTTATTGGTAATACAGGTTCATTCTGTTGGCACCCTGGGCCCTATTGTAGGTGAGGTGTACACCACTTGCGTGTTAACAATAGCTAATTTATTGGTAATACAGGTTCATTCTGTTGGCACCCTGGGCCCTATTGTAGGTGAAGTGTACACCACTTGCTGTGTTAACAATAGCTAATTTATTGGTAATGCAGGTACACTCTGCTGGCAACCTGGGCCCTATTGTATGTGAGGTGTACACCCCTTGCTGTGTTAACAATAGCTAATTTATTGGTAATGCAGGTACACTCTGCTGGCAACCTGGGCCCTATTGTATGTGAGGTGTACACCCCTTGCTGTGTTAACAATAGCTAATTTATTGGTAATGCAGGTACACTCTGCTGGCAACCTGGGCCCTATTGTATGTGAGGTGTACACCCCTTGCTGTGTTAACAATAGCTAATTTATTGGTAATACAGGTTCACTCTGCTGGCACCCTGGGCCCTATTGTATATGAGGTGTACACCACTTGCTGTGCTAACAATAGCTTATTTATTGGTAATGCATGTTCTCTCTGCTGGCACCCTGGGCCCTATTGTATGTGAGGTGTACACCACTTGCTGTGCTAACAATAGCTAATTTATTGGTAATACAGGTTCACTCTGCTGGCACCCTGGGCCCTATTGTAGGTGAAGTGTACACCACTTGATGTGCTAACAATAGCTAATTTATTGGTTATGCAGGTACACTCTGCTGGCAACCTGGGCCCTATTGTAGGTGAAGTGTACACCACTTGATGTGCTAACAATAGCTAATTTATTGGTTATGCAGGTACACTCTGCTGGCAACCTGGGCCCTATTGTAGGTGAAGTGTACACCACTTGATGTGCTAACAATAGCTAATTTATTGGTTATGCAGGTACACTCTGCTGGCAACCTGGGCCCTATTGTATGTGAAGTGTACACCACTTGATGTGCTAACAATAGCTAATTTATTGGTTATGCAGGTACACTCTGCTGGCAACCTGGGCCCTATTGTAGGTGAAGTGTACACCACTTGCTGTGCTAACAATAGCTAATTTATTAGTAATGCATGTTCACTCTGCTGGCAACCTGGGCCCTGTTGTATGTGAGGTGTACACCACTTGCGTGTTAACAATAGCTAATTTATTAGTAATGCATGTTCACTCTGCTGGCAACCTGGGCCCTGTTGTATGTGAGGTGTACACCACTTGCGTGTTAACAATAGCTAATTTATTGGTTATGCAGGTACACTCTGCTGGCAACCTGGGCCCTATTGTATGTGAGGTGTACACCCCTTGCTGTGTTAACAATAGCTAATTTATTGGTAATGCAGGTACACTCTGCTGGCACCCTGGGCCCTGTTGTATATGAGGTGTTCACCACTTGCAGTGTTAACAATAGCTTATTTATTGGTAATGCATGTTCTCTCTCCTGACACCCTGGGCCCTATTGTAGGTGAAGTGTAAACCACTTGCTGTGTTAACAGTAGCTAATTTATTGGCAATGCAGGTTCACTCTGTTGGCACACTGGGCCCTATTGTAGGTGAAGTGTACACCACATGCTGTGCTAACATTAGCTAATTTATTGGTAATGAAGGTTCATTCTGCTGGCACCCAGGGCCCTATTGTAGATGAAGTGCACACCACTTGCTGTGTTAACAGTAGCTAATTTATTGGTAATGCGGGTTCACTCTGCTGGCACCCTGGGCCCTATTGTATGTGAGGTGTACACCACATGCTGTGCTAACAATAGCTAATTTATTGGTAATGCATGTTCACTCTGCTGGCACCCTGGGCCATATTGTAGGTGAAGTGTAAACCCCCTTGCTGTGCTAACAGTAACTTATTTATTGGTAATGCAGGATCACTCTGTTGGCACCCTGGGCCATATTGTAGGTGAAGTGTACACCACTTGGTGTGCTAACAGTAGGTAATTTATTGGTAATGCAGGTGCACTCTGCTGGCACCCTGGGCCCTATTGTAGGTGAAGTGTACACCACTTGGTGTGCTAACAGTTGCTAATTTATTGGTAATGCAGGTTCACTCTGCTGGCACACGGGGCCATATTGTAGGTGAAGTGTAAACCACTTGCTGTGCTAACAGTCGCTAATTTATTGGTAATGCAGGTTCACTCTGCTGGCACCCTGGGCACTATTGTAGGTGAAGTTTAAACCACTTGCTGTGTTAACAATAGCTAATTTATTAGTAATGCATGTTCACTCTGCTGTCAACCTGGGCCCTGTTGTATGTGAGGTGTACACCCCTTGCTGTTAACAATAGCTAATTTATTGGTAATGCAGGTTCACTCTGTTGGCTCCCTGGGCCCTATTGTAGGTGAAGTGTACACCACTTGCTGTGTTAACAGTAGCTAATTTATTAGTAATGCATGTTCACTCTGCTGGCACCCAGGGCCCTATGGTATGTGAGGTGTACACCACTTGCTGTGTTAACAATAGCTAATTTATTGGTAATGCAGGTTCACTCTTCTGGCACCCTGGGCCCTATTGTATGTGAGGTGTACACCACTTGCTGTGCTAACAATAGCTAATTTATTGGTAATGCAGGTTCACTCTGTTAGCACCCTGGGCCCTGTCGTAGGTGAAGTGTACACCACTTGCTGTGCTAACAATAGGTAATTTATAGGTAATGCAGGTTCACTCTGATAGCACCCTGGGCCCTGTTGTATGTGAAGTGTAAACCACATGTTGTGCTAACAATAGCTAATTTATTGGTAATGCAGGTTCACTCTGCAGGCACCCTGGGCCCTATTGTAAGTGAAGTCCTCAACACATGCTTTGCTAAGTGTAGGGTATTTATTGGGAATGCATGTTACCTCTTCTGACATAGTCGTGAGTGTTTGACACACAGCCTCAATGATAACTGTATGGAACAAAAATCCAGCCTTCTGGGTAGATTATTGGCTGAGGAATAACCCACCAACCAAGGGAAGATGATTAAGAAAAGGAAGTGGGTTTCGGACTGGAAAAGAAGGATAGAGAAATAGGATGAGAGTTCCACAAAAGTTATAAATTTAACCTTTAATGCACTTAGAGGCGGTTTCCACTGAAAATCCGTTCTCTGATACCTAAAATGGGTAAGAGCTTAGTCAAGCTGACGGGAAATACAGCTAGGACTTGGGCGGTTTGCAAGAGAGCGGCCTTAGTATATTCCCTCTCAAGCAGGCATAAGACTACTATGGGGAAGGGTGTTGGTCTGGCAAGACTGAGAGTAACAGATTTATTTTATGTCTTTTCAAAGAAATTCGTTTTTGCAAAGTAATTCGAAGAATGCCAATAATTGGAATCAAGTTTGGTATTTCCAGTTTTTGAAGTTATAGAGTTCCTGAAAAAGCGACCAAGTGCTTCCAGGAAGGATAGTGATAAAAAATTATACCTTGGAAAGTAATTTTGGTAAGTGAACCAATGGTTGCATTTGGAAATGGCTAAGCCTTTACTCAGCGAGAGGCCGGCTAAAAGTTTAGACAAAGAAAAACACTTATCTTTTGGAAAACTGACCATAAGTTTTCGGAGAGGATCTCCACAAGCAGGTAGCTGGCGTAGCGAGCTTTACTTGCCTTACTGACCAGTTAGAATTAGCTATTAAAGCTAAGAGAAACTTTAACGAGATTACTACTAAGAGTTCTTGCTCAAATGCAACGAGTGGTGAAAGCCCTATCAATAGATTTAATAGCATCGAGTAGGGAGAGCCAAGGAGGACAGGATCTTGCCTAACCGTTGCACTAGAAAAAATGAAAAGGCAAAAAGAAACGCTTGATTTATTTAACAATTCAAAAGAAGTTAATAACTTTAATAAATATATTTTCAATTTGGTTAACAATTTTGGGGTCACAGACCTCAGAAAACATTAAACGTTTGCTCCAGTCAATTGACAATTTATTAGGTTTCAAACCTTATATATGTTCTAAAATCTTTATAAGATTTTAAAAGACAACTGAAGTAATTAAAGTTTAAACATTAAATTGAGTACAAGGAGTGTACTATAAGAAATTTCTGAGAGAATATTCTAGAGAGAGTGACAACTTCGAAAATAACAATAAAAAAAACATGAAGAATAAGATAGAAGTTCCTACAACTTCTTATATTTGCGCAGAATTACTTTATAACAATTATACAAAAGAGAGCAGGTCACTTACGGTGAAACCTGAAGAGAAAAGTCAAAAAGAAGGTTCTTGACTTCCTATGTTTAAGTAGGAATCACGAGCCAAATGGGGCAGTTTCCATTTCGTGAGACCCAGAAATAACTCACTCAAGAGTTGAAAGTATTGTTTTCCCTGCTTATAGGGAAGAAACAATGTAAGCTTAAACCGTGTATAAAACACGTAGTTATACAGAGGTTAATTAAAGATAAACAAGAAAAAATGGAAGGGCACTTCGTTATAATGACACCTTATAGAAAAGTTACAATTTTATTAATATGGTTTGTTAGTAGAAGGTTGAGGAAAGATCATTGGGATTTTGGATCAATGTTTATGGCCTTATTTAATGTAAACGGACGATCGCGACGCGGTAGAAAAGTGGGACAAGCACTGGTTATCACTATAGTCTTTTAAATAGATGAAAAGTTCACTGTAGAGACACGAAAGTTTATGGGAAAGAAAGTTATTGCAATGATGAAAAGAACTGGTTGCACTAGGTAGGCGAGAGTCTATTTCTTGAGAAAGTTGTGAATTACAATTAAATGCGCCATAGAACATTCCAACGGTGGAAGAAAGTTCGCTATTGCAGTAATTTATAAGGAAGATTCCTCATTTTAAATAATATTCTCACAAGTGAGTGAAAAATACCTGACGGCAAGACTTGCAGATAGAGTACAGGATCTGGAAGGTTCCAGAACGATCTTAATAGAAAAATGGGGCCAAAGTTAATCCAGCGGAGGAACTTGCTTTGTAATTTATAGACAGCGGGTATTGGATAATATCCCACGTGGTGAGATGATTTCTCATTTAAATAGCTTAAGAAAAGCTCCTTTCTAGTAAGGTTGGCTTATACAAACAAAAGCTCAACATGGCAAATCCCGCGAAGAATGATTTTTGCCCAAAAATAAGTAATCTCACGCTGTCTATAAAATATTGTTAAAAACATGTAGAAGTTAAAACCATGAAGATGAGGTTAAAACTTGAAGTAGGTACTTATCTTTGTTTCATGTCGAAGGTGAAGTTTCCTTTGACGGATGCCTAATGTGCCATCATGGCGTAGAGCGTAGAGCGTGTCTCTTGGTTTGAGGAGACTGGCTCGGGTTGAGCCTTGACTGACCGAGTCAACTGCCGACTTAGAAGTGAGACCTGCTCAGCGAAGCACAGAGGGTCCTAGGAAGGGAAAAGAGTGGGGGTAGGAGACAAAAGGTATACATATCTGCATAACCAACTTAAGAAAATTAAATTCTCTTGAGGAGATGGTCTTCATAGAGTTGATAGCATGCGAAAATAGCACAGCATGGTGAGTGAAAAAGTAAACGACGTCCTCTTGCTCATGGAGATAATAGCTGGCGATGGTACCGAGATCTGGTGGCCAGATGGAAAAAGAAGTCCTCTTGCAACAGGAAAAATTGAAGAGCTTCAGAGATTCGCTGCTAGATGACGCTAGGTGGGTCATGGAAGATATATATCTAGAACAGACTCACAAAAGATATAAGCTAAGTGATGACCACAGAGAAAATAGAAGATCACTGTTGGTGTTTGACTAAGAGGAAGGAATGAACATGCAAAGAGCATTAAACTTTATATTCTCTCGTACCGTGTATTCCAAGAATACACCATACTGGGAGGGAAAACACCAACAGAGAACAAATAAGCAATTAAACATTTAAAAATAATAAAGCAATTGAAGAGAAGTGGTCTTGTGATCTGACCATTAGTGATCAAGATTCTAGCCACCCTGACTCTCCCATCTCTTCCAGGATAACACTCGGTCACTCTACCAGAGATCCATACTAAGGGGGGAGAAACTTCCCTAATCAGGACCAAGTCCCCCACTTTAATGTCGGGACTAGAAAGAAACCACTTCTGTCTCCGTTGCAAGGAAGTTAAATATTCCAAGTTCCACCTCTTCCAAAAAGAATTACGGAGGGCTTCAAGTTTACGCCAAACGATAGGTAGATTAGAATCCCTGTAAGAATTGGGAAGAGGAGGAGGAGCAGAAAGAGAAGTGCCGATAAGGAAATGACCAGGTGTAAGTGGAAGCAGGTCATCAGGGTCATTGGAAAGAAGAGTTAAAGGGCGAGAGTTTACTACACCCTCAATCAGAACGGATAGTGAATTGAATTCTTCATAAGTCAGAATGCGATTCCCTAAGACTTTTCTTAAATGACGTTTAGTGAGCTTTACGCAAGATTCCCACCTACCACCGTGATGAGGAGCGTAGGGAGGTATAAAGCGCCATTTGAAACCCTTTGAGTAGGAAAAATTAGAAATTTGTTCCATGGCAGGAGAGGAAGTGAGAGCTTTCTTCCACAGGGAAGCTGCACCCTGAAAGGTGGAAGCGTTATCAGAGAACATCTCTGAAGGAACACCACGCCTAGCGGTGAAGCGAGAGACGGCTGATAAAAAGTAAGAAGTAGAAGCATTCGTTACTAGTTCCAAGTGGATTGCGCCAGTAACCATGCAAACAAAGAGAGAAACATAAAGCTTACCAAACAATTTGCGTTTAGCTTCAGGAGAATTTCGTTGATATTGGAACGGACCCATATAATCCACACCAGTTAAAGCAAATGGGCGTATAGGAGAAGAGCGAAAAGAGGGCAGATCGCTCATTAATTGAGTATTGATTTTAGGTTTCGCTTTAAAGCAAGGAATGCACTTATGAATTACAGAAGATACTTCATGAATTCCGTTTATGATCCAGTACTTTTCCCTTAAGAGGCAAAGCAGAGTGCGTGTGCCAACATGCAAATTGCGATAATGAAAGTCACGTATAATTAAGGAAGTTACGTGATGTTTAGAAGGCAAAATAACGGGATGCTTTTTGTCCTCAGAGAGCAAAGATTGCGAGAGCCTTCCACCTACCCTGAGTAACCCATGGTCATCAAGGAACGGAGCTAAAGCACGTAGACGACTGGATTTGGGAAGATCCCTTTTAGAAGAAAGTAAAGACAATTCAGAAGAAAAGGCTTCTTGCTGTGTCAGTTGTAAAACCTTAATGGTAGCGAGATTTGATTCATGATTGGTAAGGTGTGGTTTGGGGAGAAGAGGTTGGTCAACCACAAGATATTTCCATCTAAGGAGATAGGCGACAATTCGTATTAATTTATGAAAAGAAGAATAGCGGGACAACAAGGGAGGAGAATCGTTGGAAACAAGACATGAAGCAATAGATAGAGGTACTTTAGCGTCAGGCAAGTTGGAGTTTGTAGCTGGAGGTTTAGAAGGCCATGAAGAAGAATCTTCGAGTAACCACGAGGGACCATGCCAGTACAACTGGGAAGCTGCCAATTGAGAGGGTAAACAACATCGAGAAATAATATCGGCTGGATTATCAGCACTGGGCACATGCCTCCATTGACATCCAGAAGAAAGAGTTTGAATTTTGGAAACTCTGTTTGCAACAAAAGTTTGCCAGTGAGAGGGGTTCTTGGCGATCCAAGAAAGGGTGATCATGGAATCGCTCCAGAGATAGATTTGCGAGAATTCGACTTTTAATACTTCCCGTAATTTCTTAACAAGTTCTGCAGCCATGAGTGCAGCGCACAATTCAAGCCTAGGCAAAGTGATAGTTTTAAGAGGAGCGACCTTCGATTTGGCACAAACAAGGTTGGAAACTGAAGATCCATAGAATGAACCGTGATAAACTAAATATGCGCAGCAACTGTAAGCTTTTTCGGAACTGTCCGCGAACACATGAAGGAAGAAGGATGCATTAGAATGAGCGTTAATTAAATTCCTAGGAATTTCAATGAGAGAAAGATCCAGCAAATTGCTGCGAAACGAGAGCCAACGATTAAGAAAAGAACGAGGGACAATGTCATCACATTCACATTTGAGCGACCACAGCTCTTGCATGAAGAGTTTGGCTATAACGATAACTGGGGCAAGGAATTGAAGTGGATCAAAAATTTTTGCAATTTCAGAGAGAATTTGTCTTTTTGTATTAGGAAGCTCTTCTGCGAGCGAAACTTTGTAGATGAGAGTGTCAGTGCTAGTGCACCAATGAACTCCTAGAGTTTTTATGGATTCGGAGTTTCCACAAATTTCGACAGAAGAAGGATCTACGTCTTCGATGGGAAACTGGGCGAGAAACTCAGGGGAGTTGGAATTCCACTTATGAAGTGGGAAACCTCCATTCCTTAGCAATGCCTGAAGTTCTAAAGACACAAAAGAAGCTTCCTCCAAAGTGGGGAAGGACTGCAAATAATCGTCAACATAGAATGACGTAGTTAGTGCTTCAGAGGCTTTGGAATTAAATAAATGACCATCTTGTGAGGCTAGCAAGTGTAGGGATCGGATAGCAAGGAAAGCAGAGGGTTTTAAGCCATAAGTAACCGTTTTTAAGCGAAATACCTTAATAGGCTTGCTGATTTCATCACGCCACAAGATTCTTTGGAGATCTCGTTGTTCCGGTTGAATTAACACTTGACGGTACATCTGTTTTATATCAGCTATGACAGCTATGGGAAATAATCGAAAGTTTAAGAGTATAGCAGATAGATCTGACTGAATAGCAGGACCAGAGTAAAGAGTGTCGTTAAGGCTGTTGCCATTAACGTCGGGTGATGAACCATTGAAAACAACTCGGATTTTATCTTTTACAAGAGGGTTTTTCCACACGGGATGATGATTTAAATAAACCGTTTCAATTGGAGGGTGCAATTCATCATCAGATTTGTTAACAACTTCTATATGATCTAAGCTTTCATACTCATCCATGAAATCAGTGTACTGCTGTTTAACAAGAGGTTCTTTCTTGAATTTGCTCTCGATAGCAAAGAGAGCTTTTCGAGCTTTGGACTGAGAGTTAAGAAGTTTGGGAGGATTATGTAATCTTGGCATTTGAACAACGAACCGGCCATCTGAAGAACGAGTGGTGGTGTCCAAAAAAAGTTGCTCACAGAATTCATTTTCTGAAGAGGTTACATTGGGAGAATCAACGCTATCAAGCCTCCAGAACTGTTCCAGGTCAGTATTGGAGAAGTAACATTGCGATGCGGGTTGGGGAGAATAATGGGGAAGTTGACCTGTGACGATCCATCCAAAATTAGTGTCTCTGGCGACCACGTTTGAGGGTAACTTGCGAACCTGTTTACGAAGGCAATTCCAGAAAACATTGGCACTAAAGAGTATGTCAATAGGATTTTGCATGTTGAACAAAGGATCAGCTAGCCTTAAATGCGAGGGAATGATTAACCCTGAAATATCTACAGAGTGACTTGGAGTGTCTTCTCCAATGCTATTAAGAATTAGGCAATTAAGTTTAAAAAAGTTGTTTCTATGACAAATATCTCTTATAGTTAGCTCCGAGAATTGTAAAGCTTGAGATTTTGAGCTGTTGATGCCCGACACGTTGATAGAAGTGGGGTTTACAGGTAGGCCTAGTTTTCTAATCAAGGAATTAGACACACAATCATGAGTTGCCGCTGAATCTAGAAGACCGCGTGCACGGACCCAGTTGCCAAAGTTATCCTGAACTTCGATTTGGACAGTAGACAACAATACTTGAGCACTGCGAATGGACTTGGCATTTTGAATATACGATGAAGCATTAGAACTGTTAGCACTATCATTTTTCGGAGAAGTAGATGCTGTCGATGACCTTGCCTGATCATGACGATGTAGCAAAGTGTGATGAGCCTTTTCACAATGGTAGCAAAGTCTTGTGGACTTGCAATTAGAAGCAGAATGAGTAGGCGCTAGGCAATTGAAGCAATGTTTGTTCTGGGAAACTAATTTTCTTCTGTCGTCGACTGACATTTCTTTAAAGGATTTACAGAGGTATAGGGCATGGGGATGTTTACGAAGTATGCACTTTAAAGGTTCGTTTAAACTCATACGGGGTTCGCTTTGAGTGTTTAAAACCATAGAGCTAGCAACACGACGTTCACTAGACCTAGTTGGGTAACCAGTGGAGTTTGATTTAAATTTAGATGAGCTGGACCCGGGTTTGTGGGTATTAGACGCTAAGCGTTCGCTTTTAGGTTTGATGGACATTAATTCAAACTTAGAACTAGGAGATGAGGGTTCACTTTGATTAGCTAGAGCGGTTAAGAGTTGGCATCTAGCGTTTATGAAAGTGACTAAATGCTCGTAAGAGTAGTCGTCTTCTTTAGAAAGTTCAATTTCCCAAGCTTTGAGGGTAGCAGCATCAACTTTAGAAACCACTAAATGTATTTGAAAGTATCCCAATGTTCAGTAGGTTGATCTAATTGGGACAAAGCCTTAACGTGAAGTTGTGTAGTATCAACTAGAGTACGCAACCTAGTGACGTCATTGTGCTGTGACGCAGGTAGGTTGAATAGAGCCTTCATATGGCGTTGAATACGTAACCGTAAATTTCCATATCTTTCTTTTAATAAGTTAAAGGCAATGGGGTAATTTTCGGCATGTAGAGGAAGTGCATCGACTAACTGCAAAGCTTGACCTCGGAGGATAGATCTCAAGTAATGAAACTTGTAAATGACTTGAATGTCTTCATTGTCATGAACAAGGGAGCAAAATAATTCATAGAAAGAATCCCAAGTAGATTCATCTCCAGAAAAATGGGGTAAATCAATTTTAGGTAAAATTGGTTTGGGCTTGTGAGTACCATCACGGAAAGAAGTTTGTGGTTCGTGAAGGGAACCAAGAACAGAAGCGTCCTTTTTCTGCTCCTCTTCGAGTTGGCGTATTATTTTGAAAGCAGAACCTATGCCTTCGTAATATTGGTTATCTACTTCGACACGATCTTCGGTTTGATTGAGCATACAAGTTTCTATTTCAGTTTGAATGTTACAATAATTTTCATAAGAACGTTCAAAATCCCTTACACGATGTTTCAACAAGTCTAATTGAGCTTCTGAGGGATCTAACTCCTTTATGTACTTTCTGAATCGGGTAATTTGCCCTTTATAGGATGCTCGTTTAGAAGTAAGTTTTTCATCCTTATCCTTATCAGTAGGAGCCATGTTGAAGAAAATAGATTGAAATGCAACTCACGAAACTGTGGAACCTTGGAAATGCTGTCAAACTGGCAGCAGCGAATAAGTAGAAAGAACGGGACACACCAAAGGAGACAGGAGCGGCCTCTTTCCCCTGCACAGGCTTTGCACGATGTGGTTATAGCTGAAAGATTCAAAGCAGATATTAATAATTTGCAAAGTATTGCCAAACAGAAAAATGACAAATGGACTCTCCCGGGTTTCGGCACCAAATTTTTGGTAGATTATTGGCTGAGGAATAACCCACCCACCAAGGGAAGATGATTAAGAAAAGGAAGTGGGTTTCGGACTGGAAAAGAAAGATAGAGAAATAGGATGAGAGTTCCACAAAAGTTATAAATTTAACCTTTAATGCACTTAGAGGCAGTTTCCACTGAAAATCCGTTCTCTGATACCTAAAATGGGTAAGAGCTTGGTCCAAGCTTACGGGAAATACAGCTAGGACTTGGGCGGTTTGCAAGAGAGCGGCCTTAGTATATTCCCTCTCAAGCAGGCATAAGACTACTATGGGGAAGGGTGTTGGTCTGGCAAGACTGAGAGTAACAGATTTATTTTATGTCTTTTCAAAGAAATTCGTTTTTGCAAAGTAATTCGAAGAATGCCAATAATTGGAATCAAGTTTGGTATTTCCAGTTTTTGAAGTTATAGAGTTCCTGAAAAAGCGACCAAGTGCTTCCAGGAAGGATAGTGATAAAAATTATACCTTGGAAAGTAATTTTGGTAAGTGAACCAATGGTTGCATTTGGAAATGGCTAAGCTTTTACTCAGCGAGAGGCCGGCTAAAAGTTTAGACAAAGAAAAACACTTATCTTTTGGAAAACTGACCATAAGTTTTCGGAGAGGATCTCCACAAGCAGGTAGCTGGCGTAGCGAGCTTTACTTGCCTTACTGACCAGTTAGAATTAGCTATTAAAGCTAAGAGAAACTTTAACGAGATTACTACTAAGAGTTCTTGCTCAAATGCAACGAGTGGTGAAAGCCCTATCAATAGATTTAATAGCATCGAGTAGGGAGAGCCAAGGAGGACAGGATCTTGCCTAACCGTTGAACTAGAAAAAATGAAAAGGCAAAAAGAAACGCTTGATTTATTTAACAATTCAAAAGAAGTTAATAACTTTAATAAATATATTTTCAATTTGGTTAACAATTTTGGGGTCACAGACCTCAGAAAACATTAAACGTTTGCTCCAGGCAATTGACAATTTATTAGGTTTCAAACCTTATATATGTTCTAAAATCTTTATAAGATTTTAAAAGACAAATGAAGTAATTAAAGTTTAAACATTAAATTGAGTACAAGGAGTGTACTATAAGAAATTTCTGAGAGAATATTCTAGAGAGAGTGACAACTTCGAAAATAACAATAAGAAAAACATGAAGAATAAGATAGAAGTTCCTACAACTTCTTATATTTGTGCAGAATTACTTTATAACAATTATACAAAACAGAGCAGGTCACTTACGGCGAAACCTGAAGAGAAAAGTCAAAAGGAAGGTTCTAGACTTCCTATGTTTAAGTAGGAATCACGAGCCAAATGGGGCAGTTTCCATTTCGTGAGACCCAGAAATAACTCACTCAAGAGATGAAAGTATTGTTTTCCCTGCTTATAGGGAAGAAACAATGTAAGCTTAAACCGTGTATAAAACACGTAGTTATACAGAGGTTAATTAAAGATAAACAAGAAAAAATGGAAGGGCACTTCGTTATAATGACACCTTATAGAAAAGTTACAATTTTATTAATATGGTTTGTTAGTAGAAAGTTGAGGAAAGATCATTGGGATTTAGGATCAATGTTCATGGCCTTATTTAATGTAAACGGACGATCACGACGCGGTAGAAAAGTGGGACAAGCACTAGTTATCACTATAGTCTTTTAAATAGATGAAAAGTTCACTGTAGAGTCACGAAAGTTTATGGGAAAGAAAGTTATTGCAATGATGAAAAGAACTGGTTGCACTAGGTAGGCGAGAGTCTATTTCTTGAGAAAGTTGTGAATTACAATTAAATGCGCCATAGAACATTCCAACGGTGGAAGAAAGTTCGCTATTGCAGTAATTTATAAGGAAGATTCCTCATTTTAAATAGTATTCTCACAAGTGAGTGAAAAATACCTGACGGCAAGACTTGCAGATAGAGTACAGGATCTGGTAGGTTCCAGAACGATCTTAATAGAAAAATGGGGCCAAAGTTAATCCAGCGGAGGAACTTGCTTTGTAATTTATAGACAGCGGGTATTGGATAATATCCCACGTGGTGAGATGATTTCTCATTTAAATAGCTTAAGAAAAGCTCCTTTCTAGTAAGGTTGGCTTATACAAACAAAAGCTCAACATGGCAAATCCCGCGGAGAATGATTTTTGCCCCAAAATAAGCAATCTCACGCTGTCTATAAAATATCGTTAAAAGCATGTAGAAGTTAAAACCATGAAGATGAGGTTAAAACTTGAAGTAGGTACTTATCTTTGTTTCATGTCGAAGGTGAAGTTTCCTTTGACGGATGCCTAATGTGCCATCATGGCGTAGAGCGTAGAGCGTGTCTCTTGGTTTGAGGAGACTGGCTCGGGTTGAGCCTTGACTGACCGAGTCAACTGCCGACTTAGAAGTTAGACCTGCTCAGCGAAGCACAGAGGGTCCTAGGAAGGGAAAAGAGTGGGGGTAGGAGACAAAAGGTATACATATCAGCATAACCAACTTAAGAAAATTAAATTCTCCTGAGGAGATGGTCTTCAAAGAGTTGATAGCAGGCGACAATAGCACAACATGGTGAGTGAAGAAGTAAACGACGTCCTCTTGCTCATGGAGATAATAGCTGGCGATGGTACCGAGATCTGGTGGCCAGATGGAAAAAGAAGTCCTCTTGCAACAGGAAAAATTGAAGAGCTTCAGAGATTCGCTGCTAGATGACGCTAGGTGGGTCATGGAAGATATATATCTAGAACAGACTCACAAAAGATATAAGCTAAGTGATGACCACAGAGAAAATAGAAGATCACTGTTGGTGTTTGACTAAGAGGAAGGAATGAACATGCAAAGAGCATTAAACTTTATATTCTCTCGTACCGTGTATTCCAAGAATACACCACCTTCTGTACTTCAAGCATTTAGAGGGAACGGAAACTTAACTGTTTGAAAATCCGAGATGTGTGCTCATAGAACCTAAACTAGAGGAAGTTGGTAGGTTCGGTTTTTTGAGATTACTTTGTAAATTTTCCTCGCTGTGATTTTCAATATGTCTTTGCTCGACCGTTGGTGACACCCTCCGATATTAGCTGTGACTATCAATATTTTGTAGGTTCACCCTTCCTGACGGCCTTCAATGGTACATACAATACGTATCGTTAATTTGTTGGTAACGATTTCCCAGTTTATCTCGGAACGTTGAATGGAGGAGGGAAAAGTTTGTGGTTCGTTCTGGACTGGCACGTAATCACCGTTCGAAAATACCTTAAGATGCTCTATGGCGGTGTGTCTCAGCTATCATTAGACTGCAGTCGGCAATTTCGTTCAAAAAAGTTCTTTAGCTGTGGCCGATAAAAATATTCATCTAATATATAAAAGTGACAGTCTGTATGAGGGTATGTATGTATGTATATTTTTAGCCTACTTTCGATTTTTGCAAAAAATGGAAGTAGACTTATGAGATCAACACAGGGCGAAAAATTGTGTGTCAGTGAGTCTGTGTGTCTGTGAGTGTGTGTACCCTGAATGTCTGTCCCCCTCAATCAATTCGTACACGGTGAAACCGAATTGAACGAAATTTGGTACAGAGGTTGCACTAGCAAAGGGCAGCTCAGTGTCATGTTTTATATCGCCGCCATCTTGACGGAAGCGTAATGGAGGCCATCCAAATGTTCAAAGCTTGAATCAAATTACGACTAACCGAACCATCCAATCTCTACCAAATTTTGCAACAACATATATTTATATGGCGAGCGTCTTTTAATTAAACGAAAAGATCATCAGCCTAATAGTTTGCAGATGGCGGCCATGTATGTGTGCAAATCGATTCCCCCTATCAATTCAAACACGGTGAAACAGAATTGACCAGAATTTGGTACAGAGGTAGCACTAGCAAAGGTCACCTCAGTGTCATGTTTTATATCGCCGCCATCTAGACGAAAACCTAATGGCGGCCACCCAAATGTTGAAAGCTTAAATCCAATTACGACCAAACTCATCATCTGATCTCTACCAATATTTGCAACATTATACCTTTATGTATTAAGAATCTGTTGACCAAACTACAAGGTCATCAGCCCAATTATTTGCGGATGGCGGCCATGTATCCGTACAAGTAGATATCCCCTATCGATTCAAACACGGTGGAACCGAATTGAACGATATTTGGTACTGAGGTAGCACTCGTAAAAGGCACCTTAGTGTCATGTTTTATATTACCGCCATCTTGACGAAAACGTAATGGCGGCCACCCAATGTTAAAAGCTTATATCAAATTACGACCAACCTAATCATCTGATCTCTACTAAATTTTGCAACAACATACCTTTATGTGAGAAGCGTTCTTTGACCAAGCTACAAGGTCTAATAGTTTGAATATGGCGGCCATGTATGTGTGCAAATCAATTCCCCCAATCAATTCAAACACGGTAAAACCGAATTGAACGAAATTTGGTACAGAGGTAGCACAAGCAAATGGCACCTCAGTGTCATGTTTTATATCGCCGCCATCTTGACGGAAACGGATCGGCGGCCACCCATTGTTAAAAGCTAAAATCAAATTACGACCAACCTTATCATTTGATATCTACCAAATTTTGCAAACAACATACCCTTTTGTGGGAAGCATCTTTTGACTGAACTACAAGGTCATCTTCCCATTAGTTTGCAGATAGTGCCCATGTATGTGTGCAAATCGATTCACCATATTAATTCAAACACGGTGAAACCGAATTGAATGAAATTTTGTACAGAGGTGGCACTAGCAAAGGACACCTCATATTCATGTTTAATGTCCGTATAACACGTTGTATTTCAACAAGCTACTACAACCAACATTCAATTATACTCCTTGAAAAGGAAAAAGAGTTATAACAATACCCATGCATTTAGGAGAAAGTAGGCTATATGTTCTTTACTGAACATCTTGTTACCGTATACAAATCTACACCGTTCCACCAATCTCAAGCAAATTGTGCATACACATAGTTTAGGACCCAGAAGGAACGGCTGGCTACATGGATTTTTGATAGTATTTCTCATTCCTCTGATATCGGTCTATTTTCACTCGAGCAAAGGCTAATAAATTCAGAAAATTAACTTTGAAGGAACGGCAAGGCCGGCCATCTCTATGGTAACAGTAGCTTTAGACGGGTTCACCAAGTTTCATTCTATCTCGGTAAGAGGCCATGCCACTCAATTTTCTCAACGGCAACACTACCTCAAGAAGTGATCACCAGGTTTCCACCTGTCTCTGTAAGGGGCCATGCTTTTCCATTTTCTCCATGACTACAGTCAAGACGTAAACACCCGGTCATGGGCCTCCATTTTCTAACCAAACCTCGATCAGAACATTATGAATCTGAACGCCTTAAAAATCTGAATACGTAGTTTTTTTAAATTGTATTAAGAGGGGTCGATGTAGGGAATTAAAATAATAATAAAAACAAAACCCTGCACGCGACCTAACTTAACAACCGCTATAAATATCATCACCAAACTTAGTGTTAAGATTAAATGAGCTTAAATGATTCTGTTATTGTTGATTGATTTAGAGGCTTGGCGACATCTTGACCATGTAGCCCCATGAACTTAAGTGTGTATGATTTTTTTCTGATAACCAGTGTTACTGTGATGGCTGTAGTAGTGTGTGTATTTGTAATTCATATTCATATTCATTCATTTATTTGCAATGGGGGCTGTGTCCCCCGGTGGCAAATTGTATATACATAACAAATAAATAATTATACATAACAATTCAATAACAATTATACAACAATTAAACTGGAGTATTTACACAAATAGTCAGTCTTTTCTTAAACACACCTATATGTTTGGGAAAAGGCTCTAAGACTGCGGCAGGTAGAGAGTTCCAGTTATCAATGGCACGGTTTACAAAAGAATATTTAAGAAGATTAAAATGAGGTTGCTGTTTCCTTCAGTTAGAAACTATCCCTGTACTTGCTTCGAGTAGAAGTGGGAAACCACGGAAAACATCTTCCGAGTTTTGCCACGGGAGGCGCAGTGTACCCCCTTCCAGCTCTTAGACCAGAATTAAAATTTCTTGGCAGAGCCGGATTCAAACTCGGACCTCCAAGGCGACAGCCGAGAATGTTAGCCGCTAATCCACGTGGTCGTCTAAATGTGACATTTTGGGTCTAATATCATACTCTTGATGCCACTGCTGTTACGGGAGATTTTGGATCATTACCTTATGACGGAAGGTATCACGCGCAATATAGTGCATTGTTGTGTTATACTCTCCTTTAAGGTGTGTTCTACTACTAATATGTTTACGTTTATGTTTTATTAATCCTAATGTTTTTATGCTGCATTGTTTTAATTGTTGACATTGTTAACCTGTACCGCGTATCTTTTGTATTGCAAATCAGGAATACAGTAACTGTGATAAGACTTGACTAAGACTAGCAGAACCAGAATGATTTGTAGCAACCAAAATGAAACAGTAACCTAAGATGATTAACCACGCCGTGAACACTTCCTTCTTTCTATTTAAGACGTGAATATAAGAGTAAATAATTTGTACAGAACATTACCTCTTTCACTGCCCTCATCAGATACAGTACCGTAGCAAACCTACAGGTAACTGACGTCACTAATAATTCTCATAGTAATCATTAGAAGCCATGGCCAGGCTCCTTTTTTACTTAAACATGGGTACTTTCAAATTAATAAGTAAATAATATCGTACGTTTTTCGTACATCAAAAAACTACATCCATACTAATATATAAAAGTGAGATGGTATGTGTCTGTGTATTACTCCATCACCAAAGAATCCTATTTTCATGAAATTTTACATGGAAGTAGCTGATTTACCTGGTTAATATTTAGGCTACTTTTGATTTCAATACTTTGCACTATTTTAAGATGGTGACCATTTAAGTGACCTAACTACACCCTTTGGTTTCAAACATTCATAATTCAATTTCAAATAAAAAGCGAACGCTAAGAAATAGCAAATATTTAATGGCATATACTACGTTTAAAATTTAAATTTCTATCAGAATGGTCCTTATCTCTATTTTCGTGTGTCTCCAACTGTTAGCAAGTAAAACCTAATTGTGTGCTATAAAACAAGGTCAATGGCAAACGGTGTAGCTGGACAAAGTGTTCCATCCTAACTCTCCCTCCGCGCAGCACCCCTCCTATCCCCTGTTTTAACTGTCACCTTCGCATTTCAATTTATTTATGACCAGTAGCGAAGCACGGGTACTTCAGATAGTATTCTATATTTGTTGCCGCATTGCCTAATCTTGACAATGTCAAGGGACCATGAATTATGTCTTAAATGTGAATTGGTATGAAATTTCATGTACCTGCCACTTCTTGGGAATGTATTTATCGTTCGTGTTAAAATCCTCCCTTCCTTAAGTATCCTTGATATGCATATTGCTTTAATCTAGTCACAAGAGGGTAAAACAGACAACGATTGGTACGAGATTTTTGAACACAAAATGTTGAATTTTGCTAGTTTTTATTATCGTGAGATGGTAACTCTAAGTAACTGCACCTTCGCCGCAATGTCGCAACACACACACACTATGCTAGTGACAATGTGCTAGGCCTACGGTTTGGGAGTTTATAACAACTGAAATGTTTTCGGATGTAAACTACACAAAAACCGTCACTATTGACGTAAGATAACTATTAATGGGAGGCTGATTCACCCGCAATTTGTTATTTTATTCCTTGAAACTTTCAATGCAAGTTTCAAGGCATCTCTAAGACGAAATTCCGCCTACGGAAAGGAACATATTTGTGAATCAATTCATTTCTTTGCAGGACGATACAGAACATCAATCCGATATTAAAATTGAGGAAACTTCAATTCCGGAGATCGTTCCAAGCCTCAAAATGGAAACACCATCTTTAGATCCAAAAGAGGTAAGTATCTTCATGCCTCTTTCCAAGACATCTCCTTATCACGTAATAGCATTAAGTGATTAAGAGTTGTGTTATCACAATTGTGTTGTTGACAAACAGAATCGTTTGGTTGTTTGGTTGTGTTTTGTACAGAAAGCACAATCCTTGTTGATGGAAAGTTGGCGAGTTTAATTATCTGTCCCATTATGATACTCCCACCCGCGACTGCTGGCTTTTAGCGATGTTCTGAACACTGAGCTCATTCTCATTGGGAAATAGTATATTGCGGGAAGCTAACAGATGTTTGGCCTAATCACCTTGTATTAGTTGCCCATTGTGGACTTGAAGTCTAGCTATGAACATTATTTCGGATGTCTTATATTCTGTTCAGAGATCTTCCCATGAATGCTACAGAGAGGAGGTGGGTTTGACGCCCCTCATGAGTGGTCATCTGTTTTTTTGATGTGTAACATCTTTCCACTCGGTAGCTGGACATTTTTGTGGGATTGTGTGATTTTGGAAACGTGACGGATGTGGATGGGACGGAAATGGTTGGGACGGAAGTGCAGGGGACGGAACTATGAGCGCGCGTGATGGTGGAGATCGGTACAACGACGTACTGTAGGCCATGTGGCTATGGCGAATGTATATCGCATACAGTTCAAGGTTTGGAGACCCCATTTAAGATATTCCTACAATAAATCATCTTCAAGTTGTCGTTCTTTGGTGTGAACATATTCATTTTATCATATTTGCTGAAAACAATTACGATTTATGAAATCTTCATACTTTTGCTTTATTCTTATTTAATGTAAGCACTCGATGTACTGTCGGCCATGTGGCTGTGTGGAATCTATATCGCATCAACAAACACTCCAAGAAACGTAGGAATTCAGTATATTAACGCCGACTACTAACAATAATTGAAACTTCGCTGGTCTAAACATATCACTGGGAGAAACACATTTAATATACCTTCAGCACACCTAATGTTTAATCGCGCTTATACTTGGCAGTGCGCTGATCGGCAAAACGAGGTCATTTTCAATAACATCGCCTGGCATGGGTTCACTAACTGGCCGGTATAGAGCGCAGCTCGCATCAAGTAGGCAGTGGATTGTTTCCGCCACGGCAAATAACAATTATGATTCATTACGGTCAGGATTTGGCAGTGGGGTTTTACAAGTAGTTACTTCAATGACCAACAGAGCTCACTGTCAACAAGGGATTTGCGCTCCCGGGACACACATAGCAGGATAACATATCACATGTTACACATCATATGCGACTACTGTAAGGCTCGTATAATTAATTTTTTTACTTGAACTCCGGGCAATTGCTGGAATGGTTGTAAATTATGACAGTGAGCACATCCTTCCCAATCTTAAGCATTGCTGGAACATGTAGTTGACTGTAAGCATGAAGATATGAGTTAAAAGTAAAAGAATGTTCTTGAACCATCCGGGGAAAGTAAATGCTAATTCTTAACTCTACTTACTTTTAATTTCAGGTACTGAGAAATCTTTCCTTCTTACCATAGTTTTAAGTTATGTTTTCTTTAACCCTCAGTATTCCTATTTATTTGGTGTCAGGGAGTAAGTGAAAAGTGTGTGTATGTGGCAGGGAATTTTGCAGCCGAATGACCTTTTGTCCAGCCCATAGGAGGTGCGAACAATCTTTTAAATATAGTAATGTGTAGAGCAAGGCATTTGATGATTTTGCATGTTTCTTGTATGATGGCCGAAAAATATCTCGATTATATATACATGTGATTCATGAATTGACTGATCAAATAATGTCAATTTGTTAGGGCATTTGTTTTGCATTTTTGCCATTTACGAGAGATAGGTCAATTTTGGAGCAATTTTATGTCATTTTAGCATTCTTAATTGTTTTCTGGTAAGTGTTATATTCCGTTATATTTGGATATTTAATTAATATTATTTATGTTTTCAATACTTGTTTAACTTAGGCAAATAACTTGCTCAAGAAAGAAAGTAGACTTGCAACATAACCTGCTGCCACTAGGTTTCATGGAAAGAGTATTTTTAACTCGATTACACTTCCAAGAAAACATACCATAAGCAGGACCTGCTTCCCCTAATTGTAAGACACATAATGGACTCGCACAAGCAGAGCATATCTTCAGCTAGATAAGAAGGAAGTCAGTCGTCCGCGCGCTTGTTGACAATTACTGTAAGATGCCCAAAGTTAAAGGAAGTGCAATTGTTAAATTAAAACAATTTGTTACGCAATATGGAGAAATTATTTTTTCCACTGATGGGAAAATACTATTTAGCAAAGTGTGTGATGTGTAAGTTTCGGCAGAAGAACATGTGTCACGAGAATATTATAAATGTGATGATAAGAGAAACCGTGGCTTACACCAGACACTACTGGCTGAATCTTCAACATTTTCTCCGTTTTGTGAGACACAGTGGACAACATATTATTCTGAACAATTTGAACCATCCAAAGCCGCGTACATTGCAGTACAGTGTTCTATTAGCAAAGCATTGTCGGGTGAACATTTCTCCCTTACCGACTGTGAATTGAATCCGGGAGATACTGCTTGTTTTCAGTATGCACCAATTGTTTCAGTTGAGGTAGAGAGAAGCTTCTGCATGTAAAAATCGTTACTTGCAGACAATAGGCAATCGTTTTCATTTGAGAGCCTACTCAAAGTGTTCATTGTGCATTTCAATTGGAATTTATTGTTAACAGCCACTGAAGTTTGTTTTGTTAAATATTCTTTGTTAATTAAATGACACCTATTTGCTAGGAGAATATGCCAGTTGTAAGATTTTTCATTTTTTTCACCAGGGGTGGCAAAGTGGTATTCACTTTGTTAGTAACAAAAATAATTTAAACTTTCTGCATTGTCATCCATTAAAATTATCTCTTAAATCAACTAATTGTTTCTTAAAGGATTAATAAATATGTGATTTACAAATAATTTATTGGTCTTTTTTTTTTTTTTTTTTTTCAAAATTTGTTTCAGTTTTTAACCAATTTTAGGTCATAAATGCATTTTTATTTTGCATTTTCTAGCTTTTGTTGTCACTAAATGCCTTGCCCTAATAATTAGTTATACAGAATTACATTAAAATCAAGTGCAAACGAGGACCTAAGCTATGATGGTACCACTTTTGCATTTACATTTAACGTTTCCAATATCTAGCGAAATCCTGACTTAAAGCAACAATACGGAGAGAGGCGTACGTTTTCAAATCTTACTCCAAAAGCTATTATAGCAACCTTGCTATTAAGAAAAACAATATCTGATAACAACACAAATTAATTACAGAACACAGGAACATATAAGGTGCAATCACTTAAATAAATATACACAAACACTCAAATATTATTAATAAGACCTTCGTACACAAATTAAGGAGCTGGTTGCCCTTAATAGTCATCTAGTGAATCTACATTAGGTTGGTGAATGCGTAGTCATAACTACGTCTGACTGCACTTTCAATAACAGCGGCCCACATGTTGCGAACTTATGGTGCCAGTAATTCCTCACCGATTCTAAGTAGTGTCAGTTAGTTCAAATTCATTTCCACACTGAAATGGGTCAGCACTATGCATAAGAAAGCGAACCAGAAGAAAGCAGGCACTTGTTTAAATGCATTAGGTTATTCCATCAATTTATATACGTCGGTTTAAAGTAGTTAATTGCGATGATTTATGTCAGATATTAGCAGTACATTTAGGCTCCCCAATAGATTTTATGTCGCTTGTAGATAAGACCATTAGATGCAGGCCTAATGCAATTGTAAGCCTCACTCGGAGTATTTACGATAACGTGACTCCACTAGTCACAAGGACAACGTGAGCTAAGAATGCTCCAACCACAACAAACTCTACGTGGCTACTCATAGCACGCGTGAACAATCATCGGTCAGTCTGGCATGCACTAGTTCAGAATACTGTTGGAATACATAACAACAAATGGGGGACTCATATCTCCCTGCAATGTGTCCTCTAGACACTGTAATAACATTAGTTACTAGCCTTATAGAAATTGCAATGGGTCATGAATTATAAATGGGGGTCACCTTCCATTATATTCTGAAAATATGAATCTGCTATCTGGCAGTAGTCGCTCGGAATGGCTGACTAAACATGTGACGTATAAAAGCATTCCACAGCTGATAACCTGTATTCCTGTCACAATCCAAACATAGTTGTTTGTATTCCGTGCACGGAAAAATGTTACGTCAATGGTCGTCTGAAAAAAAATATCTGTCTCCAATAAGAATCACTATGCATCTTGGGTAAAAGTTCCGTTATGTAACTGTAACCTTGAGTGAAATCACTCACTCTCAACTGTAGGTCGGCGCTCTTGTGTATAGCGCGCTAATCAATGCTGGCGTATGTCATTAATAAAGGATTCACATCGTATATAGTCCTGTAATATGATCCGGAATGTAGCTAATAAAACTCTCTAAATCTAACACACTGATTTATAATGTCCTGCTCTGAGTAAAAATGTATAATGTTCTGTACAGCAAATAGTCCCCAAATGAAGAGAGACCTACACTCCTAACTGCTTTGAAATCTCAAGGAGATGCCTATTACATTCCTATGAACAGTATCTGTTGGGTTGAATGTCGTGTGTCACCTGGACACAAAATAAACATAACTTTGACAGCACATGCTCCCTCGGGCTGTCTTAAATGACACATACTTGTGTAGGATTCTATGCTCGGTGGAATAACCTTACTATTTTACATGTTATATCATTCCCACTTGGAATATTGTAGCATCAGAGCTATACTCAAATACAAACTGAAGATGTTTTCATAAAGGCGGTGATTAAACCTTCTAATTCGCCAAACGACACGACAAAAACAAATCTCAAAATTAAAGTATGTGAGCTTAAACAGGGTGTTCCCAAATGTAAATCACATGTGGATGACTGACATCCCAATAAATTCAGCACTAGGCTGACAAGCAAATTGCTGCTTCCTCGAAGCTATGTCGTTCTAATGGTGACATTATCATATGGTTCTGCAGGTGATTGTAGGTGATTGAAGGTGCACCAGCTCGATCAAAATCGGCCATAGGGTGTCGAACCATTTCTTGACAAAAGCTATGAAAGAAATACATCACTAAATCTATAATAATAAATCCTGCCTGGTGGTTGCTATAATAATTCGCTTACTACAACTAGTCTGGCATATCAGAGACCTTAACATGAAAGAGACAGGACTTACTGCGTGTTACAGTTATTCACTTCATGTTTCCTTACAATTGAGGGGTATAGCGTCCCTTCTTGGAAAGGAGGGATTTGAACAATTCGTTCAAGGCTATTCCATGCTGCCGTTTCCTCTATTTCCGTTTGCTCGGTCTCCGGTCGATCTTCCTCGTATTTTCCAGATTATGGCAGTACTATTTCTCGGACGCCTCCATCATAGGTAAGGTTTAAGCCATGATGCACCTCATGGGTACACGATGAAATGTGTTGTACATGTGGCGTGGCTTATACATCATGTTGCGTTGAAATGCCATTACGTTTAAGCACAGAATTTATAATTGCACAGCTCTTCCAAATCGAACACAGCTTCTACTTCACTGGTGCAGATAAGTAGCAAAACTGCCCACTCACAATCTGCTTCTGAATTTATGAGATACACGGGCGGTATCTGGCACACAGACTCTAGTACTGATTAACACAATCACAGTGTATCTTGACAATCGTGCGTTCAATTCCGTGACCCGAACAATTTATGAAATTATTCTACAGATTGGCGTTTTTAAACGCTATTATCAAATGATGCAGTCACAATGTTATAGAATTTTCTCAAATGTAGAGTAGTGCTGTAAGCAGCATGGTGTCGGAGAATAGCTAACCTCGTGTCGAACAGCAAAAATGATCAGAAAATTCACAATTATACAAATTGATCGTCCATTCAATTTTGCACAATTGACGTAGCGTCGCACTGAATGTTTCGTGCACATAATGATATTTTCACTGAGTGATGGTCGCGGATACTGTTTTATCCTTGCGTCGCTAATACAATGTGAGCTATGAAGAACTATAGGACCATGCGTCCTATCAAGTCGAGCTCAAAAACGTGGTTGTGATATTCCTTGGAATTGCTCTCTGGTCTCGAAATAATTTATAAGTCGTTTAGCGACTATTTACATAATTTTCGCTTATCTGCGAGGCAATACCTTTTACCTTGTATTAAAACACCATGCTTATTATGCAGAATTACATCTTATGGACTCTCATGGTAAGCAAAACGATATCCTTGTTTAAATAAAATATTCATGTATTAATTCATGATAGTTCCAAAGTCAAACCAAAATCTTATGAATGAGGAAGACTCCTCGAGTTTCCGTGTGTGTTCTCACATCGTTAAAGCAATTGACCAAGTGTCCAAAGAACATATCACCAGCATGAGCTCATTCGGGCTCAATACGTCATGCTTTTTGAGACAGGATGTCTTGGCGACTTCTTTGAAACTAGGCGAATTATTCACGTGAGAATAATTCAAAGTGCAACTCCGTTATTGAAACTCTGAACACAATATCGTGATTTTATCTATTTATTTATTGTTTATACTCTCTGCATGCTCCACTACATAAGTAGTACTACATGCACTTACATCACATTTTATAAATGAACAACATAAATTACATTATAATAACTCAAATTCTAGATGACTTAATCTTAACAATATCAAACAATATTATTCATCCTTTTTCTTAGAGCTTGAAAATCCAGAACATGAACAAATTTAGAAAATTCCTTCAAATACATTTTTAATATTACAGATTTCTGAATCGGCCAGTTATCGTCTCTATTAACACTATTGATCAAGAATTGCCTAATATTTTTCACTTCACTGCACACGAAAATTATATGATCTATAGTCTGAGAGCTGCTTTTACAGGAACACTCGGGATTGCGTATAATTTTAAGTCTGTGTAAGTACGAAGCAATATTCCCATGTCCAGTCAGTATTGTAGTCATATTAGGTGTTAAGGTGATTTTGGATTTTAATCTACCTGCAACTTTTGGAAAGAATTCTTTTGTAAGTGTGCCTTTTGAAGTTTATTACCATTTTTGCTGCCATTCATGAATTGATTCTTCTTTGAGATTTTAAAAAAAAGTTGAAATGGGCATTCTATCGAAACAAACCTCACTTAATTTTGTAGCCTCCTTTGCAATTTTATCAGCCAGTTCATTGCCTGCAACACCTGTGTGTGCCTTAACCCATTCAAATTTTATATATATATATTTAGAATTTGGCCAATTATAGACCGCTTTGAACCTAAGACTACGGTACATTGTTTCGTTTTTTCTTTTCTTCCCAAAACTTCTTCATACGTTGGCTGATGGCCTGCCTCTGTTCCGCTGATAACACTCTCCGTGGTTGATGTGGAACTTGCAGAATCGAAAAATCTGCAGTAGTGATCAGTCGCCGGAATTCCACCCTATTACAAATGATGTTGTTTGTGATCTTCAGTTTTTGCAGATCACACCGTATCTCTTCCAGCCATCTAGTGGTGTTTTTTAATTTGGAGATGTAGTCAAAAAATTTCTTAGTTAGCCTGCTGCTATCCATTCTATGAAGGTGACCATAAAATTGTAGTCTCCGTCTTTTAATTGAGTCTGTAATTTTTTCCACATTTCGGTAAAGGTCTTCATTTTTTCTCTTCATCCAAATATCTTTATTCTTTTGGGGACCCCAAATTTTCCTAAGTATTTTCCTTTCTTTCTTTTCCAGTTCCTCTTGTTCACCTCTTTTGTTCAACGTTAAACATTCTGATCCGTATAATACCTCTGGTTTAATTACAGTTGTGTAGTGCCTGATTTTTGCCTGGAATGAAATTGATCGTTTGTTGTATCTATGTTGGGTGAGTTTATAGGCATTTTCCATCTTTCTGAATCTCTCCTTGCAGGATGTGTTATCAAGTCCATTTGACTAGATCCATTCTCCCAAATATTTAAATTTATCAACTTTTTGAATCTGTCCATGTTGAGTTGTTAGATATTTTTCTCCATTGTGTCTGTGTTCAATATATTTGGTTTTTTCATACGAAATCTGAAGACCAGTTTTTATTGCTATTTCGTGTAGGGTTTCAACCATTATTTGTGCTTGAAATCTGTTTTCTGAAATGATTGCTATGTCATCAGCAAAGGCAAGACATTTCACCTCAAATCTTCCTTTTCCTTGCCCCAAATGGACCCCTTCAATGTTTCATTCAAATTTTATTATCCAATTTTTTCTTTTTAGAATAGCTGTAGTCCTTCTTATATTCTCAATTAGTTCGTTATGATTTCTGAAGTCCACAATGGAGTCAATTGCTATTTTACTATCTGTGTAAATAATTACTTTCTCATCTTCATCTTCCTCTGTCCTAGTAGTTTCTAAGAACTCCAGAGATTAAAGTATAGCTAATTGCTCCGCCTGATTATTCGAACAGTTGTCTTGCAGTCTATATTTCAATTGGTCTACTATTTCATGCAATCTGAATATAGCTAAGCCAGCTCCCACTCCTTCTTCACTTTTGCTTCCATCTGTGTCAATTTTCCATGGGATAAATTGATTGAATGCTATTCTTGGATCTTCGGTACCAGGAAAATAGGCTGGATGGAGCCATCTCATAGGTTTTCGGGGTGGTCAATGACATAGTTCATAGTTGTTTTTCCTGACTTGATTTTGTATAGAGTAACAATCTCTTTAGCCATTATATCTATAGGAGTAATTCCTGTAATAAATGCACAGTGCCTCATGAGATACAGTGCGGTACGATTTTGCTATTCTCAAGAGAATAAGTCTTAGCACTCTCACGTATTTAATCATATTACATTTCTTTTCTAGGGATTCAATCCAGATCGGAGCAGCATATAACAGCATTGGCAATATTGCTCCTTTATAAATTGTTTCCAAAGCCTGGTGTTTTAGACCCCATCCTATTCTAGCCGATTTTGATAATGAAAAATGAAAATCCAAAGCCTGCTTCCAGTCTCCGACTGGGTCAGGAATGGAGTGAATGAAGCCCCCATCTAGCGGCGAGGACATGAACTGTGCCGGCTGCCGAGGCCTGACGCACTCCTCTGGGGCAATGATTAAATGAATGACAGATGAAATTAAATGAAACGATAGTGGAGAGTGTTGCAGGAATGAAATTTTGACAGGGAAAACCGGAGTACCCGGAGAAAAACCTGTCTGCCTCCGTTTTGTCCAGCACAGATCTCACATGGAGTGACCGGGATTTGAACCACGGACCCAGCGGTGAGAGGCCGGCGTGCTGCCGCCTAAGCCACGAAGGCTCTAGCCGATTTTGATAATGCGTTTATTAATTTAATACATTTTTCACTAACTTTATTGATATGGTCATTGAACTTAAAGCGAGAGTCTATAGTTATTCCTAGATATTCCATCGTATCTACTTGTACAAGACGTTTCCAATTCATAAAGATATCAATTGTCTTCTTTGCTTTTCGCCTTCTTGATATGAGAATAACTCTTGGCTTACTTTCATTAAAACGGGTTTTGTTTTCTGTCGACCACTTAGTAACTTTCCGTAATTCCATATTCACAATATTGTCTGCTTCAATATCAGTTTCAGCCCTGACTGCAATTATAAGGTCATCAGCAAATGCTATAGCGTTGGTGTTTTTACCGTATTCCAAACTGAGCAGTGAATTATACTGTACAGTCCAGTACCCCGGTCCACAACATGAACCTTGAGGACATCCTTTATTAACTACTGTTTCTACTTGGATACTATTGGAATTCATGAACGTCGTTCTATCCTTGAAGTAGCTCTTAGTCAGGTAGTACAAATTTCTCGGGCATTTGAAGTCTTTTAGGGCCTTTAGGACACATGGCCACCACGCAGAGTCAAAAGCTCCTTTGACATCAAGACTAACTATAACGGTAATTTGACCATTTTTGAACGCCTCAGTTATAAATTCCTTAAGTGCCATAGCTGCATCAGTAGTAGACTTTTGAACTGTGAAGCCATATTGATTTTCGTTCAGTAGTTTATTGGTATAGATATAGTGATTTATTCTATTTATTAGAAGTTTCTCTAATACTTTGCCCGACACATTTATCAGGCTTATTGGTCGGAATTTAGAGGGATCCTGAACCTTATCTTTCCCTGGTTTTGTGATTGGTATAAGTCTCGCATTTTTCCATCGCTTCGAGAAACAAGCATTCTTCAAGCAACCATTATATAATGATGTCATAGTTCTAGGGATACTTTCATACGTCCACCATAGTATTTTACTAGTGATTCCATCTTCACCTGGTGTCTTTTTATGACCTAGATCTTTGATTGCAGATTTAATTTCTTCTTCTGTAAATTCCCAGTCGCCCAGAGTGTCTATTGGTTCCTCTACTTCCTTCCTTATTTGCTTTTGCTGAGCAGTATCTTCCATTTCATCATCCTTCTGAATGAGATGGTTTAATATACACTGCATTGTTTCCTTTAAGTCTCTTGTGTAGTGACCTTCATTGTTAATAATAGTTGATACAATTTGAGTATTCTTAATTTTTCCTGACGCTGATTTATAGACTATGTCCCAGGGATTTGAAGAAATTTTACTACAGTATTCTTTCCAAGACAGTATCTTTGCATTTCTGATTTTTGCTTGGTATTTTTTTTTTCAGCAAAGTATTCAGTTTTTCGCTGATCTCGGAGGTCATTATTATTAAACGTTCTCTGGAATTTTCTTCTGAATGCATTTACTTTCTTCCGCATTAGCGTAAGTTCTTCATTCCACCAAGGCACTGTTCTGTGTTTTAGGCTGATAGTTTTGCCAGAAGGTCTACTAACTTTGAAAGCCTGCATGCAACCAACATTTTGAAATATACATGTGGACAAGGGCTACCCATTACTATGGACAGTAATTCCAGATTGTTTTGTCATAATTATTTGAGTTTTTAATACCTATTAATTTCTGGGCAGAGCTAATTTTATTTACTATGTCCTCCATATCTGCAGAATTATTTATGTACACTGATAGTTTGTTGTCAATATCTTCAGTATGTTCTTCCTGTATTATTCCCCAGAACTGCCGTGCTATTTCTTTCTTTAACATTTCTTGATAAAATTCACGATCTTCTTCTCTCGTTATATATTTGATACCGGTGAATCTGGTTTCTGTTGCATCATAACAGAAGTTTTGTGCAACTAAGAATTGAAAAATTCTGCGATCTGAACAACTCTCTTCTTCGCTTATCCTCCAGTTATATATTTCCTTGAGGAGTTTATTATTGCTGATGGTCAAGTCCACGTTACTTTCTCCTCTGCTACTTTGGAAAGTGGTTAATTCACTGTATTCGTTATGTACAAACAGCTGATTTATTATTTGGAATTCCTCTAAATTCTTTCCCCTCTCATTGGTTAATACATCATGCCATGTTGTAGATCTGGTTGCAGCTATCGAGTGTTGTGAATTAATCTGTAGGCAGTTGATTTTGTCATAATTATTTGAGTTTTTAATACCTGTTAATTTCTTGGTATTGGTTGCTGAATACATATTAATAGTCTGTATTCTGAATTTGCTTCATAATTGCAGCTTGCAAGCTTGGGCAATTCCTGTCAAGAGAAGTGTGATTTATGCACGTTGTGTGATTAGGGTTATATTTTTTGTAGGTTAAGCAATTAATGCATTTGTATTCTTCATTTGAAGCTTTACATTCCTTTAAACTATGTGGGCCTGTACATATGGGGCAAGCTACTTCTCCTTTACAGTCTGTATGTCTATGATCGAATTGACTACACTTAAAGCAAAGATTAACTCGAAAATAATCTTCAACATTGCAAATCAACCAACCTAATCTCATCTTTATTGTGCACATATCTAGGGCACTCCAACGAATATTTATACAATGTTAAAATATTCTCTTCTAAACTCACTTCGGATATTAACAATATCTTAAACCTAATCAAATTATACGATGATCAATCACATGACATAATACACTCTCATAAATTATAATTTATTATATAAAAGCATCAGATAAAAATATATGGACGATTATATCAAATCGTAAGTCCCGAAAGTAAGGGTTCGATCCCTTGTTATCTGGGAAGGTCACAGTATAATATATGAGATAGCAGCTGCTATTAATGAGTGGGAGGACGACAAACATATTATATGAGATGCGTTGGAGTTATCCTAAATGTGATATTATAATGATTATCCACCTTTTATTTTTAGCCCACTTTTCACGTTTTGCAAAAATGTGGAAAAAGTAGATCGGTTGGGGCAAATGTGTGTCTGTCTGTACTTCTGTCTGTCTGGCTGGCTGTGTGGGTGTCCTCCCCTATCAACTCCTATACGGCTGCAGCAATCGAAACAAAATTTGGTAGGAGTAAAGATCTATACCTGAATATCTCAATGCCTATTTGAAAATGATATCAGTGCTACCAGCTGCTGTAAATCGCAATTGAAATTTGAGTTCCATGTTGGATCTTTTGGAAGGTATGAATGGAAGCTATTTCAAAATTGGCACACGTATAGACAATAATATTTCAGTTTAATTTCCAGGAGGCCATACATGGCAATGTTGCCAAAGTGATTATAAGCCTGCTGATAGGTCCAATTTTTAAATGCATATAACTTCTACACTATCAATAGGAATTCAACCAAATGTCGCATGTGCTATGTTTACGTAACCAGATATGACTGAGCGTATTCTTAAGAACCAATAGGGCTGCCAACTGTTACTAAATGCTCTCAATTTCTTTTATCCAAATACCAATATATCAGAAAGTATGCAAGCCGACAGCTTTAAACTATGCACACGTATAGTACCGGACATTCTATATTAATTTGGAGTAACGTATATAAGTCAGTGCTACGAACATGATTTTAAGCCTGCTGAGAGGTCCAAATTTAAATACATGTAACTTCCATTCTATCATTTGGATTTCAACCAAATTTCGTATGTGCTATGTGTGATATGCGTATGACTATGCGTATTCTTAAGAGTAACCAGGACTGCCAACTGTGAATAAATGCTGTCTCTATTTTTGTTACCCTAATATCAGTATATCAGAAAGTATGCAAGCCAATAGCTCTTAACTTTGCACACGTATAGTACCTAGCATTCTAGATTAATTTGGAGTAACTAATTTACGTCAGTGCTGCCAACAAGATTCTAAGCCTGCTGATAGGTCCAATTTTAAAATGCATCTAACGTCTATACTTTCTAATGGATTTCATTCAAAATTGGCACAACAATAGATCATATTATTTCAGATTATTTATGTCCAATACATGCATGACATTGTTGCCAATATGATTTTACGCGCACTGTTAGATCCAATGTTTAACTTCATGTAACGCCCATTCTATCCATTGGACTTCAACCAAATTTTGTATTCTGTACCTTAAGAGATGGAACTAAGAATATATTCAGTCACCAGGGCTGCCAACTGTAGTGCTCTATTGGGCTACATTATGCCAGGTATACAGTATTTTGAACTAATTACAAATTTCTATAATACCAACTTAATTTCGTCATTATTCTAGATAGATCCATTTACTGTAGATTAATCATTGGCATGAATCTTAAATTTTAAGAAAAGTAGGCTCGTTAGTTCGTCACGGAACGCCTTGTTAGAATAAGTAAAACTATTGCAAAAATGTGTTCACCAGAATAAAAGAATTGATGACTAAAAATCAATCATTCAAAATTCTATCATACAAACGCTTTACTTCTACCACCAATTCTTTTCAACGGTGATCGAAATCTAAGTCATAATGTTCACAAACCTGAATGGAGACTTATGTCACTAAACAAAACTACTCAAAAATGTTACTTGAAATAATTGGGTGCTGTAATCATTTACATGAGCCTTGACTCGAAACTTTGACCTTTCACTCTAGATAGATGAAAACAGCAATGAACCAGGATCCCACAACCTATAAATGGGTTTTATGATCAGATATGAGACATAAAAAAAATCTCGAAATAAATAAAAAAAATCCGAAATTCTAAATGGGTTTTCGAATAACATACCCTTTCGATGATCAATACCGAACAATAACAAGAAGTTCTGTGAAGAACAAAAGAGCCTAATTTTCTTAAAATTAAGTTTCATGCCAATGAACCTATCTAGAATAATGAAGAAATTAAGTTGGTAATATCGATATGTCTAATTAGTTCGAAATATACCTGGTATAATGTAGTCTAGTAGAGCATTACAGTTGGCAGCCCTTGTGACAGAATATATTCTTAGTTCTATCTCTTAAGGTACAGAATAAAAAAAATGTTTGAAGTCCAATGTACGTTACATGCAGTTAGACATAGGATCTATCAGAACGCGTCAAAGCATGCTGGCAACAATCTCATGCGTGTGCTGGTCAGAAATAGCCTAATCTGAAATATTATGATATCTTGTCGTGCCAATTTTGGACGAATTCCGTTTGTTAGTATAGATGTTACATGTATTTTAAAATTGGACCTTTTAGCAGGCATAGAATCATGTTGGCAGCACTGACTTATATTAATTTTCCAAGTTAATCTAGAATGCCAGGTGCTATACGTGTGCCAAGTATAGAGCTGTTGGCTTGCATACTTCCTGATATATTGAAATTAGGTTAAAAATATAGACAGCATTTATTAACAGTTGGCAGCTCTGATTGCTCTTAAGAATACTTATAGTCATATCTGTTATGTTACACATAGCACAAACGAAATTTGGTTGAAATCCAACTGATAGTATTGAAGTTACATGTATTTAAAAATTGGCCCTATCAGCAGGCTTAGAACATGTTGGTAGAACTGAAGTATATAAGTTACCCCAAAATGGATCTAAAATGTCAGGTACTATACGTGTGCATAGTTTAATTCTGTCGGCTTGCATACTTTCTGATATATTGGTATTTGGATAAATGAATAGAGAGAGCAATTATTAACAGTTGGCAGCCCTGGTGGCTCTTAAGAATACGCTCAGTCATATCTGTTTATGTACACATATTACATTAAAAATTTGGTTGATATCCAATTGATAGAATAGAAGTTATTGGCATTTAAAAATTAGACATATCAGAAGGCTTAAAATTATTTTGGCAACACTGTCATATATGGCCTCTTGGAAATTAAACTGAAATAGTGTTATCTGCACGTGTGCCTATTTTGGAACAGCTCCCATGCATACCTTCCATGATATCCAACATGGAGCTCAAATTTCTAGTGAGTTTTTTCAGCAGTTTGTAGCACTGACATCATTTTCAAATATGGACGTGAGATGTTCCTGTATACATCTTGACTCATACTAACTTTCGTTTCGATTTCTGCATCCATTTAGGAGACAGACAGACAGACAGACAGAAGGACAGACAGACAGACGCACATTTTCCCGGATCGATCTCATAAGTATACTTTTTCCTCATTTTTGCTATATGTGAAAAGTAGGCAAAAAATCGAAACTCCAAATCCAGAAATCTAATCTGAACTGGAAGCACGTAGGTGAACAAACCTCCTAAGCTAGCAATCAGCTGATCTGATGTTAATGACCACTCAAAGGCTGGGCTAACTAACGCCTCAGTAAGCCTCAAATATCATACTCAATGTCTATCACCAACACAGTTGTTCATTCATTTCTCGCTATAATTCCAAGGTCACATGTATCTCCGTTGAACAATCGAAATGCCATTGCATGTGGATATGAATATCACATTTATCTGAGTGAAAACCCAACTCATTTGAAATTCATAATAGACAATTTGACTCCCATGGCCTTGTAGATAATGGCTCCCGCTGTTGAATATTCACACGTCATAGGCTTACCTGCCTCGAAGAACATCAGAAACTATGCGCGAAAGCTGGATACAACAGTCACCACTCGTCGACGAAGACTTATCACATAGGTCATCTTCCCATGGCACATACAACACACAAATAGTACACACTTTACACACACTTCATAAACCTTTCCTGTCGAATCACTTATCATCCACCTCAATTCAAATGACGTGGTCAATCTACAGAATATTAACAAGCACTGGTCATGACGTCTATCACAAAATAAACATGAATTTGTTTCCACAATCACTTCATCAAATGATCAGTTGGATAGGAATATATGACATCCTCTAATCTAACGGGTCTCACTCCTTCCTTCTAACTATTCGTGATACGCTAATTTTACTTAAAAAGGCACCTCCTAATCGCTACGTTAATCTATCACGGAAATCAAACAGTCAACAACTAAAACGTTTTATTTATATACACAAATCCTCATACATACATAGCAAATGACACTTTAAGAGTATTACTTAATCAAGTTTTCTTCGTCCTCCGTAGTTTTGGGACGGGTGGTCCCTTCCATTACACCTAAACCATAGTTACTAAGTTGGTACTAATTTCAATGTGTATTCGATATTGATATCTTACTGTCATAAATGATTATTACACTTTACCAATACAAATGAAATGTCACAAATTTTAAAAAACCGTTTTAGTATCTGGCTCCACTCTTTATACACTACCTAGCCATGGGCAACCCCCGAATTGTTCACATTGCTGCTATATCATATTTTAGTCTCGTAATATCTATTCAGACACAGTTGCTTCTTCAAGGGACTATACCCACTCTCTTGATCTGTTAGTGACTAATGATTATACTCACTCACTGTCTGGCAACTTAGGAATATCACTTATTGAATGTCATTTCGAGCTTCTAGCTGCTCAGATCAGCACCACACAACTATCCTCGAAAACCTATCCGGGGAAATATTTTAATTACCAATTATTTCATCACAAAGAAGAAGTGGTTTTGTCCAAACCCACGTAGACCTTGCTCCTCAATGGTCAAGACTGAAGTGAAGAGCTTCTGATCTGCGACCCTTATATACATTTGATCTTGCCTCAGCACGAGCGGAATAATACATTGAGTAGCTCCGCTTCTGTATATCTGACTCTTCGCTCAGTAATAAATATTTTCACCATCATAAATAATTTTACTAAATTCCAAACTTTTATCATGGGATTGATTATAATTTGTAGAGCGTCACAAGGGCATGTGACTGGATTCTCCAATGTCGTTAGTTTTCCTCGCACAGTCATATTGTGTCTTGTTTATTTCATAAAATATTCGATCAATGTGTTTTTAAGGAGGAAATAACACGGCACAAACCTAAACAAAATTGCTGAGTTTTAACTTAATTCTTGTCTGATTTTTAAAGTGCCCTTTAAGTTCCATAATTCCATTATACACGCAGAAGAGACTTGGTAAGAGGAGATAGGTGGCGTAGAAGGCCTTTCATATTCGCTTCCAATATGTATCAGCTTCGCTTTCATGGGTATGTTCACACTGGAAAAAGTTTATAACTATTTCTCATGTTTTAAAGCAGATTAAGATGTATGCATGTGTTTCTACCCTTATTTTTCCCTTTAGGCAGGGTTGGGAAGGAGACGTTCAGAGTTCCCATGGGGCAACGGTGTTTTTTTTACAGCCAGAGTTTATAGTAACAAAGTACATTTGTAGAAATGACGCTCCCAGCTACTGTTAACGTTTTTTTTTATTAATCAAAGCACAAACTACAGCTTTTTGAGCCCTTCACGCTTGTACAAATAAGAACCAAATTACAAAACAAAACAAGTCCAGAATGTCCGTATCCGTGTCGTCAATGGCCAAGATGACAGATCTAAATACAGTTTAAGTTCTCTTTCGTCTGCATCAGGAACGTCCTCTTGGTTGTGGTTATGTCCAGCTTGCGTTTACTAGCAATGCTATTGTACAGGGATGATATGCGGTTTTGGAAGGATCTTTGCATTGTGGAATGTTTAGTGTTTGGAATGTGGAGAATATCTTTGAGCCTGGTAGAACGGGAAGGGGCTCTTAGTTTGAAAAGTGACAGCAGGTGTTCCGAACGGTAAAGGCCATTTAAAATAGAATGTAGGAAGGACAGGTCAGTTACCGTACCTGTCGTGTTGTGTTGTGTTGAGGCGAGGGACGTTTATGGCTGAATGTACCTGCTTAGTGGTAAAATGTCTAAACCTTGGCATTCTCTTTTTATAATGGCAGCAATGAAGGATTGAATTCTGTTTAATTTAGCATTTTTAACGGGCAAGAAGTTGTCCAAATGGGAGAGCAGTAGTTTATAATGGGCTGGATTATCGAGAGGTAACGGAAGTGAAGAGCTGTGGGATTTTATATTTCTGAGAAGCGGTAGAGTATGCCAAAGAATTTCATGAATTGGATGAAGAATGTTGCATATGTTCTTTAAATCTTAGCTGGTTGTCGAATATGACCCCGAGATCTCGCTGATGCGCAACTGTGGTAATGGGCCCGTCACGTAAGGAATATGTTGTAGGTACTGGGGAATTGCATAGGGTAATTGTTAAAAAGCTGCATTTATCTGGGTTTGGTTTCTATCCAGTCGGATAGAGCGTTAAGTGAGGACTGAAGGAGTGTGGCGTCGGCTGGTGTCTTAATTTCCTTGAAAATCTTGCAGTCATCCGTGAAGAGTAGGGTATAGGCTTTGTTTTTGTTGATGTCTATTCTTTGATTTTCTTGTTATTTACCCTCAATGGTCCATCATGTGCGATGTTTTTCAGTATGTTCGGTTATATTTAAAGATTTGACCCACTATGTTACCCCTATGTACTGTTTCATTTGGGAGGAGGTGTCCACGGTCTATTAAGAGGTACCATCCAGCATTTGCCTGGAATTTAAAATGTGAAAAATGCTTAACCATTTCAAATATTGCCAACGGCGGGATTCAAACCCACTTGTCTTCAGAACGTGGAAGTACCCTGACCACATAGCCTGGATCTCGGAGTATTATGATATTTAAAATGAGCTCAGCTAAATTCATAACGGCATTTGTTTTATGGTAGCTACTACATTATTGAAGGCTTTTGATATAGACTCGATAAGCAATCTGTGGGGCGAAGCTATGGATTTTTAGTCAACGTCACTGCAGGCAGAACTGCACCAGGGATATACAATATATATTTCCCGTATTGATCCGAGATAGCACTGGGCCGAAGGCCAAATCAACCCTCGTGAGATCCCTTCACCAACAAACACACATGGATTTCAGCTAGTCCCAGCACGAGACCGCTACTCTCAGAGATTGGGTGTTGTTACGAAACTAGTCCAAACAGATGGTAATGCATTAAGGAAAAGTTCAAAATCTACTACAAGTAACCACACATTTAGGGATAAAAACTCGTGCCCATGAGTGATTTTTTCACCAATGATCCCTAGCCTACTGTGTATTGGGGACCCGGTGGCTAGTCCACAAGCTAACTAGAAAATAAACACTCGTGGAAATTAATTCCATCTTACATGACTGTCCAAGTAACCCCTACAGAAATCCTATGAAAAGAAGCGTCGCGAAAACCCAAGCTAGGAAATAGTACAAAAATAGTCCCTACGCAATGACAAATATCAATTACTCATAATATTTAATTATGCTGCTTCTATCATCGACAGCAGATAGGTTCCACAACGTTCAGTAACATCCGACAAATGAAGAAGAATACAATTATTCTAAATTACGATAAAACCACATCCACCATATAAATTCATTTAATTTAATTAAGCTAGCTAAGTCCTGTACAAAGTATTCTACAAAACGTCACACCTAAAACTCATACCTAAGCCGTACAATAAACAAATGATATACAAGAAAAATATATACAAGAATAACCAGCATTTCAACTGGGTTGTCGTATTGTTGACAGCTCATAAGTTGTTCCTCCAGAAAGTCGTCTTGCAATATAATAAGTCCCCTATTCAGGTTACAAATGTCTAAGAATGCTTCTCTAGTTGATTATGGTATTCTTAATCCTTAGCTAGTGATGGTTAATTCGTTATTCTTATGTATGCTGAATTTCATTTATGGGAGATGCTTGTCATAATTAATTTCAATTTGAGGCAAATGAACTACGTCATCTTGTCTTATTTAATGGTAGATTTACGTTTCTTTAATTCCCTATGCGTTTCTTTAATACTGCAATACTTCATAAACAACTCTGACAGATAATTTGTCCTTCAACAGTAATCACTTATAACTTTTAGTCTGTGGCTTCATTCCCTCATCCAGGTATAATTCCTCATTTGCACTTTCAACTTCTTTATCAATTACCAACGTAAGATCTTATAACTCGATAATCATTTATCGCGTCTTGAAAACAGATGTCTGACTCATGTAGTGCAATTTCATTTAACGAACGTTCTGTAATATCTGATTATTCTATGTAAAACATGATGTTCGTAACGTACTTTTTAAACTCTGTCTTCAATAATCACATTGCATCTCATAGAAATTGTACTAGCATATCGCTAGGCTAGAATGTAAGTGTTCCATATCAATTTTAGCTAGTTCTGAGATAAATGAATTTGAAAGTTTGAATTGCTCACAAATGACCAACAATGTTATTTTCTCTCGACAAATTTCTCATAGGTGGCAGCAGCTATCAAGAAAATGAAAGAAACATACATCCTCAACTAATGTATACCAAACATAAGCACAACAAACTCATATTTGGAGATGGAGCACTTGCATTGTAACCTAGCGAATAAGTTTTCATCCAGCTCATTTTAATATACTGTAACCTTGGATTTTTGGCTTTACTTACTGCCCCCATTCTTGTGCAGTAATATCAGTCAATATTCGACTGGCCTTTGATTTTTATTCAGCTAGCATTAACATATATATTTCTACTTTCAAAATATCGGCTCTCTCTAACCTTCACAAGGTTGTATTCCAAAACATTATAAAAAATTTAACACTTGCATCTCAAACAAGTCTTCACGGTCACTGGAGCACCGCTCCTTCGATTATACTTGACATCTGTACCGTCTCAATTCAGTATTTCCATCTCCAGAAGCCTTCACTTCTCGTTTAGACTCTTCCTGGCCATAATGACCAGAAAATCTCCTTCTCTATCTCATGTGGAAGTTGGTGTTAGTTGGAATTATAAGTAACACATGAATCTTCTGTATAGTGTGAAGTTTCATAATAATTGGATCATATTTTCTACACTTGTTTCAATTGTTGTAAATAATTGCTTTGCGGTCAGATTTATCACAGAATCTAGAATTGTAGCACTTTCATTAATCTTTCTCGTGCACATTGTATGCTCAACTTCATGTATACTTCATGTCACTTATACCTGATTTTATCGGAGTAATTGTGCTTTCAAAGCCTCCAACAATTTATCTATATCGAACAATATTTCATCTCTTACGTGTCGACATTCCAATTTTATCACATGTGCTCACACTCGTACACACAGTTCGCTAAGATCAATAAATACATAAATCATCGTTTTAAATTGTCCGTCGCATAACGTCAGCGAATTCCACGCTAAATAATTAATATTGTCTACTTTATTTCACAACATATACTCCATTCTATCCACTAAATGACTATGGAGTTTGATGCTTGAATCTGCGCATCCACACTCTGACGCATTCAACAAGTTCTGAGTTGTGCGTAGTTTAGCATTTCCGGCTACTCCGTTCTGTAGCCAATCAGTTTCTCGCGCTTGCTAATTTCTTCCGCGTTGTTCCAAGTATTTTATATTTCCACATAAATTGTATCCCAATATTGCATGATCAATTTCTAACTCAATTTCTTATATTGTCCAACCTTTTAATATTAATTTCGATATCGTGATTTTAATTATGTTCCAGCCTCGCTTGGTCATTTCGCAGCTTTCAGAAATATCTCTTTCCATGCACTGTCTTCATAATTTATTGTACTCTGCTTACAATCTCGGAGAATGACTCGGTGTTGTCACGTGGTCTGACATTCGGATCTTGGCGCGCTTTCTGAACAAGTGAATGGAGACAATAGATATGGAGATCAGCTGATGAAGTTACCCAAGTCTGGGATGTAAACTCTAAAACACAACTACTATTCTGTACGAAATTTCTGATCTAGTTATTTTACGCCGCATTGTGTTTGGAAGGTGATGGAAACCTGTGTATGATTTAATTCCACCTAAGCAAAGGAACGTGTTTGTGAAACAAGTAATATCTCTGCAGGAAGATACTGATCTCATTGAGGATATCATGATGGAATAATTTTCTATCCCTGATGTTGTTCCATTCATCGAAATAGAAAGACCATCCTTAGCGAGTGGCGGAGATTTGAATGAGGTTACTGCTTGTTGCTCCTTATAAAAGACATGCCCTGATTGCTATCTTCTTCTCACCATTGCAATTAAGGGATTGCCAAATTGTGTATTCAGACCATACTGAAGATAAAAGGAAGCTGTCTGTTATTAGGTTGGGTATGGTACGGATAGTACAGGGCATGTAGATGGAGTTATGCCATAAGCGTGAAGGTAACGAAATAGTTGCATATATGAGTCGTCTAGTATCAAAACCGGCCAAGTCACTGAAGGCATATTTTTCAGTATGGATGAAAAACCTCTAGAGACAAAGCAATGGTGGTCACAAACGATTTTATTGCATAGTTATATCCGTAATGGATCAATATTTAAGTTCTGCTATTTTGAGAAATCTGATTCATAATGAACCCATCTTTTTGGCTAATATTAATTTTGACTTGGCCGTTTTTGTTGCAATTTGGTATAATTTTAGTATTTTTTTGTAAAACTTTTCTTTTTAAATTCCAAATTCCAGTGAAAAAGGCAATTAAATTAAAATAAATTGACATTGTAATTACCTGTCTTTATTGCAATAAAAAAGAAAGCATTCTGCTTAAATTGGATAGTAATATGAAGATGGACATAAGAAAGCTGAGGAGAATACAAAATAGGTATTATATCATTAAAAGTTAGTAGTTCACTTAGATCTTGAACACAGTAAAAGAAAATGAGTCAATTATTAAAATAGGAACAATATACACGTTACACTACACAATAATGACAAAATACGAGCACACAGGATATAAGATTGCTTTCGCGTAAATGCGGTAAGAAGCCCGCGAATACGAACGTCAGTGTTGCAAACGAACAAAATACAAGTGATTATGACTTCGAAGGGTATACAATATAAGGAACAATGTTGCCTACTGATATTATCACATTCTTGCATAATCTAACAACGCAAGATTCCAAACAATTATGCTGCGACATGAAGATTGCTACTCGTTCTTTGACATGGCCGGTTATGAAAGCACTGCCTGCATGACTTGGCCCATTTTGTTGCATGACCAAGAATTCAGTGCTCTGTAACATGAAGACATGGACGATTTTGAAGCATATTCTTGTTTCACCTGATAGTGCTATACTTCTACTTCAAATTGATAACCATAACTCATTTTCGTAAATTTTGTGACTTGGCCGGTTTTGATACTAGACGACTCATATGATTAAAAGTGAGACAATATTCTAGAGCCACATGGTGAAACTAATTATAAGAACATAATGCTTATTGAAGGTGGGTGTGCAAAACTCCGTAAGCCACAATGCTGTGCCTTTCCATTCTATTCCTTGTAGCCAGTCGCGATGTCCATGGATATACTGTGACCTTTGATAAGGCCATTCAGCACAGAACTCTTCCTTGAAATCACGTTGAGTCCACAACTTGGAATTGCAGACTTGGAGGGCTTGTAGTGGGGACCAACACGGTTGAGTTTAGCATTGGGACGTACCGTCTGCCCGCTACCCGCAAAGAGCCACCACTGCACACGTTAAAATCTCCCGCATTTTCTGCGCCACTGACTAAGAGTACGTCATTGAACGATCACCTGATGTGCCACATCCCTTACAGAATTGTTGTCATTCGATACCTTTTTCCTTCTTCTTCCGCGTACTTGGTATTGCTTGAAGACGTACTGGATGAGTTCTTAGACGATATGCCACTGCACCACTTCATATTTAACTGGTGGTCCGAGATCATCTGCACCACAGATATGGGAAACAGTGGATAGGTCGTGGTGGCCCGAATGCTGGGCCTACACGTTCAACTGACTTGACACCGCTAGACTACTACCTGTGGGGTCACATGAAACCCTTATTTTACGAGACCCGTATGGAATCCGAGGACTATGACTGCGGCGGATGTTTGAGGACCAGAGATAGGTGGTAGTGTGTACTATAAAGGTACTGTACCCGTATATTCGAGAGGCGGTCTGTCAGATATCTGAAGCAAAGCTGGAATTGTAGACCCTGACTGCTCCGGCTTAAATCCTAGTCAAGAATCCACTCCAACATGACCCTCAAGAATAAACGTAGCGGAAGATACGATGAAACTGTGAATTACATATATGCACTTGGCTCAAAGTAGAGCACCTACCATGTGTTCTCGGGGATCTCGTGGTCAGCTTCTGGACCAAAAATGGGTTTCACAGTTGCATCTCATTACATCTAAAATAAATCGAAACGACGCGGCGTCTAACAAAACTAAACAATTTAATAACAAAGGTAAACTACAACTAAACATTCATGCACTTAATTAAACACACTCCCATTCTCACCTCTTCACATCTACGCCACTGACAATCCTGTGTTCCACGAACACTGTGACAAAATTTTGGGGCGGCCTAAGCCTTTACAACAAGCTAACACAATTAAAACCCCTGGCGTGTTTCACATTCCTATGGCATGCTTCAACTGGACACCCGTATCCTCGCGGCGCGCGACTCAAGCCACGTGACAGATTATATAATCCAGCCCGTTACAATCTCCAATACCGGCTGATTCATTCATTGACTCTGTTGGCAAGCAACATGTCGACTCATTTATGTGGCGGTGCATTGGCCTTGGCTGGAAAACGAGTTCTCTAGCAGTCCCTCGCTTGCCTTCACTGGCCGAGAATGCACACCTCGGTCACCCAACAGGAAATATTATAAAATTCTGATTTACGCTAGACAAAGACGCAAATCTTTCATACATCCTTCATGTTAACAAAATGAAACTTCTACACACTATTCCTTTCACTCCCTGCGTTGTGATACCCCAACGGAGTTGTTTCCATACACACTGAACAATACGTAAAACCCCTTCGAAACACATCGACTTTCATACTCTATACACTATGCTAAAACATCAAATAACTTCCTAAAACTGACACGTTATATCCTCGATTGAATAATAATGAAAGTTAATAACAAATGAATTGAAAATACATTCAATAGCATGAGATATTATCAAGATAAAAATGTAATGTCTATTTACACACGACCATAAGCTCCGATCTCGCATTAATGCCAATTGCAATTTAATGGGATCCTCACAATCTTCCATAACTTCAGAAATACTACCACTTATACTCAATTCTGGTCTGTCGTCAAAATAAGTCGGATATATTCGACCAGCTAAGGGAAAACATACTCAGTTACTTACTTAATAAAGGTTAATAAGAGTAAAACATAACAGACTTCAATATCCGACTTCCCGTTTAAATTTCAGCTGGGACCCTACTTATCTGCACTTATCCAAAGTCGTGTATGAAATAAAAGGAGTTCTACCAACTCACATCCTATGCCTTGCCAAAAATAGTCTTGCCCATGCAAAGACTGTATTACAATGTGGAAACTCCTTCGCTAACAGGCTTCTCGTATGCCAACTGCACACGGAATTACAAACATATTTAACTAATATCAAAAGGTTATCATCTTCACTTCCTTAAAACTGGCATTCCTTAAAAAGGGCATAATTCCTCAGCGTTGCCAAACCAATCGCTGGTATAACAAACAATAACATCAGTTGTTAATCCTCTAATATATACATATCAACGACCTTTGGGCTAAGCGTGAAAGACCTCCTCATAATTACTTTAAAAACGTTACTACGATAGCTCTAAACTGTTGTGTATACATTCAATAAAAATACTGTACTGTCACTACATGCTTCTGGTTTCACTTTCAGAGATGGAGGAATACCATGTCTACAATATGACATTATATTACCCATCGTGAATAAATAATCACAAAAATTATTTGTGTAGTTTCGATAAAAATCAATCTCGACGAGGTAATCAAACTAGAACTTCGCTAGCGTTGGATGATAAAGATCTTCCAAGAAGATTCTATTCTCAAATTATTTTGACTGACTGTAAGATCATAGCTTCCTTCAATAAAACATACAGTTAGTCATATTCGTGTTATCTCCATTCTGAACGAATGTATATGAGTTCTAACGACAATCATCGTTTCCACGTTAAATGTTTCTCTCCAATACGATGCTAAGATCGTAACGATGCTGTGATATCTCACAATATATCACCATTTCTTTCTTCTGTCTTGATGTTACTTCTCGACGAATAAGAAGCCCAAATTAAACTAATAAATTAATTTAATTGGTAACAGACGAAAATGTCTTATCACCTGAATTCTAAATGAATTCATAAGCGTCGAAAATAAATTACTGTTCCTTAAAGGAAATGACAATAATACTCGTTCCTCAAACAAGTGAAGAATCTCAGTTCAGAAACTGGATTGCAAACAAACGATACTAAAACGACGAAAGACGATCACTACAAATGATCTCGAGGAATAAAATGTATATACACGGTATACATAAATGTTGTGTCGAAATATGGATGAAGGAATTGCTCTAGAATGTCACTAATAATGCTCGAACTACAATTTTAATGAACACAGCTACCTTGTCTGGAAGTCTAGAAGTTCAAATAGAGTATTGTAAAATACTCAGTTGTTACATCCTTCAAGAATCCGGGTTGGATCCTAGTTCGTCTCCAAGAACTCAAGACCTCAGGCGAGGAAAGAATCCCTCTCCTGGAAAACATCAAGCTCCGACCGGGATTGAACTGCGCACCGCCAACCATCATCTTCTTTGTGACCGGGTATACCCTGGACCTCTTGATAGTCGTCATGTCTCTTCTCACTCCGTCATGGTACAGTTTCATCATAACAACGAGAAGTGTCGAAAGTTCAGCTATACGTTCCGAAATAAATTCGAAACGGAAGTCATGGACCTCACTCGTATACTGAATATTCATGGAGATGGAGTATGATATCGTTTTGTAGTCGCTGGTGTTAATATCGAGCTCACGTTTGACGATAATGCACTAGCATGTAGTTGTACAAAACGTCTCATGTTTGCTCGTAAAGTAGACAGTCATGAACAAACTCCTCTAACGAAGCTCCATCGTTGACTCTGCTTGTATTCCTGGTGCACATACTAATTTAGTCCATAATTGTAATCATATTACAATATTTAATAATGTTCTTCCGATGATAATACACCGTCATCATACTGGTGCTGCAATCAAGTTCCTCACTGGCAATGCTAACAATCACTCTTACTCACGTGTATCTGTGCATTCGCTGTAGTCTGACTCGAACAAAAGTGCTTTATAGCGCTGGATTCAGACCCTTTTCTAACGCTTCACAAAAATGCTTATATATCCCAAAATATTCTTTCGAATTCAATAAAAGTTCGTAACACTCTTCACTAGATTATATACTAAAATCTGTAGTAGAAATAATGTTTCTGAAGTCGATCAGTTTGAAGTTATTGTGGCAATTATACTCCTGGCAACTTCTCTCATTTTGCTGGCGCGGCAATCTCCAACTCCTAGCCTCGCTAATACCGCGTCTCCACGAGTCGACCTTTCACGGACTCGGTGATGCACTCGGGACTCCAATTTCTCCCGAAATAACACGTCTGATCAGTTCAAACTTCAGATGAGCAAGAGCCTCGATGCTTGGCGTCTCCGAATCTGGCCGCCTTTTTCGTTCCCTCGAAAATTTGAGTGGGCTCTAACATATTGCCTTTTCCTTCGAATTGCGACCTGCTGTCGGCTTATAAAATATCTCCAATATTTTATTATAATTTTCTTCACTTTATCAATACATAAATTCACTCTCTTGGGGCTTAAATGTGATAAATACCCATAAAATTTAGTTGCTGGAACTCCCGTCTCCTCTAAAACGTCTTCTTATTGGCTGTGGGCTCATATCCAATCGGATAATTTATAACAATTTTTAAACAATTCCTGGGATGATTCGCTGTTGTTGGGCCTATTCTAAGCTTATGGAAGCTTCCATTGCGCAATATAATCACGTGACGGAATTTCCCTCCTATTCGACGTCGCCACAAGACTGCTTTATGCCAACTTCCAGCCTCGATATTGCTTGGTTAAATTGTATCATGGACTTCGAAAAATATTCCCATTTTCATCCCAAATAATTCATTTTACGGGGGCAGTACCATGTCTGTATTGTGTAATTGGAGCCAGGAGCAGAGTTGTGAACATGTGCTGTAGTGATTGGCGGGTAACGGGAAGTGGGCGGACGGTACGTTATGGTTCCTTTGCTAAACTTATCGTCAAAGTTTGTAATGGCGATTTAGAAACACCCTGTATATTGCTGCTGGACATGATTAGCTACAAGAACAAGAAAGGTTTACGAGTTAATCCAAGCAGAAGGTTTAAACACCCTGTATATTGCTGCTGGACATGATTAGCTACAAGAACAAGAAAGGTGTACGAGTTAATCCAAGCAGAAGGTTTAAACACCCTGTATATTGCTGCTGGACAAGATTAGCTACAAGAACAAGAAAAGTTTATGAGTTAATCCAAGCAGAAGGTTTGAACACCCTGTATATTGCTGCTGGACATGATTAGCTACATGAACAAGGAAGGTTTACGAGTTAATCCAAGCAGAAGGATTAAACATCCTGTATATTGCTGCTGGGCATGATTAGCTACGAGAACAAGAAAGGTTTACGAGTTAATCCAAGCAGAAGGTTTGAACACCCTGTATATTGCTGCTGGACATGATTAGCTACAAGAACAAGAAAGGTTTACGAGTTAATCCAAGCAGAAGGTTTAAACACTACCTAGGCTGGTCTTGAGAAGAGAACACATCTTGGCTTGTCGCATAATATTTCACCTTTGTTGGCAGCCCGGACAAACGGGAAGGTTATTTCTAGGAAATTAATCCTGTGACTCTACTAACTGCTGCTGATGTATAATGTGAATACTGCTTGCAGTTAGAAGCATTATGTAGTGACAAAGGTATGTTAAATAGTCTACATTACACTCTCTCCAGTTGCACGTACTGCAATTGGTTTACTCGATGTTGTTACAAATTTAGCAGCCATAATTAACAATTGTACTGTGTTTTGTGAAAATGTTCTTGTAGAATATAATGAGCTATATATAAGTTGTGCTGGTTGAACTATTATGTGGCTGAAATAGGACATGAGTTCAACTACAGTAGTAAGGTAAAAGCCCCATATAGTTTTACTGCTAGAAATTCTTTAATACATATTTTTTCTTCAGCCCTTAAGGGGGGACGTATGCAAAAATTAGTAAAAGTATCTTTTTTTTATTCGCCCGTAATTTACATTACGGTCTGAAGATTTTAATTCCAAAATATCACAGTACAATACCATCTGTAAATGTGAGAAAAAATAGTATATATAACAGCTTCTATAGTGCCACAGCCACCTCTGCAGGACGTATGTCGGGATAATCTGACATCATCAGACGATGAAATTGGAAACAAAGGCTCATCAAGGGAGACATTCAATGAGGAAACAGCTGGAAAATAAGAGGAATCAGAGTGAAATGGATATGGTCTGCGCTAATTCATTAGATGAGCGGCAATACAATATAAACAAACTCAAATCTTTGATTCCAGTTTCCCATAACTTACATTTTTGTAAGTTTATTTTACCTTTTCTCCTACATCATTAAAGATACAGTGATGAAACTTGGTATGCTGCTGTAAACCGTTATTCTATATAACTTCCTGGAACAATTCTTAAGAACATATTTTAGTTTTGAAGGGGTAACATGTCATCATCTTGTTTTCAAATTAAGTCCATCAGATTTTGAAGTGCTGTTAACAATGAAGTAAATAAGATATCAAACATTTGTTCCTCAGATATCTTAACCTGGTCTGTAGATATTACTTTTCAAATTTTGTAACTTACAATGTGATGGTTTCGTAGAAATGGTACATATTAAGGGTACATGTTTCTGAAAATTCAAATATTCCTAGCTGAAGAACTAAGAAACTCAACACAGTCATGCCTAACACACTGATATCATGAGATTAAAATTATACAGCTTTAAAACTATGGGTGTTACAGTACTTCTTTTACTGGAGTGCAAATTTGCATACGTGCCCCTTAAGCCTATTACTTCCTCTAAAGCACTGTTCACCACATGTATTTTCTAGACCTATAAATTAGTGATGGCTTTGATAAATTATGGATCTAGATAAGACTTGTTTAATGCAGAATTAGAAAGTAATATCAGTCAGTTGTACAGCTTATATATCCTTTCTTCAAATTGATATCTGCTGTAAATTTACATTATTTGTTACTAATTGTGTATAAGCTTAAGATGATAGTTCTGAAATTAATGATTAATGTTTCTCGCTAGGTTATAAAAGAAGAAACACATGATGAAGGGAGTGATGCAAGAGGAAAACATCCAAATGAGTAAGTGGACAATATAATAGGAAAAATATTGTTTTTATGTATGCAAACTGAAAATGTAGAATTTGAATAAGTTATCATTTATTTAAATTTGTCATTGAACATATTTATTTTCGTCATGGTCTTACTTAAGTGGATCATGATATCAACTTTGTATTTAGCTGCCCAAAAAGTATCCATTCTCATTCTGAGTTTTCAAACAATGAATGCAATAAAAAAATTAAGTATACTTGTATAATACGCTTAGCAGAAGAATGATGTCGGTCTTGCACCACACACGACACCCAAAAGAAATGTAGATCAAGTAACTGGCGAAATAATCAGTAACCTTATCATATATACTCGAAAAACAAAATAGAACATTATACGGACGGGAAACCAAACACTGCGGATATGATCTCACAAAAAGCTCTGCAGTGTCCAATCAAAATAGTAAGACATATCTGCTTGTGGCAGTTAATCAGAGACCAAAAAATTCTCAAAAACAATACGTTCTGTGATTAACTTAAGAGCCCACTTTTCTTAAAATATAAGATTCATAACAATGATTGGCTCATATATATCTATTTACTTGGGATTTTAGAAATATACCTGAAATATTGTAGCCTAATAGCCTAGGACACTACAGTCTACTTGAAGTAGGTTATCTACATGGATTCTCAGATACAGCTCAAATGCTTATAGAGAGTTGGTAGTTCTGCTGCCTCTCAAACTGCGCACTATTATATCCCTTACACCATACTCACAATGTATATCATTTGTAAGTTTTCCATTAATGTTATGGAAGTTACCTGAAGTTAAACAGTGAACTTATCATCAACGGTAGAATTAATTTGGCACGCATGGGTTGTTCGAAATGAATCTGCAAACATACCTCTTATACACATGTGCCATATTTTGTGTTGTTGCCTGCATGTATTGAGACTATGGTGCAAAATTAAGGAGAACATTTATCAACAGATGGTAGCCGTGATGACTTCAAAGGTATGCCGAGTTAGATCCCTTGAGACATTAATTACACATACGTCATTTGGTTGAAATACACTTGTTAATATGGGAGATACAGTATATGTAGGTAACCATTGATCTTGTATGCTAGCATAGAATTATGCTGGTAGCACTTACTTTGGCGATTTACTCTAAATATGAATAAAGCATCCTGGACTTACAGTTTTCTTAATTTGAAGTGAGTTCCGTACACATATTCCAAGATATTGAATAAAGAGGGTAAAAGAGATTAGTATAAACATTTTGCTGCCCTGCTGACTCAAATGTTAAGCACAAATATATATCATAAAGCATACATTGCACTTACAAAATGTGAATGATATCCATTCGTTAGTATGGATTTTACGTGCAGTTAAACATTGAACCTATAGCATGCTCGTTGGTAACATTGCCATGTGTGGGTTGCTCCAAATTTAATCTTGAATATTGTGTTCTTTAAATTGCTAAATTTAGATATGTTTGTCTGCATACTCTCTAATCTACTGAGACTATGGTTCAAAATAAAAGTAACCATATATCAACAGTTGGCAACCTGGTGACTCTGAATATATTTTAAGTGCCATCTCTTAAGATACACAATGCAAATGCAAAATCTGCTTGAGGTTCAATAGATAATATGCAAGTTACATGTATTTTAGCATTGAATTTATCAGTAAGCGTCAAGTCAGGTTGGCAACACTGCCATATATGGGATGCCCAAACTTAAATACAGATATTATGATCTATATATATATATGTGCCAATTTTGAAAGAAATTAATGTATTAGTGTGAAAGTTAGATGTGATTTAGCATTAAACCTGTCCGCATGCATTGAATCATTTTGGAAGCACTGCCATATATCGGTTATCAAAAATTAATCTACATTTGAAGGTACTATATGTATAGAAATGTTGGCCTGAATCATTTCTGGTATATTGAGATTAGGACAAAAATGTATATAGAGCTTTTTTCATTAGTTGGCAGCCCTGTTTACAATAATGAAAACTTATATTTATAAATGTTCCGGGGCTCAAATCACTGTACGATAATTGGTTGAAATCCAATTGATAGCATGGAAGTTACATGCTTATAAGTATTGGTCCTATCAACAGACATAGATTTATTTTGGCAACTCCGTTATGTATGGGCTCCACTAAATTTATCTGATATAATATTATCTATATGCGTGTCAATTTTGGAGCAGTTCCCATGGATACCTTCCAAGACATCTAACATAGAGCTCAAACATCAATTGTGGCTTTTCAGCAGTTGGTAGTGCTGACTTAATTACAAATATGGCAGTGAGATATTCAGGCATATATCATTACTTATACTAAATTTGGTTTTGATAGCCGCGTCCGTTTAGGAGTTGATAGGGGTGGTACACACAGACAGAGAGACATTTGCCCGGATCGATTTCATAAGTCTACTTTTCCACATTTTTCAAAATCAGAAAGGTAGGCTAATAAGCAAAAAAAAAACCACACAGTATTATTTTTAAATCCTAGAATTTCAATATTACCGACTGCAGTAGCTATGCTCGTTAAAGCGCAGCTCTAGGCCATGGGGCCAAGCTCTGTGTGGACTTGGTAGTCGTGGTTTCGAGCCCCACCGTCAGACGTCCTTGAAATGATTTTCCGTGCTTTCCCATTTTCAACTCCAGGCAAATCCTGGGACGGTACCTTCTGACAGGCCACGGCCGGTTTCTTACACATTCTTGTCCAATTTAGTTCATCTTCATTCATTTCATCTCTCATTAACTCCTCTCACGAGAATCGTTTAAGGAAGGCATCCTGCAGTATAAACTACCCACCACATAGACTTTAATCGCATCTTATCCCTGAACCCGTTGAAACTTGAAAAATAAGTGGTCGACGTACAAAACAAAATTTCAATATTATATATTTACGTAATGGATAACGTCAATAAACAAAGCAGAAAACTCACCATATGTCATGACATTGAATGGAGCGGAATGCGGATTTACGGATAATGTTCTTCAGTAAAGGAAAGAGCACACACGAAAAACAAAATATCGTTAGATACACGGAAGTGAAATACTCACATGATAATCATTTAAATGAACATTGAGTTGTACTTACTGTGGTTGGTCGTAAAATGTGGATCATCGCCCAAGAACATGACTGCTTCATCTGACTGTTCGTTGGCTAAGAGCGACGGTTAATGCGTGAGCAGAAGCCTCGCAAATCTTAAATGCGTAGCTAGGAGAGGGGAGAAAACAACATGATTCATCCCTCCCATAATATTGGTTGAGCCAACAGCAAAACGAATACAGAGAAAATGGCAATAGTGTCAGAATATTACACCACGGGAAGTTCAGCCACCACCCAATGGGAAGTCAATTATAAGATATGTTGTGTATATTGCACCATTTGAGTACAAAATTACACAAATTTACATGTATGTAGACGTAGTACCAATATGCAAACAAGCATTACAGAAAAATAGTAGAGGCTGTTGCATCACATTATCTAATTAAAACGGCTCAATATCAAGAATGTAAGAAAAGGAGTGCTGCATTGAATCTCAAACAACTGCGCCAACAACACGCTTGTATCCTTTTTCTAAGCATCTTAGCTGCCTGTGCGAAAGCTTACCTCAATTATGCGCGAAAATTGACGCTATTACTTTAACATGCGCATCAGGAATCCATAGGCGAAGGTCAAGCAGAGTGGAATCTTAACACCCTGTCCCCTATTGCACTCGGCACGTAAAAACGACTTTAATTGAAAGATTGTGAAGGGTAAGATACAATCCCAATACTCTCCGAAGAAACACACTATACTCTATGTTAAATATTGTATGAAATTGTAAAATATTCAGAATGTATGAAATACATATTAATGGGGAGAGAAAACAAAAACAGATACCTGTAATTGAGCGTATGTGGGAACAAACGTCCATATTCCATTTACACGCTATGTAACATAGACGTCTTTTCCCCCACACGCATCAATTCATGAGGACTAATTTCCTGGTAGTAATATTAAACAAAGTTGCTCCTACTATAATTCCACTACTTAGACAATACTTGACAATACTAACTATTTCAGGCTGATATGTCCAGATATGTTGAATCCTGCTGCAACGATGATTTACGCTCTAAATAATAGTGGAGGACAATTTACTAACACCGCATCTAATGGAGATTTTATTGTAAAACTAAATTTGAAGCCAAACATTTTAAGTCATAGAGGTATAACTCCATTTTCATGTAGCGGAGCTACATCTACGAGCACAGATCGCTTGAAAACACACAGGCAAATGCATATCGGCGAGAAGTTATACTCATGTACCGTATGCGAAGCCAAATATACTAGCATAAAACTTTTAAAAAGTCATCTGTCAATCCACAACGCGGAGACGCCAAATTCATGTTACGTATGCGAAGACAATTTTAATTGTAGAGGTAATTTGAAAGTGCACATTGTTATCCATAGCAGTCAGAAGCCATTTGAGTGTAGCATATGCGAAGCCAAATTTACCCGTGTTCAACATTTAAAAAGACACATGGTAATCCATAACGGCAAGAAGCAATTCGCATGTGACGTGTGCCAGGCAACATTCTACGGAAAAGGAGATTAGAAGGGTCACATGCGAATCCATAGCGGTGATAAGCCATTTGCATGTGACGTATGCCAAGCTACCTCTTAACGCAAAGGAGATTTGAGGAAACATATGATTATCCATGGCGACAAGAAGCCATTTGCATGTGAGGTATGTGGAGCTGCCTTTAACCAAAAATGGCATTTTAAGACACACGCGCTAGTCCATACCGGTGAAAAGCCATTTGCTTGTAACATATGCGAAGCCAAATTCACCCGTGGTGAACATTTGAAGACACACATGCTTATCCATAGCGACAAGAAGCCATTTGCATGTAAGGTATGTGAAGCTACCTTTAAACATAAATGTAATCTGAAGCGACACCTGCTAATCCATACTGGCAAGAAGCCATTTGAATGCAACATATGCGAAGCCAAAATGACCCTTAAAGCGAACTTGAAGTCTCACATGCTTACCCATAGCGACAGGAAGCCATTCGCATGTAAGGTATTCGAAGCTACCTTTAACCGAAAAGAACATTTTATGAGACACATGCAAATCCATAGCCGGATTTGCGAAGCCAAATTAACGCATTAAGGAAGTTTGTAGGAATACATGTAATTCCAAAGCGGCTAGAAGTCTAGTGTATGTAACGTATGCGAAGTGGAGTGTAAATAGAAAAATAATATTGAGACACATACAAATCCATAGTGCAGAGAAGATATTTCCATGTTGCATTTGCGAGGCTATTTTACCCTAAAAGCAAGTTTGAAGCGACACATTAAAATCCATAGCGGTGGAGAAGCCATATGCATTTAGCGTATGCGAAGCCAAGTTAAAGCAAAAAGGAATTATGAAGAAACATATGCTAATCTAGTGGCGAAACCCTAATGTCATGTAGAAAATGCAAAGCGAAATTTACCAACAGTGGAATTTTGAAGGCTCACATGCAAATCCATATTGGTAACAGGCCATATGCGTGTAGCTTAAAAATAAACCCTGGCCCTGTAGCCGAGGGGTGCCCAACCTTTTTTAACTAAGGGCCACATTGTAAATTGTTAGGGGACCTTGCGGGCCAATAACACTCCGGGAGGAGGTTTAGAAATTTTTAAATATAGGTACAATATTGTGAGTTTTGTGGCTGTCTGAGCTTAGTTTGCTTAGCATTTTTGTCATTTTCTATATTTATTTGTACCGGTAGTTAATAAAAAAAATAAAACACTAAAAGAAATATTAAATATTTTTAAAAATCCCTCTAAAATATAAGTAGCCTTCGGTGATATTCAATACACTCATACAGCATGAATGACAAAGAGCGAGTATTTATGTTAATTTGACACAATAATCTACTTATGAAATAAAGTTCATGATAATTTAGTTTAGTACGATGACTGGAACTTGTTTCAACACGGCGCGGGCCGTATCCGGCGCGTGGGCCGTAGGTTGGGCGGTCCTCCTCTAGCCCATGAAGGATCTAGACCTACCAAGCGACCGCTGCCCAGCCATTTAGCATGCATAGTGCGATGACTGGGACTTGTTTCAACACGGCGCGGGCCGTAGGTTGGGCGGTCCTGCTCTAGCCCATGAAGGATCTAGACCTACCAAGCGACCGCTGCCCAGCCATTTAGCATGCATACATTGGGGTGACGCGAGGACATTGCAACGTTTCTCCTCGACCGTTAAACTTGGGTTTCGTGCCAGGAACGCTGCCTCAGCTTCTGACAGCTTCTCAATTGTCCTCATTAGGCTGAGTGCATCCCTTCCAGCCCTCGCGTCTGTTTCTTAAATGCTTTACGGTGTCTGGACCATCTGGTGAGAGGCAAGTGCGGTACCTCGACACCACAGGGCCGGCTGCATAAAGCGTATTGTGCCCGTTTGACCGAAGTCGCCCGAACACACCTGCATTATTTTTGCAATCAGCATTTAACAGGAGAACTGAGTCTCGGGGTCTATAAGGGCACACAAAAGCGTAACTGACTAGCTGGCTGATTCCAAAATCCACGCATCAGTAGGGAAGAAGAGGAAATAAATAAATGTCACTAATAACACAGTTTAAAACGATATTTACAATTTATTTTACCTTCTCAGACACCCTAAGTAAAATAAATTCCTCCCAGGAAGGAACAAAAACAAAAGCACAATCCTGTCAAAAAACATCCTATCTTCCTGGGTTCCTATCTATCATGTAAATACATTTATGCAAACCCCTATTATAATTTTAAAATATATCTAGACTAGCACTGATGTTTAATTGAACAGAAATTGTTAGTCCATCTGTCACTGAATATTTATAGAATATTTATAAGAACTTAAATGCCATGTTTAAGTCCAGTTCTATCACATATCTATGTAAACCATTTATGTTTAATAATAGTTCAAACACTGTCCTTCACATTTTCACAAACCATTTCAAAAAATTTATCTTAATTACCGTAATATTCGTCCCTAAATTGCCTGTACAATCTAAGTTCAAAATTTGGGTATGGGGAAAAACAAATCTGTCTTCCAAAAAGGTATGGGTTTTTCAAATTATCTCATGGGTGACTACAAGTAGGTGGGCCTCATGGGGTCCATAGGGTGGTGCTTATCTCTCAATAACTATGTCACTTGGCACGTGCTCATTCCAATATTTTTACCTATTAGAAATGATCTCGTTTGGATGATGTTAAGCTATTTCTCAAAATTAACAATTAGTCGTGCTACTAGTCAGAATCATTTTAATTTATCCCCCCATCGTGGGACTTTTTTACGGCTGACACAACTAATGGGATTTTATCAACCTGCTGTTTGGTTTACTCTGAGCGTCACAAATAATAAATGAAAAGCTGAGTCTTGAATTTAGAAATATACGGACGAAAAGATGGGTTTATTAATGGGGCCATCAAATAGCCCTCTTTTCTACAAAAAGGAACATATGCTAATCTATAGCGGTGAGAACCCAATTTTATTTAGCATATGCGAAGCCAAATTTACCAACAGTGGAATTTTGAAGTCTCACATGCTAATCCATAGCGGGAAGAAGCCATCCATGTACATGCATATGCACACATATAGAATGGGGTGATCAACGTCTAACCCTTCTCTTATATTCATCGGTTATAGGGATCCTAAGCATTCACTTAACACTTACATAATTCTGACATCTATTTTTATAACTCACAAAAGTATTATTAGCTTCAACTCTTGAGCCATGTCATCACATGTTACTCAATTTAGAATGTATTTCATTTATTCAAACTATCTGTTCTATTGTTATTCTATTAATATTATTATTAGTAGTATTATTGCTTCTCTCTATATTAAGGCTCGTGACAGGTCATCCGCTCAAAAATTCTCACTCAATTTATACAAAACATGTATCACAACAGGAAAAGCCTTCCACTCATTTCATGTGTTTCATGAACATGACGTCATTAACTCATCCTATTTAACGCAAATATACTGATTATTATTATTTTCCAAAATCATTCTAATCCTTTGATCATGACGTTCTTTACTAGTTATTTGATATATTACCACTCTTCATCTTATTAAAAATCATTGAAACTTAATTAAATTATTATTATTATTATTATTATTATTATTATTATTTCTATTTCATCATAATTATTTTCACACCAATTATCACATTCTTAACATATCTCGATTGTTTCATACACTTGAAACATCAATAAATAATCGCAATTAATCAGCTTTCTTAAGTCATCATAAATTATAATTATTTACAATTAATCATCATTAATCATGGCTAATCATCATTGATTACATCTAGTCTCCATATACCTGTCATTACCATCATCACTAGCTGATGTGCACCTCAAAAACCCTACGAATTCATTCCACTCGTCGTCGATTAACATTAATCATCGTTAATATGTTTTCATGATTCTCAAATTATCGTTCATTTTCAATATTTTATATCACAATAAATATTTATTTATCAAACATTTCATCCTTATCATGGCAAATTATTATTATTATTATTATTATTATTATTATTATTATTTACAGTCGTCATTAATCCTCAGGTTATTATTATTATTCAACTTTATAATAATTACAGAAGTTACTATTTTTAACTTTTTAGTAGGCTGATTTACGGTTGTTATTATTATGATTATTCCAAAAAATATAATTACCAAAATGTATTATTATTATCAGAGAAAAATCGGATTCGATAACCTATTAAGTAATCAAACAAACAACTCAAATGCAAACACAACCGGTGTTAAATGGTCCAAAATCCCTAATATTAAAATGTAGCGACTCCATAAAAGCGTCGTTCAAAACAAAAGGAGCAGCTGTCATGTGTTTATTCGTAAGTCACATATGGGTTAGAAGATGGTGTCCTCATGACACCATCTTCTAACCCATATGTGACTTACGAATAAACATAATAGAATTTAACCATCAAATTTCTTCATGACAAAAGGACAAAATGTGGATTCTGGTCCTAATTTATGTAAATACGTTGGCTGATGAAACGTGCAGAAAACGTGAATTGAAAAAGTGCGGAGAAAAATCGTGCTGAGAAAGGGGTTGAATAAATGGTCTTGAAAAGTTCATGACAAAAAGAAAGATTAATGTAACGTTCTAGCTTACGGTTTCAGATGACGGTATCCGGTTGATGTGGCAGCGTATCCATTTTCCGTGCAGATGGTAAAACAGTCCTGACTTGCGATAATATGTACCCGTATAGGCACACACATGGACACAGCACCACGCCCAACCAGTCCGGTCCAGCGTTACCAAACATCGGCCTCCATCTCCCCCTGGTCATTTAATGCTTATCAGTCGATTCATATTGTCCTTCTTGGATTTCATATGGTGACGACTAACAGATATGTCCATAAATAAAAATTTCGAACAGGTCACACTCATGTTTTCTGCCATTCGCGGTTCCAACAACGAACTTTCCGCGTTCTCTCGACAGTCACTCAGGTTTTCATTATAAAATGACACAAAACAGTTCATCGATTTTACTGTGTGTTAGCCTGTACTGCATATGATTGACTTATACTGCAAGGATCTTATCCTTCATGTGCATTTCCTATTCTGTTATCCACTAATCTATCTTCCTCGTGGCCTAATGTGGATAATGATTATTCCTCTACAATGCCGACTAAATAGACACGCCCCACGTCGTTAGCTAATTCTGGATTAACTATGGGTGATGAGTATTCCTCAACAATGCCGACAAAATCGACACGCCCCAACATCGTAGGCTAAATATCGTCGATTGCGCTTGGATAGACCCCCTGTGAGTACAATTATGCATACAATTGCAATAATGTCTGTCTTGATGTAAACCAAATATCACGCTTAGCGTGTCAAGTATTCCAAACATACTTGGATTTAGTTGCTTACCACTCGGAATGTCACTGAGTTTGACTCATCACTCATGACTTGAGCTTCCACTGACCCCGACTCGAAAACAACTAAGTTCACACACTCCTCCACTGCACTGCACGCTGCTTAACTTTATCAGACTTCCTCCTCGAGTGTGATTCACTGCTCAACTAAGGCTGAACTCAGCACAACTGACCCTGCCTGCTCTCTGCAGCCACAGCTCTTCTTATCGCCTGGTCGGCCTTCACCGTTGCGTCACTGACATGCGCAGCATACATAAAATCACATATTTTCCAAATACTTCTTCTTATTCCAATATAATATTTTACAGAGTTCACAGGAAATAACCGCCTCAATCTCTTGATATTCTAACCTCTCTATTCTTCGTTAATATTGTTCAAAATATATTATATTGTTATGTGACTAGCGCTCCAATGTTCGCTCATGCTGCCATCTATAACACGGTCGTCTAACACAGCAAGCGCGTGTTTCAAAACAATGGACCGTCACGGCCATCAAATCTCGTGAACAGCTCTCGCGGACAAAATCACATTATCCATATCGTGAATTGGGTACAGTATGCAAAGCCAGAGTTACCAACACAGGATATTTTAATCGACACACAGTAATGCATAACAGCGAAAAAACAGTTGTGAATTCGAATTTGCCTTGAGAGGAAATTTTAAGACATATTAACCGTCCGAGTGCTGAATTACCAATCAGCTGTTTGCTGCATGAATGTAGTTCATTCACGTGTGAAAATAAAACTTGTAGAAACCTTAATTTTAACTTAACTGAAAGGTAGCAGGCTTAACGTTTATATAGGTTTCTTCTTCATCTTCTTCTTCTTCTTCGGATGCCTGTCCATTAATGGATGTTAGCGCCCACATGATGCATCTTTTGCATATGAACTGCCATGAGGAATAATTTATCGATGCTGGGTAATCCTGTCCACTGCTTTATGTTATCCACCCAGGATATCCTTCTTCGGCCCCTTCCTCTTTGACCTTCGATCTTTCCTTCCAGTATCAACTTGAGAAGTCGATATTTGGTGTTCCACCAGATATGTCCCAGGTAGGCCTATACATAATTTCGTCTTTTAAAGGTGTATAATGAGTTTCGTTGTCTGTTCATTCTATGCAGTACTTCAATATTAGTTATTCGTGCAGTCCATGGTATCTTCAGCATTCTGCGGTAAATTCACATTTCAAAGGCCTCTATGTTCTTTGTTGTTGCCGCATTTAGTTTCCATCCTTCAGACCTGTTAGAAAATATAAATTATAGTGTACTATCTTTCAGGTTACCTCTTTGGACTTCAAGTTACTGACTTGGAGTGACGTATCTCTACAGGAGTTAAGCTTTGGCTTGGCGTTTTGTTGTCGTCATGAACAGACTTTTGTTACAATAAAAAAGGAAAGTAAATAGATTGGAGTCCGATAGAATAAGTAAACCTGTGTTTTAATTATATTTTTAACGTTTGGTGAACCCTGACGTGATTGGAGACGTACATGAATTACTGCCAATAAGTATTCCTATCCAAGAAGAGAAGGAATAACATGGAACGGCTAAAGAAAGGTAGGGCACCTATTAGACAAAGTGTAACAAAGAAATTTCAATGCATTAAAGAGTTACTTGCTACAGAAATTACCTCGCAGAATAGTGACTTGTTGAAATCAAATTTTAATCGTTTGGAAAGTTTAAAGGAGGCACTTCATGATGGATCAGTTATTAGACAATGATGCGGAGGACAATGTTATTTTAGCTGAAAGAGAAAGTACTGAGGAATACATTTACGAATTTGAGGTTATTAAGGCACAAGTAAACAATATAATTTTGCTGTCAGTGATTAGTTCAGCCCCTAGCGAGAGGTTCAGAAATGAAGTATATAATCATATCAATAAACGAAGGTCCTTTAAGTTACCCAAAATTGAGCTAAAGACATTTAATGGAGATCTAAAGGAATGTTTAGGTTTTTGGTCTCAGTTCAGAAAGGTACACGGACATGATACTTTGCACGACAGTGACAAGTTTCAGTATTTATTACAGGCAATGAAACCTGACTCATAACCACAGTCAATTGTTCTTAGTTACCCTCAAACAGCAGAAAATTATCCAAAAGTCATTGACGCTTTAAAGGAACGATTCGGCAGGGATGATCTTCTGATGCATGTCTATGTAAGAGAACTGTTGAAACTAGTAATTTCAAATGCTACTCAAAAGGATAAAATCCCCCTTTCAACGTTATCCATTAAATTAGAATCACATTTACGGTTACTGAGTACCTTAAAATTGACAGACACAGATCCAGGCACATGGTTATTTCCCTTAGTTGACTCGAGTCTGCCAGAAGAAACGTTACGGGCATGGCAGAGGAGTCAATATTCGAAACAAAGTGTTAGTGAAATAGAACCTAGGATATCTCGACTTGATTGTTTAATGGAGTTTATCAAGACTGAAGTTCTAAATGAGCAACAAATCTTTATAGCTTGGTCAGGTTTCAGTAGCACAGAAGCGAAAGAAAAGACTGAAAGGGAGGGATGTTGTTCAAAAGTAGATAGGAAGCATATTAAAGATAAGATGAGTACACCTACAGTGCAGCACTTAGCAATACTTCAGAGGACTTATGTATTTTTTGCGAAAAGGCCCATGACAGCGAGATATGTTTCAAAACAACAAACATAACAGTTGAGGAAAGAAGATCGAAGGTTAGAGAAAAGAAGCGTGGCTTCATATGCTTGCGATCTAATCATTTGTCAAAGAATTGTAAATCAAACATCCGGTGCTTGGTTTGTTGTAAGAAGCATGCCACGGTTATGTGTCCTGATCTTTTGCAGAAGGATAAGAATGAATCGAAGAAAAAAGAAGAAGTCAGTCATCGTCACACAACTTCTAATATGGATTGTCATACATCTGTCCGTCAAGTAATATTACAAACACTGATGGTTACTGTCCACGGCAATGGTAGACGGAAAACAGTGAGAGCTTTCTTGGATTGTGGCTCTCAGCGATCCTATCTTTTGAAGAAAACAGCTGAAGATTTCGGATTGATAGCATGTGCTGAAGAATTGGTTTCCCATGTTCTGTTCTGTGGAAGCAAGACCTCGGAAAAAATGACAAGAAGTACACAATTAAGCTACAGAAACCAGGCGGTAACGTTGCATTTGAGATCGAAGTCAGGGATCAGTCACGTATTTGCCAGTCAATCCCACGAGTTTCAGCATGTTCTACCTTGTTTCGTGAACTTAGAACGATCAGCGATGTGGGTAATAACTGTCCAGACATTCAGCTCCTTATCGGAATGGATATCTATGCTAAAATTCTAACTGGAAATGTTGTTCGGCTTAAGAGTGGTCTTACAGCCATAGAAACAAAGCTAGGATGGACTTTGGGTGGAGAACAAACTGACAACTCTCCTGAAGTGAACATAGCCAATACAACAATCGCTATGACTTACAACGATGGCTCAATCACAGTCTTGTGGAATCTTCAAACAATTGGTATTTAGGATCCAGTAGAAATCAAGACAGCTGAAGAAAAGATCGAGAAGCGAAACAACATCTACTCAATACTTTAACCGAGAAAGAAGATGGACGTTATGTAGTTGGTCTTCCCTGGAAGGAGGGACATCCAGAAATTCTGTCCAATAAGCAAATAGCAGGAAGAAGACTTCACTCAGTTACGCAGAAGTTGGAAAAGACAGGTCTCTTCTCACACTATGGCAAGATATTTGAAGACAGGATAGCAGAAGGCTTTATTGAAGAAGTGCCACAGGAAGAGGTTGAGAAATCTTGTCATTATCTTCCACACCGACCTGTAATCAAACCTGAAATTCTGACTACTCCAGTTCGACCCGTTTTTGATGCTTCATGCAAAACAGACAAAGGGCTTTCACTGAACGATTGTTTAATGAAAGGTCCTAACTACGTTCAAATTATCCCTGAAATTCTTTTAAGATTTCGAGAGAAAGAGCTGGGTGTTATTGCAGACATAAGAAAAGCATTCCAAATGATTGAGGTATAGTCCGGTCAGGATACTCAAACCCGTACGCTTTTGGGGGGAATCTTTTTTTTTTGATTGCAATGCATTTCTGACATGCTAAGGATGAAATTTAGCTTGGGGTCATTTCTGTAATTTTGGCATTTGGCCGCCATATTGGAAAATGGCGACCAGTCTTCACGAAATGAGATTAGAAAAATCTCCCAAACTACTTGGACAATTTTCATGGTTAAGATACCTCTGGATAGGTATTTAATCGTTCTTTATGTTTTACAATGTGACTGGTTCCAATCTGAAAGGGAAAAGGAGACAAAAATGCATTTTTGTTATGTTTTTCTTTATGGATGTATACTTTTGGTGTAATATTACTGATTATCAAATACCGATAATGTCATTAGTGTAATGTATTCATAGGATAGACGTATCTGTAGTAGTATCAATTGGAATGTTTTGAAATCTACGGGCATCATTAATTTTATGTCTGTTGAATATATGAAAGCCACAACACATATCCTTCTGTCAATCACTGAACTCCTCCTCTGGGTCGCTGTATTCTATAGATGAATTATGAACAGGTGAATTGACTTCTTCTTATATTTCTTCGACAAATTCCTCTGCAAAGGTTTGTTTGGTTTGAGGAAATTGGATTCCACTTGGAAGTGAGGGTATTGTGTGCGTGATGGGTCAAAATCCATCTTGGAGCTGTTCCCATCCAAAGTTAGTTGGAAGAAGCCGTTTTGCAAGCCTTGCATTCTTATATTCATATGCATACAGCTGACTGTATGCTCCATAAACCAGTCAGGTCAAAATTACTTGCATGTCTTTCTTAACCCTTGATGGACCCACTTCTGGGTGGCGGTAGAGAGGCTTCTTTAAATTTATGATTTGTTGTAATTGCTGCCTTAAGTAAAACACAGCAGGTCTGCTTAGTATGTTGACAGCAATCATGGGGAGATTCTTGTAGAATCCAACCCAGCCACCACTTCTTCGTTTCTTAGACTTTTTGTCCTTGGTCATTTCAGTAACCTGATCGGGAGACAAATTTGCTGAAACTATTGCCTGTCAACGAGAATGAGTATATTGAGGACATATGTATACTTTCTTCCTTCGTCAAGGTGGACATTTGCCAGCAGTAGAGAGAGAGGTAGCGCAGATAATTTATGTTACCATATCACCATATGCTGCTAGAAGGGGAAGCATTCTGCGACAACCATCTAAGTATTCATCAAAACTTACTCCATTACTCAGACAATAGTAGTGCTCAAACAGGACTTCCACGTCGATGATGTAAGAGAGCCAAACTTTTGCCATATCTGAGTCGGACTCGAAGATATCTCGAAACATCCCATGCGCAAATTTGTTAAATGAATCTCAACGAAGTTTTCACTTTCTTGTTCTGTTGTGATATCCACTACATATTCCAAACAGTTAAGTGTATCTGGGCGATTCCCAACATATCTTTGAATCAGCATGCGTAGTAAAGCTTCTGCTATCAATTTGTGCAGACGCATTGCCCTGTTGAAGTGTTTTCCAGATAATGCTTGCTTTACACTGCCTGTAGCAACAACACCTGCTCCTCAATACCACTTCCTGCGAATCTTTTTCCTAGAGCATTAAGGTATGACATCTCTGTGTGAAATCCACCTAATACGCCCTTTACGAGAGACCACATATTCTCTTCCTCACACAGATATCCTTCAATATATTTATAAACTGCTTGATCACCAACAAGTTTAATTACTGGCAATTTCTTGTGTTCCGCAACTCTTTGACACCAATCCAACACATCTTTGACAATCTCTTTGCTTGGTGTCTGTGAGTAAGATTTGACATTATATGGCTTTGAAGGTTACAATGATAACCAGTATATGACGGCACATTTTCACTCAGTTGAATCGCACGCACAAGTGAGTGGGCAATTAATCGATGCACTACAGGTGCTTCTTCGTGGATCCCAAACTCTTTGGATGTGAATGATTGCGTACATCATTGTGGCTAAACGTTTCGGGGACTACAGGACAGGATAGTGCTCTTTTGACTTCAGGCGTTGGTATAGATAACGCTGTTCCATCGCTAACTGCTAAATTTCTTAACAGAGCTGGGAATCGAACCCGGCCCTCTGCGGTGACAGCCAAGAATGCTATCCACTACGCAAAGAGGTGGACCAGCTGAAATACATACCAGTTATAAGGCTAAACATGACAATTGTCTAAGTAGTTTGGGAGATTTTTTTATTTTCTAATATCGCCATTTTCCAAAATGGCGGCCAACCGCCAAAATTACAAAAATGACTCCCTCTCTAAATGTCATCCTTAGGATGTCAAGTATAAATTGCAATCATAAAAAAGGTCCCCCCCCCCAAAGCGCACGGGTTTGAGTATCCCGACCGGACCAGTACGAGTTGAAGATCGTGATTATCTCCGATTTTTATGGTGGGAGAATTTCAGAACTATGAAATAGAAGATTTATAGACAGTCAAAAGTTCATTTTGGAGCCACATGTATTGGATCATCATTCGACTGTTAGTAATAAGGATGAACTGATAGCACGGAAACTGATGAAATCTAAGTATAACTGTGTAACATCAGTTGATTCTGTAGAAGAATACAATATGTTTAGTTCTGAAAGCACACGGATTCTAGCTGAAGCCAAGATGGAGCCGAGATACTGGGAATCTACAATAAGAAATTGAGAACTTTCGAAGATCGAAAGCAACAATGAAGATATTGAAAGCAATGGATGTGTCACAAAGGTATTAGGCATGAGGTGGAACAAGAGACTGGATACAAAGGGGGTCTGTATTGTTGCTCAATTGCCATTGTCCCAAGATATACTTACCAAGAGGGATCTACTTTCAGTAATAATGAAAATTTATGACGTCGTTGGATTTCTAGCCCCTGCGATTCTTCCATTCAAATCGTGGAAAATAGAAGCTACATAGAACTCGAGTAAAACAAGTAGTTCCGTGAAGAACTATACAGCCTATTTTCATATATCCTACTTATATTAACTGCCACTATCAACATACAAAATGTCAGTTTGATTGCTATAATAGATTCGTAGATATTCAGAGTCGGATAGTCGCCATGTTGGATTGTTAAATGTATAGGGCATAGAGTCATGTACCATTAAAGGAAAATCATTGCGTAGGTTCATTATTTAAACCTTCACTTCGATTGCTTGATTACGACACAAGAAATAAAAGCTTAATTTTTAAATTCGCACAGCCGCCATCTTGAGGTTATGTAAACAATTGAACTAAATTAGATACCAGTGCATTACAATGTGTATAAACATTTCCTGTACCAGATTTCATTGCGTTTGGAACATTAAATCGCGAGAAAGGTCTATTTAAAATTTTAAAATTCGCTTGGCCGCCATGTTCGTTTTGTAGTTATACGCTTTTTGAAAGTCTTATAGATAAACTTCCAGTAGTGCCCTTTATCTCCGTACAAAATTTCAGGGTGATACAGCTAATAGTTTCAGAGATATGGAATGCCGGTGAAGTATTTCGCTCATCCGCAATCTTGTGGTTATGTAAACAATTGAACCAAGTTAGATGTCGGTGCATTACAATGTGTATAAACATATACTGTACCAAGTTTTATTGCGTTTGGTTGGTTAAATCGCGAGGAACGTCTATTTAAAAGTCGCGAATTCGCGTGGCCGCGATGTTGATTTTGTACTTACCAGTTTTTCAAAAGTCACATAGGTGAACTTCTAGTAGTTCCCTTTATCAACGTATTAAATTCCAGGGTGATGTCGGTAATAGTTTCGGAGATATTGAATGCTGGTGAAATATTTCGCACAGCCGCCATGTTGGATTGGTGAGACGTAACAAAATTTGAAGGGCATGGTCGAGGTCGCCCGGAATAGTGCTATGAGCTTACTGAGTTTCATTGGAATCGCTCCAGCCGTTTATAATTTATTAGGGGGGGGGCACACACACACCTCACACACACACACACACACGCACACACACGGACAAAAGGTGATCTCATAAGCCTATTTTTTCAAAATTGAAAATAGGCTAAAAAAGGTTTAAATCAAATTGGGACTCCCTTCTGCCTGACGTTATTTCGAAAGAGTTCAAACAGCGTTACCAGGAAATTGGCCAGTTAGAAGAGATAGAGGTTCAAAGACTGGTAACTGGAGGAAAAACAGACAGACGGTCTTGGTCATTGCATACTTTTGTTGATGCCAGTCAACATGCCTATGGAGCAGTAGAGTATCTCAGAACTGAGGATGAGATGGGTGTATCAGTTCAGTTAGTACTAGCTAAAGCTCGAATAGCACCTCTCAAAAGGGTCACAATTCCTCGACTAGAATTGTTAGGTTGCCTTATAGGAGGTCGTCTTGCTTCATTAGTCAATTCATCCCCTTCGTTAGAAAATGTGAAAAGTTATTTTTGGAGTGATTCCACAACCGCCCTTGCATGGATTAGAATAAATGAAGCATGGCATACCTTTGTTGGCAACCGAGTCATGGAAATAAGACAGCTGACTGACCCACAACACTGGAGGCATGTACTTGTAGTTTATAATCCTGCCGACTTACTATCAAGAGGGTGCTATCCATCGGAATTGCCCAATTCCAACTGGTGCGAGGGACCACGCTGGTTGAGAGGTCCTGAAGAGGAGTGGCCTGTTTATTACACCAATGAAGGCACATATGACGAGGATCTTATTGTTTCAGAAAAAAGAAAAACACAGACGAGCCTGTAACAATGATGGGCATTGATCTGAAAAGAAATTTCACCTATTCTCAAAGAGTAAGAATTATGGGATGGGTATTAAGATTCTACAACAACGCTCGAAGTAGTTGAGAGGGGCAAAATGGTCCACTAACTTTCTTAGAATTAAGGGAAGCAGAATTACTTATTATAAAGTGAGTACAAAGGGAGTCATTTCCTCGAAATGGTGACATAATCTGCGGATTGAAAGTAATTCAAGACAAAAAAAGGACTAATCCGTGGGAAGACAAAGATTACATTGAGGAACCTTTTCAATTTCCGATTCCCCTTGTTATTGCCCAGGAATCATGATGTAGTTGATGCCTTGATTAAGGAACAACATAAATTTCACTGTCATGGTAACATACAATTTCTTCTTGTACAGCTGAGAAAATAGTTTTGGATCATTCAGCGTAGAAGAGCCATTAGAAATGTGATTTCTAAGTGCATGCTGTGCAAACGACACAGAGCTCTGCACGCAGAATCAGAAACTACTCCACTACCACAAGATCGAATTGAGGATGCTGCAATATTTGAAGTTACTGGAATTGATCTAGCTGGACCATTGATTTTTAAAGAATGGTTCGAAGGTGTGGATTACATTGTATACGTGTGCAATTTACAGGGCTGTTCAATTAGAACTCGTGTCTTCACTCAGCACAGAAGCATTCCTCCTATCATTAAGAAGATTCATTGCGAGAAGGGGACGTCCATCCATTATATATTGTGACAACGGAACTAATTTTGTTGGAGCTGCAAATATGCTAAAAGAAATGTCCGACCAGAAAATCATGAATGAATCTCAAATACAAGGAATTGAGTGGAAGTTCAATCCTTCCACAGCTTGTTGGTGGGAGCGCCTGATACGTTCTGTCAAGGAGTTACTGAAGAGGATGCTCGGGAAGTCTGTTCTGACTTATGAAGAACTGTCAACTTCACTATGTGATGTGGAATCGGTTATTAATGGCCGCCCGCTGACATACGCATCAGAGGATCCAGAGGACTTAACTCCATTAACTCCAAGCGTGTTTCTACATGAGTTCATTGCTACCTATGTATCAGATCTAGATAAATTAGAGGAAGAAAAGTTCCGTTCTCGCTTACGTTTCAGACAGTACTTAATTCAAGAACTAAAGCAGCGCTTCAGGAAGAAATATTTCTCACAGTTGGTCCAACGTCCCAAAGGAAAGAGGGCATCATCTCTGAAGGAAGGTGACATGGTATTACTTGGTTCTGAGAAACTGAAAAGGGTGGAATGGCCTTTGGCGAGAATTTTAACGCTCTTCCCTGGTCGCGATGGTGCAGTGCGTGTAGCTAAATTGAAAACGAAAGATTGGGTTCTGATTCGCCCAATTGAACGACTTTACCCTCTGGAGATAGACAGTGAACAAAAATTTTCAATAGAAAATCGGACTTGCAAACATCAAGGCAGAGTTCGTATGTGACAAAAAGTGGTCGTGAGGTGATTCCTAACAGCAAGTACTCTGACTGAGCTGGAATAGGTTGGAAGACCACATAGAAAAGTATACTTTTGAAATTGTTCCCAAATTTCCAAGGCGGGAGGATGTTAGAAAATATAAATTATAATGTACTAGCTGTACCTGACATGCGTTGCAATGCCAATCAAAGGAAGTTTTGGCGTTGTAACTGTGTTGGTTGAAGTGCTTTTGGATTCCCAATATTTTTTTCTTTTTCGGATAACCACCTCTAAACTATTGTAAAATTGATTTACTATATCAAAAGAAATAATGGGAGCGTGCTCAACAACTCACGAAAGTTTTATCGCAATGAAATGAATGGAATATGAACGCACATGGGACTTTGATGAAACGACTCGAGCACCGTCACACATTTGTTGAATATACTCGTACGCCACCTATTGTAAAATGGATTTACTAAGTAGAAAACCTTTCCTGGCGTGTACACAACAACTCATGAAAGTTTCATCGCAATCGGATGAATGGCATATGAACGCATACGGGATTTTGTTTAAATGATTCGCGCGCCGTCACTCATTTGTTGAATTTACATGTGCGCCACCCATTGAAAAACGGATTTACTAATTCATACACTTTCGCAGCACTGTACTCAACTCACCAAAGTTTTATCGTAATCGGATTAATGGTATATGAACGCATACGGGACTTGGTTGAAACGATTCATGCGCTGTCGCTCATTAATTGAATCTACTCGTGCGCTACCAATTGTAAAATGGATTTACTAAATCAGAAATCTATGTGGGAGTGGAAACAACATCTCTCCAAATTTCATTGTAATCGCGTGAATGGTATATGAACGCATACAGATTTTTTTAAACGATACGCGCGCCAATACTCATTTGTTGAATCTACTCGTGCGCTACCTATTGTAAAAAGGATTTACTAAGTCAGAACCCTTTTCTAGAGTGTGACCAACAATTCAACCAAAGTTTCATAGCAATCGGATGAATGGTATATGAACGCATACGGGACTTTGTTTAAGCGATTCGCGTGCCGTCGCTCATTTGTTGAATCTACTTGTGCGTTACCTATTGTAAAGTGGATGTACTGTACCCGAAAATCCGGAAAGGATCCTGTTGGAATATCAATTGCCCCAGCTGGATTGCTTATTTCTATCAGCTCCGGCAAATTGCTACATTAGAAATCGCTTCCTACATGGCCTTTAGGGATTTACATACAGCAGTTACAAGAATATTGTGGATCAACAACCAACTACACGGGGCACTTACCTTTACTTACTTCCTCGGGGACTGGGAATTCAGCTTCGCCTACAATACATCCGCAATACTCTTCTCCTTATATTTAAAATGAATCGCACTCCAACAACAACGGATAACAAACTGAACAAAATTTATTAACAATAGTGTAAACTAATCTAGTATAAACAAAATAACAATAAACTAATTTAACAATAGAAATTAAAATAAAAACACGCAATCATTCACACTTCCTTTCAACTCCACATCTTACTACAATGCTGTGTATAAAAATTATGAGCATAAAATCTTGGCTTGTTTTAGGCCTACACAGCGTAAAAATAAAACCGTTTAATGAAGGCTCTTATATTCGTGGCATTCCTAACACATGGTTTCATTCATTAGCTTGCGTTTGTAGAATGCACGTGCAGTGCCCTTGTTTCATCAATGAAATATCAGCACCACGCCGCACTCGGAACTGGTTTATGCAATTAATACAAGGCGGTGAGTGTCTACCTGCTTATATTATGGCACACCGTTCTACAACTCTAATGGTGAATCATTCTAGCTAGCCCACATTGAGACTGCTCTTGTTTGCGTTTATAAAAACACGTAAAATTTAACATTTAGATCTTAAAAAGTCACATAACTACTCTGTTTCTTAAACAATCATTCTAAAAATTTGTATACACTCTTTCATTCGCACCCCGCAATTGTTCATGGCCAATTCGGTTCCACATTTACTCTTAACATTGAACAATCATTCATACCGAAAACATCCGCTCATAATATACACGCTATTTCAAAACAATTGAATAATAAATCCTACTAAATTATATAACTAATAAAATCATTTCCAAAAAATTATTTACATGTAAAATGTTCATAATAATATCCATTATTTAGTGCTGCTAACACGATATTTTCGAGATTCTGGCTTCTCGGTTACAATAAAATTCTCAGCTAAATATATGCACTGGTTTTTCACATTACCCTTCTCTAACGTTCTGTAGTTTTGATACACTGCTTTCACATCGTCTTATATAGGTTTCAATACATTGTCGGTATAATACAGTCGACTAATTAAAGTTAACTGTACGTAATTACATAGCTTCGGGTTTAATAAAATATAATAATAGTATTATAGACATGAGTAGGCAATCTTTCTCAAGTTGCATTTCCGCTAATACCCTCCTGTTTACACAGCTAAATCGTTACTTCACAAGAACTGGACTACTTGTATACAACGGCAATGCCTTCTTATCAAAGAACAATAATACTTTTTCTTCCCTTAAAAATGCAGAACTCCCTCGCACGAGCATTCTATAGCTCTACAAATCCTCATATTACAATATATATGGCATAACCAATTATCATCCACTATGTTAAACATCAACCAAAAAGGATTAATTGTTATTAACATATCTTCTGTAGGCACTTCTCTCAAATAATGGCATGATCCTCAGTATCATTACACATGACTACTGGACTACAATTATACATGCTTAAGTTCTTCAGACGAAACTTCCAATTGTAATGAACGACATTTTACAGTCGTGATTAACCTCCTAAAGTTTACTCCACAACAAGATATTTAACTGTTAACTCGTCTGTCGCAAATACATGTAATAAAATAATACTCCTGTCTCACCTCACTTGTCAAGCTTTAAATTGTTTATCGTTGTAATATCAAGTCGACAAAATGACGTGATGTTACGCAAATAGAATAAAATAACACACATGTTATTTATAGTGCCAGATAGAATCCAATCTTGACCGGGATAAACTAGCTTTGAATTCCCTGCCAAAGATTTGAATAATCTTCTATCAAATGGTATTTCCTCTAAACTATTAAATGAACAAAGCTCTTAGCATTACAAATAATAAAAAGGTTTGTCAATGTCATAATGTTTTACCACTCTACACAAATAATGTTCATAGGGATTAAGACTTCGGTCTTATCAAACGACTAGAGTTTCTTAGATCGTCGACAGTTTATGTACAATAATGAAATAACAATGTAATTCGATGTTTCTTCTGTTCTTGAAGTTTAATGTCGTTACATTAAAGTGCTCAAATTAAATTTAATAAGAATTTAATTTGAAGCTATGACACAATGTCAGCATACTTGGTTTAAATGAAATTATTAAAATTCGAGAGTCGAAACGACTAGTCTTCTATGAAGCAATATAATTCCTCAAACAAAATTTTAATGTCAGTTCCACAACTGATCCGTAGAATAAAATTGAAAAATAGATGAAAGGCAATCATCTCCTAAATAATCTTAATGCATAAAAATCTTAACTCACATCTGAAGTGTAAAAAACATGAGAACACTGAAATACATGACATGTGAAAATTTAGAAATATGGAATATTGTTGTACCCCTAGGGTAAGCTACCCCCATACCCCAAATAAAATCTCCAACAAATCAAAATTACAAACATTTAATTTAAAAACCTACAGATTACAACTACAAAATTACAAGACTAATAATTGGCACATACATGAACCCAGGTAGCCTCGTAGCCCAGGCAACGACCCTAGAAAGGTTTACGACTAGGTAGGAATGCAAGGATTCCGCCGACCTAGCACAAGAAACCTATAAGAACCCCGGAGGACATACACCCAGGATCACTCAGTCTGTATTAGTGCTACCGACGTGACGAACCTCTGCTGTTGGCTGGATGGGTAAGTGTCTCAAGCGATCACTACACTCACCATCACACTACACTCACATCCCCCTGTGCTTAGACTGTAATTATTATTATTTGCTAGCATTTGAACTGCTATTTGCCAGTGTACCTCTAAATTGAGGTACACATTAAATCTAAAAGTACTAGAAGCCACTAGTCTTATTCTTTTATTTATTTAGCTAATAATATCCTACCCTATTAGCTTCCCCTTTTAGGTAGTACCTAGAATTTGCCTTGCTGTTTATTGTTTAATTGTTTTCTTGTCGTCAGCCGAGCGCTATTGCTCAACGCTGACACTAGCGGATTTCCCGTTAGCTCGCCTGCCCACGACTCGAAGCAGACCGCGTGACGCAGCTGTTGCGCACAGAGTAATAACTTAAATGCCTTTCTAAACTACCCCCGCACTCAGAACTACCCCTTCAAGCAGTACATTGGGGAGCTCTCCTTGCTGATCGCACTGTCCATCTCAGTTCTCTAAATACTCCCAACCTCTTACAGCATTTGCCAAGCTCGCCCCCTATTTAGACTAATTTCATCCCTTAGGTTAATTATTTGTACAGGCCACCCTAATAGGAACCTTACAAATGGTGGAAGTGCTAGGTACCGCGACGTTGTATTAATACAACGCCTAAGGGGATGCAAACAACGTACCTCCGCGGGAAAGATCCCTAAAAATCATCATACTAGCCAAGCAAACGCCACCCACAATTGGTTTTTTTTTGAAATAAGGGTCCAGTAAGATATTTATACCCACCCAGACCCGCCCTAAGAGAGTTACGTTCATTGACGCCACCCTTATAAAATAATCAGCCAATTGATACCCCAAATTTGCTACGCCCACACTTTGTAGGTCATAAAGGGTCACATTAGTTAGTTGCCCACCCAGTTCGATCCCCAGTACCTTATATAGTAGTGTATTAATAATATTTCATTTACTACCCCCTATTTACACCATGGCACCTCATGCCGAAACACCTACTGTACAAGGGAGAGTATACCATAGTAATACAAATAGAAGTTCCGAGTTATTTTTTTTCCTTTTACGAAGCCGGCAGAGCCGAATGGTAAAGGTGCAATTCCGTATCCAAGCAATGCAGGCAAGGGTAAGTGCGGCACAGATTAGATACATCCGCACCCCCAACGATAGAAGTAAAACACTCCTCACCCGGGCACACCGGAATCTACACACGATCCACAGGGCACTACAGGAAAAACACACGAAAACACTGAGGATACATACCAAAATGGATAGGGTCTGTGGTCACCTCAGTTATACAGCAAACATTCAACACATTAAGGCGCAATATGCGAGGCTGGATAACCATTTCGCACGGCTCATTGCCGAATATCGGCAGCTGAGCGCCCAGTTGCTACAAATATACCGCATTACTTCCAAGTAGGAAATACAGCGGGCATAATTAGTGAAATTTTTTGACACACACAATAACATGCTGAGTATAAACCTATAGCGGCATACATTTCCACCCCTGTGGACGAATAATTAAATTCACGCAGCTATACTGCCCCTTCTCACAACTCAAAGTGAATACTGCCACCATGACAGTAACGGAACAGGCCAGGGCATTCACCCGGCAATACGCCGCGATATGGCAACATTTCCGTCAACTCCAGGCACACTATATTACATTTGAGCTCTTAACCTACCCACCTACCCCAATGGAAGCGGTCAATACAGACAATGCACCTAAAGTAGCTAACACATCCATTCCCCTAATGCCCACTCCTATTAGGAAGGAGACTGCCGTGGCCATGCCACATCCAAAGCTCGCTACGGGGAACGAGACACACGCAGACACAGTCCCTATGCCGCGTAATAATATTCCCATCCCCACGCTTCCATTAGGCCCTAGGACCTTAGCGCCTATTTCGGCCAGCAACAGTCCTAAGGAACGCCGAAAAGCCATATTAATTCACCGCACCATTCCGATCACAATCCCGAAAATAGAAGGTAGACTACACAAACCTAAGATCACCCTTCTCCAAACGCCTCGCACGGAGAATGCATCCGTTGAGTGGATACCTGGTGCGAAAGCCGCTTTGGCAATCCGAGGGAGACGTTGCCATTATTTGAGATAGATAACAATTGAAATTTCCAATTCAGAACACATTATTTCTACATAATTTAAGGCACACTTAAGTATAATACCAGTAAACCAGAACACGTAATAGCCTTACGCATAACCTAACTCGCTTTTATAGTCAATTTTCCTTTCAAGCACAATATTTAGGTGTCAGTACAAGATAAAAATGTCGAGGTACGATCCGCTCGCAGCAGTCCCACGTAGGCTACCTCCACGTTTCCCCAGTCCCCAAAGCCATAGGAAACGAATGCATGTAATCACCATTATTAGGGAGTAAAAATATATTATTCCCACACGTAGTTCGAACCCAGGGACATATAAATTAAAACAAGCGCCCTATGCGCTATGGCATTTAGTAGCCATGCTCACAACTAACAGTCACCGACAGTTCCCAACACTGCATGATACGAAGCTTAATTATAAGTTGCATGTTTAATTATAAATGATATACTAATGTGTACCAGGTTATATTTCTTGTGTACTATGTCTTTATAGAATAATGAATTTTGGTCACACACACTAGCTTCAGTTAGAACACGGCTAGATATATATTTAGTAGTACATATGCCTCACACTTCCCATAGGTCCCCATAGACAGGTTACGCCAAATAAACATTGGCAATAGCGCCAAGTGCAATATGGCATCTAGTAACCACAATCTGAAATAGTGGTCAACACCAATCCAGATTTGGCCCCACAACATAATTAGTCTTCAATTGTAAAATTCCACATAGGAGATACCGACGTAACATTCTTAATAATAGTTCCCTATTTATAATATGTAAAGTGCATAAATGTTTGTAGACAGGATCTTGCATACGTCATACATAGTGCACGGCAAACGAGGTCAATCCTCTATCCTCACATACGGAAGTAACAAGAGACGTATTCCTCAGTCAGCTATACACGATACCTCCCTAACAACAGTCTTTTCCGCCCAGTCACGTAGACTACCACGCTCATACATGGCCGTGTGATAGAAAGGTCAATCACACACATGGAGGCCACATGGAAAACCACAGAAGGATTCCTTTACCGTAAGAAGGTGTCTACACACTTTACATTAATACAAATTTATAAATAGCGCACATTTTTACCTAATTAATCGCATTTCGATTTCCACACACGGTCACGAGCATTAGGCGGTCGATCGAAGATCACCTCACCTGTCATAAGGGACTATACAGTGACGTACCCTTCCCCCACATATATAATCACAAAACACAGTTCAGGTACACCAATATATAACTTAATTGTTTATATATATATATATATATATATATATATATACACCTTCGGCAGCGACCGATAACCAATTCCGGCAGGGGTGATACATGATAGGCGATTACATATATTTCCCATAACACTAGAGGAATTAACACTCCCATGGATAATGACCATTTCTAATAGATTAATACACAATATTTTTTGGACAACTTTAGAAAGTGCGCGGATTCCAACAATCACCCCATATTAAGGCGGGATGACAGGCCGATACACTACATTATCACAGAATAGGCCAATAAGTTGATACATAGGGCCAAATATAATACATTACGGAACATATAATACGATCTCTATAACGAACGTCATTACTACAATAGTAGCGAAAGCACATACAGAGCTACAGACAACACAATAACACAGGTTAGTCGCAGTGCATACACACGATGGCCTAACACACACAACAACACAGGTTAGCGAATTTCACTATAGGCCAAAGCAGGTTAATATTCATAACAGAATATAGCGACACTTAGTATCATTCCGCACACAATTGCGCTAACACGCAGGTGGACTATTACCACCACAGACAATAGGAAGTGGCACAATAACACAGGTTATCATACCGTCACAGCATCAGCATATATAGGTCAGCTGAACACACAGTTAGGTAACACTGGGAATATGGGTGACGTATACTTACGCATATTACATATCCCATACACTGTAACCCATAAGATGTTTTTTTTAATCATACATTTAAATTCACTTCTCATAGGCTACTAAGTAAGGCAGACTCCACACAGACAATGAGTCGTGCTCTGCTTGCGTACACAGATTATCGACACCCGAGACGCCAGCACTCCACGAGTCACATGTTATACACAGCACTTATGACGTTAACACATACTCCGTTCCACATCTTTTTATCATCACAGGAGATCTTTTAAATATTTATTTTCTAAATTACAGTGTAATTGACCACCAAGTATCGTCATAAAGACAGACAAGATGAACAGTTTCCATACGAAGCGACTCCATATTAGACAACGGAGCAGGGCCATCATTTAAATTACGACCGACTGGACGGCTAGACAACTCTCACAGTCGACCAAGGAACCCATTAATCATCCTCACGCTAAGTACAAGCTGTTCATAATGCTCTACTATATGACGAAATTATATTCGTTATTTTATAAATACTTTCATCATTTCATAAGTGCCACAAGGCTCGAACAGGACCACAAATCCTTACATAGATCCCCTCTAACTTACATCTACACAGTAGATAAACACTTAGCATTACGATCATCAGTTGGCCACAATAAATTTACATATTTTCGTTTTGAGGCAACGTGATACGACATGGCACATACATATATGTCCATTAGTAGCACAATAACGCCATGGCCCATAAATGTCCTACAGTAGACCTAAGGTGTCAGAAGGTCAAAAGCAGGTGTTAGCCTCCTTTCCTGGGTCAAAACACTATAGGATAGGTATCAGCCGTGAGCGTACCTATGTAAATATATTCAGCAACTTATACGTTAATGGTCCATAGCTATTCCACGTTATCCTAAGGCGTAAATCGAGTCAAGAGCAGGTGTTAGCCTACCCTCCTGGGATCACGATAAGGAATGAGTATCGACCATAGACATAAGCATGCCGAATTTTATAGATAATGATTAATAAAGGCCCGATGATTTTATTTAATATATATAACAACTAAATATCCACTTGATTTCACAAACAGCATATACGAAATAGGAATACATCATCTTTACAAGAACACATCCGGTTAGGAGAATACACTGTATAATTCTCACTGCAATACAGCAGAATGCCCGATAAAGGTAGCCCATTATGCTACTCCACGGACAATCCAACATGCGAAATGCAATATTCACTGTGAATATACATATTACTACACCCCGACTTATTTTTTCAATTTCCCGGAGTAGACAGGGGTAAACCACAGAAACACTTTTCCTACAGGGTGACACCCAACATTGCTACACTCACATGGAATCGCTACACGCGTCCACACATTCCCTGTACAATTTAATACAATTTGTGAATTAAATACAGAGTAAATAAATATATTTTATAGACACCATTTTCCATTTTCCCGCAGGAAGTGGAGATAAAACACAGAAACATTTGTCTATAGATGGACACCCAGCATATTAATGCGCCCTGAATTATTTTTCATTTTCCCGGAGTAGACAAGTGCAAACCACTGAAACACTTTTATACATAGTAGTAGCCAGAATTTGTACAGCCACAGGAATTCGTCATATGCTTCCGGACATGTATAACACACTCCAGCATATTACATAAATACCATACAAAAACACAATAGTTATATACATATCATTTGCCACATTTAGGTACGATATGATGACAGCATAATACCATTAGAATTCCTCAATAGAAGGACATGCGTAGCTTCCCAATATACAGAAGGACAGTTAATGCCCTCCACCCAGATTACATAATACACCAGCTGTATAGCTTAAAACGATGATAACCATTACATTAGACACATAACACGTGCTTATGACAGTTCATCTACGGAAAAATAACAAAGCCCTGTGCTAGACACCCACTCTTGAAGCTCAGGTCCAATCAGAATAGCGCCGCGATAAACAGGAGCTACTACAGCCCGCCAGCCAATCAAGGCTACAGGTAACGCCTCACAGTGGCGATAACTGATGACTCCCCTTTACACACGTTATCACCAGCCACGCCTCCCACGTGACAGGTAAATAGCGAGCAGCCATAATGAATACAGGCCTAATCTCGCGCGCTGGATTCAAACAACACTAGGAGCGAGACATATAATTGTCGGAATACACTACACACAGCAGGGTAACCAAATATTTTTCTTTTAGTTCACCCTCATCATCCCTCAATACTTAACACCGGGATAGCATATTTTACGGCAAAAAGCCAGTATTCTCGGTGATATTCACACAGCGCCGAGTCACACAAAATACACCGTATTTTATATCTCAGCGGCCTTTAACACACTTTTGCCCTCGGATACACCCTTATATAGACACGCCATCCAACATAGGAAAACACGAGCATGTCTCCGTGACCATATAAATATATAAATCCACTTCCCAATTAGGAGCTTTTAATTTATTTTATTTGCGCTACAGCAATATTATACAAAATATTCTCTTCCAGATTTGGACGAGCAAACTTATTTCAAGCGATAGCACGTTAATATCCCCCTCCCCGTGCATTTTACCCCCTCTTGCACTACATAATTAAAACGCCACATGTAGTGGAATTTATAGCCTTGTTTAACATATAGATGGCATTCACATATACCATCCTCCCAACTAATAGAATGGCAATACACACTTATGAATCCCCCACATTTCCATAGGGGAGATAGAATATTTTTTTGCAGCAATAAGCCCCATATAGGAAGGACTTACGACACACATAAAGTGCGCTGCAATATGGCCTGGTTTAGAATATCTATACATAGTATCTCTAGACAGTATCTCTAGTTAAGGGATTATATTATATAATAATCCTAGATGACCAGTGTTTCAATCTAGACTTTATAGTATATAAGGCTGGTACATATTTTACGTGTATGGACAGCAGTCTCATATTATTATTATTATGGCTACAGGTGCCATATATTGCGACTAGTACGTCCAAGCCTCAAATCACATCTCCCTCCCAAGATACAAATTAACACTCTACAGATAAACACTTGTACAATTCGCCCCTATTAATGCACGGCACTTGGTAATCATGCAATTACCAGGGTGTATACCATGATTTATCGCTCGTGGCTATATGTTAATCAACATTCGGAACCTTAGAGCTAACAGCTTAGCGTTCCAGGCTTAAACCACTAACAGCAGTGCATGCAATGTTTGATTTTCATAACCAATGTTTTTACCCTGCATGTCAATTCAGAGCATAAATGCTACCCTCACTCCTTCAGCAAGGTTCCTAACAACCACGCTGAACACCCAGATCCTAAACAATAAAATCCTCACCCACACCGGTCGAGAACTCCTACCACTAAACGTTTCCATACATCCACATAGGACCACGATTCCTTGGATCTATCTTACCATCCCGGTACCAATACTTACAAATTTTAACTTACCTACAACTGCCCATTAACACGGGAATACCATCCACATCCTTCACTTACCTACTAACATGTGAGAAGGAATAATACGCAGCTGACATTAGCTGGATATCCGACGAGCCAGGCGCAATTGAAGTGCACTGTGCCACTATATTTATCCCCCCCTCCGTATAACTATGTCACCATACACAACATAATACCGCTTGACACTTGCTTTTCATGGTTTGTGCACGGAGGTGCACTTTAATAGATGTGAACCTATTTTCCAAGGGAAAATAGATATTGCTAAGTTGATAAATTGTACCCAGGACTGACGGCAAGGATAGCCCAGGACCTGACGTTGACGATCGACAAGAGGTCATAGTGGTGACGTGTTAGGGCGGGCAAGCGCCTGTGTTAGAGGAAGTACATAACCTGTCTCCCCTAGCATAGGGTCCGTTATACCCATTTTTATGCCCTAACGTCGTCTAAACGATACCTGCGGATGGAGGCTTGATAGTTCGATGAGGGAATAAACTACCCCTACATCGGACAGGATACTCCTCCTTCCCAAGACGACCCCTATGACTTGACGTTAGTTAGCATATAAGGCTAAGTAAATGCTCTACAGCGGGAGCAAAGTCCTGCAGCGGCAGGTGAAGATCAATAATAATGAATAATGATGAAATGGAATAATGAATTAAGGGAATACGGAAATAAGGAAATAAGGAAATAGTGACAGAATATAATAATGAAAGGCTATAATGAAATAAGGGAACAGTGACAGAATATAATAATGAAATAAGGAAGGAATGAAATGATAGAATACTGACATGAAATAATGAAATAACGAATATATGATCCCCCGGGCCGAGGTATCTAACACCGATGATCTTTTTGTTGGTACCCCCAGAGGGTATCATCCATAATATACAATACTTGAATTATATGACGAATCTACGATTCTCTCCCTGGCCGAGGTTACAGTTAAGTTACTATTGTGCCCCAGGGAGAGGAATATATTGATATGCCTAAGTGGCAATATATGAGCGCCGAATGCGGTCTTACGCAGATGTGTAAGCCCGACAGGAACGGTCCACACCGTTCACGAGATTGTCCTTCAAGGAAGGGACGATGGTATATAGGAACGGTCCATACCGTTCACGAGATTGTCCTTCAAGGAAGGGACGATAGTATATAGGAACGGTCCATACCGTTCACGAGATTGTCCTTCAAGGAAGGGACGATAGTATATAGGAACGGTCCAAACCGTTCACGAGATTGTCCTTCAAGGAAGGGACGATAGTATACAGGAACGGTCCATACCGTTCACGAGATTGTCCTTCAATGAAAGGGACGATAATATATTGGAACGGTCCATACCGTTCACATGAGTGTCCTTCAATGGAAGGGCCAGTAGCACAATGAACTACTAAAGAATAGACAATATTGAATAAAGGAAATCATAGCGCAATGATATAGGACAGAAATGAATAGGAATAAAGTACAGTGAAGTTATAGGAAATAATGAGTAAGAAAGAATAAAGAAATACAAAGGGGTATACAATAATGAATGAAGAATGAAGTAGCACAATGATATAGAACAGAAATGAATAGGAATAAAGTAAAGTGAAGTTATAGGAAAAAGTGAGTAAGAAGGAATAATGAGATACAAAGATATAGCCAATAAGAAATAAAGGATGAAGTAGCACAATAATATAGAACAGAAATGAATAGGAGTAAAGTAAAGTGGAGTTATAGGAAAAAGTGAGTAAGAAGGAATAATGAGATACAAAGATATAGCCAATAAGAAATAAAGGATGAAGTAGCACAATAATATAGGACAGAAATGAATAGGAGTAAAGTAAAGTGGAGTTATAGGAAAAAGTGAGTAAGAAGGAATAATGAGATACAAAGATATAGCCGATAAGAAATAAAGAATGAAGTAGCACAATGATATAGGAAAGAAAGAATCGGAATAAAGTAAAGCTAAGTTATAAGAAATGATGAGTAAGAAGGAATAAAGAAATACAAAGATATAGCCGATAAGGAATAACGATTGAAGTAGTACAAGGATTTAGGAGAAAGATGAATAAGAGTAAGGAAAGGCGAAGGTATAGATGATAAGGACTAATGTATAAACCAAATAGAAAGGTATATGAAGGTATAAAAAAGTAAATAATAAATGGCCAGTAATAATTATAAATCTATGTTTTATGATCATATTTATGTATTTATTTTTCAGCGCAGGTTGAAAACCTGAAACACCGAATCCGGACACAGCGCACATAGTGGTGAATACTTTGCGCACATGCATCGGGAGTAGCTCCATTTTGGACACTCGCCGAAATTAATAATGAACATGACAAAATGTGATATATTTGCCAAATGAAATGTTTCTCTATGTACCTCCACAGGTTCACCCCACAAATGCCGAGGGTAGATACCCTCTAATATGATGATTTTATGTGTGTCTTATGGATCCCCACAGATGACTACGAGTTATATGCATTGATCATATGTTTTTTTTGTACTACACAAATTTCTCGCCCCCACATTTCACACTCACACGGCCAATACACAGTCCCCCCACATAATACATATTTCCAGGCGCACATCCGAACCACGGTGGAGATATACCTGTGGGATATCCTCCACTGGAGGTCGGATCAACAAACAATTGGACACCTATAATGAGAGGTGCACTACGGCCCCACAACTTGCGCCTATTTCAGTAAAGGACGAGTTGTGCAGCCAAGATGACTTCGCTCGCCCACAGGGAGCGAGTCATACAATAGCAGTAATATAGACGGATAGTATATAACCTGCAGGCCATAGCTAATAGTTTGCGCATAGATATTAAGTTAGGGTGCACTCGCCGTAAGGTTAACGTGCATAGAATACAATATTGTGATAAAGGAAAAGGGTTAACAGTGATATAGTTGCGCAACTGCAGTATTGATAGAATATTAATATAATTAATAGAATTTGGTTTTAACATATACAATATTGGTATAATTAATAGAGTTTTGTTTTTATAAAATATTGGTATAATTAATAGAGTTTTGTTTTGTTTTTAATGATTACAAATGGTATGATTGCATGGAAATTTTTGTGGAAAGTATTTAAAATTGATGATATTATTTAGATCAAATTGCGAAGGTATGAAGATATATGGATTGTTTTATTTTACACGTTGTTTTTCCCTTTCTATTCTTTTAAACTCCCCATTGTAAAAATGTCGTATTTCTTCCCCACAATAAAACACTTCTAAATTTAACCCTTAAATTACACCCTGAGACATTTATTTCATTCTTTCCCTCCACTCTATCCCTTTTACACACGTGCAGGGCACGCGAGGGCAGTTTTTCATCCACTCCGGAGGTACGTTACTTATATATAGCCTCCCCCAACCCTCGGATGTTTTTTCCTCTCGTTGTGTTCCTGCACCCCTTTAGTTAAATTCTTAATATTGATATGTTTATGTTATATGTACTGTTTTGTTTAACAATTTATTTTGTCATTTTGTTACAACTACCAATAGGGATAGATGTTATATCCCGCCAGGTAAATGATGTCACATGAAAACCAGTAAGCTTCACGAACCATTGTTGAATTTTTTTAAATATATGTAAAGAAATATTGTTCCCCTCACCATAAACACTTACACATGATCGCTGAGCACACCCGGACGCACAATCAATTGAAGGCACCTATATACAGCCTTCAACCTTCGACGATAAATACTATCTTACTAATTTCATATCTACCCCCTTACTCACCCCTATCTTCCACGAGGCTAGCAACACACCCCCTACGACGCCACCTCTACATTTACGAGCTAAATTAAAAGAAGAAAAGAAGAGAAGAACAGAAGATAGAAGAGTTACAAGAGAGAAGAAGAGGCCTATTTTGCAAAAACTACCCCCAAGTCTTCGTCCAGTTATCGAGGACGATAACTAACCCTACAAAGGGAGGTGTTGTACCCCTAGGGTACGCTACCCTCATCCCCCAAATAAAATCTCCAACAAATCAAAATTACAAACATTTAATTTAAAAACCTACAGATTACAACTACAAAATTACAAGACTAATAATTAGCACATACATGAACCCAGGTAGCCTCGTAGCCCAGGCAACGACCCTAGAAAGGTTTACGACTAGGTAGGAATGCAAGGATTCCGCCGACTTAGCACAAGAAACCTATAAGAACCCCGGAGGACATTCACCCAGGATCACTCAGTCTGTATTAGTGCTACCGACGTGACGAACCTCTGCTGTTGGCTGGAAGGGTCTCAAGCGATCACTACACTCACCATCACACTACACTCACATCCCCCTGTGCTTGGACTGTAATTATTATTATTTGCTACCTTTTGAACTGCTATTTGCCAGTGTACCTCTAAATCGAGGTACACATTAAATCTAAAAGTACTAGAAGCCACTGGTCTTATTCTTTTATTTATTTAGCTAATAAGATCCTACCCTATTAGCTTCCCCTTTTAGGTAGGACCTAGAATTAGCCTTACTGTTTATTGTTTAATTGTTTTCTTGTCGTCAGCCGTGCGCTATTGCTCAACGCTGACACTAGCGGATTTCCCGTTAGCTCGCCTGACCACGACTCGAAGCAGACTGCGTGACGCAGCTGTTGCGCACAGAGTAATAACTTAATTGCCTTTCTAAACTACCCCCGCACTTAGAACTACCCCTTCAAGCAGTACATTGGGGAGCTCTCCTTGCTGATCGCACTGTCGATCTCAGTTCTCTAAATACTCCCTACCTCTTACAGCATTTGCCAAGCTCGCCCCCTATTTAGACTAATTTCATCCCTTAGGTTAATTATTTGTACAGGCCACCCTAACAGTAACCTTACAATATGGAAATATGAAAATATGGAGTAAGATCGCTGGCTCAGGATGTCACTAATCATGCTCTATACTATAAATGAGATACACTGCTACCTTATTTGGACGAAAACTTGAAGATCTATGTAAGTATTCCCACAATACTTTAGATGTTTCCTCAGTACAAGACACTGAGATGGATCTGCATTCGAACCTCGGATCTGCGACCTCAGAGATAGGAAACGTCCCTCTCTGGAATTCACCAACATTCGCCTGGGCTCGAACGACATCCTTCTGGCAAATTCTTCTGTGTTGCTGGGCTACCCTCCCTAGCATCTTGACAAATCTCTTCTGTAGAATCTTCATTCTCCGTCGTAAATATGTATCAACCTCATCATTGGAATAATTTATAGAAATATTCATATAAATGGAGAATGAAATATTTCCATTGCTAATTGATGTTATATTAGTGTTCGTAGACTGACGAAAATGTACAAGATGGACCGTATACTACGTCTGTATTCAAGAATATGTTGTCTAACGAAGCTCCATCGTTGTATCTTAACTCGGGCTATCAAATATATCTCTGGCGCATGACTATTTAGTTCATCATATCAACAATGTTACTTATGTTGAATGAAAACACTTGAAGAATAATAATAGTCATTCTGTTAATGTTTATGTGTTGCGCCAATATTAAAAGTTCTCCGCCACTGTTCACTTGAACTGCGTTCGTCAACTTCACTTTGCAATTTAAAATGATATTCAGTTTTATTTCCAACACATTTGAAAATCTATCTTAACAGGCTTATATTGTCGAAACGGTGAATTTTAAAACACTCGACTTTTCACAATATATAGAATGCGACCTATTCTTTATATATATTCGCTTAGTTACATTCAGTTCTCAATGATATAAGAGATATAATCAATTCAATGTTCCTCGCAACTTCAAGTAGAATGGAAGTGCGGTGATCTCCTACTTTCCACCTAGCTATCCTCGCGTCTCCACAAGTCGACAGTCGTCGCACTCGGACTAAGCTTTGGGATCTCCGTTAACCCAGTAAAAACACTTCCTCACTCTTCAAAGACTGCTGGAATAAGAACATCGATCCTTGGATCTCCCCCTCCAAGTCGAATTTTAGCGCGTAGATTACTAATGCTTATTACTGCGTAGATTAACCGATCTGCAGTTTTTATAGTATCAGACATAATTTCTTTTAATATTCTCTTCATTACCAAATAAGAAAATCTTCTTCTAAGGGCCTAAATGCATAATTTTATCATATTATGTAATTGAAGTTGATCCCGTCTTCAATAAGACCTCTTCTCATTGGCTCTGGGCTGGGATCCAAAAGCATAATTTATAACAATATTTATAATTTTAATTTCCAGACTCGCTGTTGCTATGCTAATTATAGCCTTCTAGAAGCGTCCATTGTGCAATATATCACGTGATCGGGCTCTCCCACAGCCTCGAGCTTGTAACACTACCCTCCTGTATCACACTTCCAGAAATTATATTTGCTGGTTAAATTTAATCATGTGGACGGAAAATACTCTAATTTTGTCCCAAAATAATTCAATTTACGGGGGCAGTACTAAGCCAAAAACCTTCCCTGAAGTGTACACAACATCTCACCCAAGTTTCATCGCTATCGGACGAATGATATATGAACGCATACCGGACTTTGTTGAAACGCTTCGCGTGTCTTCGCTCATTTGTTGAATCTACTTGTACGCTACCTATTGTAAAAAGGATTTACTAAACCTGAAACTGTCCCTGGAGTGTACACAACAACTCACCCAAGTTAAGTCGCTATCGGACGAATGGTATATGAACGCATATGCGACTATGATGAAACACTTCGCGCGTCGTCACCCATTTGTTTAATCTGCTTGTGCGATTACTATTGTAAAGTGGATTTACTAACCCAGAAACCTTCCCTGAAGTGTGCACAACATCTCACCCAAGTTTCATCGCTATCAGACGAATAGTATATGAACGCATACGGGACTTGTTTGAAACAATTCGCTCGTCGTTGCTTATTTGTTGAATCTACTCGTGCGCTATCTATTATAACATGGATTTAATAAACCAGAAACCTTGCCTGTAGTGTACACAACCTCCCACCCAAGTTTCATCGCTATCGGATGAATGGCATATGAACGCATACGGGATTTTGTTTAAACGAACGGCGCACCGTCACCCATTTGTTGAATCTACTTGTGCGCCGCTCGTTGAAAAACTGATTTACTAATTCATATATCTTCGCAGGACTGTACTCAACTCACCAAATTGTTATCACAATCGGATGAATGCTATATGAACGTATCCGGGACTTGGTTAAAACCATTCACGCGCTGTCGCTCATTAGTTGAATCTACTCGTGCGGTACCAATTGTAAAATGGATTTACTAAATCAGAAATCTTCACGGGAGTGGAAACGACATTTCGCAAAAATTTCATTGAAATCGCATGAATAGTATATGAACGCATACGGATTTTTTAAACGAAATGCGGGCCGTTGCTCATTTGTTAAATCTACTCGTGCGCTACCTATTGCAAAAAGGATTTACTAACTCAGAAACCTTTCCTGGAGTGTGCACAACAATTCTCCAAAGTTTCATAGCAATCGGATAAATGGTATATGAATGCATACGGGTCTTTGTTTAAACGATTCTCGCGCCGTCGCTCATTTGTTGAATCTACTTTGGCGATACCTATTGTAAAGTGGATTTACTAAGCCATAAACCTTCCCTGAAGGGTACACAACATCTCACCCAAGTTTCATCGCTATCGGACGAATGGTATATGAACGCATACGTGACGTTGTTGAAACGCTTCGCGCGTCTTCGCTCATTTGTTGAATCTACTTGTGCGCTACCTATTGTAAAATAGATTTACTAAGGCTGTAACTTTCCCTGGACTGTACACAACTACTCAGCCAAGTTTAGTCGCTATCGGACGAATGGTATATGAACGCATACGGGACGATGTTGAAACACTTCGCGCGTCGTCAATCATTTGTTTAATCTACTCGTGCGATACCTATTGTAAAGTGGATTTACTAACCCAGAAACCTTACCTGTAGTGTACATAACCTCTCACCCAAGTTTCATCGCTATCGGACCAATGGTATGTGAACGCATAAAGGACTTTGTTGAAACGCTTCGCCCGTCGTCGCCTATTTGTTGAATCTACTCGTGCGCTACCTATTGTTAAGTGAATTTACTAAGCCGGAAAGCTTACCTGAAGTGTACAGAACATCTCACCCAAGTTTCATGGCAATGGGATGAATGGTATATGAACGCATGTGGGACTTTCTTGAAACAAATGCACGCTATTTTGTTGAAGCTACTCGCTCGCTATCTATTGTAAATTGGATTTACTACCTCTATAACTTTTCCGGGTCTGTGCACAACAACACACCAAAATTTGATCGCAATCGGATGAATTGTATATGAACGCATCGCCATTACGCATTTGTTTAAACTACTCGCGCGCTATCCATTTTTAAATGGATTCACTATGCCTATGAACACCCCGAAAGTGTCTACAACAACTCACCACAATTTGATCGCAATCGGATGAATGGTTTATGAACGCATAAAAGACGAACAGACAGACATCCCTTTATATATATATATATATATATATATATATATATATATATATATATATATATATAAGATTATTTTTCAGGTTACCTCTTTGGACTTCCAAGTTACTGACTTGAAGTGTCATATCTCTACAGGGGCTAAGCTTTGACTTGGCGTGTTGTTGTCGTCATGAACAGATTTTTGTTACAGTAAAAAAGGAAAATAAATAGATTGGAGTCCGATAGAAGGCCTTTTCATAATCAATGAAACAAAGACCTACATCCGTATTCTGATCATAGCATTTTGTACCAGAACCTGTCGAGCAACTATTGCCTCTCTTGTACCAGAACCTGTAGAGCAACTATTGCCTCTCTTGTACCAGAACCTGTCGAGCAACTATTGCCTCTCTTGTACCAGAACCTGTCGAGCAACTATTGCCTCTCTTGTACCAGAACCTGTCGAGCAACTATTGCCTCTCTTGTACCAGAACCTGTCGAGCAACTATTGCCTCTCTTGTACCAAAACCTGTCGAGCAACTATTGCCTCTCTTGTACCAGAACCTGTCGAGCAACTATTGCCTCTCTTGTACCAGAACCTGTCGAGCAACTATTGCCTCTCTTGTACCAGAACCTGTCGAGCAACTATTGCCTCTCTTGTACCAGAACCTGTAGAGCAACTATTGCCTCTCTTGTACCAAAACCTGTAGAGCAACTATTGCCTCTCTTGTACCAGAACCTGTCGAGCAACTATTGCCTCTCTTGTACCAGAACCTGTAGAGCAACTATTGCCTCTCTTGTACCAGAACCTGTAGAGCAACTATTGCCTCTCTTGTACCAGAACCTGTAGAGCAACTATTGCCTCTCTTGTACCAGAACCTGTCGAGCAACTATTGCCTCTCTTGTACCAGAACCTGTCGAGCAACTATTGCCTCTCTTGTACCAGAACCTGTCGAGCAACTATTGCCTCTCTTGTACCAGAACCTGTAGAGCAACTATTGCCTCTCTTGTACCAGAACCTGTCGAGCAACTATTGCCTCTCTTGTACCAGAACCTGTCGAGCAACTATTGCCTCTCTTGTACCAGAACCTGTCGAGCAACTATTGCCTCTCTTGTACCAGAACCTGTCGAGCAACTATTGCCTCTCTTGTACCAGAACCTGTCGAGCAACTATTGCCTCTCTTGTACCAGAACCTGTCGAGCAACTATTGCCTCTCTTGTACCAGAACCTGTCGAGCAACTATTGCCTCTCTTGTACCAGAACCTGTCGAGCAACTATTGCCTCTCTTGTACCAGAACCTGTCGAGCAACTATTGCCTCTCTTGTACCAGAACCTGTAGAGCAACTATTGCCTCTCTTGTACCAGAACCTGTAGAGCAACTATTGCCTCTCTTGTACCAGAACCTGTCGAGCAACTATTGCCTCTCTTGTACCAGAACCTGTCGAGCAACTATTGCCTCTCTTGTACCAGAACCTGTAGAGCAACTATTGCCTCTCTTGTACCAGAACCTGTCGAGCAACTATTGCCTCTCTTGTACCAGAACCTGTCGAGCAACTATTGCCTCTCTTGTACCAGAACCTGTCGAGCAACTATTGCCTCTCTTGTACCAAAACCTGTAGAGCAACTATTGCCTCTCTTGTACCAGAACCTGTCGAGCAACTATTTCCTCTCTTGTACCAAAACCTGTAGAGCAACTATTGCCTCTCTTGTACCAGAACCTGTAGAGCAACTATTGCCTCTCTTGTACCAGAACCTGTCGAGCAACTATTGCCTCTCTTGTACCAGAACCTGTCGAGCAACTATTGCCTCTCTTGTACCAAAGCCTGTAGAGCAACTATTGCCTCTCTTGTACCAAAACCTGTCGAGCAACTATTGCCTCTCTTGTACCAGAACCTGTAGAGCAACTATTGCCTCTCTTGTACCAAAACCTGTAGAGCAACTATTGCCTCTCTTGTACCAGAACCTGTAGAGCAACTATTGCCTCTCTTGTACCAAAACCAGTCGAGCAACTATTGCCTCTCTTGTACCAAAACCTGTTGAGCAACTATTGCCTCTCTTGTACCAGAACCTGTCGAGCAACTATTGCCTCTCTTGTACCAAAACCAGTCGAGCAACTATTGCCTCTCTTGTACCAAAACCTTTCCGAAACCCCAACTGTACCTCACCCATCAAGAGCTCACATTTTTCATACAACCTTCGATCGATGACTTCCAGAAATATTTTTGAGGAATGAGTCATAAGACTAATGAGTTGATGATCTTCACATTTCCTCGCATTCTTCTTCTTAGGTAATGGAATGAATGTTGATAATAGCCATTGGGCAGGGTATTGACCTGTATCATACATTTTGTTAAAACGTTTGAGTAAGACGCTGATTCCTTCTTCATCAAGAAGTTTAATGAGTTACACTGGAATTTCATCGGGTCCTGTGACAATATTAGTTTTTGTGTTACGTATGGCTTTCTCGATTTCTTCTTTCATAATTGACGGTCCTGTTATTATCATTCCGAGGAATTTCAACATTTCGTCTATCATATGTGAAGCTGGTTCTAATGTAGCCTTCCCATTTACTTTTCTCTCCGCAACATCAAGAACAATTTTGTCATCTTTGTTTACTGTTAAGGAGACGTTTTTCTTCTATATATCTCAGCAGTTTCCTTCAATTTTATATGTAAATTAAAATCGTCATGTGAATTTTGTAAGAGTTCGATTTCTTCACATTCACGTTGTAACCATTCACTCTTTGCTACCCTGATCCGTGTCCTTATAAGTGTCAGAAAGTTATTATAATTTTGTAAATTTGATTGTGCTCTATACTTTCGGCGCTCATCCATTAATGAGAGAATTTCATCTGTCCTCAATTTTTGATGTGTGACATCTTTCCATTCGGTTGCTGGATATGTTTGTGGGAGCGATTTTGAAAAATGGGACGGAAGTGGAGCGGAGGAAGTGTGTATGACGCACTGCTGGAGCGCATCCCTCCTGGCTGCTTTAGCAGTGGTAAGAGGAAGCAATGAGCGTGCAGTGTTGGTCATGTGGAATATACATCACATATGGATTACTTCAAGTTTTGAAGGCGCCATTAAGAATATTCCTACAGTAAATCATCTTTAAGTTGTAGTTCTTTCGTGTAAAATATCCATTATATCATATTTGCTGAAAGCAATTTTGGTTTATTAAGAGTCTCTTTTCCAATCTCTGGATAAAAGTGATGGTTGCTCGCCGAGTAACTTTGGATCAACACTTTCATACGAAACGGTAAACGCTCATGCGAACTCGGGTGTCAACTGATTGAAACGCAAACCACATATTCAAAATCTTTGTATCAGTATTTAAATATGATATGCTTTAATAATGAAACATTGTAATTAGTTGGCAAAGCCTCTATTATGTATCTGCACAATGGTTATTCAGATATTAACCCACATTGCGGTAATGCAGTGATCAGTATAATATATATCGATTTTTATACGGGAACTGGGCTAGCCATTCATAGGAATTCCCTTTACTGTCAAGTAGGCGTATTCATAACTAATTTAAAACTCAATTTCACGCAGGAACATTATCGAAAAAAAAGCAAAGTATTAATGGAGCATAAAAAGTTACTTCCATATTATTACTGGCACGTGAAAATAAGTAACTGTCTTGTACTCTATATTTCTGTGGTTGTAGTGGCTGTGTGGCTAGCCCTTGGTCTGCGAATCATGAGGTCTCGGGTTCGAACCCTAGTCCCGGCAAATGATTTTGCTACCAGATTATCGATTTAAACGTTATCTATCATAACATTATAACAGAATCTACATGAAATTACCATTTAACTAATTTTCATTACAATAGTCTTACCAAGCAGGAGTTGAACATTATTTCTAGTAGTCTACAGATAGGCTAGAGACTATGGTTCATTCCACCTCTTAATTTACAATATAATATTGAACTCGAGTTCAGTCCGAATCAAGGCACTGTCGGAGCCGAGGATCGAACCGACTTGCGCACCAAGATGATGGAAGAAATGGAAATTAGAAATGGAACAATATTTTATTCGCATAACTATTTCATGAGCTGAATGGAATATACTGATGAGTTTTTGGAAAAAAAAATAATGCATTTTTAAAGAATTACATCCTCTTTCACATGATTGAAAGCTGATTTGGTCTCTTCCAGGGCTTTCCTACTTTCTTCTACTGAAAACCTACTTTCCGCTAGTGCTAACTTACTCTGTTCTTGGGCTAGTCTCCCCTCTTCTTGGCCTTTCTCTAAAGCTTTCTATCATCCTGTGTTTTTCTTAGCCTCTTCTTGTGCTTTTTCCTGTGTTTCCCTGTCCTCATCCTGTGCTTTTCTAATTTCTCCTTGCACTTTCCTGGCCACTTCTTGTGCTTTTTCTTGTGTTTTCCTAGCCTCATCCTGTGCTTTTCTAATTTCTCCTTGCACTTTCCTGGCCACTTCTTGTGCTTTTTCTTGTGTTTTCCTAGCCTCATCCTGTGCTTTTCTAATTTCTTCTTGCACTTTCCTGGCCTCTTCTTGTGCTTTTTAGCCTCTTCTCGGACTAACCTATCCTCCCCTTGTGCTTTTCTATTTTCTTCTTGCACTCTCTTACATTATTCCTGTACTAACGTGATACTAGATTTAGTTACGGATTGGGCTACTGCAAGCTTTGCCTTCATCTAAGATTTAGCCGTGGCAGCTGACTGCTTAATCTCTCTTTCAATCTTTTTTGTGTTATCGTGTGTGAGTTTATGTAGGGCATCCATATCCCCTGTCGCGAAAATTAAATCTAGTCAGGAGAAAGAACTACTTGATATTAAAAACAAACTGAAATCACTCTCTATTGGAGAACCATGTGATCATAATGGTTTTAAGGAAGGAGCTCGACTAGGAATGAGGCGAGATTTGGCAGATTTTTTTCAAAATAGAGATGAAAATCTAAGAGAAGAGCTAGAGAAATTTGAAGCCAAAGAAGACAGAGTAGAAGATGATAGAGAAAGCATCTATAGCCGCATACATGATATACAGAATGTAACACAAGAAAATGAATGTTAAAGAAGAACGACCGATGGAAATGGGGCATTGAAGCAGAGAACGCATTTATACTAGCAAAGGAGATGCTCAGAGATAGCATCAAGCTTGAGTACCCAGACTTTGAACGCTAATTTTTTGTGGAAACGGACGCTTCTAAGGTCGGAATTAGTGCAGTTCCCTACCAAAAAAAGACCAGAATGGAAACAATCACTTCAATAGTAGAAAGCTACGGTCTCATGAAGTAAACTACTTCACAACGCAGTTAGAAGCTTTAGCCGTGATTAATGCCTTGCATCACTGGAAGAAAATATTAATTGGACATCAGATCATAATAAGGACAGAACATAAGGCCCTAGAATTCATGCTCAAGTCAGACTTATCGAGTGATAGGATGACTAGGTGGACGTTGTTTTTACAACAATTTAATGCCACGATTGTGCATGTCCCTGGAAAGGAAAATTTGTTGGCAGACATACTTTCCAGAAATCCCACAACTGAAAACAGTGTGAAAATTCAAGTAGTCGAGACGGACGATGAAGATCAGGCAACGTTGGAACGATTAAGAAGAATAGCAATAAGTCAGAAGAGAGATGCAAGTTTAAGGAACTTATATAGATTCATGTCAGGAAGAATGCAAAATGATGACGAAAAATTTGAAGAGTCTAGAAAAAGAGCGATGCACTATGTATTAGTAGAAGGCATAGTATGCAAGTACGTTAATGTTAACCACACGAAGGTGAGAATTGTGATCCCACCAAGACTGATAGTGCCAGTAGTTTGGTTAGTGCATAAGAGCATTGGACACGGGGGTGTCGACAAAAAGTACAGTACTGCGCAGGATAAGTTCTATTAGAGTAATATGAGTGTATCTATTACATTCATAATCAGGTCATGTGAACTATGCCAGAAAAAATAAGTATAATTCGGAGCTTTTGAAAGAAAGACCGAAGGCTATTATACCCACTAAACCTTTAGAATTGTTCAGACAGGATATTTTCGGTCCTGTTCCAAAAGGTAGTGGAGGAAACAGATACTTACTAGTCACTATGGACGTTTTCTCTAAAATAGTCATGATGAATCCAATGCAGAAAGCAAATATGAAGGCTCTGTTTTATCAAGTAGAGAAACACATCATTCCTAAGATGGGAAGGCCTGAAAGATTACTGACAGACCATGAAACGCAGCACACTTCTACGGAATTCCAACAAGCTATGGAGCGACTAGAAATTAGTCATATTTTTAGTTCAATCCATAGTCCAGAAACTAATCCGATTGAGAGAACAATGTTGGAGCTTTCCAAGTACATACGCCTTTTAGCTCAGATAATCACGCTAATTGGGTAAGCGTGGTACCACTAATGGAGTTCTGCATCCATAATACGAGGCACGAAAGCACGAACGAAATTCCAGTTACTCTCCATTATCATGAAATACCAGTTAGACCGTGGAACGGAATCTTCAATATTCCGGAAGATGACGAACCATCAATGGAAGGACGCATAGAAATCGCCAGAGCAAGCCGAGAAGAGGTTGAAGAGAGTGTGTGGCAAGAGATACAGTAGACCATTAGAAATTTGAGAATTAGTTTTGGTCAGAATTCCAGTAAAGGCCGATGTATTGAAGAAGATATATATATATATATATATACTTCTCGAATGTCTTCAAGGGCTCGTTCAAAGTAGAAAGAGTTTATGGAGATAATTGTTACCAGATCGTGAGGATATAAGATGATTGGAAAATACAACCATTCAAAATTAAAGAGGTTTTATCCCAGGATAAATTGAAAGGATGAGTTCGGTTCCACTTATGAACAAGTCGAGTGTTAAATAAGGTCTATATTATACTTAAATTAACAAGTCAGTCCGACTCATGGCATTGTCGGAGCCGAGGATCGAACCGACTTGCGCACCAAGATGATTGAAGAAATGGAAATTAGAAATGGAACACTATTTTATTCACATAACTATTTTATGAGGTGAATGGAATATACTGATGAGTTTTTGGAGAAATTTGAAGCATTTTTAAAGAATTACATTTGGAAATATTTCAGTGAATATTATTTTAACCAAGGGAGAGTCCAATCTTCAGACACTGGAATATGACCAAGGCTTCAAGTTAGCAAGCCTAGGACCAGTTTTTGTGAGCCGGGTCGAGAATAAAAAAATCGTGCACACGACACTTTGATAAGAGGCTAAAACATTGAGATTTTCTTGATAACTCAGGAGCCAATCAGAATGAACCACAAAAATATTGAGGGAATCGCTATTATATTAAATTTTAACATATAAAGCGATATAAGCACTTCTACAGTTAGCGAAGACGAAATGATATTTTCTTATCAAAACAGAATTAAATAATTATGAATAGAAGGGGAGATATGAGCGAATTACAGTAATTAGGACTGTGTTTGAGGCTAATCCGCCATTTCAGACAGTCACGAGCGCGGCAATGAAGAGCGCACAATTCTTTCCTTCACAGCGACAAGTACAGAGTGGACTTGTGTCACTGATCGTCCGAGAAGAGCTCACATGCATAAGCGAGGTACGGCAAGGAGATATACCCTTGACCGGAGGAGACGCCACACTTGCCGAGGATGACTAGGAGATGCCGGCTACAAATGAAAAGCAGTAACTTGAAACAGGAATCGACAGTTTACAATTCATCGCACAGAAGAAGAAGAAGCTTTCATTATTAAACCATACATACTACTACAGCATGACGAGTAGCCTATTATATATTAACTGCTACAAAGAAGAATTTGTTATAAAGCATATTTATCAAGCAACTATGATGATAAAGACTACAAGTCGGGGGGGGAGGGGGGGAGGGAGTTCCCAATTTGAATTTGTTATGAAGATTGCCATGCAGCACTAAATCCTATGGAGGAGGTTAATCGGCATTCACGGAGTGGAAATTCAGAGTGGACCAGACAAAAATGAGTCATTATTCTACGACGGCCATTCTATCAAGCGGTAATCTGAATTTACCAACTATGATATACACAGATTTCCATTACCAACTTGGGAGATTTCAACAATAGTTAATCAATCTACGGTGATGAAGAAATACGACCAGAGGCCAGCCGTCTGAAGAGTTCGTTCGACCCGGTTACGAGTTTCCATATTGTTTATCGAGAAGCCTCAAGACCCGTTGGCGAGGTGCGAGTCCACACAGCCAGGTGTTCACGCAGGGAAGAGAGCCGCACAGCTGACTTCTCGCAAGCAAGGAGGAACCCGTTCCATAGCGCACGACGGACGCGTGCCGATCCAGAGGAGAAAAATCTTTCATATCAGGCCAGGTACCGCAAAAGCTGATCATCACGAAGGTAGACGAAAGATTATTCAAACATCTCAGTAGTTTGTTGTATTTTGGGGGTATTTCAGACGTGACCAACTTATATGTATTTATTTATTTATTTATTTATGTTGTGAACATTACAGGAAGCCCCAATTACATTGCTCACTAAGATTTTCCTTTACTCATAACCCATGTTATTATGTTGTCGAGTTTATAAATTTAATTGTAAATTTTATGCTACGTCAGCGTGTGTCCTTTTTGACGTATTTTAACTATCATTTGGATTTTTAAATATTTCATATTTGAATTTTGCTGAGACGTGTTTAATTATACTCGCCTTAAAAACGAAACAGTTTTATAAATGGAATGTTTCGATGGAATACGTAACAACCTATAGATTGCGTCAATATTGCTAGATCGCATCGTTTAATTGAGAAAGCATATGTGAAATATGCTGAAAGATTTGTTATAAACACTTTAATGTGTCATAAAATAAGTGTAATATTTATTATTATACTTTTTGAAGTATAATAATTCCAATAAGGGAATATTATTAAACATGACATTGTTATAGTCATTCGTGATTAACATAACGGAGAAATAAATGAAGATAGGATCATAACGTTGACAGATAGTCAAGATGATGCCTAAAGTTAGAAACAATTGTATTGAAGTAATTGCTGATTACAAAACTATAGACCAGGTGATTTGTAGATCAACCTGAGGTTTATTTGAAAACGAAACACATTTGTGATATGAATAATTAATTCATTAAGGAATCCCAGGAAGGGAGGAAATGTTTTATTTTTATTAAATACGAAGACGAGCGGACTTAAGTCTATTAATGTTGATATTATTATTTTAACGTGGATAATATAATGTTATGAAGGTTATTAACGGAATTTTGTCAATTGAAGCAAAGTGGATAGTATCTTTGGTTTCCAAGCTCTCTGGTCAACCGACGCATGCGCTCTGTGTGCTTCAATGCCATATGTTCAGATTGTGCTCCAGTATTCAGTAAAACTGTCACTGAAGTCGTTTCAAAACCACGCGCTGTGAAGTGAAGTGAACAGAAATATTATTGAAGTTTATAGAGCACGAACGTAATTAGTTTGTGGAGAGGAGTTTTTAGAGTGCACCATGAAAGGTATTTCACTGGTTGGTGATTATCTAGTAGGGTCACTGATTCTTATACATGTTTGGAATGTATCAAGATGGGTGTTAATGAAAGAATACCGTACATTATTATCGTCGGAAGAAAAGTAACATGTTGAGAAATGTATGCGTGTAGTTAACGCACTATTCAGAAGTTGTTCACCGAATAGGAAGTTTTATAAGTGTATTGCCTATAAGAGCAAAGTGTTTGATACAGTATGTCGAAGAAGTTAACTGTTACCTGAGTATTTATGTGTTTTGTACATGTCAGTAAAGTGTAATTCCGAGATCCACGAAATTTATTAAGCTAACAGATTAGTCCCACATCGATCTTCAGGTATATCGCAATTATTTACTGATATTGACATTACAGAGCCGTAATTAGCTTAATTGTTTGTTACGAAGGTTCTATTGATTATAACAGAAACCACTAGATACAGGTTAAAACAGAGGCGTCACTAGGGGGGTGCGGGGGGGAGTGCTGACCGCACCGGGTGACACCATCACAAGGGGTGACACCAAAATTAGGGCGGTTCGTAAAAATTTCATTTTAAAACAAATTTAGCACTGCAGAACATCGATTTTTTACCAGAAAAAATTGTGAATTTATCATTTAGCTCGTGTATGTATGTGGTTTAAGTTTATTATTGGATTTCATCAAGTACATAATTGTGAGTATTTTTGCATTTCATTCAATTTTATATGTATGTTTCGTTTCAAATAAAATATCACTGTCTATGATTCTATGTCGCTCCATGAAATTATTCTTATTAAAGGACGTTGTTCAATAAATAAAAGATTTTCAAATATAATTTGTTTTATCAATTAAACCAAATATCATCATTTATATATTATTTCAGTAGTATAGATTTCTCATGCGGCGCTCAGAAACGACCAATCGTGACAAATGAGCATTCAAATGAAAGAGAATAGACATTTGCAGTGACGAATTGCACTCTAATTTCATAAATATCTATAATTAAAAAAAGACATTTAAAAATGTACGAAGTGTGCGATTTGAAGATACCGTTGCTGTAGGAAGATACGCTCCATACTTCCAGTCCACTTCACATTTTGGCCGCTGTGACGTCTGTTTCATGTCATTTTAACCTTCTGAGTTTTCTCCTTTATCATTTTGCATGCATTTTAGAAACAGTAAATCATAGGAATGAGTAGCCTACTCAAATCGTATAATTTCATAAATATAGAATAATCGGTGAGTGTTATGATGATTGCCTTCTTAAGTTATGGAACCTAGAACTTGGAATTCTAACTGAAATATAATAGTACATTATGCAACGTGCCTATAATGGCTATAAATAAGACACGAGTATTTTTATAAAACGAGCGTATGCGAGTTTTATAATTTCCAAACGAGTGTCTTAATTACCATTATAGGCGAGTTGCATACGACTGTTTATGTTTGACGATAATTATAACTTTATTATATGTCTTAACATACATATTCATAAATATCTGTTCAGTCAATAGAATGTTGTCATCGGGTGCTGCGGTGGATAGTATATCTGGTTTCCAAGCTCTCTGGACAAACGACGCATGCGCTCTGTGTGCTTCAATGCCATATGTTCAGATTGTGATTGGGATATTAAGGTACAGTGCCATTTCTTGTCTCATATTCACCAGTTTATTTACGCGAACATATGGACGGTGCAATTTCGGTAATTTATATAGACATGTTGGATTTTGAGCGCATGCGCGAAGTTATCCTTATCTAATTGGTCACATAACTGTTTCTTGAGCTCTGATTGGTGGGAGAAACTGTTTCATAATGAAAAATAATGTTATAATGATCCTCATTATGATACAGTTTTCTGACACATAATAGTTAGGGTCGAACATAAATAGTGTTCTATAACCATTTAGTTGAAATAAAGACATAACAAGTTTTCTCCTTAGGTCTCTGGTTTTAAACCTATTGGGGAAAGTGTGGTTTATGAACATGCGAGATTTTTTGCATGGGTCCGCTAGTCGTCATATATATTATTTCAGTAGTATGCATCCCTCCTATGGCGCTCACAAGCGACCGATCGTGACAAATGCGCATTCAAATGAAGAAGAATAGACATTAGCAGTGACTTATTGCACTATAATTTCATAAATATCTATCATTTCTAAAAAAAAAAAAGATTTTCAAAATTGTATGATGTGTGCGATTTGCAAACACCGTTGATGTAGGAAAATACGCTCCATAATTGCTGTCCTCGGGCCGCTGTGACACCTGTTTCATGTCATATTAACATTCTGAGGTCTTCCCTTTATCCTGAAATGTAAATAGTGTTGTATAATCATTTGGTTGAAATAAAAACATAACCTTTCTCCTTAAGTGTCTCATTATAAACCTATTGGGGAAAGTGTGGTTTATGAACACGCGAGATTTCTCGCACGGGTCCGCTAGTATATATTATTTCAGTAGTATGCATCCCTCCTGCGGGGCTCACAAGCAACCGATCGTGACAAATGAGCATTCAAATGAAAGAGAATAGACATTAGCAGTGGCGAATTCCACTCTCATTTCATAAATATCTGTAATTTCTTTAAGAAATTACTAAAAAAATGTACGAAGTGTGCGATTGGCATATACTGTTGCTGTAGGAAAATACGCTCCATAATTGCTGTCCACTTCACATTTTGGCCGCTGCTACGCCTGTTTCATGTCATTTTTACAATCTGAGGTCTTTCCGAATCATTTTTCATGGTTTTGAGAAACAGTAAATCAAAGGAATGAGTAGCCTACTCAAATCGTATAATTTCTTAAATATAGAATAATCGGTGAGTGTTATGATGACTCAATTTTCAGTGATTGCCTTCTTAAGTTAGCGAACCTAGAACTTGGAATTCTAACTGAAGTGCAAATAGTGTTCTATAATCATTTGGCTGAAATAAACACATAACAACCTTTCTCCTTAAGTCTCTCATTATAAACCTATTGGGGAAAGTGTGGTTTATGAACATGCGAGATTTCTCGCACGGGTACGCTAGTCATCATCATACACATTATTTCAGTAGTATAGATCCCTCCTGCGGCGCTCACAAGCGACCGATCGTGACAAGTGAGCATTCAAATGAAAGAGAATATACATTACCAGTGACGCGTTGCACTCTAATTTCATAAATATCTATAATTTCTTAAAAAAATGACGTTTAAAGAAATGTACGAAGTATACAATTTGCAAACACAATTGCTGTAGGAAAATACGCTCCAGAATTGCTGTCCACGGGCCGCTGTGACGCCTGCTTCATGTCATATTAACATTCTGAAGTGTTTCCTTTATCCTGAAATGTAAATAGTGTTCTATAATCATTTGGTTGAAATAAAAACAAAACCTTTCTCCTTAAGTCTCTCATGATCAATATGGCCAATGTTTTCAAGATGGCGGCGCGTGCCTGCATGAAGGGAAGTGTGCCCTCTGTAATTTTAGTATTTTTATTGGTTAAATGTGCAGTGACTGTGGCAAGATGTGTTCATTCTGTGGCCGTTGATGGTGAGCAGGATCTGAAGAATCAACCCCTTCTGGAAAAGCTTCTGGTGAGTGACAAATGTACAATACATTCCTGGACATGGTGTGGGAGCGAAGGTCTGGGGCTGGCCACCATTAGCCGGCCACGCCGAACGGGAGGGGGAGGTGTCGCAAGGCTACCTGCTGCCGGGTTCTCGCTCGGCTGCCTAGCGCTAGCTCTAAGCGGCGACATAGAACTCAACCTTGGACCTTTGAAAATGCGCAATATGTGAAAAAAATCGGCCGAAAAATCAGCTATATATTCAGTGCAATAATTGTAACACGTCGAGTCACAGGACGTGTGCTAAAATCAGTACTTCTGAGTTCCGGTGCATTAAAATGGGCACGCGAACGTGGACATGTTGGCAATGTGCAATGCCGCCGTTTACCGACTCGTTGTGCAACAATACCAGTGATATTTCCAGTGACTCTGTAAATAGTGTAAATAACCTGAATAGTTCACTTCTAAATAAACACTTATCTCTGTTTGCCTTCAGTGCCCGCAGCATCACGCGGCCAGGACGGAAACAAAACATTCATGCTACAGTGAGCGCCCTAGGTCCAAGTATCGTGTGTTGCAGTGAAACGTGACTCTCTAGGGGTGGTAAGAGATCGGGAGGCGTTACCAGACACATACCAGCTGTTCCGGAAAGACCGACCACGGACTTCAGGGGCCGGGGTCCTTATTGCTGTGAAGCCTGAGTACAATGCAACTCGCGTCCATCAGCTGGAAACTGACGCTGAAGCCGTATGGGTGGAGGTTCAATGCAGTAACGGCAAATATCTGATCGGTTCAGTAAATCGCTCTCCGAAATCGTCCCTGCTGATGAATGATGAGCTGATTCTCTCCCTCAAACGGGTGCAAAACGTTCAACAAAACTATGACGCTGTCTACATTGTTGGTGATTTCAACCTACAAATCACATGGAATAGAAATGCCTCTCCTATCCTTAATAATCCTATATCTAACAACTTCCTTACAGCATTCTATGATCTCTTCCTCCATCAACTCATATTTGAAGCTACTCGTATCACTGAGACCTCCCGTTCTAACAAACTCTCCGTCCTCATTTCAGTCTCTACAAGTCATCCCTGGGTTCAGTGATCACCAAGCCCTCCTAGCTATATTTACCCACAATAAAAACAGTCCAAAATTACAAACCAGAACAGTTTACAATTACTCCCGTACCAACTGGAAACTTCTTTCTGATATCTTACTGGACAGATTACTGGTCATTACACCTTCACTCACCAACAGTGTACATATAGATGGTACCTGGAATACTTGGAAGGAATTTTTTTTCAGTGCGTTGATGAAGAGATCCCTAAGATTACAATTATAAATAAGAAAAAAAACACATTTGAACTCAAAAGACATAATAACCAAAATAAGAAAGAGAAATCAGCTCTATAACAAGTGGAAACCGTGCCCAAGTGACAGCAGGTGGGAAAAGTATAGGCTGGCTAGAAATAGTACCAAATCTGCAATTCATGAAGCCTACAGTGCGTATATGGATAAATTAAGCTTTAATCCCAAGGCAATGAGGACATTCATTCGGAGCAAAAGTGGCAACACCGCACCACAGAGCTTTAAACATAACGGACTTTCAATTTCCAACCCGCTAGACATAGCCAACTCGTTCAACTGTAAATTCAAAAATAACTTCTCTCCACCTGACTCCAGTGAAGGAATGTTCCTACCAAGGACATCATCCCCTCTCTTTCCCCTAGCCAGTCTATATTTCTCACAACAGGAAGTTCGAGACAGCCTACGGAGAACTCGCCCCCATGCTGCGAGAGGTCCAGACTTAATCCCTGCTCGGATCCTCCATCACTGTGCAGATGCCCTGGCGCCCTCATTGTGGGCTCTCTTCAACCAGTCCATTAACACCGGGACTCTACCACAAGAGTGGAAACATGCTAACGTGGTCCCTCTGTTCAAAGATGGTGAAAGGAAGACATGGACAACTACCGCCCTATTTCTCTAACGTCTGATATCTATAAATGTATGGAGCGCCCGGTTGCTAGAAACATACTGGAATTCCTGAGCGAACGAGGCCTGTTAAATCCAAGCCAACATGGCTTCGTTCCGGGAAAAGTTTGTACAACTCTATTGACAAAAGTGATTGATGACTGGCAGAACTCCTTGGATCAGACTAACGTCTCCCAAGTAGACTGTGTGGCCCTGGACTTAATCAAAGCTTTTGATCAGGTGCCTCATCAAAGACTCTTGTTTAAGCTTAGCAAATATGGCATCGGAGGCAAACTGATTACATGGTTGACTTAATTCCTGGTAGGTCAAACGCAGTGTGTCGTGTTTGGCGGGGCCAAGTCGCCGACCATAGTGGTAACTTCGGGAGTATCACAGGGGTCGGTGATTGGGCCTTTGTGGTACATGGCTTTTACCCTCGACCTTCCAAGCTGTGTGACGTCCACGATGGCGCAGTATGCAGGCGATTCAATAATTTACAGAGCCATAAAGAATAATGATTACGTCAAAGCACTACAGGAAGATCTGGACAGTGTGGCACTGTGTGGTGTGATGTAAATAAGATGACCTTGAATGTAAACAAGTGTAAATATATTCGGCTAAGTAAGGCCAGACAGCCTTTTGCACATAGCCCTTCACTGAGCAGCAAAATTCTTCCCATGTGCAATTCACTGCGAAAGCTGGGAATACACATTTCCAGCAATTTGAAGTGGAATGTACACGTTGAGGAATCTTGGTGTAAGACATTTAGAATTCTAGAATTCGCAAGACGCAATCTTCTGGGATTCAGAAGCCGTGCACTCCGAGCGTTGTACCTCTCCACGATTCTTCTGTATGGACTTCCTGTCTGGCATCCCACTACCGAGGAAAACATGAGGAAGTTAAGTGCAGTCCAATGGCGAGCAGAGCGACTCATTTACAAACAGGGTAACAAAGTTTTGACAAAACCAATAACATCAATCAATGATATATGTAGCCAAATAGATCTCACCTTTCTCCGAAAATCTCTAGCTGGCACCATTAAACTGTCCCCATTTCACCGCCTTCAGCTTTCATATCGCTCAGTCCGTAGAGCACAGGGTGTCACCCTCGTTCCTCCATTTGCTAGGACAACAGATTATCAATCTGGGTTCTTCAATCGCTCTGCTCGAATTTGGAATGCCCTACCTCATGCAATAAAAGACCTTCCTCCAGGACAATTTTGCCGCAAAGTGAAGGCTCTGAAGGGACTAAAACCCCATGTAAATTGAATTTATATATACTGTAACGTTGTGAGTGAGTGGGAGTGTGTGCGTGCGTGTAGGTATGTATGCATGTGTGCGTGCGTGAGCGTGTATATGTGTGTGTGCGTGCCTGTATCTTCCCTTTTATTTATTAATTGTATGATATATTGTAGACGTCGTGTTCAGCAGATTATCTGTATATAGCAATGTAAAGTTGTAAATAGTATATATGTAACATATCAGACTTTTATAGATTTAATGAACGGAGATGGAGACACTGCTGTGTATGTGTGGCTTGACCTTTCTCAATCTGCCGACCATAAATTGTAAACACAATTTTTGGTAAATAAATAATAATAATAATAATAATGCGGAAAGTGTGGTTTATGAACATGCGATATTTCTCGCACGGGTTTGCTAGTATGTATTATTTCAGTAGTATAGATCCCTGTTGCGGTGCTCACAAGCGACCGATCGTGAAAAATGGGCATTCAAATTAAAGAGAATATACATTACCAGTGACGCGTTGCACTCTATTTCATAAATATCTATAATTTCTTTAAAAATGACTTAAAAAACTGTACGAAGAGCAGGAGGGGGGTGAAACCAACCCTAGAGACGTCACTGGGTAAAACATTGTTTGTGAACAGTATTAAAGGAAATGTTTTAGTAGTCGGAAACGCAGCAAGATTGTTAGATCACACATGTTAGAATATCGTGCTGGACATGATAATTCAATTTATGTAATTATTTAAATAATTTAATCATTCTTATTCATATAATGTTGATATTTTTAAAGACGATAAATGTATAATATAGGGTATTATTTGCTATAAATCACAATTTTATTTGATAACAGCCGATCATATCAGACTGTGTATTGCATCCGAGTCACAGGATGACCATTCGAAGAAACTTTTAAAAATAATTATTTGCGAATAATTTTGTGTAACGAATTCTTTCGCTTGGAAAGTAGATTATAGATAGAAGGACTATCTACTGATGTTAAAATTATTATTTTTGATCTAAAATATTTTTATTTGTGTTAGGGAATTTTTTATAGAATGTAAATATTTATTTAATAAACATACAGGCACTGTTTATAGAAACTGATCATCTTTTCATTTCGCAATCGACATGCGGTAATACTGCTGGTTAGTTACTAGAACTCACTTAGTCTCAACTTCACCGTTCACACTCGAGATCCGAGATTCTCGTCCTACCATCATGTTTTAGATGTTTGTTTGCTAGTAAATGTGTAACTGATTAGTAGTGCTATTGCATGACCGATATGCGCCGAGAGTTTCCTAGTTATTCACCTAGTAGGGAAGTGTTGGTTTATCTGGCTGCGTATCAACGTCGTTTACAATCCTTTCCATCTCAGCGGATATAGGTGGTGGCTATGCGTGATTCGGGCACAATATGTGATGTTTGTTCAAACAAGTGTGACAGTAGCATATCTCCAATTCAGTCTATACATTCATCATAGTACCAGTATGAAAACGGAGCGTAAATTAACATTTTAAGAATGTCCAAGCTGTGTAGTATACGAGTAGGATAACATGTCAGATGACTTCACATACATTTCATCTCAATTTCATAGTAGGATAACATGTAACACATCATAGGCGACTACTGTAAGGCTCGTATCATTTTTCTTTTACATCTCTTGTTTTATAACCTAGTTTATCTTGAGCAGTAGTTATCATAATATTTTTCATCATGGTACAATTTTCTTGAACAATCAGTGGTGTATTTGTTGTCACTATTTGACTGTTGATAGTCATGGCCACCTCACTGCGCAATTCAGGCTTTCTGAGTTTGTCATAAGCTATCTTCTTTTGTGGGTTTGTTTTTATTTGTTTTACGAGTTTTGCTTTTACAGTAGCTACAAGTAGTATATGATCAGATGGTACAGATGCCCAAGGATAAGTTGATGCTCTTGTTATGGACGTTCCTAAACGTCTGTTGATTAAAATATAGTCCATCTGATTACGAACTATATTTTCTTGTTTATCTGCAGGAGATTTCCATGTATACAGCCGTCGAGCTGGTAATTTGAACCAAGTATTAGTGACTGCCATGTTCTCTTCCTGACAGAATTGTAATAGCCGATCAACTTTCTCATTTCTGTTCCCCAAACCAAAAGGTCCTACCAGGTCTCCAAATCTGCCATTTCCTAGTTTGCATTGAAGTCACCCATGATTATATTAATTTCATGATGTCTGGTGAGATTGAGTACCTCGTTGATTTGATTATAGAAAGAGTGTATTTCTTGCTCATCTGCATCAGCATCAGCTTGAATAATATTAAGGCGTACTTGGCTGGCACTGAGTTTTAACAAGGCAACTCTCTTAGAATACGGGACAAAATCTGTAACACTCTTAGAAAAATATTCTGAGATTATTATGCTCACTCCTCTTCTATGATTTTGGTCTTGATTGTCAGAATAAAATAGTGTTCCTCCAACTGTAGAACGCACTTCACTATCAGGCCATCAGGTTTCTGCTATACCTAGTATATCAATACGGAACCTTGTATCACATTTGCTACTTTACCTGCCTCATATATACTTCGAATATTCCATGTTCCAACATTCATTTTCCTCCTCGTGTTCATCTTTAACATGGATCCACTCAAAACTCCCCCTCCCCGATGATCCGATTGGGGAATGTCGGGGGTGGTATTCCGTTGCCTTCCCCTCTAACCACGCTGCTGGTGGTCTTATATCTGCCCTTCGTTAGTCTCGGTAAATTCACCCCTTCAGGATGTAAATGACCACTCCGAGCTCTTCTGACGTCGTCCTCACGTCCTCTTTGACTCCATTGATGCTAGTGGTCGATTCTTCCCTCAACCGGTTGCTACCCTGCTTCAACTCAGCTCTGATTCCTTCTATAAGCTGAAGAACATTCAATCATCTCTGCTTTCATCGCATCCATACATTCAGCTGCCTTCTTCACACTCAGGTGAACTGCAACGGCTACTCCTCTTGTCAGATTCAATCCAGCGATGACACTACCATACTCGGCTTTAAGAGTCTCAACAATCTTATTACCTTCTTCCATCTTGTCATCCATAGCAGTCATTGTTTCAGTAATTGACGCGTGTGAATGAGTAACTTCAGCCTAACCCTTTGCAATGCAAGTGTTGACCTCGATCCTACTGACGTTCAACTCTTCCCATTTCTGTTTTTCAATCGACCCTCTACTAATTCTGTCCTAGTAGTGTCTAACCTAGCACTCATAGTGTCCCTGTTAACATTTAGAGTGTCCAAACTCACAATCACTTCGACCCTATTAGCTCGAATTTCTGCCTTAACACCATTCAATTTGGCATTAGATTCTGTCCTATAAGTTTCCATATCAACTCTGATTTAGACACTAATAGTATCTATGTTTGCCCTAATAGCCTTATTGGTAGCCTTCACATCGGCTCTAATTTCATTCCTAAGAGTGTTTCTGATAGACCCCATATCAGCTCTAATATCGTATCGGACAGTATTACTGTTAGGCACCATATCAGCTCTAATATCATCTCTGACAGTATTACTGTTAGCCACCACATCAGCTCTAATATCATCTCTTACAGTATTACGGTTAGCCATCAAATCAGCTCTAATTTCACGCCTAATTGTAACAAATTTACATTACTTTCGGCCGTACTGGCATCCAAGTCTGTCTTAACATTGTTAAGGTCAGCTCTCATAGTCTTCAAATTATTGTTTAATGCAGCGTTATTTGCTTCTATGGTCGTACGTAAACCTTGCAATAATGTCGGCAACTCTTCCAACAAACCCCTCAAGTAATCGCCCTCCATTATAGTATTCAATTGGAGAACTAGGGAGAGCTTCCAATCCTAAGAAAATATGAATGGATACGGAAACATGGGCTGGAATGTGTAGAAAATCTGCTTCATTAATACATTTAGGGACCACTGCTGCACCTTTGTACTATATGACGTTAACGCAAATCAAGCAAAGCTCAAATATTTTACATTTACTCAAGACCAGGTTGGCAGCAATGTCAAAGTTTCACAAATTAATTTGTGTAAGTTTTTGCCAACTAGCATCATATCCTAATCTCCACAAGTGAGTGTCATGTAGCTTTCAAATCACCAGTGCGAAATTTCAGTTCGTCTCTGACCTGTTGGAGTGCTAATCAATAATCAAAATATCCTCTCAAAAATAAATCCAATCATGGTAACACGATCTCTCAAATTCGTAGTTGGGGCCAACAATAAGATTATATGTGCCCGTTAGACAAGAGTTTCGGGGGGACCATAGGTCATAAACAGCCCTTCCGAGACCCTCCTCCAAGCACCACACAAATCAAGCGTGTGGATGCGTTCTGAGACTAGCTCTGCATGAGAAGATTAATCTGGGTGGTCTCGGGAATAAGAGAGGTATTGTTAAGAAACTAGCCCAAATAACACATCCGCCGGATAAAGCTCAACTATGGAAGAATTAGGCCAGGCTTTCGCTAAAATCACACTAAATTTATTCATGAAAGAAAGCAGATCTCTAGCCTGCTTGGGAGAGGTAATAATCGACTAGTCCATAATAATCTGCCCTAGAAAAGAAATACTTTACTCCTATCTAAAATATAAATTAAACCTCTTGAAGTTCTATCAACAGAAAAGGCTTAACAGCAAACTAAGCGCGTGACACGTGACAAGTCCCTGCGCAATACAATGGGGAATGTAAAATAGTAATAATAACATCCATGAATCTACGGCAAAACAATGAATTTGAGCGTCAACAATCCAAGAATCCAATTTACATTTAACAGCAAAATATCAATAGCTACTATACGATGGTGTCACCTCCAGAATTTATTTTTACGTTCCAAATATACTTAGTTCAAAATAAACGGGAAGAATTTATTGCAAAATATACATCGAAGCTAAAGCACTATCATATCCTAATGCATAATATAATATAACTAATACAACACAAATTAATCATAATATAAATAAACCCTCATATAAGTTGCGCAGTCGGCGACCCTGACTTCACACATCACCACTCTTTGAGGGTAATTGTTATATTGTGTGGGGTGGAAAAGTGTACCCACAAGCTACCTTAAGAAACACTAACAGAAAGAAGCGAATAACCCTTCAAGAAATTAAAAATAAATAATAACAAAGAGTAACTAGGTTATGTGTGTGAAACGGCTGGACAAATTACCATACCCGAGTTGTAATTAAGTTGAGAGAAGAGCACTAGATCTAAGATTGAAGAAAACACGAAGCATGTTTCATAATATAAAATATAATTAAATGAAAGGACAATATTACATGCATGTTTAAAAGATGAACATAATATAAAATATAAACACAAAAGAAAACATATTAATTAAAATAAAGAAGCAAGGAACCCACAAGTGGGAAGGAGAAGTAAGTATTTACCCGTTTTAAGTCAACCCTTTTAATAACCGATGAACAAATTATATTCCAGATCAGTAGAATTAGATCTCAATAAAATGCATGAATATCCACGAAAAATCTTTGAAGTAATGACAACGTCAAAGCGTTTAGAGAATATTTCCTTCAAATAAATTGAATGAATCTTTAAATTAATTAATTATTCACGACCAAACTCAAACACGCGCGTACAGCAAGCAATTGCAAAATGACTGACCACCAATTGACTGGAAATATTACCCACATTGTTTCCAAGAGCAACATGAAAAATTAACAATCCCGAAGTTGTTTCCAGGCAACGGACGAAAGAATAATATACATATAATAAGAAGTGATATATTAAACGGAGTCTATACGAGACCATACTAAACGAGTCGAGGAAAAGAAACTTAATTATTACGAAAATATTTTAAGGTAAGGAAAATTCCTCGCTCAACACAAAATGAGATCTGAACGTTACACAGCTCGGCACATCAGAAATAAAAGATTAAACACAGCCCCTAAAATACATATAAATATATGTCTTACATCAGATTAAAAAATTAAGTTATTGGAACTTTCATTTCATGCTTAGGCCTACTCGGTTCTCCAAGCCAAGAGACTTATCAACAGCAAAATATATGCCAACTGCACTTAGATAATTATTCAACAGATCAAGACTGCAACATAAAAATATGAAGAATAACACCAACACAGTATACTCGTACCGACGACCAATTCACCTTGTCAGGTCACAAATAGTTCCAATAACTTTTAACACATAGCTAACCTTACCAGAGATGTACTCCTGTTGTATATTACGTTTTCCTTAAAGTCTACATAGTTAACCCGATGATATAGATTTCCCCACGGCGGACGGTAAATGTACATCACGTAGTGATGAAATAATATCGGGGAAAGGAGATTTATCTGGCCAACGGACAGATAATCCCCGTTTTACACCAGAGATTTAGTTCTCACATCTCTTCTTCTTGTAAGAATTCCTTCAACTTACTTTTGTTTTGTCAACAAACGGAGACAATGCCAGTCCGTTCGGGCACCAACGGACCCGATCGGCAAGCTTCGTACACTACAAAATTAAGTTCCAACATTTGCCACTAGGTCGAGCCATCTACTGGACAGAGACTCGCCGAGGTACAAACATGTCGAGGTTCAAACTTTTGCCACTAGAGCGAGCCATCGACAGTACAGAACCTCGCGGAAGTAGCCAAGATACAAGTTTAGCCAGACAATTATTGGTACAGTGAAGGTCAGGATTGCACCAACAACCGCCCGCGGAACGGTTTGGATGTGAGTAAATTTTATTAACGGGACATCTCTCCCCCGCACAATGCTGGACAATAGGTAACGATTGTTCACAGTTTTATGAAAGGGGGGGGGGGGGGGTAGGAAAAACACCGAAGAAACATGAGCTGAAAACATACACCAGTTCTCACATGACAACACCTTGTACACCAAACTGATCGTTCCATGATTTGATACATCCAAGTTTTTCATGCATTAGAAAACCTCCAACATGCGCAAAATTTCAACTCTTACTTGGCAGTAGTACAGTCCCTTTTTATACAATAAAATACAGAAATAACATCTTCATAGGGTGATGTAGACTCGTTCATACAGAAATAACGTCTTCATAGGTAGATGGAGACTCGGTTATCTTAGTGAGAGAGGTCATGGCTTAACATCACTATGTCCGGGCCCTGGACGTTCGCAACAGTCACAACACTCTTCAATCCAGATGACGATATCGCTGACATTTGATCTGAAATCAAACCGTACTCCGACAGCAATGGTCCATTTCTATCTTCAACATAATTACTGTTTTAGATCAGCACGACAAGTCCATGGTTAAATAAGATTAAGGAAAAATTTGGCTAACAGAAAATACATCATTAATTTTAACTAAGGTTTCCCCCATCAAAAGTTTTGAGATTCCTCGCTTTTACAAATTTAAAATACAACTTATAATCATTAATTAGAAACATCACAACCTCTCTTAACATGAGATAAATGCACTCTAAATATTTTCTTTTTCTGAGGGTCCTTTACAAGTAATGTCACCGGAGTGATAAAACTTATAATTTCACAAGGGCCACGGAATCTTGTGACTAGTTTCCCAGATTCTTTAGAACCAACTTCCTTAACAGAAAAATTCTTGACAAAAACCATGTCCCCAATCTGAAGTGACGTAGGTTTACGTCCTTTATTATACCTCTGCTGTAGTTTCTCGTGTGCCACCTTCATATATTTCTTGGCTTTTTTTCAAACAGAACGTACGTTCTCCTTCATAACTTTATCAGGCAACAATTGAATAATAGTCCACAAATTAGATATAGGGGAATTAGGGACGAAGAAGAACATTAAATGGAAAGGGGTGGTACGATGAGATTCATGCACCGCAGTGTTGAACGAATAAGTCAACCTAGGAATGCAACTGTCCCATAATCTATGGTCCTTGTGATGGTAAGCAATTAACGCAGCTCGAAGATTTCTGTTCACCCTCTCAGCATACGATCCTTTAGGATAATAGAAGATGTCACATGGGAAATGGATAACTCGAAACAAAAATTGCGGAAAACATGTGATGTAAAGCATTTCACGTTATCTGATACCAGAAATTGGCAGGGGCCAAAAACAGCAAAAAATTTGGTGAAGACCTTTAATTACCGTTTCAGTGGTAGCTGAACGAGTTGGGAACAACCAGTTAAAACGACTGAAGCCATCCGTACAAACCAGTACAAAACGGTTACCCTGCTTCGACAGCGGCATCGGGCCGACAAAATCCACGAACAATCTTTCCATGGGTTTATTGGAAATTTGAGACGATAACATTCCAACCTTAGTGTTAGGAGATGGTTTAGCCAATTAACATGTCGTACAATTATTTACCAGTCTTCTGATGTCACCATCCACACCCTTCCAGATAAAGTTTTGCCTCACTTTTAATCTGGTCTTATATACTCCTAAATGTCCACCGATAGGAGACTCATGAAAGTATTTAATGATCTCGCCTACTAAAACAGTGTGAAGAACAATCTTAGGTTTTCTATCAGAACGGGCCAAACAACACAATATTCCATTCCTTAAGGAATATGGTTTTACAACTTCACCAACCTCTAATTTTCTTATAATCTCACTTAGAACTGGATCTTCCTTTTGATATTCAGATACATCCCGATACAACATGGGACAGTTAGACAGAATTACGTTCGACATGTTATGTTCCAAAATTGCGTTACACTTCACATTTTCCTCAACCTCAACATTAGTGTCATTATACATCCGACTTAAACAATCCACGATGACTTTTTCACTCCCTCGGATGTGACGTACAGAGAACTTAAAGGAAGAAATACGAGTGGCCCAACGAGCTATTCTACCAGTTTTCCTAAGTCTGCCAAGAACCCAACTCTAGGCCTGGTTATCGGTTTCTAACTCGAAGGGTACATGTTCGATATACAACTTGAACTTTTCAAGAGCATCCATGACGGCCAAACCTTCGAGTTCATAAACAGAGTAATTTCTTTCTGCATCATTCAGAGTGCGGGAAGTGTATGTAATAGGTAATCTACCTTTTCCATGGTCTTGTAGTAATACTGCACCAACAGCACTATTGGAGGCATCGGTTTGCACAATAAAGGTTTTGGAGAAATCAGGGATGGACAAAATAGGTGCATTTATCAAAGCTAATTTCAAATCTTCGAATGCTGCTTCTTGCGAAGGACCCCAAACAAAATCAACTCCCTTCTTCCTCAACATATTTATGGGAGCAGCACGCTGGGCGAAATTGTTAATGAACTAACGGAAATAGTTCATCATAACGATGAACCTTGATTCACCTTTAACGTCCTTGGGGGGCTTAATGTCACGAATTGCTTGGGTTCTCGAATGATCCACAGAAATTCCAGACGATGTTACGATATGTCCAAAAAAAGAAATCTTAGGTTTAGCAAAGGAAACTTTAGATGGTTTTATGGTAAGACCAGCTTTCTTTAGACGAGACATAACCTCACTAATATGTTCCAGATTATCATCAAAGTTCTCACTGAATATGACTACGTCATCTAGATAATGATACACAAACTTGAACTTGATTCCATCAAATACCATATCCAGCAAACGGCTTAGGATGGCTGCACCCGTGAAGATCCCAAATGGTAAACGGTTAAAATGAAAGAGGTTCCAGTCAGTGGAGAAGGCTGTTAGATGTTTAGAATCCTCAGTTAATGGTATCTGAATGTACGCGCGATTCAAATCTAAAATTGTATACCAGTTAGCACCCCTAAACCATGCAAAGCAAGATCTCAGATCAGGAAGCGGAATGGACTGCTGAATAACCTTTTTATTAAGAGCTCTATAATCAACTACTGGGCGAAATTTAACGTCAGGTTTGGGCACCAAGAATATAGGTGACGAATACGAGGAAGTAGACTTACTAATAATCCCTTCATCTAACATCTCGTCGATTATCTCTTTCAAGATTTTCATCTTGGGAGGGGCCAGTCTAAAAGGCGGCGAACTGACTGGAATATTATCGGAAACATTAATCTTGTATTCCAATAGATTGGTCACCCCTAACTTATTCGTCAAAACCTCAGGGAAGGATGAACACAGTTCACGAAGTTTATCAGCTTGTTCAGGTTTTAGATTTTCAAAATTAAGCTCCTCAACGGTGTCAGAACTAGTATAACTTCGGAGCAATTCACTCCGTAAAAATTAACACAAGGCTTGAAGTTTAATTTTAAATTAGGCTTAAAACAAAACCGTCATGACCTGATTCTAAGGTCTAGTAACAACCCAACATGAGACAAAAAATCAGCACCCATAATAGTATCGCAAGATAAATTATTTGCAATCCAAAAATCATATCTCCAAGTGAAATCTAAAATGCAGATCTTTAAGTTTACCAATCCTAAAACTTCAAGACTAGAACTGTTCGCTGACACAAAATTATTCGGTTCTTTAATAAGTTTTCCCAATTTGCATATTGACCTCATATTTTCAAACCAGTTTTTATTTAAAAATGATTTCACACTACCCGAATCAATCAGTGCGGTAAAAGGTTCGTTATTTACCAAAATATCAATAAACGGGGAACAATGTTTAGGAACTTCAGAAATGCGACTACACAACCTCACTTTATGTTTGAGACTTCTGGCATCATCAAAATAATTATTTACCTTCATAGAATTTATTTTAGAACTATTCGATGCATGACAATCCGAAGAAATCTCCTTACGAATTAGTCATTTGTTGTGTTTAGGTCTTCTCGTACACCATATAGCAATATGTTGAAATGATCCACAAGTATCACATCTTCTCCTGTTATTCGATGTGCGATTACTCGAATCGAAGGAATTTCTATTTTGGAAGCGAGGGCCTTGCGATCTATCATAACGGAAAGGATTTCCATAATCCTGAGATTGATTAAAATTAACATTAGGAGGAGGAACATTGGCAACTCTCAAGGAATCGGAGTGTTTGATAATACCGGAGTTCATCACAAATCTGTTTAAATCAGAGAAATTTATGGGAATGCTGCATGTTGTCAAGTATGACCTGCTTTCTGGATTAATCCCTTCCAATAAAGAAGCCACAATTTGTTGTTCACTTAATTGCACAGAAAAACTCTAGCATAAGACTTGATATCAGTTACATAATCATTCAAAGACTCTTCGAATCTCTGAACTCTATAGAAAAAAATTATGCATCAGCATACTCAAAGCACGACTAGGAATAAATGAACTTATTATTTCACGATGGTATCGATCAATGGAATAACAACCTTCCATGGCTACAATTAACTTTTCTCTTAATAAACCAGAGGTATAAGGAAAGATCAGGTTGAAAATTTCACTATAGGAACACCCAAATCTTACAGCATTGTCAGTAAGTTCAATAAATTGCTTTAAAAATTTTATTAACAGTTTAGCATCGTTACCGTTGCACATCTCTAGATTTTGGATGCAAGCATTTAAGGGATGAGGTACACTACCAAACTTAATTCCCATTTTAAACTCCACACGAGGATTATTATTTGCATTAGATGACACATCATGTTCCAAATTCATAGGATTAATAGGATTTTCAGAACACAGTGGCGATACTCTTTCACCATTTGACCTAGTATTTGATAAATTACCCCTAATCTGGTTGCTCGCAGCACCAGAAATGGAACATTAGCAAAGAAAACGTTAATATCATCAAGATTTTCAAGGTTATGACGTGATGAGTTCGATCCTGTTCTGACATTGCTACACTCAGACCTAACCTCAGATATTCTGCACGCACTTGGATAGTTTTCCTGATTATACATAGCTGCAGGTTCACTATGATTCGACAAATATCCACAAAAACTTCCTAAATTACTTTCAACACTGATATTATGCACAAATTCTTTCAATCCACTAATAGAAGGAACCCCTTCATTTGCACACACAACAGGGTTAACACTCGCACTCTCACTATTATTTGGGAATAACGCAAAAAAACAATCAACAAGTTTAGCACGAAGAGAAATTAATTTTAAATGGAATTCAGGACCTTTATCCTGCCAAACTTCTATTAAATCACGAAGGCGATGGTACCAATGTAAATAGCGGACCTTAAATCTGGTAAGTTGAGAATTAGACGGAGCACAGTCAGAGTTTAATGAATGGAAAACCACAATTAAACTTTCAACAGATGGTACAATACGGGACTTACTTAACGTCCTGTCAAATTTCCTCCAGTTTGGTACACGTACTGGATTATCCGAAACTGGTTTCAGTAATATCAGATCCTTTTCCCTATTTACAGAAGAAGTAGAACCTCTAATTAGGAGTTCATAAATTATTTCATGCTTGGTGAAACATTAAGCTGCCCTAAGATTCCATTGCTCCATTTATAGTCGACATGAAACATAAAATCACATACGATTAATACAAGATTTTCAGAATATGTAACCCTTTTATGCCTATGCTTTCTCCAAGTTAAACCCAGTACTTATTCTCTCAACAAAATACAAAGTGGAAACAAAACCACGCGACTAGATACCAAAGTATGTACCCACAAGCTACCTTAGGAAACACTAACAGAAAGAAGCGAATAACCCTTCAAGAAATTAAAAATAAATAATAACAAAGAGTAACTAGGTTATGTGTGTGGAACGGCTGGACAATTTACCATACCCGAGTTGTAATTAAGTTGAGAGAAGAGCACTAGATCTAAGATGGAAGAAAACACGAAGCATGTTTCATAATATAAAATATAATTAAATGAAAGGACAATATTACATGCATGTTTAAAAGATGAACATAACATAAAATATAAACATAAAGAAAACAAATTAATTAAAATAAAGAAGCAAGGAACCCACAAGTGGGAAGGAGAAGTAAGTATTTACCCGTTTTAAGTCAACCCTTTTAATAACCGATGAACAAATTATATTCCAGATCAGTAGAATTAGATCTCAATAAAATGCATGAATATCCACGAAAATCTTCGAAGTAAAGACAACGTCAAAGCGTTTAGAGAATATTTCCTTCAAAGAAATTGAATGAATCTTTAAATCAATTAATTATTCACGACCAAACTCAAATACGTGCGTACAGCAAGCAATTGCAAAATGACTGACCACCAATTGACTGGAAATATTACCCACATTGTTTCCAAGAGCAACATGAAAAATTTACAATCCCAAAGTTGTTTCCAGGCAACGGACGAAAGAATAAAATACATATCATAAGAAGTGATATATTAAACAGAGTCTATAAGAGACCATACTAAACGAGACGAGGAAAAGAAAATTAATTATTACGAAAATATTTTAAGGTTAGGGAAATTCCTCGCTCAACACAAAATGAGATCTGAACGTTACACAGCTCGGCACGTCAGAAATAAAAGATTAAACACAGCTCCTAAAATACATATAAATATATGTCTTACATCAGATTAAAAAATTAAGTTATTGGAACTTTCATTTCATGCTTAGGCCTACTCGGTTCTCCAAGCCAAGAGACTTATCAACAGCAAAATATATGCCAACTGCACTAAGATAATTATTCAACAGATCAAGACTGCAACATAAAAATATGAAGAATAACACCAACACAGTATACTCGTACCGACGACCAATTCACCTTGTCAGGTCACAAATAGTTCCAATAACTTTTAACACATAGCCAACCTTACCAGAGATGTACTCCTGTTGTATATTACGTTTTCCTTAAAGTCTACATAGTTAACCCGATGATATAGATTTTCCCACGGCGGACGTAGTGATGAAATAATATCGGGGAAAGGAGATTTATCTGGCCAACGGCCAAATAATCCCCGTTTTACACCAGAGATTTAGTTCTCACATCTCTTCTTCTTGTAAGAATTCCTTCAACTTACTTTTGTTTTGTCAACAAACGGAGACAATGCCAGTCCGTTCGGGCACCAACGGACCCGATCGGCAAGCTTCGTACACTACAAAATTAAGTTCCAACATTTGCCACTAGGTCGAGCCATCTACTGGACAGAGACTCGCCGAGGTACAAACATGTCGAGGTACAAGCATTTGCCACTAGAGCGAGCCATCGACAGTACAGAACCTCGCGGAAGTAGCCGAGATACAAGTTTAGTCAGACAATTATAGGTACAGTGAAGGTCAGGATTGCACCAACAACCGCCCGCGGAACGGTTTGGACGTGAGTAAATTTTATTAACGGGTCAAAAAGAATGATGTCGGAAACTGCTATGATGGAACATCACGACTCACGTTTCGTTATAATTTAACGATCGTGTTTACCAACTTTCACGTCGTCTCACATTTAAGTTGTATCTAAGTAAGTCGAAGAAAAGCCAGTTCTAATACAGGGCGCCTGAAAATGTTCTCCGCGGCTTCTGTCAGCAGTTTAACCCTGCGTTAGTCGCGCACGGTCTCACGGTCCGGGCTTAGGTTGTTTTTGTTATTACATAGCTAAAAGTGCGTCGAGCCAGTATAGCTTCCATTTCCGACCTCCCAACCCCACCCCTACTCTTTCGTTCAGTCTGCGGCGTGACCTTGAGTTGTTTTCTCCAAGCCCGGTTTGTCATTCCGTGCGTGACTAAATTTGTTTGTGCTTTTTCAACTGTTGTGTCTAAATCCTAAACAGAGTGGATCATAATGAGGAGAATAGGATTCTTCTTCTACTAAGTGAAGTGTCAAGTGAACCTGATATATTTGATGTTCTTCTGGAAGAAACAGATTCAGACCAAAAAGTGTCAGTATGTATGTGTAAAAGTGTCGGCTGTTACAGAGTTGACATTATGCTAAACAAACAGATTTCTTTACTTTCACGTTTTCTAAGATGTCATTTTCAAAAGAAATGTTGATTGAGAAGTTATTTCTACTAAAAAAGCGTTTCAGTTATTGGATCTTTAGTTAAACGTTTTTATTTGATAATTATACATATTATTGTAGGCTTGTACTTAAGTAAAACAGGTAATTACCACTAGCATACTTCTATTCCTCTTATGTAAATTAGAGTTTGCCATAAATATCAAAAATTGTTCATTATAACCAAATATTAACAATGAAAAGGAAACACGGTCTCTGAGTCCGTGTGTGGGCATTGGTGTAACTGTGTAAGCGTGGGTAACGCAGGGTTAATTGGCAGCACTGTGTCCTTGACAGGTTGAATCCCACACGTGTGGGCTGTAGGCTGTTACTGTGTATTGCAATAAGCGAGCGTGTGTGTCAACATCACTGAATGGCTGTGGTGAGTACAAAGTTTACTGTTCGTTTTGATACAAGCGACAGCAGTGCTGCCAACGCAGACTCATGTAGGGACTGCGGAGAGCATTTCCTGGCGCCCTGTAATATTGGTCAAGTTTAGAGTTTCGATATTATTTTAGTTTTCAAAAATTACTTACATATTACCAAAATCCTTTCACTTAAATATAAATAGCAGATTTAATTTCAATTTATCCCTGAAAGTGTGAAATGTAATTTTACTGACCATGAAATTCATCAAGTATATCTATGTGTAGAAGAAATCTTCTAAGTAACCATTGCATACCATTGAAACATCCACAATAATTTGCAACTTCTGAGTTGCGACACAACACACGTATGTGCATGTCAACCCATCAATATGGCTCGTCAGAGTAAATCAATCGACAGGTCAAAAGTCGTACACTGCCACTCTTCAAATAATTCAGCTCCAAACATATGAGCCATCAAGTACATAATAAGAGACAGCACAATAGCATGGTTCCTAAATGATCCACAAGTCTCTGCAATCGACCAAAAAATGGGATATCTGCCAATCAGCTGATCGCTCATGTTCATAAATTCTGAGTTGACCATTCGGACATTTAATCATATTGTGTCATTAACCATTTATAAAATGCTCCACTATAGAATACCAATAGCTTCTACAAGCTTTTAAATATGACCTACTATGAACCAGCGGCCTTCCGCTAACAGAAATACAACTCTTTCAGTGTATTTTCGTCTACCAAACAAATGAAATGTCCTACACCCTCGCGCTGGTGTGCTCTCAAAACAGGTTTACAACTCGCGACCTTCAATCTGACTGAGTCAAACAGCCTTAACAATACTTTGAAAACTAAGGCTACAAAAATTATCCTAATAGTGCAAATATATCATCGCACTCATATGACTCTGTTTTCTGGCTAACTTGAGAAACGCATGTTGGCCAGCTCGGCTTATAGAAAAACATTTAGACTTGCTACAGACAGCTTGAACTACGCAGACTGCCATTCTCATGTCATGTGGAAACGATACGAGACAAAATGTGCCATGCCCCTGGCGTAGAGAAATGATACAATGACCTGTAATGCTAATTACTAAACAAGTTGCCTACCTATAATTGTGCAAAATATGACCATCTCTTTTAATCTACTTCATACAATCATTCTACTGAAGCTTGAAACGGACTTGCATTCTTCTGCTTGGAGTAGACGTTCGTTTACTGCTCATAGCGATGTGACGAGTTATGATGGTTAACTCAATCATGCCCACCAGGGGCGTCGTATTCCTAAAATCATCAACTCTCCCAAACCTTGGCTGCTTAGCTCATATTGCTTGCACGTGGGTTACGTCACCATTTTCCAACATTGACATCTTTATAAAATGCCACGTGTTTCACAGAGTTTATTTTAGTTGTATTAAATAAAAAATCAAGGTACAGGCTTTACACCATGCGGCTCTGCACTTGCGACACTGAAGCTATGAATATCGGTTATACGGTATCTTCTCGCCATGCACTGCGCGCAAGTCACGATGCACTTGCGACACTGAAGCTATGAATATCGGTTATACGGTATCTTCTCGCCATGGACTGCGCGCAAGTTACGATGCACTTGCGACACTGAAGCTATGAATATCGCTTACACGATATCTTCTCGCCATGGACGGCGCGCAAGTTACGATGCACTTCCGACACTAAAGCTATGAATATCGCTTATACGATATCTTCTCGCAATGGACGGCACGCAAGTTACGATGCACTTCCGACACTGAAGCTATCAATATCGCTTATACGATATCTTCTCGCCATGGACTGCGCGCAAGTTACGATGCACTTGCGACACTGAAGCTATGAATATCGCTTACACGATATCTTCTCGCCATGCACTGCGCGCGAGTTACGATGCACTTCCGACACTGAAGCTATGAATATCGATTATACGATAGTAGTATAATTCGCTAGACTTTGAATATTGCATCATCATGACCAGAAATTGCGTAATCCTGATGACGTCATGGGATGACGTCATGGGTCCTTAGAGCGAGCACGTGGTCCAGGAGCGAGCATGTGCAGTGCACGTGTTAGCGTGGGAAGAGGTTGACCTTTTGGCTTGTTTATGTGATGGTGATAAAAAGTTAATGGGTGTTGACGTCATGGAGGATGTTTATTAGGATGCTAACTGTCATCTGACACCCATGCGAGTGTGAGCACCAAAACAAAAGGTTATTCGCGGGTAGTGGGGTAGTGTATGTTCTCTTGCAAGTCGCGTGTGTGCTTGAATACGTATGGCTATGTTGGGAAATGTTTGGTGGCGGGCGAGGACTAGGGTTGAGTGAGGGTTCGTTTAAATGCTATTTTTCCCGCTCTATTTGATGGTGAGGTAATTTTTTAAAATGGGTGGAATTTGGAAACGCAATTTGAGGTAAACGTGCTTTTTTGACATTTTGGCGAATTTAATGAGCTTGTAAGGCTAGAACGATGCATATAGGGTGTCGTAGGACTTGTGGTGAACCACCCCTTGCTATGGACGGGAGTATATCCACCCCAAAATAAATCTACCCTTACCCGGAGGTTAAGTAGTGGTTATTTTTGTATGCATGCGCACTTGAGGGCTTTTGTAAGAGAGCGGAATTTTTAAAAGATTCTTTATAGATGAGGCTTTTTAAAAAATTTATTAAAAAAACAAAAAACTAATAGGTCATTCGATTTTTACTATCTCGCTAACCAATAATGCGATGTAAACATATGGGGTGTCATAGGACTCGTAGTGAATTCTCCTTTTGTATGAATGAGGTATGTCAACCCCCAAAATAAAAACTACCCTTACCTGGGGTGAAAGAGCAATTTTTGTATGTATGCACACCGGTGGCTTTTGTCAAAAGGGTCTAACTACACATTTGTTAATATTTTCTGAACCCAGGATGGGATTTTCCCATAGGCAGTATCCTAGCACTTGGGGTGACACCTCGTTTTTGAAAGTATCATTCATTTATTTTCTTGTCAAAAGGGCCTAACTACACTTTTGTTAATATCTCGTGAACCAATCATGCTAGGGACTTGTATGAGGGGTCCTAGCACTTGGGGCGACGTCCCCCTTTATGGGGTGAAACTACCCCCCCAAAATTGAAAACTCAATATCTTGGAAACTATGAACCCTAAAATTAGGCGTTATAGCTTTAAAAATAGGTGATGACATAGGCTTTTACCTGGATTGGTCATTTCACCCCTAAAACAGTAAATAGTCATGTTATGGGGAAAAAACGTGTTAAACACCTAAAAATGATAAATGAAACTAAGATCTTTTGTTTTTGATGAAAAATAGCAGGGGGGTGAAAACTACCCCCAAATTGAAAAATCGATACCTTGGAAACTAAGAACCGTAAAATTATGTGTAATAGCTTAAAAAATTCGTTGTGACATAGGCTTTTACCCGGATAGATGATGTCACCCCTAAAACAGTAAATAGTGATTTTACAGGGGGGAAAAAGGTCTTAAACGGGTAAAAATGATAATTGAACCTAAGATCTTTTGTTTTTGATGAAAAATAGCAGGGGGGTGAAAACTACCCCCAAATTGAAAAATCGATACCTTGGAAACTAAGAACCGTAAAATTATGTGTAATAGCTTAAAAAATTCGTTGTGACATAGGCTTTTACCCGGATAGATGATGTCACCCCTAAAACAGTAAATAGTGATTTTACAGTGGGGAAAAAGGTTTTAAACGGGTAAAAATGATAATTGAACCTAAGATCTTTTGTTTTTGATGAAAAATAGCAGGGGGGTGAAAACTACCCCAAAATTGAAAAATCGATACCTTGGAAACTAAGAACCGTAAAATTATGTGTAATAGCTTAAAAAATTCGTTGTGACATAGGCTTTTACCCGGATAGATGATGTCACCCCTAAAACAGTAAATAGTGATTTTACAGTGGGGAAAAAGGTCTTAAACGGGTAAAAATGATAATTGAACCTAAGATCTTTTGTTTTTGATGAAAAATAGCAGGGGGGTGAAAACTACCCCCAAATTGAAAAATCGATACCTTGGAAACTAAGAACCGTAAAATTATGTGTAATAGCTTAAAAAATTCGTTGTGACATAGGCTTTTACCCGGATAGATGATGTCACCCCTAAAACAGTAAATAGTGATTTTACAGTGGGGAAAAAGGTCTTAAACGGGTAAAAATGATAATTGAACCTAAGATCTTTTGTTTTTGATGAAAAATAGCAGGGGGGTGAAAACTACCCCCAAATTGAAAAATCGATACCTTGGAAACTAAGAACCGTAAAATTATGTGTAATAGCTTAAAAAATTCGTTGTGACATAGGCTTTTACCCGGATAGATGATGTCACCCCTAAAACAGTAAATAGTGATTTTACAGTGGGGAAAAAGGTCTTAAACGGGTAAAAATGATAATTGAACCTAAGATCTTTTGTTTTTGATGAAAAATAGCAGGGGGGTGAAAACTACCCCCAAATTGAAAAATCGATACCTTGGAAACTAAGAACCGTAAAATTATGTGTAATAGCTTAAAAAATTCGTTGTGACATAGGCTTTTACCCGGATAGATGATGTCACCCCTAAAACAGTAAATAGTGATTTTACAGTGGGGAAAAAGGTCTTAAACGGGTAAAAATGATAATTGAACCTAAGATCTTTTGTTTTTGATGAAAAATAGCAGGGGGGTGAAAACTACCCCCAAATTGAAAAATCGATACCTTGGAAACTAAGAACCGTAAAATTATGTGTAATAGCTTAAAAAATTCGTTGTGACATAGGCTTTTACCCGGATAGATGATGTCACCCCTAAAACAGTAAATAGTGATTTTACAGTGGGGAAAAAGGTCTTAAACGGGTAAAAATGATAATTGAACCTAAGATCTTTTGTTTTTGATGATTCCAAATAGTGACATTCATAACTCTACTTTAACACATAAACATATTCCTTACAGCATTTCTTTATACCTTCATTGTAATTTCGATAGTGAATTGTGCAGTTTCAAGCTCTTTAGGGGAAATAATTGCATTGAATTGTTTGTAAAGGAACTTTATAGTATTGTGGATAAACTTCAAACATATTACTTATCGGTTAAGCCAATGTTAAAGATGACCGAAAATGAAGAAAGATTATTTTTGTCAAGTAAAATGTGTCACATTTGCGAGAAACCGATTGCAGTTAATGAACTCAAAGTACGCGATCATTGTCACTTAACTGGAAAATATAGAGGAAGCGCACACAATAGTTGTAATTTAAATTACAAAGTAACAAAGGTTTTGCCTATAGCATTTCATAATCTAACCGCCTATGATGGACATTTTATAAAAGAAATTTGCGAGAAACGTGATGGAGAGGTGTTACATAATCCTGGTCATATAAAATTGTTAGCGATGAATATGGAACGTTACAAAGGGTTTACAAAGTATGTACGGGCTAAGAATGGATTCATTCAGTTAAGATTTTTCGATACATATAATTTCTTGTCCTGTTCACTAGATCAATGTTCATCTTCGTTAAGCGAAGATTCAAAGCAAATAACACGACGTTATTTTAATGATGATGCACAGTTTCGACTTACTGCGAGAAAAGGTGTGTTTCCCTATGAATACGTCACGAGTATGGATGTTCTTAACGAAACTAAATTACCTGAAATATCCAAGTTTTATAGCAGCCTTAATGATCAAACAATATCGAATGAAGAGTATGAGTTTGCTCAATCGGTGTGGGAAACGTTTTCCTGTCAAACATTAGGAGAATACGCAGATTTGTATTTAAAAGTTGACACACTTCTTTTGGCGGATGTCTTTGAAAATTTTAGATCGAATGGCATGGAAACTTATGGCATTGATGCAGCTCATTTTTTACACTGCTCCATCTATGTCTTGGTGTGCTATGAAAAAGATAACCAACGTTCAACTTGAATTGCTTCAAGATATTGATATGTTACACTTTTTGAACGATCTATTCGAGGAGGAAATGTTCAGTGTATAACACGACATGCGATTGCTAATAATAAGTATATGAAAACTTATGATGAGAAAAAGCAAGAGTCCTACATAATGTACTTTGACGTTAATAATTTGTATGGATATGCGATGATGGAATATCTTCCAACGGGTGGCTTTAAATGGATTGCAAATGTTGAAGGCTTTGATGTTTTAACTATTGATGATACTTCAGAAATTGGATATATTTTGGAAGTAGATTTGACTTATCCTCAAGAGTTACATGACAAACATTCAGATTACCCTCTATGTCCAGAAAAGTTGACAAAGCTAATGGCTACCCTAGATAATAAAGAACGTTATGTTTTGCATTATAGATTGTTAAAGCAATGTATTCAACTAGGAATGAAATTAGATCGTATTCACAGAATAATTGAATTCAATCAGAGCCAATGGCTAAAACCATATATTGATGTGAACACAGAGAAACGAAAACAAGCCAAAAATGATTTTGAAAAGAATTTTTATAAATTGATGAATAATGCAATTTTTGGTCGTTCACTGATGAATGTGAGGAAGTTAAGGGACATCAAATGGGTCACCAAATGGCATGGAGCTCGTGGTGGTAGGTCTTTAATAGCTAAGGCTAATTTTAAACATAGAATTATATTCGATGAACAATGTATGGTCATCGAGATGAGTAGACTAAAGATTTTTCACAATCAACCAGTATATGTTGGTGCATCTATATTAGATTTGTCTAAATGTAAAATGAATGACTTTCATTACAATGTTATTTTAGCAAATCCTGAATCAAATGTGAGGTTGTTATACACAGACACCGATAGTTTTATGTATATATTCTATTATGATATTTATGAGTTCATGAAACAACATTCAAATTTGTTTGATACTGGAAACTATGAAACAAACAATCCTTTTGGCATTGTGAGACAAAATAAAGGTGAAATTGGTTTAATGAAAGATGAAAATGCTGGAAGGATTGTTGAAGAATTTGTGGGGTTACGACCCAAAATGTATGCAATAAAATTGTGTGATGAAATGAATAGCTTGTGTAAGGCTAAAGGCATTAAGAAGAGTGTGAGTAAAAGTATGAATATTGATGAGTATCGAAAGTGTCTTTATAACAGAGAAAAAGTCAACAAAGTTCAAGTTTGTATAATTTCAAAATCTCATTCTGTATTTACTGTTCGGCAAAATAAGTTGGCAATTTCATCAAACGAAGATAAAAGACACATAACTGAAAACGGAATTGATACTTTACCGTTTGGTCATTTTTCTCTGAAAAATGATTAGAAACAAATTGAGATTAAAGCAGTTCATCTCACTTACTTTATTTCTTTCACACACACACACACTTTTATGCTGGTAATAATACTAATTTTTGTGTGTTCCTTTGCTTATGAAATCCTAGACTAGGAGTTCCACATTCGACATGATAGCGGAGTTTCATCTCCCATAAACTCGTCTCTGAGGTGGGTGCCAGAAAAGGCATCCAGCTGTAAAAACCACACCCTCACATAGACTTTCATAACTTCTTACGTTGAGGTTCATAACACTACGTTGATTGATTTATCGGTTTCCTTTTCACAATTCCTGTCTATACATTCCTCTTGAAGGTTGCAAGATGCTTGCAAGGTTCCTAAAATGCAATTAAATTTAATAAATACCTTAAGATGGTTTGATTTGTTTAATGATATGGTGTTAATAGTATTTTTAGGTTTTGACTGGCTTTGCATTAAGAATTGACTAACCAAACATGAGTTACCTATCAGGGAAACATTTTGGCCACTATGTTGGCTATTGACCAGTGAGTTTAGCTGTTTATCATTTTTTTAAATCATAAACAACAGAGGGTTAAACGTATAGATAAACCGTGTGACCATGTTTGTTAAACAAGACATTATACCAGAGACAATTAGAATACTTATGTAGAGTTTACCAAAAATAATGTTGTGTAACAGTAAATGCTAGTCAACAGTTATACACTTCTAAAAAAAAATCATCATACAATACCTGAGAGCTCTTCTAAAATTATTGATGTGTAACATGATTCCACTAACTTGCTATGTATATTTGGCTTGGGGGTGATTTTCAAGAAATGCAAATGGAACTGAAATGCAATACAAACAATGAGCGTGCCTGGTGGCTGAGATTGATACCACGACGTACTGTCGGTTATGTAGCTATGTGGAATGTATATCAAATATGGTTTACTTCAAGGTCTGGAGATCCCTACAATTCCTACAATAAATGATCTTGAAATGGTCATCCTATGGTGTGAAAATATTTATTAGGTATATATATTTACTGAAAACAATTATGATTTATTAAATGTTTATATGTTTACAGTATTGTTATTTAATGTAAGCACTTGAGGCACTACCGACCAATGGGAAGCAAAAAGTGGGAGCATATATGGGATGAAATGTGGGAGCAAAGCAAATATAAAAAGTGGGAGCAAATATGCTAACTTGAATTGTGTATATACTTTACTTTCAACTATCTTGAATTGTGTATATACTTTTGCCGGCATATTTGTTGACATATTTGTTAGCATATTTGCTCCCACTTTTTATATTTGCTTTGCTCCCACATTTCATCCCATATATGCTCCCACTTTTTGCTTCCCATTGGTCGGTAGTGCCTCAAGTGCTTACATTAAATAACAATACTGTAAACATATAAACATTTAATAAATCATAATTGTTTTCAGTAAATATATATACCTAATAAATATTTTCACACCATAGGATGACCATTTCAAGATCATTTATTGTAGGAATTGTAGGGATCTCCAGACCTTGAAGTAAACCATATTTGATATACATTCCACATAGCTACATAACCGACAGTACGTCGTGGTATCAATCTCAGCCACCAGGCACGCTCATTGTTTGTATTGCATTTCAGTTCCATTTGCATTTCTTGAAAATCACCCCCAAGCCAAAAAATACATAGCAAGTTAGTGGAATCATGTTACACATCAATAATTTTAGAAGAGCTCTCAGGTATTGTATGATGATTTTTTTTTAGAAGTGTATAACTGTTGACTAGCATTTACTGTTACACAACATTATTTTTGGTAAACTCTACATAAGTATTCTAATTGTCTCTGGTATAATGTCTTGTTTAACAAACATGGTCACACGGTTTATCTATACGTTTAACCCTCTGTTGTTTATGATTTAAAAAAATGATAAACAGCTAAACTCACTGGTCAATAGCCAACATAGTGGCCAAAATGTTTCCCTGATAGGTAACTCATGTTTGGTTAGTCAATTCTTAATGCAAAGCTAGTCAAAACCTAAAAATACTATTAACACCATATCATTAAACAAATCAAACCATCTTAAGGTATTTATTAAATTTAATTGCATTTTAGGAACCTTGCAAGCATCTTGCAACCTTCAAGAGGAATGTATAGACAGGAATTGTGAAAAGGAAACCGATAAATCAATCAACGTAGTGTTATGAACCTCAACGTAAGAAGTTATGAAAGTCTATGTGAGGGTGTGGTTTTTACAGCTGGATGCCTTTTCTGGCACCCACCTCAGAGACGAGTTTATGGGAGATGAAACTCCGCTATCATGTCGAATGTGGAACTCCTAGTCTAGGATTTCATAAGCAAAGGAACACACAAAAATTAGTATTATTACCAGCATAAAAGTGTGTGTGTGTGTGAAAGAAATAAAGTAAGTGAGATGAACTGCTTTAATCTCAATTTGTTTCTAATCATTTTTCAGAGAAAAATGACCAAACGGTAAAGTATCAATTCCGTTTTCAGTTATGTGTCTTTTATCTTCGTTTGATGAAATTGCCAACTTATTTTGCCGAACAGTAAATACAGAATGAGATTTTGAAATTATACAAACTTGAACTTTGTTGACTTTTTCTCTGTTATAAAGACACTTTCGATACTCATCAATATTCATACTTTTACTCACACTCTTCTTAATGCCTTTAGCCTTACACAAGCTATTCATTTCATCACACAATTTTATTGCATACATTTTGGGTCGTAACCCCACAAATTCTTCAACAATCCTTCCAGCATTTTCATCTTTCATTAAACCAATTTCACCTTTATTTTGTCTCACAATGCCAAAAGGATTGTTTGTTTCATAGTTTCCAGTATCAAACAAATTTGAATGTTGTTTCATGAACTCATAAATATCATAATAGAATATATACATAAAATATCGGTGTCTGTGTATAACAACCTCACATTTGATTCAGGATTTGCTAAAATAACATTGTAATGAAAGTCATTCATTTTACATTTAGACAAATCTAATATAGATGCACCAACATATACTGGTTGATTGTGAAAAATCTTTAGTCTACTCATCTCGATGACCATACATTGTTCATCGAATATAATTCTATGTTTAAAATTAGCCTTAGCTATTAAAGACCTACCACCACGAGCTCCATGCCATTTGGTGACCCATTTGATGTCCCTTAACTTCCTCACATTCATCAGTGAACGACCAAAAATTGCATTATTCATCAATTTATAAAAATTCTTTTCAAAATCATTTTTGGCTTGTTTTCGTTTCTCTGTGTTCACATCAATATATGGTTTTAGCCATTGGCTCTGATTGAATTCAATTATTCTGTGAATACGATCTAATTTCATTCCTAGTTGAATACATTGCTTTAACAATCTATAATGCAAAACATAACGTTCTTTATTATCTAGGGTAGCCATTAGCTTTGTCAACTTTTCTGGACATAGAGGGTAATCTGAATGTTTGTCATGTAACTCTTGAGGATAAGTCAAATCTACTTCCAAAATATATCCAATTTCTGAAGTATCATCAATAGTTAAAACATCAAAGCCTTCAACATTTGCAATCCATTTAAAGCCACCCGTTGGAAGATATTCCATCATCGCATATCCATACAAATTATTAACGTCAAAGTACATTATGTAGGACTCTTGCTTTTTCTCATCATAAGTTTTCATATACTTATTATTAGCAATCGCATGTCGTGTTATACACTGAACATTTCCTCCTCGAATAGATCGTTCAAAAAGTGTAACATATCAATATCTTGAAGCAATTCAAGTTGAACGTTGGTTATCTTTTTCATAGCACACCAAGACATAGATGGAGCAGTGTAAAAAATGAGCTGCATCAATGCCATAAGTTTCCATGCCATTCGATCTAAAATTTTCAAAGACATCCGCCAAAAGAAGTGTGTCAACTTTTAAATACAAATCTGCGTATTCTCCTAATGTTTGACAGGAAAACGTTTCCCACACCGATTGAGCAAACTCATACTCTTCATTCGATATTGTTTGATCATTAAGGCTGCTATAAAACTTGGATATTTCAGGTAATTTAGTTTCGTTAAGAACATCCATACTCGTGACGTATTCATAGGGAAACACACCTTTTCTCGCAGTAAGTCGAAACTGTGCATCATCATTAAAATAACGTCGTGTTATTTGCTTTGAATCTTCGCTTAACGAAGATGAACATTGATCTAGTGAACAGGACAAGAAATTATATGTATCGAAAAATCTTAACTGAATGAATCCATTCTTAGCCCGTACATACTTTGTAAACCCTTTGTAACGTTCCATATTCATCGCTAACAATTTTATATGACCAGGATTTTGTAACACCTCTCCATCACGTTTCTCGCAAATTTCTTTAATTATAAAATGTCCATCATAGGCGGTTAGATTATGAAATGCTATAGGCAAAACCTTTGTTACTTTGTAATTTAAATTACAACTATTGTGTGCGCTTCCTCTATATTTTCCAGTTAAGTGACAATGATCGCGTACTTTGAGTTCATTAACTGCAATCGGTTTCTCGCAAATGTGACACATTTTACTTGACAAAAATAATCTTTCTTCATTTTCGGTCATCTTTAACATTGGCTTAACCGATAAGTAATATGTTTGAAGTTTATCCACAATACTATAAAGTTCCTTTACAAACAATTCAATGCAATTATTTCCCCTAAAGAGCTTGAAACTGCACAATTCACTATCGAAATTACAATGAAGGTATAAAGAAATGCTGTAAGGAATATGTTTATGTGTTAAAGTAGAGTTATGAATGTCACTATTTGGAATCATCAAAAACAAAAGATCTTAGGTTCAATTATCATTTTTACCCGTTTAAGACCTTTTTCCCCACTGTAAAATCACTATTTACTGTTTTAGGGGTGACATCATCTATCCGGGTAAAAGCCTATGTCACAACGAATTTTTTAAGCTATTACACATAATTTTACGGTTCTTAGTTTCCAAGGTATCGATTTTTCAATTTGGGGGTAGTTTTCACCCCCCTGCTATTTTTCATCAAAAACAAAAGATCTTAGGTTCAATTATCATTTTTACCCGTTTAAGACCTTTTTCCCCACTGTAAAATCACTATTTACTGTTGTAGGGGTGACATCATCTATCCGGGTAAAAGCCTATGTCACAACGAATTTTTTAAGCTATTACACATAATTTTACGGTTCTTAGTTTCCAAGGTATCGATTTTTCAATTTGGGGGTAGTTTTCACCCCCCTGCTATTTTTCATCAAAAACAAAAGATCTTAGGTTCAATTATCATTTTTACCCGTTTAAGACCTTTTTCCCCACTGTAAAATCACTATTTACTGTTTTAGGGGTGACATCATCTATCCGGGTAAAAGCCTATGTCACAACGAATTTTTTAAGCTATTACACATAATTTTACGGTTCTTAGTTTCCAAGGTATCGATTTTTCAATTTGGGGGTAGTTTTCACCCCCCTGCTATTTTTCATCAAAAACAAAAGATCTTAGGTTCAATTATCATTTTTACCCGTTTAAGACCTTTTTCCCCACTGTAAAATCACTATTTACTGTTTTAGGGGTGACATCATCTATCCGGGTAAAAGCCTATGTCACAACGAATTTTTTAAGCTATTACACATAATTTTACGGTTCTTAGTTTCCAAGGTATCGATTTTTCAATTTGGGGGTAGTTTTCACCCCCCTGCTATTTTTCATCAAAAACAAAAGATCTTAGGTTCAATTATCATTTTTACCCGTTTAAGACCTTTTTCCCCACTGTAAAATCACTATTTACTGTTTTAGGGGTGACATCATCTATCCGGGTAAAAGCCTATGTCACAACGAATTTTTTAAGCTATTACACATAATTTTACGGTTCTTAGTTTCCAAGGTATCGATTTTTCAATTTTGGGGTAGTTTTCACCCCCCTGCTATTTTTCATCAAAAACAAAAGATCTTAGGTTCAATTATCATTTTTACCCGTTTAAGACCTTTTTCCCCACTGTAAAATCACTATTTACTGTTTTAGGGGTGACATCATCTATCCGGGTAAAAGCCTATGTCACAACGAATTTTTTAAGCTATTACACATAATTTTACGGTTCTTAGTTTCCAAGGTATCGATTTTTCAATTTGGGGGTAGTTTTCACCCCCCTGCTATTTTTCATCAAAAACAAAAGATCTTAGGTTCAATTATCATTTTTACCCGTTTAAGACCTTTTTCCCCCCTGTAAAATCACTATTTACTGTTTTAGGGGTGACATCATCTATCCGGGTAAAAGCCTATGTCACAACGAATTTTTTAAGCTATTACACATAATTTTACGGTTCTTAGTTTCCAAGGTATCGATTTTTCAATTTGGGGGTAGTTTTCACCCCCCTGCTATTTTTCATCAAAAACAAAAGATCTTAGTTTCATTTATCATTTTTAGGTGTTTAACACGTTTTTTCCCCATAACATGACTATTTACTGTTTTAGGGGTGAAATGACCAATCCAGGTAAAAGCCTATGTCATCACCTATTTTTAAAGCTATAACGCCTAATTTTAGGGTTCATAGTTTCCAAGATATTGAGTTTTCAATTTTGGGGGGGTAGTTTCACCCCATAAAGGGGGACGTCGCCCCAAGTGCTAGGACCCCTCATACAAGTCCCTAGCATGATTGGTTCACGAGATATTAACAAAAGTGTAGTTAGGCCCTTTTGACAAGAAAATAAATGAATGATACTTTCAAAAACGAGGTGTCACCCCAAGTGCTAGGATACTGCCTATGGGAAAATCCCATCCAGGGTTCAGAAAATATTAACAAATGTGTAGTTAGACCCTTTTGACAAAAGCCACCGGTGTGCATACATACAAAAATTGCTCTTTCACCCCAGGTAAGGGTAGTTTTTATTTTGGGGGTTGACATACCTCATTCATACAAAAGGAGAATTCACTACGAGTCCTATGACACCCCATATGTTTACATCGCATTATTGGTTAGCGAGATAGTAAAAATCGAATGACCTATTAGTTTTTTGTTTTTTTAATAAATTTTTTAAAAAGCCTCATCTATAAAGAATCTTTTAAAAATTCCGCTCTCTTACAAAAGCCCTCAAGTGCGCATGCATACAAAAATAACCACTACTTAACCTCCGGGTAAGGGTAGATTTATTTTGGGGTGGATATACTCCCGTCCATAGCAAGGGGTGGTTCACCACAAGTCCTACGACACCCTATATGCATCGTTCTAGCCTTACAAGCTCATTAAATTCGCCAAAATGTCAAAAAAGCACGTTTACCTCAAATTGCGTTTCCAAATTCCACCCATTTTAAAAAATTACCTCACCATCAAATAGAGCGGGAAAAATAGCATTTAAACGAACCCTCACTCAACCCTAGTCCTCGCCCGCCACCAAACATTTCCCAACATAGCCATACGTATTCAAGCACACACGCGACTTGCAAGAGAACATACACTACCCCACTACCCGCGAATAACCTTTTGTTTTGGTGCTCACACTCGCATGGGTGTCAGATGACAGTTAGCATCCTAATAAACATCCTCCATGACGTCAACACCCATTAACTTTTTATCACCATCACATAAACAAGCCAAAAGGTCAACCTCTTCCCACGCTAACACGTGCACTGCACATGCTCGCTCCTGGACCACGTGCTCGCTCTAAGGACCCATGACGTCATCCCATGACGTCATCAGGATTACGCAATTTCTGGTCATGATGATGCAATATTCAAAGTCTAGCGAATTATACTACTTACGATATCTTCTCGCCATGGACTGCGCGCAAGTTACGATGCACTTGCGACACTAAAGCTATGAATATCGCTTATACGATATCTTCTCGCCATGCACTGCGCGCAAGTTACGATGCACTTCCGACACTGAAGCTATGAATATCGCTTATACGATATCTTCTCGCCATGGACTGCGCGCAAGTTACGATGCACTTCCGACACTAAAGCTATGAATATCGGTTATACGATATCTTCTCGCCATGGACTGCGCGCAAGTTACGATGCACTTGCGACACTGAAGCTATGAATATCGGTTATACGGTATCTTCTCGCCATGCACTGCGCGCGAGTTACGATGCACTTCCGACACTGAAGCCATGAATATCGGTTATACAACATCATCTCGCCATGGACGGCGCGCAAGTTACGATGCACTTCCGACACTGAAGCTATGAATATCGGTTATACGATATCTTCTCGCCATGGACGGCGCTCAAGTTACGATGCACTTCCGACACTGAAGCTATGAATATCGGTTATACGATATCTTCTCGCCATGGACGGCGCGCAAGTTACGATGCACTTCCGACACTGAAGCTATGAATACCGGTTATACGATATCTTCTCGCCATGGACTGCGCGCAAGTTACGATGCACTTCCGACACTTAAGCTATGAATATCGGTTATACGATATCTTCTCGCCATGGACGGCGCGAAAGTTACGATGCACTTGCGACACTGAAGCTATGAATATCGCTTATACGATATCTTCTCGCCATGGACTGCGCGCAAGTTACGATGCACTTCCGACACTGAAGCTATGAATACCGGTTATACGATATCTTTTCGCCATGGACGGCGCGCAAGTTACGATGCACTTCCGACACTTAAGCTATGAATATCGGTTATACGATATATTCCCGCCATGGACTGCGCGCAAGTTACGATGCACTTCCGACACTGAAGCTATGCATATCGGTTATACGATACCTTCTCGCCATGGACTGCGCGCAAGTTACGATGCACTTCCGACACTTAAGCTATGAATATCGGTTATACGATATCTTCTCGCCATGGACTGCGCGCAAGTTACGATGCTCTTCCGACACTGAAGCTATGGATACCGGTTATACGATATCTCCTCGCCACGGACTGCGCGCAAGTTACGATGCACTTCCGACACTTAAGCTATGAATATCGGTTATAAGATATATTCTCGCCATGGACTGCGCGCAAGTTACGATGCACTTCCGACACTGAAGCTATGGATATCGGTTATACGATACCTTCTCGCCATGGACTGCGCGCAAGTTACGATGCACTTCCGACACTGAAGCTATGGATATCGGTTATACGATATCTTCTCGCCATGGACGGCGCGCAAGTTACGATGCACTTCCGACACTGAAGCTATGAATACTGGCTATACGATATCTTCTCGCCATGGACTGCGCGCAAGTTTCGATGCACTTGCGACACTGAAGCTATGAATATCGCTTATACGATATCTTCTCGCCATGGACTGCGCGAAAGTTACGATGCACTTCCGACACTTAAGCTATGAATATCGGTTATACGATATCATCTCGCCATGGACTGCGCGCAAGTTACGATGCACTTCCGACATTAAGCTATGAATATCGGTTATATGATATCTTCTCGCCATGGACGGCGCGCAAGTTACGATGCACTTCCGACACTTAAGCTATGAATATCGGTTATACGATATCTTCTCGCCATAGACTGCGCGCAAGTTACGATGCACTTCCGACATTTAAGCTATGAATATCGGTTATACGATATCTTCTCGCCATGGACTGCGCGCAAGTTACGTTGCACTTTCGACACTTATGCTATGAATATCGGTTATATGATATCTTCTCGCCATGGACGGCGCGCAAGTTACGATGCACTTCCGACACTTAAGCTATGAATATCGGTTATACGATATCTTCTCGCCATGGACTGCGCGCAAGTTACGATGCACTTCCGACACTTAAGCTATGAATATCGGTTATACGATATCTTCTCGCCATGGACTGCGCGCAAGTTACGATGCACTTCCGACACTTAAGCTATGAATATCGGTTATACGATATCTTCTCGCCATGGACTGCGCGCAAGTTACGATGCACTTCCGACACTTAAGCTATGAATATCGGTTATACGATATATTCTCGCCATGGACGGCGCGCAAGTTACGATGCACTTCCGACACTGAAGCAATGAATATCGGTTATACGATACCTTCTCGCCATGGACGGCGCGCAAGTTACGATGCACTTCCGACACTGAAGCTCTGAATATCGGTTATACGATATCTTCTCGCCATGGACTGCGCGCAAGTTACGATGCACTTCCGACACTGAAGCTATGAATATCGGTTATACGATATCTTCCCGCCATGGACGGCGCGTAAGTTACGATGTACTTCCGACACTGAAGATAAGGATATTGGTTATACGATATATTCTCGCCATGGACGGCGCGCAAGTTACGATGCACTTCCGACACTGAAGCTATGAATATCGTTTATACGATACTTTCTCGCCATGGACGGCGCGCAATTTACGATGCACTTCCGACACTGAAGCTATGAATATCGGTTATACGATATCTTCTCGCCATGGACTGCGCGCAAGTTACGAAATATTACACCCTTCTATAATAACAATTGGGAAATTGTTCAGGTCCTACAATTTTATATCACAATAAGTCCTACTGTTCCGACGTGGTGTTAAATGTTTCTACCACATATATATGGTTAAACTGGCGACCATGCGGTCCACTAAGTCCTTGGCCCTTAAACCTGCACATGTTAATTACGGTATGCAAAATCACGCACATTCGATTCACTGTTTATTTTCCACCGACAGATAGACATTCACTGCTTAAAAGTGAAGCAGGAATATTGGAGCAATTGAAATTCAACACCAAAAACTACCATAAGGGCTGAAGAAGGATTGAGGAAAAGCGTTAGGAGCAAAAGAACAAGATTTGGTAAAAAGGGACAGCAAAAAATGTTTATTAACAAACAAGTAGATATAATGAGATGACATTGAACGATCTAAAGGGAATATTAAAGCAAGTTGGTGAACGAGCCAGGCGAAGTAAAGAGAGAGTTCGTAGCTCATTTACAAAATTTGATTATTGATGTGTAACATCTTTCCGCTCGGTTGCTGGATAGTTTTGTGGGATTGATTTAAAAATTGGGGACGGAAGTGGATCAGAACGATCGAGCTGGCAGTGGTGGATCAATCGGAAGTATGCACTGCCCGCTCGATCTATCAAACGGAAGTGTACTAACTGGCAGTGGTGGACAACGGAAGTATGCACTGCCCGCTCGATCGATCGAACGGAAGTGTACTAGCTGGCAGTGGTGGACAACGGAAGTATGCACTGCCCGCTCGATCGATCTAATGGAAGTGTACTATTTGGCAGTGGTGGACAACGGAAGTATGCACTGCCCGCTCGATCTATCAAACGGAAGTGTACTAACTGGCAGTGGTGGACAACGGAAGTATGCACTGCCCGCTCGATCGATCGAACGGAATTGTACTAGCTGGCAGTGGTGGACAACGGAAGTATGCACTGCCCGCTCGATCGATCGAATGGAAGTGTGCCCTAGCTGGCAGTGGTGGATCGAACGGAAGTATAAGACGCACTGCCAAGTCGATCGATCGATCCAGCTGGCACTGGTAAGAGAAAGAATCAGCGCGCGGTGTCGAAAATTGATACCATGACGCACTCTCGGCCATGTGGAATGTGTATGACATACTGAACGGAAAACGTTCATGAGAAATCTCGTGTCAAGTGATTTAACCAAATGACATGGTACATGTTCGAAGTTTTCGTATCAGTATTTAAATGGTAAAATGCCTTAATATCAAACATTGTAAGTAGTCGGCATTGCATTGGCATAAGGCATTTTAAATTCAATGTCACTCAGGAACATTATCGAAACAAGCAAAATATAAATGAAACTTAATTCTATAATGCAGTATTATTGGAACGTGGAAATAAGTCACCATCTTGTGAACAATATTTGCGTGGTCGAAATAGCCGTTGGGTTATTGAGTATGACTGTGAATCTAGAGATCATGGGTTCGAATACTGGGCGGGGTAGATATTTTTGCTACCAGATTATCATTTTAAACGATATTTATCATATCAATATGACTCATTTTAACAGAATCCATATGAAATTACGTGTTGGTCTGTGAATCAAGAGGACCTGTTAATAAGGAACTAGCTATACCCGGCATGCGTTGCAATGCCAATCAAAGAAAGTGTTGGGGTTTTGACTTTGTTAGTTACAGAGCTTTTGGATTCCCAATATTTTCTTCTTTTTCCGTTAACCACCTCTAAACTATTATAAAAAATAATTTACTATCTCAGAAATATCGGGAGCGTGATCAACAACTCACGAAAGTTACATCGCAATAAAATGAATGGTGTATGAACGCATACGGGACTGCTGAAACGATTAGAGCGCCGTCACACCTTTGTTGAATATACTCGTACGCTACCTATTGTAAAATGCATTTACTAACTCGAAAACCTTTCCTGACGTGTACACAACAACTAATCAATGTTTCATCGCAATCGGATGAATGGCATATGAACGCATACGGGATTTTGTTTAAACGATTCGCGCCGTCACTCATTTGTTGAATCTTCTTGTGCGCCACCCATTGAAAAACGGACTTACTAATTCATGAACCTTCGCAGGACTGTACTCAGCACTCCAAAGTTTTATCACACTCAGATGAATGGTATATGATCGCATACGGGACTTTATTGAAACGATTCACGCGCTGTCGCTTATTTTTTAAATCTACCCGTTTGCTACCAATTGTAAAATGGATTTACTAAATCAGAAACCTTCGCGGGAGTGGAAACAACATTTCACCAAATTTCATTGCAATCGCATGAATGGTATATGAACGCCTACGGAAATTCGTTTAAACGATACGCGTGCCGTTACCCATTTGTTGAATCTACTCATGCGCTACCTATTGTAAAATGGATTTACTAAGTCAGAAACCTTTTCTCGGGTGTACACGACAATTTTCTAAAATTTCATCCCAATCGGATGAATGGCATATGACCGCATACGGGACTTAGATAAAACGATTCACGTGCCGTCGCTCATTTATTGAATCTAATAGTGCGCTACCTATTGTAAAGTGGATTTACTAAGCCAGAAACCTTCCCGGAAGTGTACACAACATGACACCCAAGTTTCATGGCTATCGGGCAAATGGTATATGAACGCACACGGGACTTTGTTGAAACGCTTCGCGCATCTTCGCTCATTTGTTGAATCTACTCGTGCGCTGCCTATTGTAAAATGGACTTACTAAGCTTGAAACCTTCCCTGGAGTGTACACAATAACTCACCATAGTTTCATCTCTATCGGACGATTGTATATGAACGCATACGGACTTTGTTGAAACATTTCGCGCGTCGTCGCTCATTTATTTAATCTACCTGTGCGCTACCTATTTAACATGGATTTACTAAGCCAGAAATCTTCCCTGGAGTGTACACAACATCTCATCCAAGTTTCATCGCTATCGGACGAATAGTATACGAACGCATACAGGACATTGTCGAAACGCTTTGCGTGTCGTCGCTCATTTGTTGAATCTACTCGTGCGCTATTTATTGTTAAGTGGATTTACTAGGCCAGAAACCTTCCTTGAGAGTATACAACATCTCACCCTAGTTTCATCGCATTGGGGTGAATGGTATATGAACGCATGTGGGACTATGTTGAAACAAACGCACGCCATTTTGTTGAATTTACTCGCGCGCCATCCATTGTTAATCGGATCTCCTTTGCCTATAACTTTTCCTGGCGTATGCACAACAACTCACCAAAGTTTGATTGCAATCGGATGAATTATATATGAACGCATCACCAACACTCATTTGTTTAAACTACTGGTGCGCTATCTATTGTTAATTGGATTAACTATGCCTATAACCATCCCGGAGGTGCGCCAAACAACCCACCAAAATTTGGTCGCAATCGGATTAATTGTAGGCTATATGAACGCATCGCCAACACACATTTGTTTAAAATACTCGCGCGCTGTCCATTATAAATTGGATTGACTATGCCTATAATGATTTCGTAAGTGTTCACAACAACTCACCAAAGTTTGATAGCAATCAGATGAATGGTATATGAACGCATACGGGACTTGGATGAAACGATTCGCGTGCCGTCTCTCATTTGTTGAATCTACTTGTGCGATACCTATTGTAAAATGGATGTACTAAGCCAGAAACCTTCCCTGATGAGTACATAACATCTTAGCCAAGTTTGATTGCTATCGAACGAATGGTATATGAACGCATACGGGACTTTCTTGAAACGCTTCGCGCGACTTCGCTCATTTGTTGAATCTACTTGTGCGCTACCTGTTGAAAAATGGATTTACTAAGCCTAAAACGTTCCCTGGAGTGTACAAAACAACTCACCCAAGTTTAGTCGCTATCGGACGAATGGTAATGAACGCATACGGGACTATGTTGAAACACTTCGCGCGGGGTTGCTCATTTGTTTAATCTACTTGTGCGATACCTATTGTTAAGTCGATTTACTAACCCAGAAACCTTCCCTGAAGTGTACATAACATCTCAGCCAAGTTTCATCACTATCAGACGAATAGTATATGAACGCATACGGGACTTTGTTGAAACGCTTCACGCGTCGTCGCTCATTTGTTGAATCTACTCGTGTGCTACCTATTAAAACATGGATTTACTAAGTCAGAAACCTTGCCTGTAGTGTACACAACCTCTCACCCAAGTTTCATCGCAATCGGACGAATGGTATGTGAACGCATACTGGTCTTTGTTGAAACGCTTCGCCCGTCATCGCTCTATTGTTGAATCTACTTGTGCGATACCTATTGTTAAGTGGATTTACTAAGCCTGAAACCTTCTCTGTAATGTAAACCATCTCACGCAAGTTTTATCGCTTTCAGACGAATGGTATATGAACGCATACGGGACTTTGTTGAAACGCTACGCGCGTCGTCGCTCATTTGTTGAATCTACACGTGCGCTACCTATTATAACACGGATTTACTAAGCCGGAAACCTTGCCTGTAGTGTACACAACCTCTCACCCTAGTTGCATCGCTATCGGACGAATGGTATGTGAACGCATACAGGACTTTGTTGAATCGCTTCGCCCGTCGTCGCTCATTTGTTGAATCTACTCGTGCGCTACCTATTGTTAAGTGGTTTCACTAAGCCAGAAACCTTACCTGAAGTGTACAAAACTTCTCTCCCAAGTTTCAATGCAATGGGATGAATGGTATATGAGCACATGTGGGACTTTCTTGAAACAAACGCACACCATTGTGTTGAAGCTACTCGCGTGCCATCTATTGTAAATTGGATTTACTACGCCTTTTACTTTTCCGGGACTGTGCACAACAACTCACCAAAATTTGATCGCAATCGCACGAATTGTATATGAACGCATCGCCATTACGAATTTGTTTAAACTACTCGCGCGCTATATATTGTGAAATGGATTTATTATGCCTATGATCATCCCGGAAGTGTTAACAACAACTCACCAAAATTTGATCGCAATCGGATGAATGGTTTATGAACGCATAAAAGACAAACACACAGACATTCCTTTTTATATATATATATAAGATTTAAGGTTATGAGCGGTGTCGTGTCTATTAATCTAGTTGATCCATATCGTATTCTTTATTTAGGCTAGTGCTGGTGGAAGCTACAAATCATCTAATATAATGAGTTCCGTATAATAAACTACAATATCTGTAAAACACTCCCTTTTACAATAGATTAATATTTGTGCCAATAATACTATAAAATACCGGTGTATCAACAATTTCACGTGAGGTTTCTTCTATGTCAGATGTTACACATCATATGCGACTACTGTAAGGCTCGTAATTTATTATTATTATTATTAAATTATCTATGATCACAATGATGATCAAGCATTGGCTTGCCCAGTAAAAAAAAAAAATACGTTACTCGAAAAGCAGGCTAACTTAGGGGAATTTTAACAAAGTACGAGAAGCGGAATGCAATAAACCACAAAATCCACGTGGCGCATCAACTAATTGCAGCCAAGAGGAAATTGCCAATCGAGAACGTATACTTAATTCTAATAATTACTGAAATGGGTTGAAAAACCCCAGCAAGAATCCAATATATGGAAGTAGGAGCGGGAGGCAGCCGTGGCCAAGAAATAACTAGTTATAATTACAATACCAAGTCAAGTGTGTGTTTATCAAAGAGATTAACGTGCCACGGTGGGTGAGTGGTTATCGCGTCGGACTACTAACCCCAAGCTTGCAGGTTCGCTCCTGGCCATGGTAAGTGATAATTGAAAGGGGACAAAAGTCACGATACGCGTCTCATACGTTGTTGGCATGTTAAAGAACCGATTTGAATTCAGTAGGCCCTGTTCATAATGGCAAAATTAATCTCGGAATTTTCCGCCAACACCAAGTTCCTCATTTCTCAATAGAAAGCGCTATAGTGTCAAGGAGCTTTGCTATCTAAATTGCGACATGCAAGTTGCCCTCTGGGCATCAATTAACAAGGCTTGCACCCGGCTCATACGATATTAATATTATTATTATTATTATTGTATCAAGGAGTTTGCATTACATTTTCGATGACAGGAAATGTGATATCGCTGAGCTGAGCGCTGTTCCGGCGCAACTTAAGACCAGTCGATCTCGAAGCCAATCGATCGTCAAATCGAACATGCTCGATCGGGCTTAGTATGTAGGCTATGCGAAGCCAAATTGCCGTAAAAGAGAGCAGTTTATACCATTTTAATTCATGGCGATAAAATGCCATATATTGATGTAGTAAATCCAAAGACAAATTAGCTAATAGTCATTTGAAGACACATTTCATAATCATTGCAGCTGGATGCCAAATTCATGTAGTAAAGGATATTTGCATACACACATTTTCACTCATGTACAGTCTGTCGTTGTTTCAGAAGAATCCTGCGGATACATTGGCCAGATACCATTACAAACGAGGAACTTTTGAAGAGGACAGGTCAGACCCACATAAACCATTATATTAAAAGGAGGAAATGGGGACTGTCTGAGAAAATAGGATGCCATAGAGAAAGAAGCATTTAGATGGAACAAGAAAGAGGGGAAGACCTAGGGTGAGGAGGAAGAGATGAGGGAAGGAGGCAAATCCTGGGCAGATCTAAAACAGATTGCCAGGAGAAGAGACCAATGGAGGATTTTTGTTGCAGCCCTTGGCTCTGGAAGGGGATGCAGGACGTAAGTCAAGTAAGTCAAGACATTCTGTCGTTGTCGGCGTTCCTCCCATAAACTCCTGTCAGGAACCAACAGTTTCATCTCTACATAATTGCCTTACCTTACATCCGAGACAATCTCTTAAACATATCCCAACCTCGGTTTACCTCTACACTTCCTTCCATAACTAAGTTTGCGATTCCTGGGTGTCGTAGTGCTAATAACCAAACTCCACTGTCCAATTGCATCTCCCTTTAATACCTCTTTGTTTGTTACTCTCTCCACTCATCTGACATTCATCATTCTCTTGTAAAACCAGATTTCAAAAGCTTCCATTCTCCGCTATTCTGCTCCGCCAACAGCACAAGCTTCAGTTCCTTAGTGTGCCACGCCCCAGAAAAAATAGTTTCAAAAAAGACTTTCTTATACCTAAATCTATATTTATTGTAATCACAATTATTTTCTGTTGGCTCTAAATGCTTTCTTCGCCCGAGCGAAACTACTTTTAATATCTTCTTTGCTTCGTCTCTCATCGTGGTTATTAATTTCGTAAATAGCAAAAGTCTCCTACGTCTTACAGCTTTTTACCTGCCTATCAGACGTCATTCTATTTTTTTAACGTTTATTGATCTTTATCATGATTTTCTTTCTCAAGAGTGAGTACATGCATTTTAAAAATAAATGCATATCCTCTAATAAATCGGCTATGATGATATTGTTAATATTAAATCTCGGATATGAGATTATTACTCCTTGAATTTTTACTTCTACTTGAATTTTCTAATTCCCCTCATTGCTCGTACGATGGTTAGATTGAAAATTATCTCTTATATATAATCCAAAATTGACTCATCATCGCAGCGCTCAAACCACTGGACCTAGAAAACTGAAATTTTGCACGTTGGTTGATCCTAGGTTGTAGGGGCTCACTAAGAAATGTCTTTTGAAAATTAAATTTGTGAGTTTTTTCGGCCCTTTGGCACTGAGCATGGACATACGGTACAAAGATCTGATTTCGCTCATTATAAGCCAACAGAAAAACAAAACTCGGAGGTCCCGTTGGGTCCCCGATACGCACTTGCTAAGGTCCTCAAACGAGCAGTTTCGGAGATATTCCCAAGAAACTGTGTTCCCTCTCAGACACAGATCAACGTTACTATGACAACCACTGCAATTTCGCAGAATGGGAATAGTTTTCTGGCAATATCTCGAAAACCGTTCGTTTTAGGGCCTTTAAATGCAGGGTTTGTGGTTCCCACTTCATGGAAGTGGAAACCACGAACATAGCTCCTCGCATTGCTACGCGTAAAACGAGATATCTCCCGTCTTTCTACGAGCAAATTGACTTCAGAAAGTCTCATCTAATATCATCATCATCATCATCATTTCCCCTTTTTCCAGTTGACACTGGGTGGGGGAAAATATGGTTCCTCTCCAATTTGTTCTGTCGTTCCATCATTCCTCTTCCGACAGTGTTCCAATGCAGGTTCCGTTTTCTAATACTATTCTCCACCGAGTCCATCCAACGCATTCTTGGTCTTCCTCGTCCTCTTTTCCCTGTCATCCGTCGTTCCAGTGCTCGTCTTGGTAGCCTTACTTCATTCATCCGTTTGACATGTCCAAACCATCTCAATCTGTTTCGCTCCAGTCTGTCATTAACTTCTGTACTCCCAGTTCTTTCCGTATATCTTCATTTCTCACTCTGTCCCTCCTCGTTTTCTGGACCATACTTCTCAGGAATCTCATCTCAGCTGCCTGTACTCTGCTCTCATCCCTCTTAGTCATTGTCCAAGTTTCTACTGCATATGTCATTATAGGAGCATAATATGCTTTGTACATAACTTCTTTAGCCTTAATTGGTATATCCTTGTTCCATACTAGTCCCCATACCTGTTGGTAGAAAGCACTCCCAAGTTGTATTCTTCTGCTAATTTCCAAGTCTAGTCTTCCATCTTCAGTCAGTTCACTTCCCAAGTATTTGAAGTGTTTCACCACTTCCAATTCCTTATCTCCTACTTTGATTACTCCTTTTCCTTCTTTCTTACCTCTAATCATCACCACTTTTTTACTCTTCTCCACATTTATCTTCAATCCCCATTGCTCAATCTTTTCATTTATTACGTCTAACTGTTCTTGTACCTCCATCTCATCCTCGCCCCAGATCACAACGTCGTCTGCAAACAACATTACCTTCATCTTTGCCCTACTATATTATTTCATTGCTGCTTCATGATGTCATCCATCACCTTTACGAACACTAATGGTGACAACATATTTCCTTGCTTGAGTCCAGTGTCAATTTTAAACCATTCCGATGTCCCGACTCTAGTTTTCACACTACTGTAGCACTCCATGCACACACCTTCTATCATGTCTCTCAGTTCCTTGCCTATCCCGCTATTTGTTAAGCTTTCCCAAACTTTTGTTCTAGGGATGCTATCATAGGCCTTTCCTAGATAAATAAAAGTCATGACCATATCCTTCCCATATTCCCAACTCTTTTCAATGTTCTGTCCCAGAATGAAAATGGGTTCCACTGTTGACCTGCCCCCTCTAAATCCAAACTGCTCATCCTCTATTTGGCTTTCTACCTTAACTCTAATTTTTTTTCTAAGATTCTTTCCATTACTTTGGCAAAATGCGAGATTATGGTGATTCCTCGGTAGCTACCACACACCTTTCTGTCTCATTTCATGAATATTGGCAATATTATTCCCCTTTTCCAGTCTTCAGGAACTTTCTTCTCTCTCCACATACTCCTGAGAAGTCTGTATGTCCACTGCAGTCCCACTGGTCCTGCCGCCTTGATCATTTCTATTGCCAGTTCGTCGATTCCCACAGCTTTCCCCAGCTTCATCTTCCTAACTGCCCATTTCACTTCTGCCATGGTAATGTCTGGTTCTTCTTCTATTTCTTCCTCCACCGTTTTGTTGGTTTGCGTAACTTCTCCGCATGCCTGGCGTCTCACCTTCAACAGCTCGCTGAAATATTATTTCCATCTGCCCGTTATCTCTTCTGGTTTTGTCAATATTTCACCTTCTTTGCTTTTCATGAACCAGTGTTCCACCTTTTCATTTCTTCTATTTTAGGTATATTTCATTAGAAAGCTAACTATTGCAATGGGTACTGCGCTCGAAATCATGTCTAGTGGAGAGAAGAAAACAGGATGAGGTACGAACTGAAGACTACCTCAGAAGAATGGCTTATTTAAAATTTGGAATTATGAATATAATTTGCAGTCTGGATGGAAGATCATGATTAAATAAGCATTTGGAAAACTTTTTGCCTAGAGAAATAATTTCATTTCGAGAAATAATGGAAATTTTATGACTATTTTTAACCAAGCATTAATGATTGCAGAACAGTCCTGGAAATCTACACTTTAGTCGATGTTAGCAGCGAGAAACCAGTTTTTGATCCGAGGGAGAGGAAGCAAGGTCGACTTGAGGACAGAAACACGCCACGGTCTAGAGTGGGGGAACAAACGCGTCTCGAGAGCGCGCCAGAATTAGCTAATGACCAATGAGAGAACAGTTTGAATACTAAGGAATGAATAAATATTAAAATCATCACTTTAATATTTTATGAGAGTGTTAAACATTGAATTCACCAGCAGAGAAAAGTAAATTTAACTGGCAAGACGGATATTGAATTAAATGGCTGAGAGAGAAGTTATGTATAAATCAGTCAATTTTAATAGCGGTTGGAGGCTAGTTGACCAGATTTGCGGAGGAAATCTGATCGACGAGGCTAGCAGACGCCAAGAGACGAGGCTCTTTCATTGGACAGTCGAGGAGGCAAGACGTTATAGTTTTTACTCTTCGAGAAGTATACAGACAGAGGTCATTGTGAATCTGAGACTTCAAGATGAAGCAACAGGCTATCGAAATGGAAAAATAAGCATCATTAGTTAACAGCATTAAGAAGAAGTAATTTTACTGCAGTTGAAGAAAAATATACGTCGTGATATGGAATTTAAAAGTTTCAAAGTGAAACATCGAACACGTAACTACACAGAAATTCCATTGACAGAAACATAATCAGGTCTGTCACCAGCGATCTCAGAGTGAAGGTAGACCAGTGCAATTTTACACACATCTGTAGTTAGTTCTTGTACACGTTATTCCATAATTTTGGCCAACATATTTGCATTTATAACCCATGTTATTGTATTGTCTTGAAAGTTTTTAGTAATTTCTATAGTTATTTTCATACGTTACTCGGACGTATTTTGAAGGCTTGTTCGATGATCTTAGACATCGTTAGTATTTTTCACTGTCATTTTAGAACGTTTTAATTTTACTTACAGTTAATTTCGTTGCGATTGCTCACGTATATTCCGTAGATTTGTTGTAACATCGGAGAACGACCATATATGTATTGGAACATGAGAGGAGAAGCGTAAATTTGTGATAAATGAATAGTGAATCAGAGAAAGAGAACAGTCATGTGTTTGACAAACGTGAATAGTTTATAATGTAATATCAGAGAAAGAAAGGACATGAGAATCCTATAATAAAAAGTTTATTCGTCTCAGAAACGAAAATACTATGTATAAAACGAAATTGTTAATAGGAGTATTCAATATTGGCATTGAAAGAACTCCAGAATGAAAGGAAGATAATGACATTGTAAAACCCAGAAGCTTTGTTGTACGGAAAAGGACAGTATGCGATAGTTGAAGGCATAACTAAATAAGAAACGCTATTATAGAATGTTATGAATGTAAATTTGTTATAAATGTTAATGTGAAATGGGAGGAAGGATATTGGCATCTGTTGTTAACAGAAACGTGAGGAAAGGTAATTGTTATTTGCATAACAGGCGCAAGCAGACTTAAAATTCAGATTTAAGCGAGAAATTGTAACAAGGAAGTATTTGAAGTAGAGAAGGAAGTATGACATGAGTTATGGTAGTAAGAATTGTGGAGAGATTGTGCGATAAAATTATGAGATAGAGAATTTAAGTGGAAAGGATTTAAACATAGCACGGAAATGTATAATCGATAGAGGATTTTGTAGAAGGAGGAGTAGTGTATTCATGAAAGATTGCATTTGTGGTTTCTACTAGGTATACAGAATATCATACTTTGATGAAAGTAGTTGATATGGAACCGTGGAAGTTTTGTAAAAATGCTAAAGAGGAAATATTAATGAGATGCAATTATATTGATGGAAGCGTAACAGAGACGCGATGATATGAAATGTGAGATGGAGAATTTAAGTGGAAAGGTTATGAAATAATTTGTGTTGATTAAGAGAAGCCGTATTTTGTGTTTTGAGAAGATGAGAGTGTGGGAAGTGAGGGTTAATGCCACACACACTCGATATTTGGTTTGAGAGCTTATCTGAATAGTCATGCGTTCCAAGTTTGTATAATTATTAACTCATTGGATACCGGAGTTGTACTCTTAAGTGATGAGATATTAACTTTATTGTTTGTGTCCATGATTCACATGGAATTGACGCATAAATACCTATAATGACCAGATTTATTGTGTGAAATACGGAGAAAGGTTGTGAAATACGGAGAAAGGTTGTGAAATGAACTCTAGTAAATTGGAGACAGATAATATGAAATCGTGCGGGTCGCGATCATGTAAATAAATGTAAAAATTTTATTATCATTATTATTAACCATTTTTAATAGCATTTGGAAACTTGGCATTATATTTAAAGGACTTTAACGGATGTATTACGTAAGAAGTATATCTGTTATTATGAAACGTTAAAGTATAAGTTTTGTGAACAGGTAGGACAGATATTAGTGTCCTGAATTTAAATAATGTGTGTTTAAGAATACCTTGGAGCAAGATATATGTGAAATGATGCAGGAGAGACACTTGTTAAACGCATCGAGCCTAAATGAGGCGTAGATATTTCATTTTAAATGGTGATTTTATTTCTATTTTATTATTGGTGTTGGGGACATAAATTGTTATGTCGTTTCATTTTTTTTGTCAATAAATGGCAAGCGTAATATTTTATTCTTGCTATGTTTTATAGAACTGATTCTTGATTCAACGCTTAATTACGCTATAACGATACCGCTAGCTAGATGCAGACAGCCGATCGACACTTTATCTTAACGCCCGAGAGCCGAATTACTCATTAATGCTCTATCTTTTATTTTTCCTGTTCTGTATGCAACTAGTTAGTAGTATACTTAGAGATGTATATATGTGTTCCTAGGTTTCCCTAGTCATTAGTCCGGTAGTAGTTGTTCAACTCTTAGCCGGGTGTTGAATTTCCTACGATCCTTTTACCATCTGCGCGGATTTGGGACTGTGGTCTAGAGGAATTCGGGCGCAGTACCATACTTCGACTTCCGGAAAATTTCAACATATCTTCGCGTTCCACATCCTCCTGACCCCAAAACCACCGTCAGTTCAAAAGTTTATACAATATTTATGTATGTATATCTATATATGTGGGACACGGTTTCCAGGTTTCCAGATCATGACACTCACAAGCATCGAATATAGGAGTGAATTATTTATTTAAACAAAGAAACTGTATTAGAATACAATATATAGATTTAAGGGAATGTGTTTCGCGGCTCATCAGAACTCAGAATATTGCTTCTCTTCTTTTTATTCTCAGACAATGGCGCTGAGCTTACTCCTGCGCCCCCTAGATCCCATACTCGTCCGTCTTGAACCTCATCTGGCTCCCACATTCGGCCGTCCTGATTCTCATCCGACCCGGATGAAGAAGATTCGCCCGGCCAGGGCCTCATGAACTCCGCACACGACGATGTGATTCTTGGTTCAGCATGGTCTCCTCTGCTGACGTCATATGTGTCGTTGAGTTTAACACGAGTCACTCGATAAGGTCGTAGACTTTTTGTTTTTAGTTTCAGATGTGGACCGATCTGAGTGCGTTTGATGGCAACCAGGTCATCGACCTGATACTTCTTAGGCGCCTTACGTCGTCGGTTGAATTCAGCACGATTTTCAGATTGTATCTTTCTATCTGCTTTTTTTGCATCTTCTCTCATCTGATGACGTGTTTCGTTGAACAAATCGATCAGCTCGTCTTCGATGAGTTGCACTATACTGTGCCCGTTTGGATCGAGATCCAAAGACCACATTTTGTATAATACCGAAATCAGATTAGCACGAGAAAATCTATCTCAGGGTCTATCTGGGTGAATATTAGGTCTATATCTGGCATCCCTGATCTCGGTAATTCACAAGTAAGGTAAGGAAAGAAATTATTTTGAAAATAGCACACTTCTAAAAAAATCTCAATTAATTTATAATTAAAATATTAAATTGACTGGCAATAACCTCAGAAACACAATAAAAACGATCACACATTAAAAAATCAACAGTCCCTAAAAATACCCTTGAACTCCGCAGAATTGATATTCAGAAAAATTAGTAGTCCATTCTGATATCAAAAACGAAAACTTCTAATTATTTACAGTTGGGTAATCACTATTCAATGAAGAGTTAGAGTGATCCCTCTATTTACATATTTGCAGTTTCACTTCACGAAGATTTGCTTTGATTGTTCAAGTACACGTTGAAATGATATTTTGAAAAATTATCACATGATTCATTCTATGGTGTTTCCAAAAAGAATTATTGGAAAAAATTATAACTCTTGATTCATTGAAGTATAATAACAACCTCATATCAATATTCGGTTAACATGAAGTCGAATGCTAATATTGTTGTGTTTGTAATTTTTTTGTTTCCAAGAACAAAAATTGTTTATAAATTTTTCATTATCATAATAATGATTTGAAAAATAAATCTTTTTTCTCTCATTTCCATTAGTTTCAATGCAAACAATATTTAAATTTACTCATATCAAAATTTGTTATAAACATTAGCATAAATTGTTTTTAACAATATAAATTGTTGTTATCCTCTATCAGTGGATTAAATCATTATTTCTTTCATCAAAAACTTTTCTCTCACTCAGAAAATTTACATAATATTGTAGGGGTTCTTTGTGTGAGCCCTGTACAATGGGGTGTTTGGGGGATGATGGGATTTAGGGTAGATCGGATGGTGTAAGGTTGAGCTGTCTGGAGGCGTAGATGTAGCTCGAAAGGGGAGCTTCCCGATTGTTCATAATGAAGGGATAGCTCGGGGGTGTGTTTATGGAGAAAGGGTGTGTTTAGTGAATAATGATTTAAACTGCTGGGCCGCTTACTCGGCTTATTACTAGCGTGCGCTGGCTAGCGAATGCTGGGAATGGAAACGCTGATGTTAGCTATGTGTCGGTGCGCCAAGTGGCTGTCCGCTGACTCTAAGAAACAACTAAACAATAAATACTAGAGGATACTATCCGGATAAGGTATAGAGGGTAGGAGCTTAGTAGCTAATTAAATAAACTGAATGCCCAGATAGCTTGAGATGTCTATTCTTTAATCTCTACTTCCAAAAAGAACTATTTATAGAGTTCGTAGAGCAGCTGATGTACTAATCAGTTAGATGCAAATACCAATACAAGCAATGGGGTTGAAAGTGTAAGTGTGTGTGTGTAAAATGATACTTGCTGTACACTTTCCTATACGGCAGCAGTCGTGAGGCCGCTCGGCAGCAGTTCGGCACTCTGACAAAAGGTATGACCAGGTATGACCTCGAGTCATGAACTCCCGGAGGTTTTATAGATTCAGAAGTGCGGCGTGTGCATAGTTGCACATTATTCTAGTGTCGGGGCACTTGTAGGGGTCGTAAGGGTTCAGGCCTGAGGTTACCTGAGTTTATTAAGGTTATATGAGTTCAGGTGTAGTTGTAATTTGTAGAAGTGGGTCTGAAGGCCTGTATTTGGATGTAGATGTATTTAAGAAATATAGGGGGTGGGGGTGATATCCTACGGGTATAACAATATCTCACACAAAAAAAATTAATCATAGAATTTATTATTATTATTATTATGTATTTATTTCAAAAATTCCTATTCATTTATTTACAACAGGTTTTCTCACACTCCCAAATTGTGAATATTTAACGCTTATTTCAACTGTTATTATTATTATTATTATTATTCCAATCACAAAATATAAATATATTCATTTTTTCTTTTGCATTTGCACCAATTCATTTTCTTAATATATTCTCTCGGTCAGGTTCATCAAATCTAAACTCATGTTATTCAATTATTTAGGTATATCTGGACCCATTATTGGGGAGCCAGGCTCTGCCTGTCACAAGTCAGGACAAAGGGTGAGTGATAGAGGAGTAACACCTCTCAAAAAAACCTTGGGCCAGCTGACCCGGCTGGTAGTACCTTGTAAGGGTCCCTTGCCAGGGTTACGGTGAAGACCTCAACGGCAGCTACAGTGGAGAAGATATTCTTCGGTACAGTGTTGATGGCGGAAGAGGCATCCTAGTGCTCGGGATAATTGAATAAAAGGTATATGCTCAAATTGGGGCATAAAATGCCCTTGACGACAGGCGTAGCGACATGTCGGTTGAGGAAATTTTGTCGTATCCAACATGCAGTTGACTCCTCTTCATTCAGATATAAATGCTAGGGCGTCCCCTCTAAGCGACGCGCACCGTTTTCGCCCGAACGATGTGGAAAATGGACGAGGGCTACCGACGCATCGTCGACGTCGGCTAAAGAAGCTAGACCAACATAAATCAAATCGTATCAGGCTAGCCACTGTCAACATTGGAACAATGACAGGCCGAAACCGAGAACTGGCCGCCTCTTTGAAGCACCGGAATGTGGACATAGCTTGCGTTCAAGAAACCCGATGGGCAGGTGCAAAATCAAGAGATATCGGAGAAGGCTACAAGCTAATCTATAATGGTAAGAAAAGTGCAAATGGAGTCGGTGTCATTGTAAACCAGTGGATTCGCGACACCGTCTCTGAAGTAGCACGCATCAGCGACCGCCTGATGTCAATAAAGAGCACCTTGGGGACCAGTTTAATCCGAGTTGTGTCATGCTATGCTCCACAGACTGGTTGCCTTGAAGAAGAGAAAGACAAGTTTTGGAACGATCTAGAGGGACACATTCAAGCTGTTGATGATAGCGAAATTCTTTTCATTGGTGGAGACTTAAATAGACATGTTGGTCATGAAAGAGATGAATTTGAACGAAATCATGGAGGCCATGGTTATGGTTGCCGTAACGATGATGGTATTCGAATCCTAGAATTTGCGGAAGCGTGGGATCTGTCTGTACCTAACACCTTTTTTAGAAAGCGGGATTCACACCTTATCACCTACTATAGTGGAAGTCATACATCCCAAATTGACTACTGGATGACGCGACGAAGAGACCTCGCAATGATCAAGGATACAAAAGTGATCCCATATGACAGCGTTGCTCCTCAACACCGAATACTTGTACTAGATGCCGCAGTCCATATAGATTATGTATCTGTGAGGCCAAGCACGAAGATTGAACGTATTAAATGGTGGAGACTATTAGAACATCAAGCTACCATCAAAGAAGCATTGATACCATCGCTTTCAAATTCTACAACGTCATCAGTAGAAGATGGCTGGAACACACTGTCCGAATCCATCAAGACATATGCCACATCCACTCTAGGTGTCACCAAACCAAATCGACGCCTTATTGACAAACAGACCTGGTGGTGGAATGATGATGTGCAGCAGGTAACCAGGGAGAAGAAAGCTGCTTACAAGACGTGGCACAAGACACGCAGCTTGGAAGATTTAGATAGGTACCGGGCTCTCAAGTCCAGTGCAAAACGAGCTGTTGCAATTGCAAAAGCAGCACATTACAAAACCATCTACGACGAACTGGATAAACCTGGTAGCACAAATAGAATCTACAAACCTGCGCGCGCTCGCGAGCGTGCCTCACAGATCTCGGTCATGTTATCAACATCAAAGACAGAAATGGGCTCCTCCTACAAAATAGACATGACATACTATGTTGCTGGAAGGAGTATTTTGAGGATATATGCAATACGGAGTTCCCTCATCCACCTCTACCGACAGCTGACCCTATCCACGGCCCTGTGCCCATTATCACTACAGAAGAAGTGTCCACTGCCATCAGCAAAATGAAGTCGGGGAAAGCGCCTGGTGCAGATGATATACCAGCCGAAGTATGGAATCTCCTGGAGGAACAAGGTGTAGTATGGCTTACTGACTTCTTCAACAAAATTATTATGGAAGACACAGTACCAGAGGCCTGGATAACCAGTATCACAATTCCTATTTGGAAAGGAAAAGGAGATATACTGGAATGCTCAAATTATAGGCCAATCCGCCTCCTATCCCATACTATGAAAATTTTTGAACGTGTTCTTGATGCGAGGTTACGAAACATCATCACTGTTTCATCTAAACAGTGTGGCTTTGTTAAAAACAGTGGAACAACAGACGCTCTCCATGCACTTCGTCTATTGATGGAACGACACCATGAGAAAAGGAAGACAGTTCACTTAGCCTTTCTTGATTTGGAAAAGGCGTTCGATAGAGTACCACATGATCTCATCTGGCTGGCACTGAGGCTACACGGTGTACCAGAAGCCTATGTAAACTGGGTGAAACTTCTGTACCGAAAGACAACAAGCTCAGTGCGGTGTGCAGCAGGAATGTCCGATACCTTCCAAATCACTGTTGGTGTCCATCAAGGATCAGCCTTGTCCCCCTTGCTCTTCATACTCTGTATGAACGCCATCACAAATGACATCCAAACCAGGCATCCATGGACATTATTATATGCGGATGATGTCATGATAGCTAACGAGACCCGTGGGCACCTCGAACAGCAAGTACAAGAGTGGAAGATGCGTCTTGAAGAATTTGGGATGAAATTGAACCTGAAGAAAACGGAATACCTGGAATGCGGTGACCAAACTGATGGCACGATCACTGTTGGTGAGGTTCAACTTAATAAAGTGACCCAATTCAAATACCTTGGGTCATGCATCACCTCAGACTGCAGCACGATTCCTGATGTCAAAACAAGAGTCACTGCCGCATGGATGAAATGGCGCCAAGTTACTGGAGTCCTATGAAAAATGAAAATCCACAGCCTGCTTCCAGTCTCCGACCGGGTCAGGAATGGAATGAATGAAGCCCCCATCTAGCGGCGAGGATATGAACTGTGCCGGCTGCCGAGGCCTGACGCACTCCTCTGGGGCAATGATTAAATGAATGACAGATGAAATGAAATGATAGTGGAGAGTGTTGCTGGAATGAAATTATGACAGGGAAAACCGGAGTACCCGGAGAAAAACCTGTCTGCCTCCGTTTTGTCCAGCACAGATCTCACATGGAGTGACCGGGATTTGAACCACGGACCCAGCGGTGAGAGGCCGGCGCGCTGCCGCCTAAGCCACGGAGGCTTCCTACTGGAGTCCTATGCGATAAGAAAATTCCATTACCTTTAAAATCTAAGGTATATCGCACAGTGATTAGACCGGTGGCCCTTCATGGATCTGAATGCTGGCCTACAACATCGAAGCACGAACAGGCACTTCATGTAATGGAAATGAAGATGTTGCGGAGGTCCAATGGTATGACTCGACTGGACCATATTAGGAATGATGCCGTGCGGAAGGATTTCAAGGTTGCCCCAATCACAGAGAAAATGCGTGAATCACGTCTGCAGTGGTATGGACATGTGCTCCGTAGCAGTGAAACCTCAGTTGTTAAGACTGCCCTTCAACTAAATGTGGAGGGTCGTCGACCTCGAGGGCGACCTCAAACACGCTGGTTGGATAGGGTGAGAGATGACATGCGGCTCACTAAGCTCCGCCCCCGAGACGCTATGGATCGATTGAAGTGGAGGAAACATTGCAGGAAGGCAGACCCCACATAAGTGGAAAAATGCAAAGAAGATGATGAGGTATACTGTTGGAAATTTAAGTTGCTCCAGGAAAAATATTAAATATTTGAATTGACAGATTAATGGAATTGGACTAGAATATGGGGCGGTCTACTTGCCTAACCCTTCTTTTACAACTGAGCCCACATGCTCTTCTTAAACACTTCAAATGACACACGCACATCCATGTGTGCCCATCAATACGGGAACAAATGCCCTCTTGGATGACCCCTTGGTCTCCACACAAACTTAAGTGTCGATAATTCGCACACTAAAATCATCATATTTGACTTCAAATATTCTCCTAGCTTCAATGATCATGAACTTCCACAGCCACCTTGATACCTGAAACTCCCGACGTCTAATACCCACACGCATTTATATGTTGGTCGATCATTCCAGGAGTCAATCAATGGACAAATATATAAGGTTATGTTCGCAATATCCACATCAATCCAGCAGTTACAATTATAGCCTTAAGCTATTGTCATTACCGGATTCATCGCATGCATACTCAGCGATTAAATAGCGTACGCTTCTATGCGTCCACCGTGAAATAGCTGTCGATCGCTAACTTTTATATATTACTTACTATTTTTATATGTATGTTTTTTAATACTTGTTTTATTGTGGATAGCTTTATTCTCTGTTATCCCAGAAATTAGTACAGGGTTATCGTCAGGAAGGGCATCCGGCTGTAAAACAAACTGCCAAAACCGTACAAATATGACAAGTTCTGTAATTTTAGCATTGGAAACTGCTAGGGCGTTCCCCGGAAGCGACGCGCAAGGGTCCCGCCTGCCCCTTGTGAGAAATGAGCAAAGGCTACCGAGTCATGGGCGGGCTTGGCTGAAGAAGCAAGTCCAGATTAGAATTGGAACCCTGAATGTTGGATCTATGACTGAGGTTATGAACCTAATGTTGAGAAGAAGAATTGGAATTCTATGTGTCCAAGAAACTAGGTGGAAGGGTAATAAAGCAAGAGAGCATGGAAGTGGCTTTAAATTGTTGTACAGTGGAGCAAACAAAGCGGGAATAAATGGTGTTGGAATTATCCTGGCTAACGGTTTGATCCTCTCTCTAGTCAGTGTAAACAGAAGAAGTGATCGCTTGATGAGTGTGAAGCTGTGCCTTGGGGAAGGGTTTACCATTGTAAGTGCCTATGCTCCTCAAGTTGGCTGTGTGGAGGAAGAAAAAGATGGTTTTTGGAGGGACCTGGAGCAGGAACTTTCTAGAATATCAGCAGATGAAAGGGTATTTCTGGGTGGAGATCTAAATGGACATGTTGGCACCAGTGTGGAAGGGGAAGTGGTGAAGAGAGAGCATGGAGGCTGGGGATTTGATACGAGAAATGAGGAGGGTGATAGAGTGCTAAGTTTTGCCTAGCCATTAGGTCTTGCAAGGTCTTCGTCAAGAAAAACGGAAGGCATCTGGTGACCTACAAAAATGGAGGAAGAGAGAGCCAAGTAGATTTCCTTTTGTGCAGAAGAAAGCATTTGAAGGAGGTTAAGAATTGTAAAGTTATTAGGGGGGAAAATGTTACACTGAAACACAGAGTGCTAGTTATTGATTATGAATTCACGGGCATTAAGAAAAGGACAGCAAGGAAAATTACTCCTAGAATTAAATGGTGGAAATTGAAAGATCCAAATTTGAGAAGTGAATTCAAGAAAAAGATGTTGCAAGTAACACGGCCAGTGGAAGGAGTTCAGAGATGGTGGACAGTAAATGCAGAAGCAATCAGGAAAGCAGGTGTAGAAGTTTTGGGAAAGACGTCTGGGAAAGGTGCTCCCTTGGATAAAGAAACATGGTGGTGGAATTATGTGGTTCAGGATGTCATCAAGGCAAAACGACAGGCAAAAAAGAAATGGGATGAGTCTGGAAATGACGAAGATAGAGAACACTACAGAAAGGCAAATAAAGTTGTGAAAAGAGCTGTAGGGAAAGCAAAGGCAGCTGCATGGAAGGAAGTCTTTGGAGAACTAGAGACCACAGAAGGGGAGGCCAAGCTTTTCAGAATAGCTAAGGCACGAGACAGGGCTTCAAAAGATCTCACACACATCAGGCAGATGAAAAGTGAACAAGGAATTGTAATTCAAGATGAAGAGCATATTAAGAAGAGATGGGAGGAATATTTTGAAAAGTTGCTAAATGAGGAAAATGCCCGGCTTGTGTTTGATGATGGTATCCCAAATCACAACGTAACAACTGGCATATGCAGGGAAGAGGTTAGTAGTGGAGTACTAGGAGTTCTGCCCCACTTCAGAACCCCCCTTGCTCTACTACTAAGCCTCAGCCATGTTAAATATCTCTTGAACGCATGGTCCGATTTTGACAAATGAGGTATTGTTGGACTCGGGCTGACGTCCTCTTTGCTATGGACCACTCGTTATATTTTTCAAAATTTTTTTGAAAATTTTTGTTTTCGAAACTATGTGATAGTTTGAAAACCAAACAGGATAGAACGTTGTGCCATGGCTCAAACGAACAGTCTTTATGACCTTTATTTTTTGTAATAAAACTTTTTTATTTTTTATATTTTTTTGAAAACACTCGAATTTTGAAAATCCTATATTTTGGAAACTAGGAACTCTACAAAAAAATTGTTTAACGTAAATCAATGGTCCCTACCCCCTCTACCCCCAAAATAAATTTCAAGTCTCTAGAATGAAAACCTGCAGTAGTGTGGTAGTGGGAAAGCTGCTCCACTTAGGAAGTTGTGAGCCCCTGCGACCTTGGAATGGAAGGAGCCATGCTAGGAGGGCGTGCTTGGATTCGTTTTTTTCGTCTCGTCGTGCTCTTTACGGGAATGTCGGTGTCGAAAATGTGAAAATCTGGAAACACAGTCTTTTTGGGGTAAAAACGTGATTTTAGACTTTTTGCTATATCTCACGAACCAATAACGCTAGACGCGTGTTCGACAGGTCCAAGGACTCGGGGTAACGTTCTCTCTCCTATGGACCACTCGTTATAATTTTTAATAAAATTGGAAACTCGATTTTGGGGTAAACACATGTTTTTTGTGATTTTGCCGATATCTCACGAAGCAATAACGCTAGAGGCATGTACGATGGGTCCAAGGATTCGGGAAGACGTCCTCTTTGCTATGGACCACTCGTTGTAATTTTAAAAAAATTGGGAAACGCGATTTTGGGGTAAACACGTGTTTTTTATAATTTTTGCCGATATGTCACGAACCAATAACGCTAGAGACGTGTACGAGGTGTCCTAGCACTCGGGCTAACGCCCCCTTTCAAATGTGGTAGATATTTTTTTCGAAAAAATAATTCACAAAGGGCCTAACGCCATACATGTTGAAAAAAAATCATTACCGTTACCTGTTTATAATGTTTATAAAGCGTGGTGGTTGAGAGAGACGATACGGCTGGGTGTGTGTGTGTGTGTGTGTGTGTGTGTCGCTGACCACGGTGGCTGTGTTCAATAGATCAATCGCTATTTCGACGGGTCGGTGTATGACAGAGCGAGGGTGCGTTTTCTGATATTTTACCTTTAACGTGTAAACGGTGATGAGAACTAGGTTCTATGTTGGTCGAAGCGAGTACAGAAAACAAACTTACAGGAGGTGAAGGTCATTTGAGATTATTGGAAGGCGTTGATCTGACTTGACAACAGGTGACGCTTGAAGGTGAAATAATCTGACCATCGTGGTGGCAGGGGAGTGTGAAAGGCATGCACACACACATTTGTGAAACCACATGTAGGCTAAACCAGTGACATCCTGTTTTGCTTCGTACGTGACAAAATGCAAGTTGACGTGAAATTTGATCTACCGCAGGTGTTCGCTTGGGACGTTATCTATCTACATGCGCGATAACTGTTAACAAGTTACATCCTGTCTTGCTTCGTACGCGACAAAATGCAAGTTGACGTGAAATTTGATCCGGCACAGGTGTTCGCTTGGGTGTTATCTGTCCACGTGCACGATAAGAGAATGTTCAAAGCGTGAAAAAAAAAAGATTATACATGCAATGTGATATATAAAGACACGTCGCTGACATTTCCACTCGCACTTATGTGACTACCTTTGAACACGCTACAGCGTTGTGTGAACACTTGGCCTTGTTTAACAGTTTTGGTGTTGGTGGAAAATACTTATTCTTGTTGTGAGGTAGGTATATATTTATTCATTTATACATTTATTGATTTATATATAAATACATGCAATTATTTATTGATTAGGTAATTAATGATTTTATTTATTTATTTGTTTGCAGATAACCGGTATAGCCTACTTGTCGTGTGTGTGTGTGTGTGTGTGAACGATATTAAAGAAAGAGAAAGACAGACCGATAGAAGAGGAAACCATTTCCACACTAGCCCACGAGACGGGAATATAGCAAAGCATTACACGTAAAAGTGAGATTTGTTTTATTATATAATATAACCTGTTTGATTTTGTTTTTGTTTATGAAATGCATAAACTATATGGAATGGATATACTTATGGTGGTTTATTTTATTTCTTTTTAGATATTTGGAGAGAAAAAAGGGTTCACTGCTATAGCAAATACAGTTGAAAACCAAGTGGCTTTAGAGTGGAACCCTTGTCAAGCAGTCTACAGCTGAAAACTCAGGTGAGAGTGTTCTTTCAAAATAATGTCTTTTACTGCTGCGGATACGTTAACTTGGGAGCCCCTTGAGTCTTGTTTCAAATCACGTGTGTGCTCTGGTCGTGTGGTCAATGTTAGAAAAAGTTTGATTCCCAAAGAATTTTTACAATCTTGTTTTGAAATTTTTAAAATTGAAATTTGTACAGCGCAAAGGTTGCATACGGCTTTAAAGGTGAATACAGAACTGGTGTGCGATTTCATATATAAAAAGAAGAACGTAGAGCATAAAGAGACATTTTATATTTGCAGTAAAATGCAAGAGCTATTCATAGCCCATAATTTGGAACAGTGGTATGAAACCCACGTGGTGAATGCCTTGCTGTCAAAATTTGATAAACTGCAACAAGGACCGAGTGGCCTTGCCTTAGACAAAATTCATTATTTGCAAATCAACATTTGTCAATTCAACCCGTTGAACGCTGGGTCTAGCTATATTAAAACACCACCAGCCATAGCTTCGAAAAAGGCTGTGGTCAATATAAAGAATCGTAACAATGATTGCTTTCTGTGGGCTGTGGCTGCGTACTTGCAGCCAGCTCAAGATCGTCATGTTAACAGACCAGCAAAGTACAAGGCCAAGTTTGATGAATTAAAACAAACGTTAAATTTAACTCGAGTATCGTTCCCTATGGACTTAACCGAGATCCATAGGTTTGAACAAGACAACCAGGACTTTTCGTTCATGGTGTATGGCCTTGACGGTGATGAGATTGTGGGTCCTCTTTATGCCACAAAAGAACCGAAACGACATCACATTCATCTTTTATATTTATCTGTAGGAGAAGTGAATCACTATTGCCTCATTAAAAGCCTGAGTAGATTGCTAAGCAGTCAAATGTCCAAAGCACATGGTATAAAGCATATTTGTGACCGTTGTCTCCAATACTTTTGGACGCCTACTTCTTTGGAACGTCATAGGGTAGATTGTGTTACTCAGGAAGCGGTGAGACTGATATTGCCACAAGGGGACAAGGCTGTGTTAACGTTTAAGGACATTCATAAGCGTGACACTGTTCCCTATGTGGTATATGCAGATTTCGAAGCTCTCACCACACCCATGGCGGGATGTGAACCAGATCCCTCCATGAGCTCAACCACACCCATTCAAAAACATGAACCTATTGCCATAGGATTTAATGTGGTGTGTGCCCATGACCCCACACAATCCGTTTACAAATACCGTGAGGGGCCAGATTGTGCCAAATGGTTCTTGGATGAACTTGTCAAGTTGACTCATGATGTACAGGAATTACTAAACCACCCAGTACCCATGAGTCTATCTCCAGATCAGCAGCAGCAGTATGAGCATGCCATGACATGCCATATTTGCGAAAAGCCACTGATCAGTGCTGAAGACACCGTTCGTGATCACTCGCACTTTACGGGGGAGTTTCGTGGAGCTGCGCATAGTAAATGCAACTTGAACTTTCCAGCTCCTCGCTTCATCAGTGTCTTTTTCCACAATCTGGCAAATTATGACATTCAGTTTTTGATTCGTGAATTGGGCCATGTTAACAAGGGCTCGTTTACCATTATTCCCCAAAACCATGAGCGTTTTACAGCCCTGACATGGTGGTTGGGCGACTTTAGCATTCGATTTTTGGATTCCTTTAAGTTTATGGCATCCTCGCTAGACAGCCTTGTGAATGGCTTGAATGAGGAGGAATTAAAAAATACTAGAATGCATTTTAATGATCCTGAGCAATTTCAGTTGTGCATTCGGAAAGGTATATTCCCGTATGATTTCTGCAACAGCTGGGACGTGTTAAAGCAAAGAAAACTCCCTCCACAAGAGAAATTTTACTCGAAACTAACACGCAGTACCGTTTCCGATGAAGACTATGCACATGCATGTCAAGTTTGGCGAGTGTTTGGCATGAAGACGCTAAGTGAATATGCTTTGCATTACCTAAAACTGGATGTATTGCTGCTCACTGATGTGTTTGAAAAATTCCGTGAGTTGTGTCAACACATTTACGGTCTTGACCCGGCTCACTATTACACGAGTCCTGGACTCTCGTTCGATGCCGCTTTGAAATACACTCAAGTGGAATTGGATTTACTCACTGATGTAGACATGGTTCTATTTTTTGAAAAGGGCATTCGTGGCGGCTTTGTGTCGCTTAACCAACGCCATGCTGAAGCGAACAATGTCTACATGCCTGATTATTCACCAGACAAACCAGAATCGTACTTAATGTACTATGACGTGAATAATTTGTACGGTTACGCCATGAGTCAGCCTTTGCCCTATGGGAAGTTTGCTTGGCTGACAGAGAAACAAGTGTCAGAATTTCATGTGAACATGGCTAGCCAAGAAACAGGCCGTGGATATGTGCTAGAAGTGGATATTGAATATCCCTCATCCTTGTATGATGAACATGCCGATTTCCCATTCTGTCTTGAGCAAATGGTTCCCCCTGACAGTAAAGTGAAAACTGAAAAACTCATGGGCACACTTTACAACAAAAATCGGTATGTGCTACATATCCAAATATTGGTGCAATGCCTCGCCCAAGGCTTGGTGTTGAAGAAAGTCCACAGGGGTATTTCTTTTGCTCAAAAAGCATGGCTTGAGCCATACATGCGACTCAACACAGAGCACCGACAAATGGCAACACAGCAGTTTGAAATTAATTTTTTTAAATTAATGAACAACTGCATCTATGGCAAGTCTATGGAGAATGTCCGCAAATACCGTGACATTAAATTGGTGAATGTCTGGGAGGGGCGGTGGGGTGCCCGGCGGTACATTGCCAAGCCAAATTTCAAATCGATCAAAATTATCGATGAGGATTTGGCTACTATTGAAATGAGTAAGACCAGCGTGACCATGGATAAGCCCATTTACTTGGGTCAAGTCATTTTAGACTTTTCTAAATCGGTCATGTATCGATTCCACTATGAGTTTGCGAAACGCCATTTTGAGGACGTCTCTCTTTTGTATATGGACACGGACTCATTCATTTACCACATTCGCCACTGCAACCCCTATGACGTCATGAGGCAACATAGTGACTGGTTCGACACCTCTTGCTATAGTGCTGACAACGTGTTTCAGCTGCCCATAAAGAACAAGAAGGAAATGGGCGTTTTAAAAGATGAATGCGGTGATTCCATTATGACGGAATTCGTAGGTTTGGCTTCAAAAATGTATGCTTACCGCACACTCGACTGTAAGGAAGCCAAGAGAGCAAAAGGTGTAGGTAGGGCAGTGGTAAAATCGCTACGTGTAGACGATTATTTAGCGGTTTTACGCACTGGCAAAGCTATGTCTCATACACAGTGCAGGATACAATCCAGCAACCATCATTTGTATCTTGTGGAACAGAGAAAACGCACCCTCGCCTCCATGGATAACAAGCGTGTGTGGGCTGATGACCTGCTCACTAGCCTGCCCTGGGGTTATGATCGCAACGAGGAGGAGGTGTGATTTCACTGTTTAATCGTTTATGGGACATGGCTTTTTGTAACTTGTAGATTTAGAATTTTGTAAATATTGGTTTCTGTCATTGTAAATAGTAGATTTTGTAAATAGTGACAATTCACTTGGACCTTTTGCTCTTTAAAAAAGTTGTGTGCAACCTTATTTTTTAAAATTTTTTTGATTGGTAAATAGTGTGATTCTTTTAACGCTGTACAAAATTGATTTTTTTTGTAAATATGAAATAAGTAAGATTTTTAGTAACTTTAATAACTAGTATTTAATTATTTTTTGAAATAGTAAAATGGTAAACTAAAAAAAGTTCTTTTGGGATGAGTGTACATGTCAAGAATGTGCTTTTGGGAATAAATAAAGTGGTTGTGTTTGTTCCCAAAGACAGGTGTGAATGTATGACTGGAGAGAGAAAACTGGTGTGTATGATTGACCAGAGCAAACACGGTGAGGTAGGGTGGGTGGGTGGGTGGGGAGGGGGTAAATGGTCACTTATATACTCATTTTGTTTTAAATAGTTTCGTTTTTTCATTGAAATGTGGCAGTCAATAGACATTATTTTTGTAAAAACAGTCTTACCTGCAGTAGTCGTAGACCTCGACGTTTCTCCAAACACACATCAACACATTGCAGTATTATCAAGGTCAAGCACTCGCATCAACATCATTGTCAAATCTCAACTTTCGACATACATCAAATGGAAAAAATATGAAACAGCAAAATGGAAATTCCATGTTTCCATATCACCAAAACAGCAAAACTTAAAACGGACATTTTTAAAAACTGGAAATGGCCATGTGTGAAATTTGAAAATTCAAAAACTTCAAACGGACATTGTTTAAAATGTGTCATCAGCAAAATGGAAAAATCCATATCATCAAAAACGTTAAACTTGAAACGAACGTTTTCAAAAACTGTAAATTGCAAAATGATAAATGACAGTGAGTGGAATTCATCATGTGTGAAATGTGTAAAATGAAAAAATCAGCCATCAACATCACGATTTCTTAAAATTAAAAATAACAAAACATCGTGCTCTGTCAAACCTTTGTTTTTATTTCATAGTCATAGTGAATTGACAAAAGAAAAATAGAATACAAACACATCCCAATTCCTCACTCCTCAATGTTTATGTCCATGCATCATCAACTTTCCTTTCATAGCACTCATGACAATTAGGGCTGCCATCCTTTCACCTACTGAGGCATCACTGGATGTGAAACGTTGTTTAGCTTTCTTTAATAACAATTTATCTGCCACATGTCTTAAACCAGAATGACTATGGCGATAAGAAAGGTCATGTTCCTTGCATGCTTGATCCAAAAGATTAATGGGTACATCACCACGTTGTAAACGTTTTTCGAGACGAGTTCCAGGGCCGCAAAAACGATAACCTGGAAGATGGATTTCGAAAGGTAGGTATTGAATCACTTTGTCAATGACGCCATTGCCAGTACAGGTCTGGCATATCCTTTTCCATTGATGGTAGAAAGGTTTGGTCTTCCTCCTCCTCTGTGGACGATGTTTGTGTTTGTTGTTGTTGTTGCTTTTTCTCGCCATGACACTCGTGGAATGATTCAACAAAGTCTTTACACGGACTTTTATGACCGTGATACAGTTTCACTAGCTGGCAAGTCGCACACTGACGCATAGACGGTATTTTTGCCATGGCCACTTGCTTATGGTGATCGTAATCCGTACAGGGTTGCAATTCACTCAACACAGGGTCTTGAGTCCATGATTTTGGTACATGTTGCCAGATTTCTTTGACCGCGTTGGCAGCCACATAATAAATGAACGACTTGGGCAGCGCCAAGAGTTCCTCTTTGGTAAAACTGTCTAGTTTCTTTTTGCACACAAAGAACTTGCCGATGGCTTTGTCCGTAGCATTGCCTTTCTCCATGGTATCACGTGCTGTAGATGTTTACACGTCGCTTGTAGAAATCTCACTGACGTCATTCACAGGTAAATCTTGAGTTATAATTTTGTTCAACAACTCCCAGCAGGCATGAGTGGTTAACCAATGAAAGAGATGCCACGCATGCGATAGGGCTGTATGGGTAATGTTGCCACAGGAACAAGTATCCATGAGCGTTTGCAGGGAGGGGCAGCCCAACTCCATGAGGTCGATACATTGACAGTAAGACGCCAAAAATGGTTGCAACCATTGACGTTTTTCATTACCTTTCACAAATACCACATTGGCCGAGAACAAGTGTGCTTTCATGACCACGTCCAAATATTTATAGGAAATGGTTCCCTGATTCCAGTCTAGTTGTCTATGATTTTCAATCCACTGGGTTTGTTTACGGTCTTTTTCACACAATAAATCAAAAGCATGGGGTGGTTTAAATAGCAAATGCGTAGCTTGCGATATCCAAAACGTGGTACAATCGATCATGGCCACTTGTTTAAATATAAATTTGTTGTCACCAATTTTAAACCCTTGGCAATCCACAATGAGTGTGCGCAACATGTTGACGCTTGCCTGGACCGAGTTCAACTGACGACTGACTGACGATCAGGTGTGATCATGACATGGACTTACCTGCCATGCTAGTTTCAAATTAAGGTTAGGGTAGGACAGGGGGGACATGCAAAAATTAGAATTTAAGAATTACATCATTTTATTATCATAACACGTCTTACAGGCTTTTCTCATTTTAGGATAAGGACGATAGCAACTGATACAGCAATATAGTCTCTTGTGTTTGTAACGTCCATAACACCGATGATGTCCCAATGTCTCTAAACTAGGCGTTTTTGATGGTGAGCTGCTCACCGAAGCACCATGGATACCATACGGCCCACATGTATCGTAACTTGTATTTTTTTCATCACCCAGAGACACAAGTGAGGGATAGCTTGAATGACAGGGTATATTTCCCACTTTCATTCTGCACAGGTAGGGGCAGGTGGGTGACCAGCGCTGATGTTCCTGCATGGGTTCATCGCCCTCCTGCCATTGGTCTATGATGATGGGACAAAAGGCACATTTCACTTCATCTCTTGTTTTTAAATAGTAGAATCCAGCAGCCGCCAAGGCTTGAGGGTTTATGAAAGGCACTGGCCACGTGGCAAAAGTCTTGAAACGTTGTTCCTCAGAGTTTAAATTCATGGATGTAACGTCTCTTGAGGCTTTAAAGCAAGACATGACTGAGCGACTTAACGTGGGTTGAGCTGTTATTTACACACTCGTCACTTGGTTGGACAGTGGATAATAGTTGACTTGTTTGTGATGAATAATCAGACAGTAGGCCGTCGTATTGGCTGGTACATTGTCATGCGTTTCAAAATCTAGTCGAATGTCGATATTGGATGGCTTGACAGACTCTTCCAGGTAAGAACAGTCAAAAACAATCAGTGGTGCTCTTGCCTTAAACGCTTGGGGTAGTAGCATGGGGCCGTTCTCTTTTTGATAATACGACCATCGAAATTTAGAAAACAAGTCGTACAGGGGGCCAAACTTATTTTTTGAAAAATCCAAATCCAGTCCTTCATAGGGAAACACAGCTCCGTTGAGGAAAAGACGTGCATTTCTCAATTGCAGGTGATCAAATTGCGTGGCATCTTTGGTTTGTTGATACTTGCGATTCGTTTGAAAACCCACGATCAGGTAGAGAGGTCTCTCTGTATAGCGAGCTGTTTTTACAGACCAACTGTGTGTGTTGGTGGTGGGCAATAGCGGATACTCATGGAGTGCCCAGCTTCTAAATTCCATGGGTAGAGGCATATCTCTCTTTACCATCTTGAGTATGTCCAGTTTTTTGCTATCGTTAAGGGTCACATGAGGCACTTTCCATAGCAAGCGTTGTAGTTGAACTTTTGAATCGATGGGGGCATTGTCAGCTCCCTTGAGTGCATTATTATCACTCCTGTCTCTCACCAGATAAAGCACTTGCCTTGCGTTGACCACAATGCGTTGGTGATCTTCGGCAAAGCCTAAAATCAGTTTAAGAGGTAAATATCCAGTAAAGGTTCCATCGGTGTGTACCATCCAGTCATTGGTCGAGTCAGGACACCAACCTGCCATGCAAAGTGTTTTACCTTCTTCCTCACTATAAGAGGGGTATAGTTTCATGACACTGGAAATGCCCACATTTCGAGTGCTATCCACCACGATATCGTTAATGACATACCGCACTTCAGAAAACAGAAAGGCTAAACCATGGTTGGCCAACTTGGATGTGGTAGGTGTAGAGCCATCGGCTTTGGTGAGCCGACCTTCAATTTGAATGACACTTTCATGCGGTAGGGTGTAAATATCTTGGTTGTTGATAACAAATTGAATTTCATCATTGTTATTGAGTCCAGGTGTTTGAGCTTGATAGGAATGGAGATCAATTCTTACCACTCCTGGTTGCTCTTCGATGTGGTTCGCTATCTCTAGGATAGAATTCATCATGAGGGTTGACGTGGTAACCCAAATGCTGTAAAATCTGCTTGTTCTGAGATGTTAACGTGTATTCACGTGGCAAACAACTAACACCATTCCTAGACGGTGTTGTTGTTTTATACACAAACTTCATAGTGGCTTTAGCACCAACTTGTAAGTCACTGGTGTGGTAGAATCTAGATCAATGAGTTGTTGATCTCTATTGATCAGTCTTAATGTTATATTACTAATACTATCAACAGCCACAGCATGAAAAAGCACCACTGGAGGGTTTTCACGAATAATATAGCCATTGGGCGATGTCACAATAAAGTCATAAAGTGAATGCGATGGTTCTTGATTGGTGTACACTTGGCTAATAATATTACACGTCACCGACACATGATGGTCCTCAATGAATTTCACTTCATGGTCTGATTCATGTTTTTTGTTGGGCTCCAACACACGTGGTTTAAATCCTAGTAATGGGCCAATGGAATCGGGGTGTGTTTTAAAGTCAACGTTGAATGAGGAGAAAATACTGCAGCGATGAGTGTTGGTATTTCCTACAAGTTCAAACTTGTGCGTTCCGTCGAGAAATGACTTTAAACCATATTGATTGATCAACACCACATAAATGTGTTCATAAATGTCATCGATCGTGTATCCACCAGAGTTCAAGGTGAGCACAGAATCATCATAGTAAAACTTGTTGTTCACATTTTCACGTATGTTGTATATTCGATTGTACGTTTCAAGAGAAACAAGTCCTAAACCATAGGGTTTTTCACTCAATTCGATAGGCGGGTAAAAGTCTAGGCTGACTTCAGGTCCACGTCCATGCACTGTAAACGTTTTACTTTCTGCCGACATACTGGTGGCGTTTTAGCTTATGCTGCGTCTTATATAAAAAAATTAAACACAAACGTCCACACTGTTGGCTGTTAAACGTTTGCTCTCGTTTCACATTATAATATATCTTGATCCTGTTTCCAAAATAGGTCACTAGTTCCATGGGCGGGGGCAAATTCCCAAAACTGTCAAAGTACCATACCGTGGATCCCTCTTTGACATAAGCTACATAATGCGTTCCTGGTCCTCGGTGATCATCCAAATTGACAACAGCACATTCCTGTTTCCAAGGTCGTGGGGGTAATTGGTTTCGCATAAACACACCTCGAAAATGAGAAAGCTTTAGTTGTTTAGCATAGCTTTCCACTTGTTGATGCGTCAGGGCATGTCTCGCTATGGCAGAGGTTAATTTTTTTTGTTTTAATATTTCGAAATGGTGAAATCCCAAATCCTTGTTGATAAAAGGCTGGCTTTAAATTGGCATTTCTAGCCCCCATGGCAATCGCTTCCATCGTTTCATTGTGTCGCTGACTTTCTTTGAGTTGTTGCTTGCCCTGCTGCGCGGCTTTAATGGTTTTCGCCACTGCACTGGCACCGCCCAAAAGTGAGCCCAGAGCAGCCAAACCAGCAAATAATGCAGGTAAAAATCCCGCTCGTTTGGGGACTGGAATCACTCGCCCTTGGTTTGAAACCTGTCGCCGACGTTTTGGAATAACCTGTCTCTGTGCTGCTCGAAGGGCTTTCCTTATGGTCAATACATTATTTTTTCTTTTTTTCTTTCGCAAGGGCTTGTCCTCGAATGTTGAAAACCCAGGCTTTGCCAAGGACAATGTCCTTTTTTTAGTCTTTCTCACTGCATACCTTTGTTTCACCATGATGATAATGACCCACAACCTTTCACAAGAAAGTTTAAATCACAACTAACGTCAGATGGTTATTTCATGGCTGTATATTCCAATTCCACATAAAGTGGGAAGTCGTTTATGGTTTTTCCCGCTTGCTTTTCATCCCATGTCAACATGAGATAAAAGGATAATTCGTCCCCTGCATTGACCATTTCATGGTCATGGACCAACATCCTATGACCATTTATCTTTATTTGTAAATGGTTCTCATCAGGTATGGCATATTTGATGTGAATGGTTCCATCATAGTGTAATCGATAGTGGCTTAAACCCGAAGCAAGCACATAGGTCGAGTGCTGATCATGGACTAGCGGTAAATGGTTTCTGTCATTCACAGGTTTTTCATTTGTCAGATACACTAAAAACACAGATGGGATAAATTTATAAAGCCTTTTCATTTCATGGGTCACGTAACGCTTGGTACAAACATCGTCTTCGTCTTGTGGGTCTTCCACGTGAATAATCCGATGGTGATTAGCGCTATAGCCATTCACCATAAGCTGGGGCACTTTGTCATAAAACTCATACACTTTGTTATCCACATACTTTTTCGTAGTAACGTCTGTAGACACTTGAGGATGTTTTACATGGGTTAACCGCTTTCCCTTAAAGTCATAATCTCCCTGTTTTGTGCGTGGCACTACTGACCTATCCACATAGTGTTTATTAGCAGGATCTGTTTCCTGTTTAGGATCATGTATGAGGACAGGCCTAGCTTTGGCCATCAACGCACGTCCAAAGACATCCATCGTCAACCTGTAGTACCAGTCTACTGTTTCTATGACAAGGTTCGGTGTCCTGTATATAGACAGCCGGCTAGCCTGTCTAAGCCTTAGTTGAAATGAAGATTATTAAGCAGCAAGAGTCATTCCCCGTGGGGGACATGGTTTCCCATCTCTGTCCTACATCACGTGAACAACGCCATGGTTCACTGTTTCCATTTTCCATTCGCTGCATCATTGTGGGGCCTTCCGGCTGTGGAAAGACTAATCTTTTGCTAACGCTCATCACAGCGCCCAATGGTCTGCGTTTTCAAAATATTTATATTTTTGCAAAATCTCTCTACCAACCCCTCTACGTGTTTCTGGATCAAGTCATGTCTGGATTACAAAAAGAGAATATGGGTTATTTTACATTTTCCATGCAAGAAAATGTGATTTCACCGGATGAGGTAAAGCCTGATTCACTCATGATTTTCGATGATGTATCCACTGAACGTCAAGGCATCATTCAAAGCTATTTCAGCATGGGTCGCCACAAACATATCGATTGCTTCTATCTTGGACAAACGTATTCAAAAATGTCCAAACAGTTGATTCGTGACAATGCCAATGTCATTGTTTTATTTCGTCAGGACGAGAGGAACAGTCGTCACATTTATAATGAACATGTGAATCCGGATATGACCTTTCAAATGTTTACAGAATTGTGTGCCAAGTGCTGGAACACTCAACGTCATGCCTGTTTAGTGATTGACAAACAAAGTGAACTCAACCAAGGACGGTATCGCTTAGGGTTTGATCATTTTATTGCTATTTAAGGCCCTGTCTCATTCCCCATCAAGTCATTTGTCAAGACACCATGGCGTTAGCAGAGAGTCAATTAAAAAAGCATATTATTAGAGCAAAACATACTATTCGCCAAAAGTTTCGTCAATTGAAACAATCACGTGCCAATCATGCTTTGTTTATTCAACAACATTTAGCACCTCCGCTAAAAGCCATGTTGAAACCCTCTTTCAAGCCATCTGAAACGCTACCCACCGTTTCACAAGCCACGCAGACGCTGCACGAGGACCCTGAGGAAGAGGAAGAGGAACAGGAAGATTTGACTAGTGTTAGTGAAGTTGAGGATGAGGAGGAACAAGTGTTTACGCCTCAAAAAAAGGCCGCACCCCTTGCAGAGTTTTTGAGAAAAAAGAAATCCTTGGCCATGGTCGAAACACCTTGCCCTTCCAGAGCGTCTCCGTTTTCACAACTCTTGGCCACCCCTCAACATAAAGCTCAACTGAAAACCATTTTAATAAAATATTATGGATCAACATTGGAACCCTATTTCACCGATCTATTTATTGGAAACACAGATACCACGTATGGTGTTCGCTATGAGAATGATAGTTTTAAAATTGGCGATTCATCCATTAAATTTGCTCGTACTAAAGCTGTCATTAAAAACATCAACTATAAATTAACGCCAGGACTGTTAAAGCTGCTCTTTTCTCGGACCCCCTCTTCCCATGATTATACGTCAGAGGATCTTGACAAATATAAATCCATTTTATTGGATACCCATGCTCACAAAAGACAGTATGATCCCACGCAACAAGTGAATGCCAATATATCTCAAAAATATAAAACCATCATTGCAAAAATGTTTCCCACCAGTCAAAGTACTCGTCGTAAAGCATCCGCTTCGGGAGTGACATTTAAACCATTAAAACCCCTTGTGGATGTTACCTACTGGCACAATCCCAATAAGCTCGTCCAGCGGCTACAGTTGTTGCATGCCTCACGTCAAGCTGGCCACACCGGTCACGATTGGGAAATTCAAGAAATTGAACAAGAACTTCGAAATGCCAAAATTATTGTTTAAGCCCTCACCCATTAAAATGGGTATTGCTCACGAGTTGCATCGCCCAGCTAGGCGTCACTATCCGCGACTCAAGGTGATTTCACGAGGTGTGGATGAACTTTGGCAGGCTGACTTGGTTGAAATGATACCCTATGCTGGCGTTAACGACGGTGTACGCTATATGTTGACCGTCATTGATGTCTATTCCAAAATGGCCTTTGTTGAACCTGTGCGTCGCAAGTCTGGCCCACTAGTTACCAAGGCCTTTCAACATATTATTCAACACTCCAAACGTCAACCTCAGTTGCTACAAACCGACCAGGGGAAAGAATTTTTCAACAAGGACTTCTCCCGTTTTCTCAAATCTAAGGATATTCACCATTACACCACGTACAGCAATCTGAAAGCCAGTGTGGTCGAGCGGTTCAACCGAACATTGAAAACCCATATGTGGAAAGCGTTTACCGCTCAGGGCAGTTATCGCTGGTTGGACATGTTACCTGAGCTAGTGTCACGTTACAATGACACCAACCATAGAACGATTGGGACCAAGCCACGGCTCGTGACTAAAAATATTCAGCGATTGGATAAACTGTTTAACCCCATAAAAACAGCCGATCCTAAACGTCACCGACTGAACATTGGGGATTTTGTTCGTGTGAGCAAATTTAAGTCTGCCTTCAATAAGGGTTACACGCCTCAGTGGGGGACTGAACTATTTCGAATTCGTCGAGTCAACTTGGACACTCCAGTCACCTATTTACTCGAGGACCTCAATCATCAACCCATAAAAGGTAGATTTTATCTCCATGAACTTCAGAAAACAGCATTTCCTCAGCATTATCTTGTGGAAAAAGTGTTGAAACAAAAAGGAAATAAACTCTACGTCAAATGGTTAGGGTTTAACTCTACGTTTAATTCTTGGATCAATAAACTACATGTTGTGTGAACCTGTGTACTTTTTATTTATTCACACATGTTGTACACCACCTATAGCTCTATGTATACAGCGCTCCGCGCTTCATGCATGTTCATACATGTTTGTCTTTCCCTTTCCTCCTGTGTTCTCTCATACATCACCCCCTCCCCTCTCCCTCCCTTCACCTCCCACCACTGCTGTTTGCAGCTCTTGCCTATCTATTGGTTGTGACATCATTCCCACAAGTTGCATTATACTTTTTACTGATTCAGCGATTCCCACGCTTTGAACATTCTCTTATCGTGCACGTGGACAGATAACACCCAAGCGAACACCTGTGCCGGATCAAATTTCACCTGAACTTGCATTTTGTCACGTACGAAGCAAGACAGGATGTAACTTGTTAACAGTTATCGCGCACGTGGACAGATAACACCCAAGCGAACACCTGTGCCGGATCAAATTTCACGTCAACTTGCATTTTGTCACGTACGAAGCAAGACAGGATGTAACTTGTTAACAGTTATCGCGCATGTAGATAGATAACGTCCCAAGCGAACACCTGCGGTAGATCAAATTTCACGTCAACTTGCATTTTGTCACGTACGAAGCAAAACAGGATGTCACTGGTTTAGCCTACATGTGGTTTCACAAATGTGTGTGTGCATGCCTTTCACACTCCCCTGCCACCACGATGGTCAGATTATTTCACCTTCAAGCGTCACCTGTTGTCAAGTCAGATCAACGCCTTCCAATAATCTCAAATGACCTTCACCTCCTGTAAGTTTGTTTTCTATACTCGCTTCGACCAACATAGAACCTAGTTCTCATCACCGTTTACACGTTAAAGGTAAAATATCAGAAAACGCACCCTCGCTCTGTCATACACCGACCCGTCGAAATAGCGATTGATCTATTGAACACATCCACCGTGGTCAGCGACACACACACACACACACACACCCAGCCGTATCGTCTCTCTCAACCACCACGCTTTATAAACATTATAAACAGGTAACGGTAATGATTTTTTTTTCAACATGTATGGCGTTAGGCCCTTTGTGAATTATTTTTTCGAAAAAAATATCTACCACATTTGAAAGGGGGCGTTAGCCCGAGTGCTAGGACACCTCGTACACGTCTCTAGCGTTATTGGTTCGTGACATATCGGCAAAAATTATAAAAAACACGTGTTTACCCCAAAATCGCGTTTCCCAATTTTTTTAAAATTACAACGAGTGGTCCATAGCAAAGAGGACGTCTTCCCGAATCCTTGGACCCATCGTACATGCCTCTAGCGTTATTGCTTCGTGAGATATCGGCAAAATCACAAAAAACATGTGTTTACCCCAAAATCGAGTTTCCAATTTTATTAAAAATTATAACGAGTGGTCCATAGGAGAGAGAACGTTACCCCGAGTCCTTGGACCTGTCGAACACGCCTCTAGCGTTATTGGTTCGTGAGATATAGCAAAAAGTCTAAAATCACGTTTTTACCCCAAAAAGACTGTGTTTCCAGATTTTCACATTTTCGACACCGACATTCCCGTAAAGAGCACGACGAGACGAAAAAAACGAATCCAAGCACGCCCTCCTAGCATGGCACCTTCCATTCCAAGGTCGCAGGGGCTCACAACTTCCTAAGTGGAGCAGCTTTCCCACTACCACACTACTGCAGGTTTTCATTCTAGAGACTTGAAATTTATTTTGGGGGTAGAGGGGGTAGGGACCATTGATTTACGTTAAACAATTTTTTTGTAGAGTTCCTAGTTTCCAAAATATAGGATTTTCAAAATTCGAGTGTTTTCAAAAAAATATAAAAAATAAAAAAGTTTTATTACAAAAAATAAATGTCATAAAGACTGTTCGTTTGAGCCATGGCACAACGTTCTATCCTGTTTGGTTTTCAAACTATCACATAGTTTCGAAAACAAAAATTTTCAAAAAAATTTTGAAAAATATAACGAGTGGTCCATAGCAAAGAGGACGTCAGCCCGAGTCCAACAATACCTCATTTGTCAAAATCGGACCATGCGTTCAAGAGATATTTAACATGGCTGAGGCTTAGTAGTAGAGCAAGGGGGGTTCTGAAGTGGGGCAGAACTCCTAGTACTCCACTACTGAGGTTGTAACTCCTATTGGGAAAATGAAATGTGGAAAAGCAACCGGCCCCGATGAAATTCCAGTGGAGGCTTGGAAATGTCTGGATGAAGAGGGCATAGATATGTTGTGGAATCTATTCCAACAGGTACATCAAGAGGAAGTAATGCCCAAGGAATGGCGGGAGAGTACCATAATTCCCATTTATAAGGAGAAAGATGACATTCAGGATTGTGCAAATTACAGAGGAATAAAACTCATGTTGCACACAATGAAGATCTGGGAGAAAGTTATTGAAAGTAGGCTTCGGGTGGAGACGACAATAGGAGATGAACAGTTTTGATTTATGCCGGGAAAGGGAACAACAGATGCTATTTTTGCACTTTGGCAGGTCATGGAAAAGCACAGGGAGAAGAGAAAAGAACTACATATGGTGTTCATAGACCTAGAGAAAGCGTATGATCGAGTGCCCCGTCAGAAGGTATGGAGATGCATGAGATGCAAGGGAGTACCGGAGAAGTATGTGCGCATTGTTCAGGATATGTATCGTGGAGCAAGGACACGAATTAGAAGCAATGTAGGATTGTCAGATACTATACCGGTTCAAGTAGGTCTTCACCAAGGATCTGCACTAAGCCCCTATATTTTGATCTAATAATGGATGTCTTCTCTGAAAACTTAAGAGAACCCGCTCCTTGGTGTATGCAATTTGCAGATGATATTGTCTTATGTAGCATACACAGGGAAGAGCTTGAATATAAACTGAAATGCTGGAGAAGAGCCATAGAGGACAGAGGCCTTAAAATCAGTAGGAATAAGACCGAATACCTGTGCCTTGGAGGAACTGGAAATGCAACTATTCAGATGGATGGTAGCCAGCTACAGGCAAGGGACAGTTTCAAGTAACTGGGATCCACTCTATCTAACGATGGCAATCTAGATCTGGAAATTACCCACCGAATTCAGTCTGCTTGGTTAAACTGGAAAAGGTTATCTGGTATTCTCTGTGACAGGAGACTGAGTATCCAAGTAAAGGGTAAAGCCTATAAATGTGCAGTGAGATCTGCAATGCTATACGGAGCAGAAACTTGGCCAACAGTGCAGTCACAGTGCAAGCGACTGGAAGTAGCTGAAATGAAGATGCTAAGATGGATGTGTGGTGTTACAAGGAACGATCACATCAAAAACACCTTCATACGATGCAGCGTAAAAGTGACTGAAATATCAAAAAAGGTGCAAGAAAGACGCTTGGTCTGGTATGGCCACATTAAGCGCAGGATGAGAGTTATGTAGGAAGGCGAGTGCTTGGTCTGTAGGTGGAAGGCAAAAGGGAAAGAGGCAAGCCTAGAAGAAGATGGATGGACTGCATGCAGGATGATCTCCGGGAGAAGCAGTTAACAGAAAACACCATTTGGGACCGAGGAAAATGGAAACGACTTGTCAGAAACGTCGACCCCGCATGAGCGGGAAAAGACGAAGAAGAAGAAGAAGAAGAAGAAGAAGAAGAAGAAGAAGAAGATTAGAAGAAATAACTTGTACAGTCAATACTCAAATAAGGTGAGTAAACATTTTGTTTAATAGGGTCTAAGGCTATAAAAGTAAACATGGAGCCATAGGAAGTATTTGAAGAAAGGAACTATATGGAAGTGAAACTTTGAACCTAACTCATTGAGTTTAAATAATGTTTTATGATGATTACTTGTTCAATTGAGAACAAGTGTCAAGGATATGTGTAGTTATGATTACTTGTTCAATTGAGAACAAGTGTCAAGGATATGTGTAGTTATGATTACTTGTTCAATTGAGAACAATTGTCAAGGATATGTGTAGTTATGATTACTTGCTCAATTGAGAACAAGTGTCAAGGATATGTGTAGTTATGATTACTTCCTCAATTGAGAACAAGTGTCAAGGATATGTGTAGTTATGATCACTTGCTCAATTGAGAACAAGTGTCAAGGATATGTGTAGTTATGATTACTTGCTTAATTGAGAACAAGTGTCAAGGATATGTGTAGTTATGATTACTTGCTCAGTTGAGAACAAGTGTCAAGGATATGTGTAGTTATGATTACTTGCTCAGTTGAGAACAAGTGTCAAGGATATGTGTAGTTATGATTACTTGCTTAATTGAGAACAAGTGTCAAGGATATGTGTAGTTATGATTACTTGCTTAATTGAGAACAAGTGTCAAGGATATGTGTAGTTATGACTACTTGCTCAATTGAGAACAAGTGTCAAGGATATGTGTAGTTATGATTACTTGCTCAGTTGAGAACAAGTGTCAAGGATATGTGTAGTTATGACTACTTGCTCAGTTGAGAACAAGTGTCAAGGATATGTGTAGTTATGATTACTTGCTCAGTTGAGAACAAGTGTCAAGGATATGTGTAGTTATGACTACTTGCTCAATTGAGAACAAGTGTCAAGGATATGTGTAGTTATGATTACTTGCTCAGTTGAGAACAAGTGTCAAGGATATGTGTAGTTATGACTACTTGCTCAATTGAGAACAAGTGTCAAGGATATGTGTAGTTATGATTACTTGCTCAATTGAGAACAAGTGTCAAGGATATGTGTAGTTATGATTACTTGCTCAATTGAGAACAAGTGTCAAGGATATGTGTAGTTATGATTACTTGCTCAGTTGAGAACAAGTGTCAAGGATATGTGTAGTTATGACTACTTGCTCAATTGAGAACAAGTGTCAAGGATATGTGTAGTTATGATTACTTGCTCAATTGAGAACAAGTGTCAAGGATATGTGTAGTTATGATTACTTGCTCAGTTGAGAACAAGTGTCAAGGATATGTGTAGTTATGACTACTTGCTCAATTGAGAACAAGTGTCAAGGATATGTGTAGTTATGATTACTTGCTCAGTTGAGAACAAGTGTCAAGGATATGTGTAGTTATGATTACTTGCTCAGTTGAGAACAAGTGTCAAGGATATGTGTAGTTATGATTACTTGCTCAGTTGAGAACAAGTGTCAAGGATATGTGTAGTTATGATTACTTGCTCAGTTGAGAACAAGTGTCAAGGATATGTGTAGTTATGATTACTTTCTCAGTTGAGAACAAGTGTCAAGGATATGTGTAGTTATGATTACTTGCTCAGTTGAGAACAAGTGTCAAGGATATGTGTAGTTATGATTACTTGCTTAATTGAGAACAAGTGTCAAGGATATGTGTAGTTATGATTTTTACGTTATTTTTGAATAATTTTGTAGCGCCTATTTTTTTGAATTTTTTTAAATTTTGTTTTATTGTGATTTTTGGTTTATTTCAAATGGTGACCTAATGCTTTTGATCCAAAATACGTGTGTCATATGGTGGGAATGAATGTACTGAGCTAGAGAAAATATGATCACGTATGAATTGTTCGCAAAGGCACAGTACCTAAATCTATATTCGATGTCAACAGATTCCTTTTAGGTAGAAATGCTTTCTGTGCCTGAGCCAACCTACTTTTTGTATCCTCTTTCCTTCGTTCATCACTGGTTATTTTTCTTCCTAAGTAACAGAAGTCACCTACTTCCATTAGTTTTTCACCTGCCAATTTGATGCCTATAGATGTTTCTGATTTATTTCGCCTGAATTTCAATATTTTTGTTTCAAATTTATCAATTTTCGTTACGACTTCTTTCCTCGAGACGCAGTCCATACCATTCAAAAACTCCTTCAAATCACCAGGCGTGTCGGCCAAAATGACGATGTCATCAGCAAATCTCAGAGTTGAAATTATTTCTCTTTGAATCTTCACTCCCACTTTAATTTTTTCTCCAATTTCCTTTATTGCTTGTTCAATGTAAAGATTGAAAAGTATGGGTGATAAGTTGCAGCCTTGCCTTACACCTTTCTGAATACCAGTTTCTCTCTCAAGTCTTTCAGCTCGAATGACTGTGTCTGGTTTCTGTATAGATTGTAGAAAACCCTTCTATCTCTGTACCTTATTCCAATCCTTTTCAAAATGTCAAACAATATAGCCCAATTAATGTTATCAAAAGCCTTTTCTAAGTCTAAAAATGCAATGAATGTTCTCTTATCTTTCCTTATTCTACCTTCCAAAATCAGCCTAAGACTTAGTACAGCTTCCCTTGTTCCTACATTTCTCCTGAAACCAAACTTGTCTTCAGCCAACTCCGCTTCTATCTGACGTTCCATCCCCTTGTAAATTATTCTAGACAGGATCTTTGAAGCATAAGTAATCAAGGAGATTGTACGGTAATCTTCACATCTGTCAGCTTCTACTTTCTTCGGTATAGGGATGACAACATTCTTCTTGAAATCAGGGGGTACCTCACCTGTCTCATAAATCCTACACACCAAGTTAATAACCTGATCAGACCATCATCACCTCTGCAGCGTATCAACTCATCAGTATATCATCTATGCCTCGTGCTTTGTTCCTGCTTAAGTCTTCCAATGCTCTGTCAAATTCTGATCTCAATATTAAATCTCCTTTTACTTCCTCAGCAATTTCCTCTTCCCCTTCATTGCATGATTCTCCATCTCTTTCCCTTATACAAACACTCTATGCAAGCTCTCCATCTCTCAACCCTTTCTTCCCTATCTGTTAGAGGCTCTCCATCTGTGTCCGTAATATTACAGAACTTAGTCTTCTTTTCCCGTAAGTATTCTTAATCCTTCGATAAGCTGTGTTGACTTTTCCTAATTTTCTATACCTACACATTTCTCTTTCAACCATTCTTCTTTCGCTTCCTTGCACTTCTTGTTATGATCATTTCTCAGACATCTGTACTCTCCTTTCCCCTTTTCATCTCTCACATTCTTGTGTTTCCGCCTCTCGTCCATTAATTCTAGAGTATCCTGAGTGATCCAGTGGTTTTCTACCTATTCTTTCTTTCCTACCAATGTTTTCTTCTACGAAATTTGTTATTTCATTCTTCAAAACTGCCCATTCGTCTGCAATTGCAGTTTGATTAAGGGCTTTCAATAGGCCTTCCTTTATACTCTTCTTGAATTTTTCGTTTACATCCTTCTCTTTCAGTCTATCTATTGCCCACCTTTTTTGGGTTTGACTTTTCTTCAGTTTCTTCAACTTTAATCTGCTTTTCATAACAACCATATTGTGGTCAGAGTTTATGTCAGCACCGGGATATGTTTTACAATCCAAAATCTGGTTTCGAAATCTCTGCTTCACAATAATGAAATCGATTTGGTAACGCTCTTTATCTCCTGGACTCATCCTTGTGTATATTCTTCTATTGTGGTTATTGACCAACTCATGCTCGGTGCAGAATTCCATCAGGCTGCTTCCTCGATCATTCCTTTCACGTAATCCGAAATATCCTACTATCTTCCCTTCTCTTCCGTTTCCTACCACGGCATTCCTATCTCACATTATTATACGATTTTCATCACCCTTGACATACCTCAGAATTTCATATATTTCTTCATAGAACTTTTCAACTTCTTCATCATCAGCTTGACTGGTAGGCATATAGACATCTTTCACTATGGTGCACGTGGGGTTTGTATTGATTTTTGTTACAATAATCCATTCACTATATTGCTCAAAATATTCCACCCGCTCTCCAAGTTTCCTACTTAATATGAGACCTACCCCCGCATAGCCGTTGTTTAATTTAGTGCTAATGATCCGATAGTCTCCTGACCAAATGTCCTGTTCTTCCTGCCAGCGCATTTCACTTATCCCAACTAAATCCAACCTCAACCTATCCATTTCCCTTTCTAAGTTTCTAACCTTCTACTTCCTAGCAGACATCTAACATTCCACGCTCCGATCCCTAGAATGTCAGATTTCCTCTTTGTCACTTCATCGATGTTAACCCCCTCTCGAGTAGTCCCCACCCGGATATCTGAACGGAGGACAAGTTTACCTCCGGAATGGCATTTTACAAGGGAGGAGGCCATCATCACATATCATTATGCATATAGTTCTGCATATCCTCAGGAATAGCATTACGGCTGTAGTTTCCCGTTGCTTTCAACCGTGCAGCATAACGCAGTGTAGCCATTAGTTGGATAATGGTATCAATAACTTAACCGTTTATGAGACAAGTTATGAACTGATTCATTCTGAAAGGCTGCTACTCCCTTTCAGAATAAAGTAATAGTGCAATTCTACTCACAAACATACTAACCTTCTACTAACGATTAAATACCAAAATTCTACTAACGAAAAACATTCTTAAGTTCCACCAACAACAAAATACTACCACTAAAACAGTCTGTCACCAGGTACACTCAAATCTACTCTCACACATCACAGTCTAACGCAGTGGTTCCCAACCTTTGTCAGCTGACGCACCCCCTTTTCAGGTACGGGAGTTCATCGCGCCCTCCTCCTCCCTCCCCCCTACTCGTTGCTTCTATAACCTCTTCGATTGCAGCGGAGGATATAGACCTAACCTAATAACACTAGAGTACATAATGGAATAGGCCTATCTATTACATACTAACTTCATTTTAGCACAATACAAAGAACACACTTTTACAACAAATCCTTAAATTAGTCAACAAATGTAATTGAGAGGCTTGACACTGTCTTCTCTTGGCAAGATTCGGTATGTTTGGTTTGATATTTAACAGAGCACAGCGGAGATCGCTTGCAACATCAAGCCGACAGCGCTGCTTTGTTTCTATAACACTCAGCGTTAGCTTAAAGATGGCGGCCAGCAGGTGTGTACCAGTTAGAGTGCTCCAACTTTTCCTCGTGTTCTATCTAGTAAAAAGCTCAGTGGGTGCCTCGAAAAGTTCCTCGAACATTCTTTAACAATTGAAGACTCGTGTGTGAACTCGGACCTGAAGGAACACCTCATGGTAGTTTGTAAACTCAATATATCTTCTCTCACATGGTGTGGAAGCGAAGAGCTGATAGTCACGGCAGCAGGTAGAGGGCGCCCAGCACTGCGCGGGGTTGCCAGACCGCCCGCTACATTATTACATCTCGTGGTGCTGTCTGTGGCTCTCAGTGGAGATGTGGAGATGAACCCAGGGTCGAATAAGGTGTGTATAATTTGTGATTCGAAGGGTCGTGTGAATCAGTTATTTGTGACATGTACATCTTGCCACTCTCAAGCGCACAGAACTTGTGCAAAAATCAGTGCTTCAAAACACAAAATAATCACCTCTGGGAAACAATCGTGGCTGTGTTGGAACTGTTCTTTACCTCAGTTCTCTAACTCATTTTTTAATACATCGACACAGAGTGCAAATAGTGTAGATAGTGACGTAACACCCTCGGATGGCAAAGCATTGTTCATTTTTTCCTTCAATGCTCGAAGTGTAACATGTCCCTCCAAACAACCGGACCTGCGTTCTTGTCTCACAGCACTTAATCCGTCAATTGTGTGTTCAGAGGAGACATGGCTGAAAAAATCCACTAACGACCCAGAAATATTTCCGGTAACATACACCATGTTCCGCAAAGATCGAACCTGGACATCAGGGGGAGGGGTACTAATAGCCATGAAACCTGAGTTAAGGCCTGTTCGCCAACGGGAGCTTGAAACTGATGCTGAGGCTGTGTGGGTGGAATTCACGTGTGCAAACAATACATTTCTAATAGGCTCTATATACCGTGCTCCAAATTCAACTCGGCACATCAATGATGAACTATTGGAGTCCCTCCGTCGTGTACAATACATCCAGCACAAATACAAGGCCATTTACATAACAGGCGATTTCAATTTAGAAATAGACTGGCAAAACTCTCCTCCCACTCCCAAGGATCCCATTGCTAATGAATTCCTTACCGCATTCTACGATTTATTCCTTGACCAATTAATAACCGAAGCAACTCGAATCACACAAACTACACGCTCCACAATAGACCTATTCCTCACAAGCTTTCCTTCCTCCGTACAGAAAGCTGAAGTCATACCCGGTTTCAGTGATCACGCAGCCATCTTTACCACATTGCATTACAACAAACCACGCAGCAAGAGCACAGTGAGGACAGTATACAATTACAAAAAGGCAAACTGGAAACTGCTATCATCTTTATTCCTCAAACACCTTCCCACCCCATGTATTCTGGACACCAGCGACATCAACTCAGTGTGGCACGCCTGGCGAAATTGTCTCTTTGAATGTGTGGATATAGCTATACCGAAAATAACCATTAGTGGGAAGAAAAATTCTCCTTGGGTGACGAAGGAAGTCATTAAAATGATTAGGAAAAGGAACGTTTTATACTGACATCATGTGGGATAAATACAAGAACATCAGGAACCAAACAAAGAAATTAATTCGCGAAACATACGACAATTATATTCACAAAATAAGCAACACCAGTGAAATGTGGAATTTTTGTCCAGAAGACTCGGCACCGCTGCGCCAGCCTCATTTCACTGTAACGGTAAATTCCTAAGTGCACCCCAAGATATTGCAACAGCGTTCAGTGACAGTTTCAAGCAGAACTTTTCTAAGCCGGATATGACCATGAACCTGCTTCTGCCAAGGTCATCACTTCCACCCCTCCCACACTCCAACCTGTACTTCACAACAACTGAGGTGATTCAGAGCCTACGGAAGATTAGACCACATGCAGCGACCGGCCCAGATGATGTTCCCGGACGGATCCTGCTGCAGTGTGCGGAAGCATTAGCGCCCTCTCTGTGTGCGTTATTCAACCTGTCTATCAACCAAGGTTCAGTGCCGTGTGGGTGGAAATGTGCTAACGTGGTGCCAATCTATAAGCAAGGTGACAGAGAAGATGTTGCAAATTACAGACCGGTCTGTCTAACATCTATAATTTGTAAATGTATGGAGCGGCTAGTAGCAAACAGTGTGCTGGAATTCCTACGGGAGAACAATCTGCTCGATCCAAATCAGCACGGTTTTCTTCCGGGTCGTTCTTGCACTACTCTATTGACAAAAGTCATTGATGAGTTTCAGTTCTACTTGAATCAGCCAGAAGTGAAACAAGTGGACTGTATTGCACTGGATTGGGCTAAGGTCTTCGATCAAGTGTCTCATGAAAGACTTTTGTTAAAGCTGCAGCAGCTTAACATACGGGGTAGCTTACTTGCATGGGTCAGGTCATTCCTAGAGGGTCGAACACAGTGTGTGGTGTACGGAGGAGCTCGATCGCAGGCTGCTCAAGTTACTTCTGGAGTGATTCAGGGCTCCGTGATCGGACCTCTTCTCTTCACTATATATGTGCTCGATCTTCCTGGCTGTGTCACCTCATCAATGTCACTATATGCAGATGACACCGTGCTATACAGGGGCATTACATGTGAAGAAGATTCCCTCTGTCTTAAATCAGATCTGGACAACTTATCGCTGTGGTGTTCTGTGAATAATTTAAATATAAATGTACAAAAATGTAAATACATAAGAATAACCAGGTCACAAAAACCCATTGAGAATGAATACAAAATTATGAACAGTGTCATCCCACAGTGCACAAACTTAAGGCTATTAGGGGTAACAATCTCCGACACCCTGAATTGGAACATTCAAAGTGAAGAGGCAAGATGTAAGGCCACCAAAGTTCTGGGTTTCTTGTACAGAAACATGAGAGGTTGTAAACCTAGAGCCTTCAGGATGGCTTACACATGCATGGTCCGTCCAATATTAACGTACGGCTTACCTGCCTGGCATCCCACTACAGCGGAAAACATGAACAAGCTCCAGCGTGTACAGCGCCGCGCAGAAAGGCTAATAGCTCGTTATTCCCCTTCCCCTTTGTCAAAATTTCCATCTATAGAGGCAACAGCCAAACAAATTGATCTAATTTTTCTAAAAAATCCCTTACAGGTTCCATTAATATTGACCCTTTTTGCCGACTGTCATTGGCATATCGCTCAGTTCGGAGAGGACGAGGTGTAACCCTCGTTCCGCCCTTCGCACGTAGCAATGCTTACCTGACAGGTTTCTACGGCCGCTCTGCGCGGTTATGGAACGCGCTGCCAGGAGATGCCAAGATCTTGCCTCTTAGGAAATTCAAGCCGTACGTAAAAAGGTACATTGTATAAATAAACGTATGTATGAGTGATTGATTGTCTCGCTGAATGAATGAGTATCTGAATGGAATGAATGAATGAATGTATCGAGTGATTGAGGTTATGAAAGTGCGTGCGTGAGAGAGTGAGTGAACAGGAAAATGTACTATGTCAATATTCTAAATATGTAAATACTGCAAATATCTTTGTAAAACTTGTAAATATTGTTAAAACAAATGTAGATGTAAGCTGTGCCTGTGGAGCATGAAATATGTATGTGGGGCTTGCCCTTTTTCACTAGGCCTTCCATACTTCGTGTACGATTTATGGTAAATAAATAATAATAATAATAATAATAATAATAATAATAATAATAATAATAATAATGATCTTTATGTCCTTTATTTTTTATAATAAAACTTTTTAATTGTTTATGTTTCCTTGAAAAAAAGTGTACTTTTGAAATTCTTATATTTTGGAAACTAAAGAGTTTACAAAAAACATTGTTTGACATAAATGAATGGCCCTGACCCCCTCTACTGGCAAAATAAATTTCAAGCCTCTAGGACTAAAACTGTGCAGTAGTGTGGTGTGGAGAGTTCTACTTCAACCCCTACTTTCATATAAACTTTGCCGATATCTGCCGTACCCGTGGTCGGATTTTAGCGAACGAGGTATTGTTGGCGTTGGGATGACGTTCTCTTGGCTAAGAAAGTGTGTTGGTATTTAAAAAAATGAAAATGTTTGTTTTTTGGATTGGCGCTATTTTGGAAACGGTGAATTGGAAAAACGTTTGTTTGACGTTAATGAAAGGCGGGTATGCCCTCTAGAAGGACAGCAAGTTTCAAGGTTGTAGGAGAAAAAAGAATGATAGCCTACTTTCTCGCGAATATTGGTGATCATTGGCGAACGGATGGTCGGATTTTAACAAATGAGGTGTCGTTGGACTCGAGCTGACGTCCTCTTTCCTATAGACCACTCGTTATTTTTTTAAAAAAAATTGAAAATTTTTGTTTTTAAAAGTAGGCGATAGTTTGAAACCCAAACATGATAGAACGTTGTCCAATAGTTCAAACCAATGGTCTCTAAGACGTTTATTTTTTCATAATAATACTTATTTTATTTTTGTGACATTTGAAAACACTGAAGTTTTGAATTTTTACTATTTTGGAAACTAACACGTTGACAAATAAGTTTGTTTGACATAACTGAAAGATTTTCTACCAAGAAAATAAATGTCAATTCTCTAGGACAAGAACTATGCATTATTTTTTTTATAAAATAGAGTTTGTAGACAGAGAGCCGGTAGCACTTGACGTATGTTACAACGAGGCTATGATTGGCCATGGTGGATACGGGAAATGACTATTTCGACGGGGCGATGTATGCCAAAATGAGGGGTTGCTTTTTGATATTTTTTCCTATGACGAATGAATGAAGGCGAATATTTTGAAATGTGACAATCATGCTAAGATTTTTACCCCTGAAGGGGATCTTTAACGTTTTAGTTAACGGTGATGAGCAAGATCGCTCTCTGACACAACAGACGGTTGTAGGATATGACCAAGTGATTCTTAGACATTGGCGATCTCGGTGACCGTGCCCGGAAGAAATGAATTGCTATTTTGGTGGGATGGCGGGGCAGCTTATGACGGTTGGTTTTGTGATATTTCCTATGACGGATAGAGGCGAATATTTGAAAATGTGTTAAGTGTGCTAGGAATTTTTTACCCCTGAAGGGGATCTTTAACATGCTAGTAAACGGTAATAAGCGAGACAGTTGTCTGGCACAGTAATTGGTTTTTGAATATGGAAACCTATAACATTTGCTCGACCAAGTCATGTGCATGTAGGCAAAGAGCCAAAACGGTAAAGTCATTGGCCTGAAATGTTATAAACTAAATATTGAACTGGGTAAAGTCATGTGTTTTAGGGTGAAGGTATGTGGTTAACATGATCATGTATTGAGGATGGCCGCTTGCTAGTAATTATTATTATAGTAAAATATTTAATAATATTTATAATAATAATAATAATAATAATAATAATAATAATAATAATAATAATAAGACACACACGTTTTGAATGCTACAGAACTATGTTGCTTGCTTGCACTCGATCCAGGACCTGGCCAGGCCTTGTCAAAGCGACTGCTGATAACACAAGAATGTCTACGTGGGCAGGAAGTAAAGGGTCATGCTACTAGGCTGGTAGATGCTAGCAGGTCTGTCGTTTAAACAGACCTGGTAGAGGCTAGGAGGTCTGGCGTTTAAACAGAGAGACAGCCGTTCTGGTTCCTAGACAGCCGTACTACCGATGTATAAGAGGCAGCCATTTTGGTTCCTTATTTAAAACATGAAACTAGTATAAGGTACACGAATCTTATTCAGATTGAGGAATGTGAAGAGGCGTGGGAACACGTGTGAGAGAGACAACATTTCAAGGTCAAAACGCTGAGAAAATGCAACTCTCTCTGTTGCTAGGCTAACTGATAACGATTGCGTTAGAGATGCATTTGCCATTTTAGCACACGGACGTATACAGTAGAGCTCTGAAATGAACTAGGGAAGAACAATCCTTTTATTTTTTAGGTAAGTACCTATGAATGATTGTTTTAATAATGTCATGCTAATGAACCTTAAATTTGTAGTTATTGATTAGAGAATTAATGATTTTTATTTATTTATTTGTTTGCAGATAACAGGTATACCTTACATGTCAGAGATACAAGAAACCATTGCGCATTTGGGCCCACTAGAAGGAAACAGAAACAAGCCAGTGCAAGTGAAGGTGAGATTATTTTTTTAAACTATCTTGTTTCATTTTTTTTGTTTGATATTATTTTATTTTATGAAATGCATGTATTAACTTGAATTTAGGTATTTATAGCGGTTTATTTTATTTATTTTTAGAAACTTGGAAAGAAGAGCCTTACCTCCATAGCAGTTGCTGAAAACCCAAGAGGCAGTAGAGGGAAACCATTGTTTCCAGGCAGTGAACTATTGAAAACTCAGATAAGTCTAACTTAAAAATGTTATTCATTTTACCACTAATGAAAAACCATAGACAAAAAAATATTTATTACCTGTACATGACTGGTACAATGATTGCTTTCTTGAATAATGGCCATGTATTGACAAACGGTACAGGACTATATTGGTTGTTGAATGGGAAAAGTACAAGGCCATATTGGATTTTCACAAAACAAAACAAAATTAAATTGAATTTATGGGTGTTTCCCTATGGACTCAACAAATATCCACAGGTTTGAACAAGGTAATCAGAACAAACTGACATGGCATTCATTTTTGTTTGTATATTGGTTAAAGGGGGATGTAGATTAATAAAGATTTATAAAAAGAAAATAAGTGCATGGGTTACTGTTAGTGCCAACATACAGTTTATTTTAATGGTGTTTTGATATATTAATGTCAATTAACGTTAAAGTTTAATTACAAGTATTGATTGATTGATTGATTGAGTGATGGGTTATTTTGTTTGTTTTTAGGTGTGGTCATGCGCCATTAACGTAGTGAACAGATAGTGAACAAGCATACATTATTCTTTAAAGTACTCTGTGCTCTTGTGTAAAGTTAATAATCTGCAATAAAAAAAGTTGTATTATAACACATGGCGTTAGTACCAAATACAACAAGTGAGCAAGTTGGTTTACCACGTGGGTTAAATTTAAAATCAGAACATGATCGTTGGTTAACATTTGAATCCTGGCTTGTAGGCTTTTTGTCAACACACAAACTTGCAAAAGCCGTTTTTTTTACTTGAACCGAGAAGATGTGGTGTGCTGTGTGTTTTGTCGTATTGAAATTTCACACTGGGAAGAAGGGGTTGATCCCTTTAGAGACCATTTGCGATGGTCTCCTTGTTGTCCTTACATGCTTGGAAAACAAGTGGGTAACATACCCGTGTATCCATTTTACCAAACCACAAGACACTTGGCCGCTACTTACGTTGCTGAATCACAAATTAATAATAATAATAATAATAATGTATTACCAGCCAACAACGGTAGTGTCGATATATGTGGTCCAATGCCATAGACAGTCTTGAATTGGCATGTGCTTTTGAAAATTTGGGAATTTGCAAGACTAAAGCACTAACACACCCAGAGTACAGCTCTGTTGAAAAACGTTTGGAATCTTATAAAAATGTTTGGCCATTAATATTAAAACACCTTACCAAACAGCTAAGTGAAGCTGTTTTTTTATACTGGTGAAGGGGATAAAACAATATGTTTTTATTGTGGATTTGCTTTAAAGGATTGGCAAATGACTGATGACCCTTTTGTGCAACACGCTCGTTGGTTACCTAACTGTAAATACATGGTGTTGCTTAAAGGTCAGGAATTTGTGAACACTATTCGGAAAGAAAACGTGATTGCAGCACAAGACATAAAAGTGCCTTTAGAGTTAGAACACGCGGATCAAATACATGAGGCTGAAAAAAAGACTTGTCTCAGAACAGATACAAAAGTGTGACCTACATTTATGTAAAATTTGTTATCAAGATGAACTAGGTGTTGTATTTTTGCCTTGTGGACACATGATAGACTGTGTCAAGTGTGCATTAGAACTCAACACTTGTGCTATATGCAGAAAAGAATTATCTGCTACAGTTAGGGCATTTCTTGCATAAATACTATAATTTATTAGCAATGCATAGTGCAAAATCCCTAATTGCACAATATTATTAAAGCTGTTTTAGAGTGTAATAGATATGCTTTTCTTTTGTTTATAGACTACTACAATGAATGTTTTGCATGCTGTGGGACAAGCATGTGGCTTAGAGACAAAGAAGCATTATCGAGATCCGGAAATTGAAAACTGCATATGGTGATCTTGTACTTTCTGTATGTGAAAACTTTGAGACATTTCTGCCTACACGGTTTAATGATATGTCGGAGAGTGTTTTTGATGAAGTAAATAATGCTGTGCAACCTGTACACTTAATTTATGAAGGTTTTAAAAACAATAGGTGCATGGTCCGTTTTAATTAAATGAAAAAAAAGTGAAATAATAATGAAAAATATAAGTGATGACAATGGACTGAAAGAAAAAAATGTGTATAGAATAATAATGTTTCTGTTTTTAGTATTGTCTTAAAAATATTATCATGAAACCAAAAAAAACGTATATAAAGTTTGTAAATAAATGCAAAATGATGTTACAATGTTGTTTTATTTTATACAAAGTTAGGATATTTAACATTGCAGAGTATACATGATTATGACAATAGATGCCCACTTAATACATCTCTTTCTCTCTTTACAATAGTCTGTTATAGTTTTTAAACATAAGGCTTGTTGTAGATCTTTTTATAGCAATGTCCATTCACTGTTGTTTCCAAAAACTGGGAAAGCCGCAATGGTTATATAGGCATGAAAACCTTATTATTAATACTATTTAGTCATTTTGATCTTCTTGCAATAATTCGGTACCTTTTAGCATATCAAGAGCAGATGACCTAGTTGTTTCACTCTTTAAAACGGCAACAACAACACTACCTAGTGCATAGATTGTGATGTTGATGGCTCTTGCGATGTGGAAGACGGATTAAACATAACTTTTAGAACAGGGGTTAAACGTTGCTCATTAAATAATGCACTATTTTGACAAGCAATATGGTTTTCTTGATTTTTGTCGACGGCAACTGTGTTTCATGCAGTACACTACATTGATGATCACTGACACTTAAAACCTCACTATTTTTACTTTTTAGGTTACAACGACAATGCTTGGAACGTTGTTTTGAACAGTGCCAAATAACAGTTCCGTTTTATTGGTTCGTTTCACAATCTATGAATATCCTTTATAGTATGCAAAAGGCTTACCATACCTAGTCACTGATATTTCCATGTCAAATGTCAAGCATAGACTAAGCTCTAGTGAAGTCAACTTGGTAATAAGAATAATAGTTTAATGTGAGAGAAAATATGGATCCAAAGAGCTCAGATAAAAGTGGAAGCAAATAAGCAAATATAAGAACCAAGAGTGGGGGTAAAAGTGGTCGCAAAGTGTAGACCCATTACACAATAATTTTAGCACGACGTAGCTCTTGTTCAATTTCTTTGATTTCCCAATCGTGACCGGTATGCCCAGTTTGTTGTAAAGCATGCAAGTGTCGAAGCCGTTGAATTACCTTCCTGGGTTTGTTCCAGTATAGAAATTTAACAAATGAATTTTTAGGTGTAAACAAAGCTTTAGCATTATCATCATCATCATCATCATTATCATCATTATGATCATCATTATTGTTACATGCAAAAGCCCGTCCCAACATTTTTATTATGCATGTCATCTGGCGGTGATTTTTGCAGTTAGCGAGGCGGACCTCTAAGAAAAGGTAAGTACCCATCCACCCTGGCCACAAACATCGGGGGTAGCAATTATCATCATGACCATCATCACTATTACTACATAGTCCTTTTTGATCCTCTTGCAATACCACTTCATTTATAGTCTGCGTTGATTTTGATAGTGTTAAAGGTTTCTTGGACGTTGACAACTGCCTTAACATGACTTTTTGAGGACATAATAAGTCCTTTTGAACAAACACTGCACTAATTTTTGACGCATTATCGTTTTCTTGTACTTGCTTTTTAGCATTTTGATAATTGTTTGTAAACAGCAACCGTGGTTCGTTTGGAGCACTACATTGATGAACACTCACATTTAAAACCTTTCCATTTTTACTTTTCAGATTGCCTCGACATTTTGTTGACCTCTCTTTTGAGCATCGCCAGAATATTATTCCTTTCGCATTCAGACGATTATAGTTAAAAGAGTAGCCTTGATAGAGGGCACGTTGCCTACCTTTATTGGTTGTAGTAAGTTCCATAGTAGTAACTGACCTGTCAGTACGATGTTCTCACTACAAACGTTATAACTGTTTTGCTGATGGAGTGACCTACCATAAGCTTATATATTGGCTTATGTGTTGGCTTTTTGTGTTGGCTTTTTTGTTGGCTTTTTGTATTGGCTTTTGTATTGGCTTTTGTATTGGCTTATTTGACAAGTTATTTTTGTCAATGTATTTAGTGGATTTTTTTCTTGGTGTTGGAAAGTATTTGAAAGAGAGGGAATATTTAAAGACTTAACCTCAGCTCACTAACCTAACCTAACCTAACCTAACTTTACCTAACCTAACCTAACCTAACCCAACTTTACCTAACTTAACTTCACCTAACCTAACCTCACCTAACCTAACCTTTCAACTCTCAGATGATAACTAAATTCTGGGCATAGTCAAGTTGGAACCCAAGACCTCAAGGGTAAAAACCTATTATTTTTGGTAGCTTATTTTGGTAGCTTATTTTCATGGCTAACCTAACTTTACCTAACCTAACCTCAGCTCACTTTGGATATCACTAGTATGTGTTCATATCCTCCGCTAGGTAGCATGCAAGTTTTTCAGGTAGTGCTCATATTTTCCGCTAGGTAGTGGAAACATACTTTGCGTGTTGCATGTAACTCTTGTGAAGTTTGACTGCGTGCAAGACGTTTTTGTATATAAGTTCTATATATAAACTCAATATACAATAAACCAATAAATGTTCAGAACTAACATTTATAGCCAGTGTTAGGGTATATAGGAGACCCTTAGCAAGAAAGCCTGTCTAACCCACTAGCCTACAACCAGCATTGTCATAAGGAGTAAGCACCTGTTGGCAGTAAATCCTATACCACGTTGTTCATTACATGGCACTTAAACAGACTAGAGCATGGACTAAAATTAGTAAAAAAATCAACGTATGCCTTTAGCCAAGGTCTTTGTTTAAACTTTAACACAAAAGCCAACACATGAAATCATCGTGTGTTAAAGTTTAAACAAAGACCTTGGCTAAAGGCATACGTTGATTTTTTTACCAATTTTAGACAATGATCTAGAGCCTGTTTAAGTGGCATGTAATGAACAACGTGGTATAGGATTTACTGCCAACAGGTGCTTACTGCGTATGACAAGGCTGGCTGTAGTTTAGTGGGTTAGACAGCCTTTCTTGCTAAGGATCTCCTATATACCCTAAACCTGGCTATACATGTTAGTTCTGAACATTTATTGGTTTATTGTATATTGAGTTTATATATAGAACTTATACAAGCACGTCTTGCACGCGGTCAAACTTCACGAGAGTCACATGCAACTCGCAAAGTATGTTTCCAGTACCTAGCGGTAAATATGAGCACTACCTGAACAACTAAAATGCCACCTAGCGGAGGACATGAACACTTAATAGTGATATCCAAAGTGAGCTGAGGTTAGGTTAGGTAAAGTTAGGTTAGCCATGAAAATAAGCTACCAAAATAAGCTACCAAAAATAATTGGTTTTACCCTTGAGGTCTTGGGTTCCAACTCGACTATGCCCAGAATTTAATTATCATCTGAGAGTTGAAAGGTTAGGTTAGGTGAAGTTAGGTTAGGTTAGGTTAGGTTAGGTTAGGTGAAGTTGGGTTAGGTTAGGTTAGGTGAAGTTAGGGTAGGTTAGTGAGCTGAGGTTAAGTCTTAAATATTCCCTCTCTTTCAAATACTTTCCAACACCAAGAAAAAGATCCACTAAATACATTGACAAAAATAACTTGTCAAATAAGCCAATACAAAAGCCAATACAAAAGCCAACACAAAAAGTCAACACAAAAAGCAATCACATAAGCCAATATATAATCTTATAGTAGGTCACTCCATCAGCAAAACAGCTGTAACCTTTGTAGTATGAACATCGTACTGACAGGTCAGTTACTACTATGGAACTTACTACAACCAACAAAGGTAGGCAACATGCACTCTATCAAGGCTACTCTTATAACTATAATCGTCAGAATGCGAAAGGAATAATATTCTGGCGTTGCTCAAAAGAGAGGTCAACAAAATATCGAGGCAATCTGAAAAGTAAAAATGGAAAGGTTTTAAGGGTGAGTGTTCATCAATGTAGTGCTCCAAACGACCCACGGTTGCTGTTTACAAACAATTATCAAAATGCCAAAAAGCAAGTTCAAGAAAACGATATTATGGCTAAAAATAGTGCAGTGTTTGTTCAAAAGGACTTATCATGTCCTCAAAAAGTCATGTTAAGACAGTTGTCAACGTCCAAGAAACATCTAACACTATCAAAATCATCGTAGACTATAAATGAAGTGGTATTGCAAGAGGATCAAAAAGGACTATATAGTAACAGTGATGATGGTCATGATGATGATGATGATGATGATGATGATAATGTTGATGATAATGATGATGATGATGATAATAATGGTAATGCTTTGTTTACTCCTAAAATTTCATTTGTTAAATTTGTATACTGGAACAAACCCAATAAGCTAATTTAACGGCTTCGACACTTGCATGCTTTACAACAAGCTGGGCATACCGGTCACGATTGGGAAATCAAAGAAATTGAACAAGAGCTACGCCGTGCTAAAATTATTGTGTAATGGGTCTACACTTTGCGACCACTTTTACCCCCACTCTTGGTACTTATATTTGCTTATGTGCTTCCAGTTTTATCTGAGCTCTTTGGATCCATATTTGCTCTCACATTAAACTATTATTATTATTACCAAGTTGACTTTACTAGAGCTTAGTCTATGCTTGATATTTGACATGGAAATATCAGTGACTAGGTATGGTAAGCCTTATGCATACTATAAAGGATATTCATAGATTGTGAAACGAACCAATAAAACGGAACTGTTATTTGGCGCTGTTCAAAACAACGTTCCAAGCATTGTCGTGGTAACCTAAAAAGTAAAAATAGTGAGGTTTTAATTGTCAGTGATCATCAATGTAGTGTACTGCATGAAACACAGTTGCCGTCGACAAAAAAAAATCAAGAAAACCATATTGCTACTCAAAATAGTGCATTATTTAATGAGCAACGTTTAACCCCTGTTCTAAAAGTTATGTTTAATCCGTCTTCCACATAGCAAGAGCCATCAACATCACAAACTATGCAAGAGGTAGTGTTGTTGTTGTCGTCGTCGTCGTTTTAAGGAGTGGAACAACTAGGTCATCTGCTCTTGATATGCAAAAAGGTACCGTAGTATTGCAAGAGGTTCAAGATAACTAAATAGTAATAACAATAAGGTGTTTATGCCTATAAAGCCATTGCGGATTTCCCAGTTTTTGAAAACAACAGTGAATGGACATCGCTATAAAAAGATCTACAACAAGCCTTGTGTTTAGAACTATAACAGACTATTGTAAAGAGAGAAAAAGGTGTATTAAGTGTGCATCTATTGTCATAATCATGTATACTCTGCAATGTTAAATATTCTAACTTTGTATAAAATAAAACAACATTGTAACATCATTTTGCATTTATTTACAAACTTTATTACATTTTATGGTTTCATGATAATAATTTTTAAGACAATACTAAACACTAAAACATTATTATTCTATACACGTATTGTTTTTTCTTTCAGTCCATTGTCATCACTTATATTTTTCATTATTATTTCACTTTTTTTTTTTCATTTAATTAAAACGGACCATGCACCGATTGTTTTTAAAACCTTCATAAATTAAGTGTACAGGTTGCACAGCATTATTGACTTCATCAAAAACACTCTCCGACATATCATTAAACCGTGTAGGCAGAAATGTCTCAAAGTTTTCACATACAGAAAGTACACGATCACCATATGCTGTTTTCAATTTCCAAATCTTGATAATGCGGAATTGAATATGCGTTGGCAATTCGCTGAGCTTCTTTGTTTCTAAGCCACATGCTTGACCCACAGCATTCAAAACATTCATTGTAGTAGTCTATAAACAAAAGAAAAGCATATCTATTACACTCTAAAACAGCTTTAATAATATTGTTCAATTAGGGATTTTGCACTATGCATTGCTAATAAATTATACTATTTATGCAAGAAATGCCCTAACTGTAGCAGATACTGCTATTCTGCATATAGCACAAGTGTTGAGTTCTAATGCACACTTGACACAGTCTATCATGTGTCCACAAGGCAAAAATACAACACCTAGTTCATCTTGATAACAAATTTTACATAAATGTTGGTCACACTTTTGTATCTGTTCCAGAGACAAGTATTTTTTTTTTTTCAGCCTCATGTATTTGCTCCGCGTGTTCTAACTCTAAAGGCACTTTTATGTCTTGTGCTGCAATCACGTTTTCTTTCCGAATAGTGTTCACAAATTCCTGACCTTTAAGCAACACCATGTATTTACAGTTAGGTAACCAACGAGCGTGTTGCACAAAAGGGTCATCAGTCATTTGCCAATCCTTTAATGCAAATCCACAATAAAAACATATTGTTTTATCCCCTTAACCAGTATAAAAAAAACTAGCTTTACTTAGCTGTTTGGTAAGGTGTTTTAATATTAATGGCCGAACATTTGTTTAAGATTCCAAACGTTTTTCAACAGAGCTGTACTCTGGGTGTGTTAGTGCTTTGGTCTTGCAAACTCCCAATTTTTCAAAAGCACATGCCAATTCAACACTGTCTATGGCATTGGACTACATATATCGACACTACCGTTGTTGGCTGGTAATACATAATTATTATTATTATTATGTCTTTGTGATTCAGCAACGTAAGTAGCGACCCTGTGGTACGGTAAAATGAATACACGGGTATGTTACCCACTTGTTTTCCAAGCATGTAAGGAAAACAAGGAGACCATCGCAAATGGTCTCTAAAGGGATCGGCCCCTTCTTCGCAGTGTGAAAGTTCAATACGACAAAACACACAGCGCACCACATCTTCTCGGTTCAAGTAAAAAAAAAGGCTTTTGCAAGTTTGTGTGTTGACAAAAAGCCTACAGGCCAGGATTCAAATGTTAACCAACGAGCATGTACTGATTTTAAATTTACTTTCTCACTTGATGTATTTGGTACTAACTCCATGTGTTATAATAAAACTTTTTTTCATTGCAAATTATTAACATTGCACAAGAGCCCTGAGTACTTTAAAGCATAACGTATGCTTGTTCACTGTCTGTTCACTACGTTAATGGCGCATGATCACACCTAAAAACAAACAAAATAACCCATCACTCAATCAATCAATCAATCAATCAATACTTGTAATTAAACTTTAACGTTAATTGACATTAATATATCAAAACACCATTAAAATAAACTTTAACCAATATATAAACAAAAATGAATGTCATGTCAGTTTGTTCAGATTACCTTGTTTAAACCTGTGGATATTTGTTGAGTCCATAGGGAACGACCCATAAATTCAATTTTTTTTTTTGATTTGTGAAAATCCAATATGGCCTTGTACTTTTCCCAGTCATCAACAAATATAGTCTTGTACCGTTTGTCAATACATGGCCATTATTCAAGAAAGCAATCATTGTACCAGTCATGTACAGGTAATGAATATTTTTTTTGTCTATGGTTTTTCATGTGTGGTAAAATGGAATAGTATTTTTAAGTTAGACTTACCTGAGTTTTCAATAGTTCACTGCCTGGAAACAATGGTTTTCCTCTACTGCGTCTTGGGTTTTCAGCAACTGCTATGGTGGTAAGGCTCTTCTTTCCAAGTTTCTAAAAATAAATAAATAAAATAAACCGCTATAAATACCTAAATTCAAGTTAATACATGCATTTCATAAAATAAAATAATATCAAACAAAAAAAAAATGAACCAAGGTAGTTTAAAAAAATTATCTCACCATCACTCGCACTGGCTTGTTACTGTTTCCTTCTAGTGGGCCCAAATGCGCAATGGTTTCTTGTATCTCTGACATGTAAGGTATACCGGTTATCTGCAAACAAATAAATAAATAAAAATCATTAATTACCTAATCAATAACTACAAATTTAAGGTACATTAGCATGACATTATTAAAATAATCATTCATGGGTACTTACCAAAAAAATAAAAGGATTGTTCTTCCAAAGTTCAGTTCAGAGCTCTACTCTATACGTCCGTGTGCTAAAATGGCAAGTGCATCACTATCGCAATCGTTATCAGTTAGCCTAGCAACAGAGAGAGTTGCATTTTCTCAGCGTTTTGACCTTGAAATGTTGTCTCTCTCACACGTGTTCCCACGCCTCTTCACATTCCTCAATCTGAATAAGATTCGTATACCTTATACTAGTTTCACGTTTTTAATAAGGAACAAAAATGGCTGCCTCTTATACATCGGTAGTACGGCTGTCTAGGAACCAAAATGGCGGTCTCTCTGTTTAAACGCCAGTCCTCCTAGCCTCTACCAGGTCTGTTTAAACGACAGACCTGCTAGCCTCTACCAGCCAAGTTACATGACTCTTTACTTCCTGCCCACGTAGACATTCTTGTGTTATCAGCAGTCGCTTTGACAAGCCCTGGCCAGGTCGTGGATTGAGTGCAAGCATGCAACGCAGTTCTGTAGCATTCAAAACGTGTGCGTCTTATTATTATTATTATTATTATTACTAAACATTTTACTGTAATAATGATTACTAGCAAGCGGCCATCCTCAATACATGATCATGTTAACCACATACTTTCACCCTAAAACACATGACTTTACCCAGTTCAATATTTAGTTTATAACATTTCAGGTCAATGACCTTACCGTTTTGGCTCTTTGCGTACATGCACATGATTTGGTCGAGCAAATGTTATAGGTTTCCATATTCTAAAACTATTTACTGTGCCAGACAGCAGTCTCGCTTATTACCGTTTACTAGCTTGTTATAGATCCCCTTCATGGGTAAGAAAATTCCTAGCACACTTAACACATTTTCAAATATTCGCCTCTATCCGTCATAGGAAATATCACAAAACCAACCGTCATAAGCTGCCCCGCCATCCCACCAAAATAGCAATTCATTTCTTCCGGGCACGGTCACCGAGATCGCCAACGTCTAAGAATCACTTGGTCATATCCTACAACCGTCTGTTGTGTCAGAGAGCGATCTCGCTCATCACCGTTAATTAAAACGTTAAAGATCCCCTTCAGGGGTAAACAAATCTTAGCATGCTTGTCACATTTCAAAATATTCGCCTTCATTCATTCGTCATAGGAAAAAATATCAAAAGGCAACCCCTCGTTTTGCCATACATCGCCCCGTCGAAATAGTCATTTCCCGTATCCACCATGGCCAATCATAGCCTCGTTGTAACATACGTCAAGCGCTAGCGGATCTCTTATTTAGAAAAAAAATGCATATTTCTTGTCCTAGAGAATTGACATTTATTTTCATGGTAGAAGGGGTAGGGATCTTTCATTTATGTCAAACAAACTTATTTGTCAACGTGTTAGTTTCCAAAATAGTAAAAATTCAAAATTTCAGTGTTTTCAAAAAGTCTCAAAAATAAAAAAAGTATTATGATAAAAAATAAAGGTCTTAGAGACCATTGGTTTGAACTATTGAACAACGTTCTATCATGTTTGGTTTTCAAACTATCACCTACTTTTAAAAACAAAAATTTTCATTTTTTTTATAACGAGTGGTCTATAGGAAAGAGGACGTCAGTTCGAGTCCAACAACACCTCATTTGTTAAAATCCGACCATCCATTCGCCAATGATCACCAATGTTCGCGAGAAAGTAGGCTATCATTTTTTTTACCTCCTACACCCTTGAAACTTGCTGTCCCTCTAGAGGGCATACCCGCCTTTCATTAACGTCAAACAAACTTTTTTCCATTTCACCGTTTCCAAAATAGCGCCAATCCAAAAAACAAACATTTTCATTTTTTTTAATACCAACACACATTCTTAGCCAAGAGAACGTCATCCCAACGCCAACAATACCTCGTTCGTTAAAATCCGACCACGCGTTCGGGAGATATCGGCAAAGTTTTTATGGGAGTACTACTTCACAGCTTTAGTCCTAGAGGCTTGAAATTTATTTGGCCGGTAGAGGGGGTCAGGGCCATTCGTTTATTTCAAACAAATTCTTTTGTAAACTCTTTAGTTTCCAAAATATAAGAATTTCAAAAGTACACTTTTTTTTTCAAGAAAACATAAAAAATTAAAAAGTTTTATTATAAAAAATAAAGGACATGAAGATCGTTCGTTTAAGCTATTGCACAACGTTCTATCATGTTTGGTTTTTTGACTATTTTCAAAAACAAAAATGTTCAAAAAATATATAACAAGTAGTCCATAACAAAGCCCCCGTCAGCTCGAGTCCAACGACACCTAATTCGTAATTCTCCGACCACGGGTTCGGGAGTTATCGGCTCGCATTTGGGAGTAGTGGTGGGGAGGCAGAGTCGGCACTGCTCCCCTACTATGTTCATTTTACAAAATTGAAATATTTGAGTTAAAATACTTAATTCGGAAATCACTTCACACCCCCCTTGAATAAGCGCCATGCTCCCCAGGTCGGGAACCCCTGGTCTAACGAAACAATGAACAATATCTGTAAACAATGCAACTGCCACCAGACTCACTCACACACGACAGTCTAATGGAACAATGAAGTATATCTAATAAGCAAACTAACTACATACTTACATTCTAGAAGAGGTAATGGGAAACAAAAATGAGAGTAAGGGAAACAAATGACAAGGGATCATGTCCCTTCCTAAAATAAAATCCTGGCTATACATCTGGATTTATTGCATGAGGAGGATCCCCTCAAGATAAAATACCGCCACCCCTGCATATCTTATGCTGCAAAGTCAAAAGGAATGGTAAACCTATAACAGCATTACCGCATTTAATTCCACCAATGGCCATCCCTCAAATGTTATAACAGGTTTTCTTACTCAAACGGCATCGAAGACAAAGACTGTCTTCTCCACATGAAAGAGCTATATTATTTAATACCCTTAAATTATGATGTACGAGTTGCAGCCAATGACCATAGCAGGGCATTTAAATTGAACGCCCGTAGGCTTCCAGGAATTTCAATTAGTTCCATTTTATGCTACTAGATATCACTTTCACTTACGGCAAACGCCAGTCCTCCTAGCCTCTACCAGGTCTGTTTAAACGACAGACCTGCTAGCCTCTACCAGCCAAGTTACATGACTCTTTACTTCCTGCCCACGTAGACATTCTTGTGTTATCAGCAGTCGCTTTGACAAGCCCTGGCCAGGTCGTGGATTGAGTGCAAGCAACACACTACCAATTGTAGTGATAGGTTCTTTAACATGCCATAACGCTCTTAAAAATCCAACGACATCGGCCTGGTTTAAACCCGGGAACTTGGGCCTAATAGTTCACTATGCTATCGACTACAGCACTCTTCAAAGAACCCTGTCTTGAATGTAGCTGATAAACATGAAGGAAAAATGGGTGTCTCGTCAGACTAATCTTTGGTGCAAAGTCTGTTCCAATGTAGCCTCTTCCCAATAAGAATGAATATATGTCTCATCAACGATACATTACGAAAGAATTGAGCAATGGTTTAACTCCCCACTACGAATTAACATGGGCGTCATGAATTTCCTGCTTTAAAACAGACATTTCTCGGATTATATTACATAAATTTGCTTACGTTGGCAATACACTCTGTATTGAAAATATTTTTTTTTTTTTTTTCAAATATACTTAGCACCGCATGTACTACCTGATATTGGTTCTGACCACTATGAATATGTATGTGCCTATCCTAATTATTTAGCAGCGTAAAGTTTGCGCTCCTACATGAATTTGGCTTAAAGGCACCATGAATTACTGTAACATGTGATAATCAAAACATAATGTTTGTTCCCCATGTACTAGATCAACATGAATATGGCCTACGGCCTTTATGAATTGGGAGGTGTCGTATCTAAGATCCTTCTCAGAAAAGGTTCGATCCGCACGTACTACATAAATATGGCTATAGGGACCTATAAAAAACATTTGTCTCTCTCTTGATATCAATTCATAGTTACGGTTACTCTGCATGTACTAAATGAATGTGCTTTTGAGAACAATAAATAAACACTTTAAATTCCCTTTTAGAATAAAGTTTCCTCCGCCCATACACTGCCTGATAAAAGAAGTTAACCACACAGAAGGAGTTCTCCAATATCATCCCATTTTGGTATACATGCTAATCATTGATCTATCAATAAATGATGAGTTTTACACGGGTCTGTAATGTATACAGTGCTCACCGGAGTGCATTAGTGATGGCACCTCCCTGTTGTTGATAGGTTGTTACACAGTCAGACAATTCAGCAAGACGTGCAGAGAGGACAACCTACCGTTTGTAGCACCTGCGATGCGCCGCAGATGCGATAGATAGCCTTTCCACCAATTGATAGCATTTGACAGAGGCCGCATTGTGGGACTGCATGATGCTGGTTCGTCTTATCGTGTAATTGCCAGGCTCGTGGGCCACACAGATGAAACATTTACGCGATGTCGGACTCAATGGTCAGAGGAGGGAACGCACCTACATTGAGCAGGATCGGGCTAACCAAGATACCCCACCCCATGGGAGGATATTCGTATGGTGCGCCAAGCATTACAGGATCCCATAACTTCGGCACGCGCCATCAGCGAACATATACTGGAGACTCTTCAATAACCTGTTGGTTCCCACAAAGGGTTTCGACGACCCGCATGCGCAGGATTAGGGTCCTACGACCCCATAAGTCGGCTGAAAATGACACCAGAAAACCAACGCTTGCGTTTGGAGTGGTGTCTTGCTCGGGAGGCATTGACAGAGGACGACTGGCGTAGCATCGTGTTCAGTGATGTGTTCTTCTTATCCATAACCTCTGCTGTTTGCGGGTTGAGGGCAGAAAGGAGATCATGCCCATAGTGTGGAAACACACCAAGACATTCGGCGTCCGCAAACGTACCCCAAATGGCACAGTAACCTGGGATAACGCACGTCCACGCACAACAGTTTGTCTATGGCCTGCCTTGAGCATGTTTAGGTCTTCACGTTGCCAGCAAGATCTCCGGACATCCAAGATTGAAAACGTGTGGGATGACATTAGAAGTGGAATCCGTCCACGTACTGCGCCCGAAATTGGGATGATTTATGATGAAAATGATGTTATTATCCGAGCCCATGATAAATTTTAACATTAGAATATAAATCTTGGAAGTTCGCTCAAGGCGAGATTCGTTGGTGAACGCAAAAATTTGGGAGAAACCCATCACGTGATCAAAGACGTCTAGAATTGCGCGAAATATTACCAATTAATTGTTATAAAATATATCATTGGATATAAGCTCACAGCCAATGAGAAGAGTGTTTATGAAGCAGACATGGATTTTTATTTAGTCAATGTGATTAACTATGCCATTTGAGCCCTATGTAACAATTCTACTCCATTGAAAATAATAAGATAATTAAAAGAAGATATTACTACTACTTTGAATGACGTTAAACGGACGAATTTCCTTGTAATAAGGTTAATTACAAGTGTGCACCATTACCTGCTTGGAATTAACTATGGCGCATTTTTCAGGCGAGTTGAAGGGGGGACGACAGCTCAGAGCGTTCTTCTCTCTACATACCTCACAGTGACAAGACATATCGTCCGAAGGAAATTCATTCCCGTACACAAGATCTAGGCGAAGTTGAGCGGTGGACCTTTAGGTGAATAGCAGACAAGTGTTTTACTTTGTCGAAGATATAAAATAATAGTTACACTTATCCACTGATAAAGCTTCACCATACGAGATTTCAGTAAATCCATTGTATATTTTACGAGATAATTAATTGTTTTTCACTGTAATAAGTGTCATTACAAGTGTGCGCCATTACCTGCTTGGAATTAACTATGGCGCATTTTTCAGGCGAGTTGAAGGGAGATAACGGAGATAATCATTTTTGTGCATCGAAATTTAACACAGGAGAATCTACGCTCCAGCACGCCATAAGTAAAGTGATATTATATGAACATTGTGACTGTATTGTGGATAAACATTATGATGGCTACTTTGCCATAAATTAATTGTTGTAATACGAAAGAGATTACCGTATTGACATGAAGTAATGAGGAATGTATAAACGTAGTTGCATTGTTGTATTTTGAGGAGAGTCAGTGAAGACTTCCCATGTATTAGATCTACGGCATAAATGTAGTTTATTGGCGGGAAAGTCATTAGGAAAGGATATATTGTCACTATTATCTAAATTCTTATTAACTATATGCAACCGAGGTTGTAGTCGCAATGAACTCGTCTTGAATGGTCGGTCATTGTTAAACCGATAATGTCTATTAACAGGAGTTGACAAATGTGGTTTTAGCATTGTGAGAATAAGAGACATAGTAAATTAATACTATGAGGAAGGCGCATTGTTAACTGAACTAACGAGATCATATCGCTCAGGAATATGTCTCAGAGGCGATAAGACGGTTGTACATAACGTGAAAATAATTTCTTTTTATTAATATTGAGTGTAGTGCATGTTAATAATAATAATTATTAAATGTTTTTAGTTTAGGTTATAGTTAGAGCGAACGAATGTTTCTTTTTTTAAATGAGTGCTTGATTTGTATGGTAAATATGGCGTGAATGTTAGAGACGCTGGTCTAGAACAGCGGTCGCGAATCGTAAGCATGTGTCTTTCAAGTATGAATGAGATTAGAGCAGATTTGGTTAAGATATAGCAAGTTTTGTAAATGCGTTTTGTTTAAAATGAGAGCAGTCCTTTTTAGCGATCTTGGCTAGCATTGTGTAGCCAATGTTGAGCTCGCCAGCTGTGGAAACGAGATTCCCGTTTTCTGACCAGGCCATGCCCGCTCGATGAGTGAGGTGCTCGGACCTGTGCGGAGAAAACAGCTACAAGGCTGTGACATAACCAGTATAGACGCGCGTTCAGGCACGCGACGAAAGAATGCCAGCAATGCATTGGGAATGTTCGCTCCAAGGAGCAACAGTTTAAATGTTTGATATTTTATTTTAACTCTTGAAGACGGCTGAAGCGTCTTTAAATTTTCACCATTTACGCATGCATAAATGTAGGGAGTTTATTTGTATGATAGTGGCGTAAATGAATATTAATTCATAGGGTGTTATGTAGATTTGTGTTGTTAACTAGTTATATTAATAAATTTATATTTTTCTTACGTTATTGTTCAGCGTTCCTCTATTTAATCTATAAGTGGTGATGTGTTATGGATCAGCCTAAAAATAGATAGGATATCCTTTATCCAAACAAAGCCCCGAGAAGTAAGTAAGCAGGTAAGTTTGTACACTTGCGCATAAAAGCTAATTTGTTTTATCCATAACATATCGTAAATTACTGTGTATTATCTTGGAGAACTCGTTATCGGGAATGTGATTCAATTTTTAACCGGGATGGTCAATTTTCAAAAATCCAGCTACGCTTCGGATGTTCAGCCAGCACCTCCTTGATTTTTACGGGTACAGCACCAACCTGCGGGATCTGGTGGGACAGTTGCAAGAAATGTGGTCGAACTTGCCTCAGGAGAGCAACCGAAGACACTTTGACAACAGTTCGACCCACTTAAGGGAATGCATTGTGGCCAGGAAGGGTGCGACACCCTACTGACCTTGAACCTACATTCTACCTGAAACTGCCAACGACTTTATCTCTTTCCTCACATGTTGTAATCTGTTCAATAAAGGCACAGGGTTTTTCCGCATATCTAGTTTCCTCCACCTTCAACCACTCCTTCTGGGTGATTTACTTTTTATTCTCAGGCAGTGCACATATTATGAATATGACTGGACACTTCTAAGAACTAAGATGTGCATATTGAAATCACCATTCTGAAAGAAGTTTGCTCCTTATGTGTTCGCCTAGTTATTGATTCATAGAATGGTTTGCTCACTACGAATGTGTCTTCAAAGGAACCTTTAGAGCAGTGGTTCCCAACCGGTACGCGGGAACGTTTCACGTGGCACGCTCGGGTGATACGATACTTCTCAAATACAGCAGGAGAATTTATCTGCATTTCCTACACTATCATCTTTTTAAAGAAAATGAAATATTTATTTTTTCCTTCATTGTAAAAATGTTATTAATATACTGTACATATGCTATATCTCTCTCTATACTTTTATTTAAATAAAAATCAGCAAAAAAAATTGAAACAAAAATCCATACATATATATTTATTGTTTTCCTGATAAAACGTTGAAAACACTGAAATACAAGTTCATTAATAATTAAATATCTAGTTTTCTCAATAATTTTATTACAATAAAACAAGCCATTGGGCACGTATCCGACACTAAATGTATGTTTCTAACTAGTAGATCCATGAAGAAATATACGACCTATTTTCTTATATCCTACTCATGTTAATAGCCACTCTCAACATACCAAATTTCAGTTCGATTGCTGTAATAGATTCGTAGATATTGAGAACCGACTAAATATTGCGGATGGTCGCCATGTTTGGATTTTTATATACGTAGGTATTAGAGTTATGTACTGTTAGATGAAGATTATTGTGTACGTGTAGTATTCAAAATTCAATCGCATGATTAGGACACAGGAAGTAAAAATGAGATTTAAAAATTACGCACAGCTGCCCTCTTGTAGTTATGGAAACATTTGAAATAAATTATATGCCAGTGGATAAACATTTGTATAAGGATTTACTGTACCAAGTATCACTGCACATGGATGGTTACATTGCGAGAAACGACCATGTGAATATGTATACTTCACGTCTCCACCATGTCGGATTTGTGATCACTACATTACAAAATCAGTTTGATTGCTGTAATAGATTCCTAGATATTGAGAACCGTCTAAATATCTTGGATGGTCGCCATGTTGGATTGTTATATGTTTATGTCATAGAGTAATGTAAAATTAAAGGAAAATTATTGCGTAGGTTCATTATTCAAACTTTCACTTCGATCGCATGATTACGACACAAGGAATAGAAACTTAATTTTAATATTCGAACAGCCGCCATCTTGAGGTTATGTATACAATTCAACTAAATTAGATACCAGTGCATTACAATGTGTATAAACATTTGCTGAACCAAGATTCATTGCGTTTGGATCATTAAATCGCGAGAAAAGTCTATTTAAAGCTTTCAAATTCGCTTGGCCGCCATGTTCGTTTTGCAGTTAACAGAATTTTGAAAGTCTCATGGATGAACTTACGGTATTGTCCTTTATCTCCGTACAAAATTTCAGGGTGATACCGGTAATAGTTTCAGAGATATATAATGCTGGTGAAATATTTCACACAGCCGCCATCTTCAGGTTATGTAAACAATCGAACGAAGTCAGACGTCGGTGCATTACGATGTATATAAATATATACTCTACCAAGTTTCATTGCGTTTGGTGGGTAAAATCCCGAGAAACATCTATTTAAATGTCGCAAATTCGCTTGGCCGCCATGTTGGTTTTCTAGTTACCAGGTTTTCAAAAGTCACATAGGTGAACTTCTAGTAGTTCCCTTTATCATCCTACAAAATTCCAGGGTGATATCGGTAATAGTTTCAGAGAGATTGAATGCTGGTGAAATATTTCGCACAGCTGCCATGTTGCATTGGTGAGACGTAACAAAATTTGAAGGTGACGGTCGGGGTCGCTCCAGCCGTTTAGATCACACACAGACAGACACACGGACAAAAGGTGATATCATCATCATCATGTTTTTCGGTCAAGCGACTGGTCTGCCCCTACAAAGAGTCTTTTCCACGTTGTTCGGTCTTGTGCTGTCCTTTTGACCACTTCATAACTTCGTAGGCCAGAGCTATTTAGGAAAGATCTCATAAAAGTGTTCCGTGGCCTCCCGCGAGGGCGTTTTCCAGGTATTTTGCCTTCTAGTATGTCAATCATAAAGGAAAATAGGCTAAAAATCAATATTGGATTTCAAGTGGTACACGGGTGCTAAAAGGTTGGGAACCATTGTTTTAGAGTAAAGCATCCTCTCTATGTATATGGCCAGAAGCCACTATGAATTACCATGAAAATGAAAATCCACTGCCTACTTCCAGTCTCCGACCGGGTCAGGAATGGAATGAATGAAGCCCCCATCTAGTGGCGAGGATATGAAGTGTGCCGGCTGCCGAAGCCTGTCGCACTCCTCTGGGGCAATGATTAAATGAATGACAGATGAAATGAAATGATAGTGGAGAGTGTTGCTGGAATGAAATTGTGACAGGGAAACCCGGAGAAAAACTTGTCGGGCTCCGTTTGTCCAGCACAGATCTCACATGGAGTGACCGGGATTTGAACCACGGACCCAGCGGTGAGAGGCCGGCGGGCTGCCGCCTAAGCCACGGAGGCTCTTACTATGAATTACCATGAATAATTTAAAATCGCCATGCCGGCCGAAGATTGCACTGCAAGCACTACATGGATATGGGTATAGGTCACTATGAATTTACTTGTTTTTTTTTTTTTTGTGAGTGTAATATAGCTATACAGCAGTTATCTCTACAAGAACACGGCTATAGCAGACTATGAACTAAAATGTGCGTCTTCAATAAACCTTTTTTTGGTAAAATATGCTCCACATATATTACACAAACGTGGTATTATACCACTATAAGTTAACATGTGTGACATCAAGTAAGCTTTTCGAGTTAAGTTCACTCAGCAAGTAGCACATGCGTAAGGCCTTACGCCGCTATGGATCAACATATGCCTTCTGAAACACCCTTTTTTTTTTTGTTTGCCCCGAGCTCACTGCATGAATATGAAATTTGTTCCCTGTGCGTCAACAAGTGTCTTGTCAAAATTGCTCTTCGATTTAGCTTCAAACCGCATTCAGTACATAGTTATTACCTTTGATCACTATGGATTAGCATGTGAACCTTTAAAGAACTTTCCAAAGTAAAGATTTTCCCGCATGTAGTACATGAAAGTGGCATTATTCCATTATGGATTAACATGTGTCTTACCAAATTGCTTTTCTCCGTATAGGTTGCATAGCATGTCATACACGAATATGGCTTTAAACCACAATGATTCAACATATGCAATCTCATGTTTCCCTTCTGCGTAAAATGTGCCCCACACTTATTACATATGAAAGGTTGTACGCCACTATGAACTAACAAGTTTGTCTTCAATTCACCATTCCTTATAAATTTTGCTCCGTATGTACTACAGGAATGTGGCTTTTGACCACTATGAATTACCATGTGAGCCTTCAATTTACGTTTCTTAGAGAATTTCTCTCCGCATGTCGTACATTTGTGTGGGTACTGTCCACTGTGAATTAACATGTGTGACACCAAATCTCCTTCCTGCGTTAAGCTTGCATGGCTTGTATTCCATGAATGTGGCCTTTGACCACTATGAAAAAAGGTGTATTTATTCAAGTCCCCTTTCTTAGCAAACTGTGCTCCACATGTACTGCATGTATACGGCTTTCGGCGCTTAAAGATTGGCATTTGTATCTTCATGTCACCACCGACCGGCATATTTCTATTACCATGTTGATTAAGTGAGCCTCCTAATGTATCACTTGTTAGGGTCTTCTCGGAACTGTGGAAGAGGTTGATCCTGAGGAGAATGTCTAATGTAATACCATATTAGGTGTCTAATGTAATACCATATTAGGTAAGTAGCCACTAACATTATATCATCTTGAATCACTTGGCACTTACAATTCCTGGTATCTTTTCAATAACCTTTTGAAAATAAATTATTGCGTTTTATTACATACTTATTCGTAAACAAAGATTCTGTCTGTTAGGTAGTCAGCCCGAAGGCTGGTTGGATCCTCAAAAAGCACCGCCGTCAGGTTATGTGGGTATATACCCACAAAAACCCAAGGCAGCGCTATATTGAGGTGTACTAGGCAAGATGAGGAGTGAGGTAGTTTGTCATTGCTTTCCTCACTGAGTCAGAACAGCAGTACTAACCCTATGAGTAGAACCTTTCACAGCATCCACAGGCACTGACTGTGCCCTGGATGTCATTACTAAGCACCACCCATACCTCAGTAGCTTCCATATAATCACAGCCATGAGTGAGACTGAGACCTCGATGCAAAGCCACATTTTACTCTAGCCTGTGCCAAGAGACAAATGCAAAGGTACTGCATTCATCAAGAGATGGCAAACAGGCCAAAACAAAGATTAAAAATCCTAAATGTAAAGCATCCGATAATGATTGCTTGAAGATCGAAACCGATCATTAAGTGAATAAATTAATCTCATGTGATTTGCTTTAGTTTTAGTGAATAACACCATTTACAATTTTGGTACAATCTTGTTCACCTACTAATAATAATATCGTATGGCCTCGGGTGCCTGGTGCAAGCTTTGTTAATTGACACCCAGAGGGTAGCTTGCATGTCGAATTTCGTCATTCCTTTGAACGCTATGAAAGTCAAGGAGGTTAGATATCTAAACTCCTTGACACTACAGGGCTTTCAAGTAGAGAATGGAGGAACTTTGTGTTGGCGGAAAATCCAACCTACTGAAAAGCGTTTAATTTTGCTACGTTATGTAATCAAGGGAAGTAGAATAGTACTTTCGCTTCTACTTTTCAATAACGTGGTGTTCATGCATTATGAATACATATTATACAGGCAATATTGCTTTACATGTCGGAGATATGGGAGTAACAGTGAACGGATAAAAGATAAAAGTGGGCGCCAGTATCTTACGAGTAGAACAACCGTAACGAATTATTAAATGAAGAGATCGATTTCTTTTCTATAAAAAGGAACAGGCAATCGAACTAGCGCCTGCTAATATTTATTAAAGATATAGGACGACAAATACAATTAATGTCCATCAGAAATAAAATTGAAGTTCACTCAAATGAGACAAAACGATATAAACTTAAAAATTTAAATATCTTCACTACGAAGAAAAAATATACCGTGTTTTCGGTAGCTGGACTTCATTCTGTCCTCAATAAAGAGAAAAATATAAATGTTCTCTATATACCTCTCGTCTATCAAACCCACTTCAAATTTATCAACCACCTGTCGATCACATTGTGTTAAATACAGTTTAAAATAAATGTGTTAAATGACTGCCTTTTATTTACAATTCCTTCATTACTGAATACATGAATCTCCTTTATTCCTACTTCTTTAAAATATATTGATGAATACATTATTTAATCCTATCACTTATTATTATTTTTTAAATATGACTATGTAACTAATATAGCAGTCCTTGAGAAAGCAATGATAAACGGTATTGAAGTCTCCATTGTTGGTCATCGGCTTAGATGGGCAGGCCATATCCATCGTATGAGTGACAGCAGACTACCTCGGCAAATCCTGTATAGTGAACTCAACACTGGCAAGAGGCCATGTGGTGCTCCTATAAAACGATATAAACACCAACTCAAGCAGACCATGAGGAGAGTAGAGATAAACCCAAATACTTGGCATATTCTTGCACTGGATCGCCCTCGCTACCATCTCAGCTGCAGTTGCACAGTTTGAGCAGGAATGTCGTAGACAGGAAGAGAAAATTCGCCAGAGGAAGAAGATACGTCAAATACTACCACGTCCTCCACCCTCCATCGGATGCAACATATGTGGTCACATGTTCTATGCGAGAATTGGCTTGATAAGCCATCAGCGCCATCTTCATCGACTGGACTAAAGATTATGGAACTGCAGGCGAGAAGCGTAAACTCGGATACGAGTATCGGCCGACGATTAATGTCATCATTGTCAGTTAAAATGTTCTCTATAGACTTCTCGTCTATCAATCCCACATCAAATTTATCAACCAACTGTCGATCACACTGTGTTAAATACAGTTCAAAATAAATTTGTTAAATGACTGCCTTCTATTTACAATTCCTTCATTACTGAATACATGAATCTCCTTAATTCTTACTTCTTTAAAAATATATTGATGAATACATTATTTAATCCTATCACTTATTATTATTGTTTAAATATTTACATTATTATTTATTTCATCGTTGTCAGTTACAATAACGTATTTCCTCTTCCTGCTATCACTTATGACTCACATTACTTTCTACATTTATCACATCACATTGTTTTAAACTTGTCAAATCCATGACCTGTGTATCAAGCGATGAAGTTAATTACAGTTCCAAAATTGTCACAGTCTTGATAAAAATTCGATAAAACTGATATTATATTACACCATCTTCTCTGCACTTTTGGTTATACTCTAGTTAGTGGTTTTACGTTATCATAACTACTTTCATATTCGCTGTCACCTTCACAAATCGCTATCATCGACGACAATGTCGCTAATACCTTCAAACATCGCTATCGCTCATTATAACATCGCTGATATAGTCATATTTACTTAATACACATAACAGCAAGTCTTACACACCGTCTTATTTCACGCATAATCCTTCTTAAATATAATTCTTCCTCGTCGACTAAAAATACTGCACGGAATTCTACACCCCATCGTGTTAGTTTATTTTACGTAATCATTTCAATACCACCACGTCAATAACATGATTTCTCCTTCCACATACTTATTTCCACAATACTATTCCTTCCAATTATACATAATTATACCTCTCATGTGCTTGAACTATTTATTACTCGTTGTACTTTCGATACCATAATGCTTGTTATATACTTCTCTCCTTACATATTATTCATAAGCGACTTCCATAAATTTTCTGTCTAATATGACAGTACAATATTATTTCCTTTAAATACCCACTATGTTTCTTGTATTATTTACGTGTTTAAATTCAAGATTATCGTCTCAATATAAATATAACATTTAATAAAAATATATTTCATTTCCTCCCTTTCGGTGTTTCAAATTACGGAATAACAATTCCTTACGTCCTTTCCTTCATATTTCGTCAATATATCTTTCATAGTTATGCGACGATACATTCCATTACAATCGTGTATTTTTTATTTATCGCTGGTCTAGAGTTGTCATGAATTCTGTCTTTCACGAATAACTAGAATCCTTCTTAAAATGACTTTAATATCCTGAATTATTATTCAATAGAGTTTCATAAAATATTGATGTTCAACATCGAACCCAATCAATACTTAGGTCTTAAATCCACTGCTTAAAATACATTAATCACGAAATATACGATTTCGTATAAACATGAAGCATTCAAAATACCCAAAAAAGCGCCGAATAATAAAATTACAAAACTTCAAAATCGAAATACGACGACGTCTAAAATTACTAAAATAATTTAACGAAAATCATCGTATTAAAAGTAAAACATCGTCAAATAGCTATCAAAACATGGTGAAGTCATAATTATCCACACGATAATCTGTCTACAAAATAAATATATCAGATCGCTTTATCAACCTTCTGCCCAAATCTTCATCTTCAAACCTGCTGTTCTGGTATTCTGGAAACGAAAGCTTCGCTCCCTGCGAACAGCTGATCAAGTCTGCGATGGAGCGCACAGCTGATTCTCGACTCCTGCTGGCTGTCTTCGGTTATAGGTTTTGTTAATGGTGTCATACTGACGATTCCTTCCGTATGAAGTGTTTCCTTTGGGGTGTTCGCGGAAATTTCCCCTCCTATCTGGTCGTTCCTGATTCTGACGATAACTCCACAAGTTTCATAGTTTGAACCGTTCTGTCTACTGAAGTCACGTTTACATCACGTGCTTCTGCACGATGCCTGGATGTAGGAGCAAATTGATCATGGCTACTATTCAATTTCCTCAGAACAACGTCACACTTTATGAACGTAACCTCTGTAACCTCTGTACTTCCATAGGATACTGTCTCCTGATAGTCTGTACTAGTTCTAGTTCAGATAAATGTGGCTGCAAACATTGAAGTTTCGACAATTGACTAGCGAAGTACGTAGCATACTTGGTCGTCTACCTACTCGCATATTTTTGTTATACATTACAGCCCTTATATTCTGCTGTTGTTCTACTGACCATTATGTTTTGAAAAATGCTTCCTTGAATTCTTGGTAATTATGGAATGAGTATCGAAAAGCTTTGAACCTAATTAAAAGACTGTTCTCAGGGTACTTCTCTAGCGTTCGCAGCCCTCGTTCAGGTGTTACTATAGTATTTTCATATAGGATTCCAAGTTCCTTAAGAATTCAATCGGTGGTAGAATTAGAATTATTGAACTTGGCCAGACGATCTTCGTGACTTCGCAAATATATTATGTTCGAATACGGTGTTTGGCCATAGTTCGGCATGACGTTAAAATTAGGCGTATGTCCATAGTTCGGAATTTTGTTCAAGTTCTGTGTCGCGAACTGAGATGGTGTTCGGAATGGATTATAATTAATATTTTCCACCGGAACGTTAGGCTTTCCTTCGTTAGATGCAGTAGTTGTAGCTTTTCCTTCTTCTTTACTAGTTTTTAATAGTCGATTCATGCGCTCTTCTAGCTCTGAATAGTCAGGTATGACGTCAGATTGTTTATTTGTCATGGCGTTAACCTGTAGTTCAATTCGTTCGATTTTACCTCGAATACAATTTTCGAATTCCTTCTGTTTTCCTTCATTCTCTTCAATATACGCATCTATTGCTTTGGAAACGAATTTATTAGACTTGTGATTATTCTCACGAGTTTCCTCTCGAACTGCTTGAATATCCTTCGTTAAATCACCTCTGATACCATTTATTATCGCAGCGCAATCCTCCTTCAACTTGCTATTATCTTGTACGGTGTTTTCACGGATCTCTTGAATTGCTGTTGTATTAGCAGTAACTTCCGCCTTAACATTGTTCATTTTCTCAACTACACGCTTCACGTTAAGATGCACCGCCACTGCCATACCTCGCGTTAGCCTCAATCCAGTATTGACGATTGTAACGTCTGCTTTTAATACGCCAACATATGTGTTTATTTCTTCCATTCGATGTTCCATATTGTCAATCCGTTTGCTAACTACTTCCCTCGCATTAGCTACCTTATTTTTGACCTCTTCTATACTGCCACTCGTTTCCATCTGAACTTAATTTAGTTTCATATTTATGTCGGACCTGTTCGCACGAATTTCTCCCTAAACTCCCTCTAAATGAGTTTGATATTCAGTACGATCTCTGCACGTAGATCATCACTTACTGTGTTTATACTAGTTGTGATATCTGCCTTCACTTTCGCAATGTCAGCTCTAATGTTAGTAGTGATGGTGTTACTGGTTTGCAACATGTTTGCCGTAGCATTGTTAGTGTTTTCGGTCATGTCTGCCCTAACATTATCTCTAACATTGTTTATATTTTGCATCAAATACGCTCTTAAATTATCACTGTTCTGCGCCATATCTGCTCTTGGATTTTCACTAGCATTGTGTATGTTTTGCGCCATATGTGCTCCTAAATTATCACTATTCTGCGTCATATCTGATCTTAAATTGTCCATAGACACCTGCAGATTCTGCAGTAGAGCTGGCAAGTTTGCTAACAATTTGGCTGCCTCCTGGACAGACATAATTATACCACTTAGAGAATACGGGGAACTAACAACTTCAAATATGCGTTACAGATGATTTTTGGTTGGAACTTAGTAGAAAACCTGTTCCTTCATAAATGAATTGAGTGATAACTGATGCCCTCTGATTAAATTCAATGACATAATAAACAACAACAACAACAACAAACAAACGAATTTACATTTACTCAAGACTAGGGTAACTGCAAGATCATATCCTCAACTTAATATCTTTAATAAATGTTACCTGCCCCATGGTCTTAATTCTGGAATAAGAATGCCATGTAGCCTTCCAAAGCACTAGTACGAAGTCTCAACTCGTCAATGATATGTTGGATTAGCTATCAGAAAGAAGAAAAAAAAACTCACAAACAAACGAATCATGGGAGATCGAACCTGCAAGTCGATGCCCACCACGTTCAGCGCCAACGTAACTATATGTGCCCACTGGCCGAAGGTTTCGGGGAGCCATCGGTTTCAAATGACCCTTCCGAGGCCCTCCTCCAGCTAACACACACGTTTAGGGAACGACACATCCATGGGCTAGTTCCGCATAAAAATCTGCACTTGGGGGTGTCGGAAATTGGTGATTCTTAACCAGCTCAGAGGAATGCATCGGCATAAAACAAAACAAGAAAGAGTCCAGTTTTAAGTTAAAGTCATGAATTAAGACAGATCCCTAGCCTAACATGAGAGATGCAATACGGCTAATCCGATTCTAATCTGGCCTGAAAGAAAATATATAAAAAAATCCTAAGCAAAATCTAAGCTAAACCCCTCATGTAAAACGATAACAAACAAGCTAAGAGTATGACACGCAGAATTAGCCCTAAGCAATTACATCGAAATGAACTACGGGAGGGTAATAAAACGCAGAATTTACGGCAAAGCAAAACATTTACTTGTTTACAAATACTATGAATATTTACGTTTAACAGCAAAGGAGAAAATTGTCCTAAGCTATTATGGTGCCACCTCCACAATTTAACTATAATTTAAATTATTTCATCTAGTCCTAACTGGAATTAATGAATAAACGATACGTTCATTACAAAGGAAAGTGCATAACTGTCCACAATGGTTCCAAATTTAAGAATATATTATCTAGTGCAACACAAATCAGTACATAAAGTAAGCCCTCCTAATGTGCCTGCCCGCACTCTGTAACAAATGGTCGTAGTGTACACAAGTGTAATGGAAAAATAAATAAAGAATGAAAGAACAGCCTGAAAAAGCGATCATAATTAAAGAATTATATCGACTCACATTGCTACCAATATGATGCGTGGACTAAAGTTATCACGACATCAATTGGTCGTCGTCTAAGATTGTCTGAAAAGTGTCAAAATGTATCCAAATGAGGCGACCTTCAATAATATCTATTTTTGGTCCACCAAAATATGTCAACTTTAGTGTTTATTTATAATTTAGACTCAGGGGGTATTTTAAGATTGGTTTATTTCCATAAAAGCCTATCATTTAATTATTAAATTTATTTTACAATTATTTATGCCTCACACTATTTTTGTAAAGTTTAAGGACCTTTAATTTCGTTTGTGTTCGACCCTGACTATTATATGTCAGAAAACTGTACTATAATGAGGCTCATTATAACACTATTTTTCATTGTGAAACAGTTTCTCCCACCAATCAGAGCTCAAGAAACAGTTGTTTGATCTATAAGTTTAGGATAGCATCGCGCCTGCGCTGAGTTCCACGGCCTTCTAATTTAAATTTCACTGCGTGGCTAGTGTCATGGTAGGGTAATTCAGGAGGCCATGGTCAAATACAAGGCATTCTCTGCGTCTCATGCGCTCTGTTCAGTACATAAAACTGGCGAAATCTCCACAGATATTTATGAATAATTATTTTCGAACATAAAATTATAATAATTATCATCGAACATGAACAGTCGTATGCAACTCGCCTATAATGGTAATTAAGACACTCATATGGAAATTATAAAACTCGCATACGCTCGATTTATAAACATACTCGTGTCTTAATTATTGCCATTATAGGCTCGTTGCATAATGTACTATTAGTGTACTCTGGTGTAATCAGTGAATCCATCTAAATGTTTCATAATTCCATAACTCCACTCATCAATAATACTAGACACCTTGTGCTTTCACCAATAACTTCTTAGACATCCTGTGTCTGAACAATAACACGGATCCTAATATCTTCGGTCAAGCACGACTTATAGTTCATTGCTGCCGGAATTATGACGATTCCATATCCACTCATTACCAAAATATCTACTAAGATAACAATCAGTGTGGATCCCTAAATTATACACGTTTTATTACAAGGTCTAATGTCATTGCTTTCAGCTTCTAAGACAAGTAAACGATAACGCGTAAAATACTGCGAATAGTGCTCTCACGTAGCACGACATAATCGGATATAAATACACGTGTGAAATAGTGTATTTTATGTGTGTCCTTCTTCATTGGAATAACGTCGGACTAACGATCTCGCCTCCCTCTCTGACACAGTTCATTTTAACATTATCAATCTGCAGTCGCAAATAAGAAATATAAAGTTTGCTTCAGAAGTCCATCAGTCTGGCATTTGGATAACGGGTTATAGCGTATGCATTATATAATCAAAAGAATGTCACAGCCCTCTGGATTATATATTCGTTGCCTGAGATTCATGTAGTTGTGGAACGTGCTTCCTGCTCGCAAACTCGGTAACCTTCGTCTTCATTTAACAGCTGCTAAAAATCGTTTCATTTGTTAACAATTATGACAAGCCACAGTCCGCTACGCTATAAATTCATCTTATTGCCTGCCTGGCATTGAAAAATTTTTCATCAAAACTAAAATATTTCCACATGTTAACTTATTATTAGAAATCTACCAAACATTAATCTAATGTTCCAATCCTTAACATTACGTTCTAATAAAGTACTTTCCGACTTACAGGACGTCGCATGTCATTGCTTCGAGACCCGCCGTTAGGTGTTGACGGTCTCCGTGCTGGGTTAAATCATAATTCCATGGTTTCAGTTATCCTCCATCGTTAGTTCCCCACGCATGCAGTTTAGCAATCCATAATCTGCTTCAAAACGTGATCGTCTTCACCCAAGATGCTCAAGTACTTAGATAATTCCATCTTGTGTGTATGAGGGGGAGGATTTTGCACAGATTCTAAGATTAGTACTGGGATTACGGTATTATAAAACTCACTGTTTCTAGTGGTGCGGTTAAACAAATCTGCCCATTCACTTCTACCGCAACTGAAGTTACTATCACTTGTGTGATAACTCACTCACAAACTACATGTGATCATAAAGTTATATACAAAAATTGCAACAAATTAAAATTTCACTCGGATGAATGTAAATAACACAGTTCAATTAAATTTACACTTAGACATGATTTTCTCGGCGTGCTCGAATATTTCACAATGCGGTCAGCACGCGTGTTTCCCATCTTTCACAAGTTGACAAAGTTATCTTAAATATCACTTTGAATGCATTTGTTATAATGATTGAAATAATGCCCACTGCTTCAATTGCATAGATGCTTGTAATTTCGCTAGTTATAATTGGATTTCTCCATCACTCGTGAATATTGCTATGTTCTATCACTCGTCGCACATGTCCAATACGAACCCTTGACTTACAGCAGTGTCCCCTACGGATTCTCGACTTGTAGTGGTGTGTCCAGTCAGCATGGCTTCGGTCCATGTCTCAAGTGTCGCGCAAAATTATAATTTCGTCTTTCTGCGATATGCATAGTAACTTAAATATGCTCAACATTTCTTAATGAATTTGTAGTAATTTCCAGGGCTTCCAAAAGATATAAAAGTTCCTTATAATAAAATTTTGTTCCAAAATATCTCCCGCTGCGCCCAAGGAATCTACATTTTTGTAGGGTGCATTCAGTGTTCTTGTGCGTCGTAGCAACTTCTCCAGATGATCGTGGCGTACGATTCTCAAAGCGAACATGCGCGATCGGGCGCAATATATTGAATCGGATCTCCAGTTGATTGCAAAAAGATGTTGTATCCACGTATAAAGAATTGGTGAAACGCGTAACAATTTTGACTGATAAAGTCCTCTAACCTCGGAAAACGTTCTATTTGAACCCAAATTTTCTGTTACGGGACAGCCTGTATATATTTCTTCAGTAGGGCTCAATTCATTAATTTGTTATACGTGGAAACAACATCTAATGCAATCAACAGGAGATCCGATTCAATATATTGCACCACAATGAAGAAAAAGAATATAGACAATCTATTGAGGTAGATTTATATTAGTTTTAGACTTGTTTCTTTTATGTGTTTTTTTCTTGTTTCTTTGTGACCTTTCATTTTATTTAAATTTCAATGTGTTCTTTGTAAGGATATCCATTTTCGCTTTGATATTTGTTAACATAGTTAAGATTTGTTATTATTTCAATGTACGCTGACGAGGATATCATTGTATACCGAAACATACACGTATTAATTTAAATATTAAACGTTTGTTAAGTGTTTGACAAGGCGGCTATTATAATTAAAGAATAAAATTAAAAAGTAAGTCTCTCATCATTCTTATCGTTCTTACGCTTGTAAAATGACAATAATAACATCTGACACACCAAATGTGTTCCCAACAGATTGTCGAGTTTCTAGTGTAACATGCTCACTTTAAGTGATAATATGTAGCCTTTCACTACCTATTCTTCCCTCCACATCATTTATCAAAGTCGAAAAACATTAAATATGGCCCGGAATAAGACAATAAAACAACCTTCATATCGATCTAGAAATATCTCAAAATTAGAATAAAAATCCTAACAAGCTCCTGACTTAAATAATCTAACTAAATTCTCACAATACTGCAATCGTCGACGCTAAATTTAAAATGCCAATCTAAATCTCAATAAGAATCACATAAAAATCTCCAACAATATTTAAAGTCGGAAATACATAAAGATCCATTTCCTCTTTTTTGATGTTTGGGTTGTCAGCATATTGAATTATGAGAGGAAGATTGTTTGGAGCAAAAGTGTTCATCTATTTCCAAGATGAGAGTTGTTTACATTTGTCAACTTTAGCAAACATATACCAGTACTCTGACAGCCATCCTTTACAACTCTTATTTTCATGCAAATAAGGTAGATTATCTAGTAAATTACTGCATCGATCTATTAGAAATGTTTATATTCTTATGTGCAATAATCTGACCGAGAATAATGGCTGCAGTATTTATGCACTGCTTCAAAATCTGTTTAAACTTATCAAAGAAAAATTTACAAACAACAAGTTTGAAGACAAACCCCTTGATTCTAAGTTGGATTACAGCCATGAAATCTTATTCAAGTCTATTTAGTTTCAAATCCTTAACTTCAATTGTAAGGGCATACATGTACATTTTGCATGATGTTTTGTTTTTAACAATTGATTAACTGTGATGTTGGTAACAGGGAATAAAATTGCCTTTTCAGCAACTTAACTATTTTATGTTATAAAGGCAAATGTTCATAACAATTGATTCAGTAGTTTGTGGTTAAGAATCGGGACTGTTTTGTTCCACTATTCAGTTAGAAAAGATGCCATCTCGCGGGGGAAGTACTAAATACCGATAATGAAAGTTGATTCTAGCGCGTAATGTTTCATTTCACTGATGGTGGAGAAAAGAAGATGGTCGTAGTATGGCGCTAGTGCTCGCTCTGTGCTAACTCAAAGCTTTCATAGTTACTCAAGATATCTCACATCAACACACACACATCACTGGTCGTAGTATGGCGCTAGTGCTTGCTCTGTGCTAACTCAAAGCTTTCATAGTTTCTCAAGATATCTCACATCAACGCACATCCAGCACTGGAAAATATGTGCCCAAATTTACATGATTAGGCATCGACAATTCATAAATACAACAATGTGTACTGGCAAATGGCCAGTTCCATAGAACATAAGTAAGATATGGTCCATTTCACGAAAGAACTAGCGTGTAATCTATAACTTTTGGTACCAATAAAGGAAAATAGACCAGGGTGTTCGACCCCTTAAACAATCTCCACCACCACTGAAATGAAAAATTACGCGCTAGAAACAATTTTCATTATCGGTATTTAGTACTTCCCCCGCGAGATGGAGTCTTTCTGTACCGATTCACATCAGTTAAATTTAAGAACCATTATAAGCTTGGCTTACTATTGGTGTGTGACTACCCCACTGTGCGTGACAAAATCCAGGGGTGTTTAAGTGGCTGAGCCGCGCTACCTAACAATTATTGGACTGGCAAAAGCCATTGATCAGGATTTAACACATTTTACAGTGGCAAGATAAGCACAGGGTTGGCAATGCTGTATTTGACAATACTTCACGCGCTTAGTGGCGGACACAGCTGGAATATTACGGTATAAGTCGTGATCTACAAAGGGGATGGCGGGTGGGTTATGATCAGCCAAGAAGTAAACATCTATTACTACATCATTTCCTGATTTGTTTTTCATAATTTGAAAAGGTATTTTGAATAATTTCAGCACCCTAGAGAATTTTATCGTACAATGATATCTCATTCAGAGTTACCAGTAGACTGCCCGTGACGCGTATTAAATACTTCCAGACAGTGAGAACTCTACATGAGAATGGATAATTTGAGGGCTGCTAAATGGAAAGTTACTATCATTATCTACTCAATACAGTAAGAAACATATCTGACGTTGCAAATCAAACTTATTCCTATCCAAAACTTTCAGTTGTGCAAACATAAAAGTGAAAGAACGTGTGTACACTTACTCATTTGCTTCACCATCTTCATCCTGGGTTCCTTCTTCCTTATCCTAGGGATTAAATGGAACAAATTATTTCGTTATCACCTTATAATTTGTACACAAATAACAACTATGTAATTGTACAGCACAGTTAAAGTGTGTCAGGACCAGATGGCCTCGCTGTTGTAGTGAACGACTTTCATACTGTCCATCACATCGTATTGCTAGAGAAATGTAGAGAACGAGATCGCCCTCTATATATGGTCTTCATTGATATCGTCAAGGCTTTCGATTCGGTCAATAGCGAACCTCTTTGGAAAATCCTCGATCGAATTGGATGTCCTCCAAAATTCATTCAGATCATTAGAATACTCCATGAAGGGCTCAGTTCTTAACAGCAATGGGCCTGGAGAACCCTTTAAGATCACAACAGGTGTCAAGCAAGGATGTGTGATCGCCCCAACATTTGCTCTGCTTCACCTGATCAAAGAAAAAGGCCCGCATGGTGTAGATATTGAATACAGGATTGACGGAGGATTATTCAATCTTAGCCGACAGCGAGCAAAGACAAAGGTATCGACAGGTTCCGTTCTCGAACTTCAATATGCTGACGACAATGTTGTATTGGCAAACTCGCAAGACGATCTCGAGGCTGCTCTGAATGCTTTTAATGACGCGTATAAGTCCATAGGTCTGGAAATAAACACCAGTAAAACGCAAATTATCCATCAACCAGCTACGTCCCACTGTAGTAATGCTGGTTTTCCCATTATGATCAATGGGAACAACTTAAAATACTTTGAACACTTCCCTTACCTGGGAAGTCATCTCTCATCAAATGCTAGCATTGATGCTGAAATCCAATATCGCCTTAAATGTGCCAGTGCAGCGTTTGGGCGTCTACGAAAAAGTGTGTTTGACAACCATGACATCAGTAATCCAACCAAATTGCATGTGTACTGCTCCCGTTCATCCGAGGTATATGATGACCCATCTGCCATTACATCGCATGCCTGGCTTCCCAGACCAGAGTGGAGTTAATGAACATGAAATAAAATAAGTAATGTGTCGGAAATTCTGCTGAACTATCACAAAAGCAGAGGGTAACACGAGATAAAGCATCTCTAGGGTCGTTACGGGCTTAAATTTAATCATAAATAGCAAATAGAAATGGGCGCCATCAACTGAATCCCTAGCAAACCACATCCTTCCTGGTTAAGCCTTAATTGAGACACAGGAAAGGATTGGGAAAACATCATCATCAGATCACAACTAAGATAAAACAAAATTTATTTAAACTTAATCAGTCAGACAGAAAAAGAAACACAAACCCTGCCTAAGAGTATGGTCGAATCTAAACATTAGGTTGTTATAGTCCTCAAAAATCGAACCATCTCCGTGCTATCTCAAAGTATTTTTCATCCACATAAAAAAATAAAGATTACTAAAGTTCGCTTGAGTTCCCAGGGCCAACGTAGCACTATGTATTTGCGTCACTGACATTTCGTGATCCCTGAGACCTAACCTTTCGTTAATTTAACATCAGTAATGTGGATGTCAAGGAATATGAATCTGCCTGACACAAATACCCTAAAAACACATATATTTAATTATTCACTCATTTCCATGGCTTAAATGGCACTAATCAATGTTGGAAATCCCAACAATTACTCCTTAAAAATAAATAATTAATTTTTACACCATATTTACACTATTGCTAAACATCACTTGGTTGTGAATCAAAGAAAACTTCACTATTCATCGGTCATCACCATCATTATCATGTCAAAAAAATAAATGTTTCTCGCATTAGTTCTCATCCCATTATTCGTTATATTCAAATCAGAATAATTAATTTATTACCATCAGATCATTTAAATAAATATTATATTCATCAATTCATTAGATTATTCAATCATCCACACACTCTCATTTCAGTATCTCATTTAAATTAAATTATCTCAATCCATCCAGTTAAATAGTTCAATTCATTAATTTAAGTTGCAATTCATCAATTTATTTAAATCATACCTCTTATTTAAATTTGTTTATATTTATTTAAATTTTATTTGTCATCAGCTCCTTTAATTAATTATCACCTTTTAATTCATTTATTTATCAGCTGTTTAATCACCTATTAATTTATTTAATTTAATTAATTCAACTATCAATTTATTTAATTCATCGAGTTTATTCAACTTTTAATTCATCGGGTCAGATCATTAATATGTTTAGACTTCAGATTATTATTCCATAAATTATCATTCTTATTATGAGAAAATCTTGGATTATCAAAATTATTTATTTATTCAATTTCCTAAAAATTGTTTGATATGGGTTATAGAACGTTGTCTTAAAATATTATCAGTTCCAAGTTATACCTCATATTTAATTATCATGCCAAACAAATACGTTGCCTTCACAAAATCACGTTGGATCTCACTATCCAAATCTTCACCATTTAACCTCACTTTGTCAAATATCATATTTGAATACCATAATTATTCCATATAACACCACAATTATTCAGCACACAGCATGAATCTCAAAAATATGCTAGACTGGGTTCAACAACCTCATGTCTGCCTCAAAACTATCATTGGCAATATTGCAAACTTTCAACTGGCAACCTCAAAAACACCTATCAAAAATACTTCAAATAATCACGTTGCATGATCCACCAAAAAAAAAAACTGGCTTCAGATGATTAACGCACACAATCTACAAGAACTGTAATTAATCTGGTCATGTCTAGACAACTTCTTAAACAATAGGAAAATTACCTTAGTAATCGTAATCCAATTCAAGATCTGGTTTAATTCAGAGCATAAATTCTCTTAAGATCCTCAAGATTTACTTCAAAGAAAAACACCAATGTGTTATATTACCTCACATCAAAAATTTCTAATAATGATCTGCCTCAAAATAAATTCTGACAATAAATAACTCGTCTTACAAAATTCAATTACGTGAAATCCTTCTCAAAGGTATCAAATCACTCACAAAGAGTATCAAAAGTATTAACTGTTAAATGAATATACTCTCAAAAGAGTATTGCAACAAACTATTGGATTGGCAAAACAAGAATTACAAAGTATAACCCTGCAGACATTTATTTTTAACTTATTTTACAAAAATCAACTAATATGTGACTGGTAGTTTATTGTTTAATCCTCTTACGATCATAATTACACTCGGATGATAAAATTAGACCCTCGATTGGCAGGTAAGGAGAGTACCACCACACAATTACTCAAAGTAACAGGCCCCGCCTCGTAGACTAATGAATGAGTGTACATGATTGGAATCAACAAGACTCTATTTGTCACATAAAAGCGATATGCATTCACTTGAGTGAATAAAATTTAATATCACCAAACAATCCAATAAAAAAATCCCTGCTGACAAATTCTACATACTCGCTAGTATGCAATGAACTGACGAAAAAATTCTAATTATCCAATTGCAGAACACGAGTTCGAAACACTCGTCAAAAATATCCATAATCAAGAAATAGTATCCTCTCAGAAAAATATAAAGACCAAAATCCTGTCTAATAAAGTCAATCAATGGTGAGAACGTTGGATAAAAGTGCCTGCCATATCCTATGGTAACACCATATTTTAGCAAATGGAGTGATAAAATATCCAAGCCATGTCGAAAAATAATAGTATCACTCCTACCAAAAATATATACGAGTATGCCCAGTGTTCATGAAAAATCATATAAGTAATGTCATAGCTCTTACAATACCTTCATATTCCAGGTATTAATAGAATTCAAAGATCGTCGGTAATCCAAGTGTTTGTCACAGATTTCTCGCAAGATCGACGAAAACGCTGTATCACCCACTGAATTAACACCTGACTCCATCCAAGTGAATTTGATGTCATATTTATCCTCTTCGTTAGGAACCGAATCCATCGCTCTGAGCTGCCATCACGTCTCCGTATCCGCCTAGCTCGACATGATGAACTGAAGATTATCCATCATGGATATTGTCCAAAATCCTCCACGAAAGTTCAAAACCACAGAGTACCCCATACTCTCCTCGAATATGTTACGCCACTGTTCCATAAACTGTTCAGTTGGCATTCGATAATAATGATAGTCTTCACAGCGGCTGAATTGCACTGGTAAAAATAATGCTTGAAAAGTGTACTGATTTGTCAGACACCCTGTATCTGTGTTCATAATGAAGATATTTTATAACTGTTCATGATGTGTAACTATTATACTCGATGTGCCATTATTCACAAAGTGCATACGCTTACATATTTTAACTTGCCAAAAGCAGTAATGTTGGAACGGCCCCATGGTCGCCTTAAAAACTTTCGGTTCAAATGCATCATAAAAGATGCTGTAATAAGTTCAAGTCCATCTGAATGTCCATAACAAAATGTGTATAACTGTGACTGGACTGCACAATTGGACTGTTAAGTACAAGTCCTAACATCTCAAACTTGACAAAATGTCAGAGTAATGTTCAACTCGTTGACTATTGCATGGTAACAAAATGTCGCCCACAGCACGACACGTTTCGCTTCACTGTCCATGTGTGATATGAGGTTAAATACTGGCCTCATTATACTGCTTCGCTGTGCTGTTATACATTGAGAATGTAGCTTAAATAATGTTTCTCAATCCTAGTGTAATACTGCGTATTGCTTCGGTAAATTGTAAGCTTTAAAAAGCATTGCTGTTCCACATGAATACGACTGCGATGTTGAAATAACATGTGTCTAAACACCGGCTTCCTTGATATAGTTAACGGCTTGCATGACCTGCCCTACGGACCGCATGTGCTCCAAAACCGAACTCCTGATACTGCATTGCGGGCTTCGCCTAGCGATTCCCTCCTGCACGTAACTCTCCGTATTGCACTGCCTTATAAACTGTTCTGTTATAGCACAACTTGATCCACTCAACTGGACTGCTGGAATACTTCTCTTCGCTAGTGTCACTGCACTCGGCCGTCTCGCCTTGACCTACCACGTGACTTCCTCCTTCTTTCCGCTGTCTGACATCACAGATCTAACCTTGACCATGCTACCCTCAGCTATAAAGTCATAACATAACTTAAGGAGTTATCTACCTTTCTTCAAGTTATTTTCAATAAGATTTCTTGATATTTCCTTCCCTTCCGAGGTTAGATAAGACTTTATTCCAAATTAATCTTTATAATCATCCAGTATTTCTCCCACAATTCCTTATGTTTGAGGGGTAGTGGCTCCATCTCCCTCGGCCTCCTACGTCATTTCCTACCATTCTTCTGACTCGATCTGAGCGCTATCTTTTTTCCTTGCCCACAAATCTCAACTATGGCTCGATCACAACCGGCGTAGCCGATAGCCTCAACTAGGTATCGGGTACAGTACCAAGCTGTTGTAATACCTTCATTGCTCTATGGTTGCGAAACCTGGACTACCTACAGAAGGCACTTAAGGTGTTTGGAAAAGTACCATCAGCGTTGCATCTGGAGAATTCTCGGAGTTAAGTGGCAGGACCGACGCACCAACATCACTGTCCTGGAGGAAGCGAATACTACCAGCATTGAGGCTATGGTATTAAAGTATCAACTACGATGGGCAGGATATGTTGATCGCATGCCTGAACGTCGTCTTCCAAAACAAATCATGTACTGCCAGTTGAGGATTGGACAGAGAAAGCAAGGAGGGCAACGGAAACGCTCAAAAGACGTCCTAAAATACAATTTAACCAAATGTCAAATCGACACGGATAAATGGGAGACTACGGCATCAAATCGTCAGGTGCGGCGTCGCATCGTCCACCAGGGTCCACTATGTTTCGAACATCATCGACGAAGCCGTGAGACTGAGACATACATTGCGAGGAAAGAACCAGTGGCTGCTCCGAACAACGTAAGTCGCTACTGTGGGAGAGTTTGTATTTCCAAGATTGGGCTATATAGTCATCTAAGAACTCACCGTTAGAGACAATCTTACTCGAGGACGAGTGATAATAATAATATCGTATGGCCTCCGGTGCCTGGTGCAAGCTTTGCTATTTGACACCCAGAGGGTAGCTTGCATGTCGAATTTCGTAGTTCCTTGACTATGAAAGTCAAGGAGGTTAGATGTTAGATATCTAATCTCCTTGAACACAATAGCGCTTTCTAGTAGAGAAATGAGGAACTTTGTGCTGGCGGAAACTCCCGAGATTAATTTAGCCATTATGAACTCGGTGTACTGAATTCAAATGGGTTCTTTGACATGCCAACATCGTATGACATGCGTATCGTATTTTTGCCGCCTTTCAAAAATCACTTACCACGGTCAGGGGCGAACCTGCAATCTTGGGGTTAGTAGACCGACACGCTATCCACTCACCCACCGTGGCAAGCTAGGACGAGTGATAGCCTATTATTGCTAGAGATTAACATTATACAGATACATGAATATGTACTCCCTGCATCTAAACGTTATAATACCCCATCTCCCATAGAGACCATGGATCCTAGAGTGAGAGAGAGTGCGGAGATCAGTGACTTAATGCAAGTAATAGCTTTGAGGATTCAGGACATCAGTTAGGTAATAACTTCACAGTTTATAGGACAAGTAAAGCATTGGCGAAAGCAGAAATAATATGAGATAAGAAACTTTACTAGAATCATGCAGGGAAATAATTAATAATAATACAAAATAATCAATAACAAGAACAAGAGGTCATAATTCCCAACTCGCGTCATTGAGTAACAAGCAACTGGGTAAAAATCAAATCGATAAGGAATATTATTATACCAGACATTCTTCACAAAACACTGCAATATTAAAGCTATTAAATTCACTAACGAAGTCAGAGAAAGTCATTATGTGCCTCCAGAGAGAGTCTGTGTGTCTGTGCTAGTAACTACTAGCTAATATCTACTGGTGTACGGGAGCACATACAGTACAGTTATGTGCCTCCAGAGGGAGTCTGTGTGTCTGTGTTAGTAACTACTAGCTAATATCTACTGGTGTACGGGAGCACATACAGTACAGTTATGTGCCTCCAGAGGGAGTCTGTGTGTCTGTGCTACTAACTACTAGCTTATGTCTACTGGTGTACAGGAGCACATACAGTACCGTTATGTGCCTCCAGAGGGAGTCTGTGTGTCTGTGCTACTAGCTTATGTCTACTGGTGTATGGGAGCACATACAGTACCGTTATGTGCCTCCAGACGAAGTCTGTGTGCCTGAGCTAGTAACTACTAACTAATATCTACTGGTGTACGGGTGCACATACAGTACAGATATGTGCCTCCAGAGCGAGTGTGTGTGTCTGTACTAGTAAATACTAGCTAATATCTACTGGTGTACGGGAGTACATACAGTACAGTTATGTGCCTCCACAGGGAGTCTGCGTGTCTGTGCCAGTAACTACTAGCTAATATCTACTGGTGTACGGGAGCACACACAGTACAGTTATGTGCCTCCAGAGGGAGTCTGTGTGTCTGTGCTAGTAACTACTAGCTAATATCTACTGGTGTACGGGAGCACATACAGTACAGTTATGTGCCTCCAGAGGGAGTCTGTGTGTCTGTGCTAGTAACTACTAGCTAATATCTACTGGTGTACAGGAGCACATACAGTACAGTTATGTGCCCCCAGAGGGAGTCTGTGTGTCTGTGCTAGTAACTACTAGCTAATATCTACTGGTATACGGGAGCACATACAGTACAGTTATGTGCCTCCAGAGGGATTCTGTGTGTCTGTGCTAGCAACTACTAGCTAATATCTACTGGTGTACGGGAGCACGCACAGTACAGTTATGTTCCTCCAGAGGGAGACTGTGTGTCTGTGCTAGTTTTTTTTAGCGTATGGCTTTTAGTGCCGGGAGTGTCCGAGGACATGTTCGGCTCGCCAGTGTTGTAGCTGCTTTGAGACGGACACCCAATGGGTGAGCTACAAGTACCGTTGGGGAGGGAAGTTGGAAGGTAACGACGAGGAGTTGGAAGGTATCGGCTGTGGCCTATAGTTAGGGACCAACCCCGGCATTTGCCTGGAAGGAAGATGGGAAATCACAGAAGACCATCTTCAAGGTTGCCGGCGGGGGGATTCGAACCTCCTCGCCTCCCGGATGTGAGCGACTGCCAACAGTCATGCCGTAACGCCCACGGTTAACTCACCCGGTTCTGTGTCAGTAACTACTAGCTAATATCTACTGGTGTACGGGAGCACACACAGTTCAGTTATGTGCCTCCAGAGGGAGTCTGTGTGTCGGTGCTAGTAACTACTAGCTAATATCTACTGGTGTACGGGAGCACATAAGTACAGTTATGTGCCTCCAGAGGGAGTCTGTGCTAGCAACTACTAGCTAATATCTACTGGTGTACGGGAGCACACACAGTACAGTTTTGTGCCTCCAGAGGGAGTCTGTGTGTCTGTGCTAGTAACTACTAGCTAATATCAACTGGTGTACGGGAGCACACACAGTACAGTTATGTGCCTCCAGAGGGAGTCTGTGTGTCTGTGCTAGTAAATACTAGCTAATATCTACTGGTGTACAGGAGCACATACAGTACAGTTATGTGCCAACAGAGGGAGTCTGTGTGTCTGTGCTAGTAACTACAAGCTAATATCTACTGGTGTACGGGAGCACATACAGTACAGTTGTGTGCCTCCAGAGGGAGTGTGTGTCTGCGCTAGTAACTACTAGCTAATATCTACTGGTATACGGGAGCACACACAGTACAGTTATGTGCCTCCAGAGGGAGTCTGTGTGTCTGTGCTAGTAACTACTAGCTAATATCTACTGGTGTACGGGAGCACACACAGTACAGTTATGTGCCTCCAGAGGGAATCTGTGTGTCTGTGCTAGTAACTACTAGCTAATATCTACTGGTGTACGGGAGCACACACAGTACAGTTATGTGCCTCCAGAGGGAGTCTGTGTGTCTGTGCTAGTAACTACTAGCTAATATCTACTGGTGTACGGGAGCACATACAGTACATTTATGTGCCCCCAGAGGGAATCTGTGTGCCTGTGCTAGTAACTACTAGCTAATATCTACTGGTGTACGGGAGCACATATAGTACAGTTATGTGCCTCCAGAGGGAGTCTGTGTGTCTGTGCTAGTAACTACTAGCTATTATCTACTGGTGTACGGGAGCACATACAGTACAGATATGTGCCTCCAGAGGGAGTGTGTGTGTCTGTACTAGTAAATACTAGCTAATATCTACTGGTGTACGGGAGTACATACAGTACGGTTTTGTGCATCAAGAGGGAGTCTGTGTGTCTGTGCTAGTAACTACTAGCTAATACTGGTGTACGGGAGCACACACAGTACAGTTATGTGCCTCCAGAGGGAGTCTGTGTGTCTGTGCTAGTAACTACTAGCTATTATCTACTGGTGTACGGGAGCACATACAGTACAGATATGTGCCTCCAGAGGGAGTGTGTGTGTCTGTGCTAGTTACTACTAGCTAATATCTACTGGTGTACGGGAGTACATACAGTACAGTTATGTGCCTCCAGAGGGAGTCTGTGTGACTGTGCTACTGACTACTAGCTAATATCTACTGGTGTACGGGAGCACATACAGTACAGTTATGTGCCCCCAGAGGTAGTCTGTGCTAGTAACTACTAGCTAATATCTACAGGTGTACGGGAGCACACACAGTACAGTTATGTGCCTCCAGAGGGAGTCTGTGTGTCTGTGCTAGTAACTACAAGCTAATATCTACTGGTGTACGGGAGCACACACAGTACAGGCCGGACGTTTCTTTTAGGCGAGTGACAAATCATAATGAAAGCCTGGAGGCGAGTTACTACAGTAGCTGTGTTGTTGTCACCTGCTCCATGCGGTCTGACGATGGACAAATCAATCTCACGCTACTGCTGAAGTACAGTAATTGGCTGAAATAATTGCGTTCTGTTTGTATCTATGTAATGTGTACTTTCGCATCAAACAATACTTCGATGTGGATTGTACTGTTCTGTACGGTGGTGTCATCACATGCTCAAGTCTGGAATTATTCAATTACATCAAACCGGTGGTGACGACTGTGAAGTGAGAGGGCGAGAAGTGACTGAGTACAGGGTCACCCGCAAGCTTGAAGGTCAAGGGCAAGGCCAATCGTCTAAAGACAACGTCTGCCTTGTAGTTTGCGATGGAGGAATATTCTCTACCATATGGCATTCAGCAATATACTGTATACATCCAAGTTTGAATTTGTATATTGAGTCCACCCTTTATAGTTCCCGTCTTAGAACAGAATAAGCTTACGCAGCTTAAATGCACCAGATCATGTGATCAGTCTCAGGAAACAAGAGGGTATGATCCCCACCTTAAACCATCCTTCGAATGGCTTTTCATGGTTCCCCATTTTCATTTCCAAGAAAATGCGAGGATTGTAACACCTAAGGGGCCAATCAAACTCCTTACTTTATATAATTCTCATTAAAACCTAGTACAGGCCAGACGTTTGTTTTAGACGATTGCCCTTGACCTTGAAGACTGCGGGTGAGCCTACACACACTCACTCTCTCGCCCTATTGCTTCATACTTGTCACCACCGACCTGATGTAATGGAATTCCAGACTTGAGCAGACAGTACAGTCCACTTCGAAGTATTGTGTAACGCAGAAGTACACGTTACGTAGTTACGAACACAACGTCATTATATTTGCCAATGACTGTACTTCTGTAGTAGTGTGAAAAAGCTATGTCAATCATCGGACCGCTTGGGGCAGCTGATAACAACTCAGGTACTGAAGTAACTCGCCTCCAGGCTTCCATTAAGAATTTTCAATCGTCTAAAACAAACGTCCGGCCTGTAAGGGTGGACAAAAAGGCGAACGGCTGTCAAACCTCTGCCAGACACAGTAGGAATGGGAATACTAACAGGTAGAAAAACACAACCTAAAAGCTATCAGAAAAAAGGCAGGAAACAAGGGTTTTCAGAACGTACTTGCAAGTAAAAGTAAGTGAATTTAAGTTCAATTACTTTCTGCGCATGATTCTTATAAAATTCTCTTATCTCGTATCTTCCATTATTTAATTCTTTTAGCCTTAAGGGCAAGGGAATGATTTTTCATTGCTCAGGATTGGGAAGGATGACCTATCCCAGAAATTGCATGAAGTTAAGTAATAACCCACAGAAGACGACTGCTGAGGGATGTCAAACCCAGCCCCATTCTGTAGCTCTCATCTCTGACTAGAATACAGAGATCCTAAATCAATTGGTATACCTAGACCTCAAGTACACAGTGATTGTGTCAAACACAGGTAACATTTCGGGAGTGAGGAACCAAGTACAAATCTACTTTAATCAGCCGAAATACCTTGTAAAATGATGAACAATAATTGTGGAAATGACGTCCTAATACATGTTTTCTCCTCCGCTGTCTATAACCCGCCCGCCATACACTTTTAAACACGACTCAGAGAGTGAAATATCACTTGTGTGCCGTTGTGGGCGTGATTTATAGGCTAAATTAAATATTGCCAACCCCACGCATACGGTACTGTGTGGTGTTTGTTTTATGCTGCTTTCGCTCCGTCGTTCGCTTCGTTGTGTTTCTAGGGTTCAAGCGATGCATTGATGTTAAATTCTGTGTGTTAATAAGGCTTTACATACAAAAACAAAACTATCCTGGAGCTAATTCCCTTACCTCCTTGCTTGTAGTACAAGCATTAATATTCGGCCAGACATTGCCATACCTAGTAGCAGCTGTAATTCTTGGTCAGACAGAAGAGTGTCTCACTCCACTTCGTCAGCCACTAGTGTCTCGCTACGCATGACCTATGTACTGTACATTGGCAACAGTGAAATGATGTCTCGATAACTATTGAACACACCGAATGCGTAGCAGTTGTGCAATGACAATTGCCGGCGTTAAATGAACAACAAATAAATACTTAAGTCACATATATACGTAATTTTTCACATATTTCCTGTGCAGTAGTGACAAAGGACAGTAATGTCATGTGTGAAAATCCTCCCTATATTATTCTGCTAAGGTCCAATTCCGGTTTAGCACCGAAAATAAGGTCCTGTTAACACCAACCTACACATATAGGGTACCTACAGGTTCCGCATAACGCAATCACTTCCTCTTTAAATGCCTCACAGTTAAATAAATACCTAAAAAATGTACATTTACAATGGGAGCACCGTTACCTGGCGAGCCTGCCGCAAGAGCGCAGGGCAGCGCAGCGGCGGCAGCCATATGGCGGGAGCGCGGCGTACTGCTGGCTGAGGAGTCTCTCGGCAGATGGCGCCGATTTGATCTCGCTAAGACTTTCTCTAGGGTTCAATCCTTTGCTAATGTAAAAATTGTTGTAGAAGAAACTCCCGAGATAACAATAACTGATGAATTCGTTGTAACATCAAATATTGTCTACAATGAGGTGCTGTGACAAGTACAAAACACTGTTCTACATAATTCTTTGTGTTCTTCTCTTGTACGTATGCCATTTAACAACAATAAATATATTTTTTCAATATTTAAAACTTCGTTCTCCCACATTCTTCCCTACTACCCCATAAACCTACATTCACGTTGCGAAAGCCCGCACAGGCCCACTAGTCATATATATTAGCCAAGTGAAGGTGTATGATCTTGGTTCATCACTCCCGAGGAATTACCGCTTCACATAATATACCTTTTGCCTAAATGCATCCACCATTAGCTCAGTAATCGGAGCAACACCAGTCCCGTATTGGTCAGATATTTTAATTCATCATCCTTCCATCACAATGGCTTGACCTTTCTGTGCTATACCCAACCTAACACTTCAGTTTGCCATCAATGCCATTCTTCATCCTTCCATCATAATGGCTTGAAATTTCTGTGCTATACAAAGCCTAACGCTTCAGTTTGTCATCAATGCTACTCTTCATCCTGAAACGCTATTATGTCATGTCTTGTAACAGGCATGAATGTACTTACCTCTTTCAGATCAGAAGATGGTGTTTCTGTTTTGAAGGATGGAACGATCTCCGGTATCGAACTTTCTTCAATTTTTATATCCCCAGTATCATCAGTATCGTCCTGCAAAGAGATGACACGTTTCATTAACATGTTCCATTGCACACGTGGAATTATTGGTAACAGTTGAGGAGACGAGAATTTACGGAAAAATTTACTAAACTATTGATTTTGGCCATGAATACATTCTGTAATGATTCAAAATAGGTGGGAAGGATGTAGTTCACTAGTCCGCTGTTTATAATCTACCCGCCTTCCCAAATTTTATCATAACTTGTATAGTAAAATTCCAGCTGTGTCGGCCATTATCTGCGTGAAATATGCAAGAGCTCAGTATTGCCAACCCCGAGATTGCCCCATTCCATACATTACCAATTTTGTAGGCAGTCGAAGAATACTGTGAGGGGGTTCAAATGAAAGGAACAGTGGTTTTTACAATGGTTCCAACCTAACGTGTCGCCAACAGTTCCTCGCTAGCTTCCCGCGGCCAAGGACGCACCTCAACTTGACCGTACTAACCTTCGTTTTGTCCAATCCAATGGAATTTGACAACAGTATTAGCCAGTGGGCTGGTTAGCCATATAAACACGTCTGGCTTGTGAAACGCAGAGAGGAAATAGAGACGCATAATCTTTCTCTAGGGCAATGACTTTAGTCACGCATATAACCGACCTCGTGTGGTTGTGTATTTTATATCTTACACGTTGGCAATATTACCGTGACGTGAATGTGTCTTCAATGTCTCTGCCGATGTAACAGTTGACGAATGCTCAGCGCTTGAGCAACATGTCAATGAATTCAAGTATTAGCAAACAAGCAGGGGCTGCATGCAGCTGCCCTCTGCGGTCAAGATGCGGAACCACATAGGCAAATCAGCACCCTTTTGAACTGAAGAAAATAACTTTATTGACAAGAATTAGAGTTCAGACTGGTTTTTAAATGGCTCAAATGTGAAATAGAAATGAGTGATCAGAATTAATTGAACATTATTACATTATCAAAGTGGTAGTGTAGAAGCCACGTTCCGCTTTCGTATTGAATCATCACTAGAGAGTGTGAAGCTGTACACTCGCCAGACCTGGGGCAGACCAACTTCAGCCATTCTCTCAGCAGAGTGACAAGTAGGAGCAGTTACCGCGAGACCGCACCACACGACGCCCTCTGTAGAGGGCTCCCCTATGTATTTTGGGACTATTTAACATATATGAATTTATTTACAATTCTACCAAGTTTCAGCAAGATGAGATTTATATTGGCGATGTTCTCTTGTTAGTGTTACCCAGGATGAACCGTTCAAGATGGCTGCAAACCCTCTGCTATTTTAGTTACCCCTTATGAACTATATGAGACATCCTGATGAGAAGAAACATCTAACACCTTAATAAATATGGCACAGTTCTTTACGATGAGTCCTGTCGGGATCAGAACTGAAGCAGAGTTGACCAAGGGAGGTCAAGACGAGCCCTGCCCAAGTAGGTAGAAGCAATATCGGGCGGACCAGAGTACCAGCAGACTGAACCCACATTATCAGTACACTAACATTAGCTGTTTAAAACTTCCAAGTAATGTTTTATATGGAAACCAATCACATTATTAAAACAGAGGGAATGTAAAACCTATGATCACCTGTATTTAATGTTCCACTTTAACAACCGTGGTTTTATCTTCAAACTTATCACCAGCCTCATCCAGCAGGTCAGCAGTGAGCTGCTGCTCATTCGATTCCCAGAAAGTATGAGCCAAGCGGCTTCGGTGGCGTAGTTGGTAGCTTGCTATGCCCAAGGTCACGGGCTCAAACCCGGCCGACAGTCCCATTTCATAGATTTATGGCACGAAAAAGAACCTTCCGCTAACTACACTTGTGTGAATCCAAAATTTGCAGTTTAGAATTGATTAGTTCCAACGTTCGCCACCAGGTGCTAATTACGATGCCATCTTGTAGCCAAGTCTGCAAGCTAGGTGTCGTGGACAGTAGCATTTGGTAGAAAGGTAGGAACTACTTGAAATTAAAGTCTCTCTCTAGTCGTTACTTGAATTAAAACAGAAAACCCACACTAATACAGTCAACACAATTATCACCGGTTATCAGATTGATTCTACACACACCCCAAGTACACGGGGCTACATGACCGCGTTGTCGCAGCCCCTAAACTACGCAACCAACCAACCGAAGTATGACCTAATGTAAAATATACTAAAGAGTAGGCTACTAAGTTGCATGTTACATAAAAGACTGTTTAGCCTACTATTTGGTAGAAAGTCACTAAACCTTGGTTGTCATGCATATCACTATGATGGAATGTTGCACACTATAAGAATTAAAAGAGAATAGTATAGATCGCGTTACATTTTCGTATAAAATGCCTCTATAAACAAAATGGCGGCTTTGATGACGTAACCGACGACGTTACGAAAGTCACTAAATACTCCTCCAGCAAGGTTACGGGATAAACCTGGGGAATATGGGTTTTATGGTAGGGGAAACATAAACAGAAACTGGCATTTACAGTGAATCTTCGAAAAGAGATGTGAATCGCGTTCTTAACTTGTCACGTACAGATCGCGATACACGTCGTCCTTCCTTACTTCACCTATATAGGTCAAGTAAGGATCGCGATACACATCGGAATATTCACATGTTACCTTATATATTTAAAATATGTATCCACATCATTACTTAACCTATACAGGTCAGGTTAAGGTCCCGATACGCATCTGACATTTTCGCATTTCAGCTTATATTTATAAAATACAAGCTGTACCCGGCATGCGTTGCAATGCCAATCAAAGAAAGTGTTGGCGTTGAAATTCTGTTTCTTGAAGTGATTTTGGATACACAACATGTTTTTCAACATCCGTTCACTGCCTCTAAGCTATCGTAAAATGGATTTTCTAATTTAGAATCATTCGTGGGAGCGTGCACAACAACTTTCATAAGTTTCATCGCAATCGGATGAATGGCATATGAACGTATACGGGATTTTGTTTGAACGATTCGTGCGCTGTCACTCATTTGTTGATTCTACTCGTACGCTTCCTACTTGAGAAATGGATTTACTGTCGAAACCCTACCCTGGCGTGTACACAATAACTCATCAAGGTTTCATCACAATCGAAGAAGGTTATATGAACGCATAGGGGATTTTGTTGAAACGCTTCGCGCGTCGTCACCCATTTGTTGCATATACTCGTGTGCTACCTATTGTGAAATGGATTTACTAAGTCGAAACCCTCCCCTGGCGTGTACACAATAACTCATCAATGTTTCATCGCAATCGGATGAATGGTATATGCACGTATACGGGGTTTTGTTAAAACGATTCGTGCGCTGTCACTCATTTGTTGAATCTACTCGTGCGCTACCTATTGAGAAATGTATTACTAAGTCGAAGCCCTTCCCTGGCGTGTACACAATAACTCATCAAGGTTTCATCGCAATCGAAGTAGGTTATATGAACGCAATAGGGGATTTTGTTGAAACGCTTCGCGCGTCGTCACCCATTTGTTGCACCTACTCTTGCGCTACTTATTGTGAAATGGATGTAATATGTCGAGACCCTTCACTGGCGTGTACACAATAACTGATCAATGTTTCATCGCAATCGGATGAATAGTATATGAACGCATACCGGATTTTGTTTAAACGATTCGCACCCCGTCACTCATTTGTTGAATCTACTCGTGCGCTACCTACTGTAAAATGTATTTACTAAGTTAGAAACCGTCACATAAGTGTCCACAGCATCTCACCCAAGTTTCATCGGTATCGGACTAATGGGATATGAAGGCATAGGGGACTGTATTGAAACGCTCCGCGTGTCGTCGTTCATTTGTCGAATCTACTCGTGTTCTACCTACTGTGAAATGTATTTACTAAGCCAGAAACCTTCCTTGGTGTGTCCACCATATTTCACCCAATTTTCACCGCTAACGGCAGAATGCTATATGACCTTATACGGGACTTTGTTGAAACGCTTCGCACGTCGTCCCTCATTTGTTGAATCTATTTGTGCGCTGCCTATTGTATAGTGGATTTACTAAGGCATAAACCTTCCATGATGTGTACACAATATCTCACCCAAGTTGCATAGCTATCGGACGAATGGTTTATGAATGCATACGGGACTTGGTTGAAACTCTTCGCGTGTCGTCGCTCATTTGTTGATTCTACTCTTGCGCTATGTATTGTGATATGGATGTACTCAGCCAGAAACCTTCCATGGAGTGTACACAACATCTGACCAAAGTTTCATCGCTTTCGGATGAATGGTATATGACCTTATATGGGACTTTGTTGAAATGCTTCGCGCGCCGTCGCTCATTTGTTGATTCTACTCGTGCTCTACCTATTTTTAAAGGGATTTACTAAGCCTGAAACCTTCTCTGGAGTGCACACAAAATCTCAGCCTAGTTTCATCGCTATCGGACGAATGGTATATGAACGCAAACGTGACTTTGTTGAAACGCTTCGCGCGTCGTCGCTCATTTGTTGTATCTACTCGTGCGCTACCTATTATAACATGGATTTCTAAGCCAGAAACCTTGCCTGTAGTGTACACAACCTCTCTCCCAAGTTCCATCGATATCGGACGAATGGTATGTGAACGCATACAGGACTTTTTTGAAACGCTTCGCCCGTCGTCGCTCATTTGTTGAATCTACTCGTGCGCTATCTACAGTGAAATGTATTCACTAACTTTGAAACCTTCACGTAAGTGTACACAACATCTCACCCAAGTTTCATCGCTATCGGACGAATGGTATATGAACACATACGGGACTTTCTTGAAACGCTTCGCGCATCGTCGTTCATTTGTTGAATCTACGCGTGCGCTACCTATTGTAAAATGGATTTACTAAGTCAGAAACCTTCCTTGGAGTGTACTCAACATCTCACCCAAGTTTCATCGCAATCGGACGAATGGTATATGAACGCATAGGAGACATACCCACAGACAAACTATTCGTAACATTGATTTTTATATATAGAGATGAATCCCAATTTTTACTTGGGTTATATAGGTCAAGTAGAGATCTCGACACACATCAACATTTTCGCATTTTACCTTAAATCTATAGAATATCTCCCCTTCTATATTTGACCTTTATAGGTCAGGTAAAGATCGCAGAATACATCGACATTTTGGCATTTTAGCTTATGTTTAAAAAATATGTATCCTAATCTTTCTTTCACCTATATAGGTCAAGTAATAATGGGGATACATATTTCATAAAGCTAAAATGCCAAAGTTTAAATGCATATCGCTTTCTTTACTTCACCTATACAGGCATTATTTGGAACTATAAATTACAAAAGCAAAAATATGGATCTGTACCAGAATCTTTACTTGACCTAGTTCAGTTCCACATAAACATAGCACACATCTCATTTCGAAATATTAACCAAATACCAATTTCAGTCTCCTTTTCATCATCCCAAAACCCTCCATTCCCAAACATTCTCCCTTAAGCATGCCAGGTAAACATTTAGTGTCCTTCGTGATGTCGCCAATACTACATCAATGCAGCCATTTTGTTGATAAGGGTTTCGAGACATACAAAACCCTAACCTGGGGCTTACGCCCTAGACCCTCTTGCGTAGAGCACAAGCAGTAATTCACTTGTTAGTAAGGCTATTCAGATATACACAAACCTAGCCTAGAGCTAACGCCCCCAGACACCCTTGAGGCTCAAGCATTAATTTCCTTGTTAATAAGGCTTTCCAGACATACTTGAACCTAACCTTGGGTTTACAACCCAGTCCCCCTTGCTTGCAGCACAAGCATTAATTTCCTTGTTAATGAGGCTATCCAGATATACAAGAACCTAACCTGGGTCTCACACCACAGACCCACTTGCTGGTAGCAGCAGTAATTTACTTGTTAGTAAGGCTATCCAGATATACAAAACCCTAACCCGGGTCTTACATCACAGAACCACTTGCTGGTAGCAGCAGTAATTTACTTGTTAATGAGGCTATCCAGATATACAAGAACCTAACCTGGGTCCTACACCACAGACCTACTTGCTGGTAGCAGCAGTAATTTACTTGTTAGTAAGGCTATCCAGATATACAAGAACCTAAACTGGGTCTTACACCACAGACCCACTTGCTGGTAGCAGCAGTAATTTACTTGTTATTAAGGCTATCCAGATATACAAGAACCTAACCAGGGTCTTACACCACAGACCCAGTTGCTGGTAGCTCAAGCAGTAATTCACTTGTCAATAAGGCTTTCTAGGAATACAAGAACCTAACCTGCAGTTTATGCCTCCGACTCCCTTGCTTGTAGTACAAGCAGGAATTTTCATTCATACACCATGTAAGCTAGAAATGACAAATGATTTCACCTAGACCGTTGTCTGACCGAGAAAGATTCACCTACTGTGAGGACCAGAGTACCAGCAGAGTGAACCCACATTATCAGTCCAATAACATTAGCTATTGATAGCAGAGCATGTGGTGTAGACTTCACCTAATATGGGAACCAGAGTACCAGCATAGCGAACCCACATTATCAGCACAATAATATTAGCTATTGATAGCAGAGAATGCGGTGTAGACTTCACCTACTATGGGGACCAGAGTACCAGCAGAGTGAACCCACATTATCAGTCCAATAACATTAGCTATTGATAGCAGAGCATGTGGTGTAGATTTCACCTACTATGGGAACCAGAGTACCAGCATAGCGAACCCACATTATCAGTACAATAACATTAGCTACTGATAGCAGAGCATGTGGTGTAGATTTCACCTACTATGGGAACCAGAGTACCAGCATAGCGAACCCACATTATCAGTACAATAACATTAGCTACTGATAGCAGAGCATGTGGTGTAATCTTCACCTACTTTGGGGACCAGAGTACCAGCAGAGTGAACCCACATTATCAGTACAATAACATTAGCTACTGATAGCAGAGCATGTGGTGCAGACTTCACCTACTATGGGGACCAGAGTACCAGCAGAGTGAACCCACATTATCAGTATAATAACGTTAGCTACTGATAGCAGAACATGTGGTGTAGATTTCACCTACTATGGGGACTAGAGTACCAACAGAGTGAACCCACATTATCAGTATAATAACATTAGCTACTGATAGCAGAGCATGTGGTGTAGACTTCACCTACTATGGGGACTACAGTACCAGCAGAGTGAACCCCCATTATCAGTACAATAACATTAGCTATTGATAGCAGAGCATGTGGTGTCGATTTCACCTACTATGGGAACCAGGGTACCAGCATAGCGAACCCACATTATCAGTACAATAACATTAGCTACTGATAGCAGAGCATGTGGTGTAGATTTCACCTACTATGGGAACCAGAGTACCAGCATAGCGAACCCACATTATCAGTACAATAACATTAGCTACTGATAGCAGAGCATGTGGTGTAATCTTCACCTACTATGGGGACCAGAGTACCAGCAGAGTGAACCCACATTATCAGTACAATAACATTAGCTACTGATAGCAGAGCATGTGGTGTAGACTTCACCTACTATGGGGACCAGAGTACCAGCAGAGTGAAACCACATTATCAGTATAATAACGTTAGCTACTGATAGCAGAACATGTGGTGTAGATTTCACCTACTATGGGGACTAGAGTACCAACAGAGTGAACCCACATTATCAGTATAATAACATTAGCTACTGATAGCAGAGCATGTGGTGTAGACTTCACCTACTATGGGGACTACAGTACCAGCAGAGTGAACCCCCATTATCAGTACAATAACATTAGCTATTGATAGCAGAGCATGTGGTGTCGATTTCACCTACTATGGGAACCAGGGTACCAGCATAGCGAACCCACATTATCAGTACAATAACATTAGCTACTGATAGCAGAGCATGTGGTGTAGACTTCACCTACTATGGGGACTAGAGTACCAGAAGAGTGAACCCACATTATCAGTACAATAACATTAGCTATTGATAGCAGAGCTTGTGGTGTAGACTTCTCCTACTATGGGGACTAGAGTACCAGCAGAGTGAACCCACATTATCAGTACAATAACATTATCTACTGATAGCAGAGCATGTGGTGTAGACTTCACCTACTATGGGGACTAGAGAACCTGCAGAGTGAACCCACATTATCAGTATAATAACATTAGCTATTGATAGCAGAGCATGTGGTGTAGACTTCACCTACTATGGGGACCAGAGTACCAGCAGAGTGAACCCACATTATCAGTACAATAACATTAGCTACTGATAGCAGAGCATGTGATGTAGACTTCACCTACTACGGGGACTAGAGTACCTACAGAGTGAACCCACATAATCAGTACAATAACATTAGCTATTGATAGCAGAGCATGTGGTGTAGACTTCACCTACTATGGGGACTAGAATACCAGCAGAGTGAACCCACATTATCAATACAATAACATTAGCTACTGATAGCAGAGCATCTGGTATAGACTTCACCTACTATGGGGACCAGAGTACCAGCCGAGTGAACCCACATTATCAGTACAATAACATTAGCTACTGATAGCAGAGCATCTGGTGTAGACTTCACCTACTATGGGGACCAGAGTACCAGCCGAGTGAACCCACATTATCAGTACAATAACATTAGCTACTGATAGCAGAGCATCTGGTGTAGACTTCACCTACTATGGGGACCAGAGTACCAACAGAGTGAACCCACATTATCAGTATAATAACATTAGCTACTGATTGCAGAGCATGTGGTGTAGACTTCACCTACTATGGGGACCAGAGTACCAGCAGAGTGAACCCACATTATCAGTATAATAACGTTAGCTACTGATAGCAGAACATGTGGTGTAGATTTCACCTACTATGGGGACTAGAGTACCAACAGAGTGAACCCACATTATCAGTATAATAACATTAGCTACTGATAGCAGAGCATGTGGTGTAGACTTCACCTACTATGGGGACTACAGTACCAGCAGAGTGAACCCCCATTATCAGTACAATAACATTAGCTATTGATAGCAGAGCATGTGGTGTCGATTTCACCTACTATGGGAACCAGGGTACCAGCATAGCGAACCCACATTATCAGTACAATAACATTAGCTACTGATAGCAGAGCATGTGGTGTAGACTTCACCTACTATGGGGACTAGAGTAACAGAAGAGTGAACCCACATTATCAGTACAATAACATTAGCTATTGATAGCAGAGCTTGTGGTGTAGACTTCACCTACTATGGGGACTAGAGTACCAGCAGAGTGAACCCACATTATCAGTACAATAACATTAGCTGCTGATAGCAGAGCATGTGGTGTAGACTTCACCTACTATGGGGACTAGAGAACCTGCAGAGTGAACCCACATTATCAGTATAATAACATTAGCTATTGATAGCAGAGCATGTGGTGTAGACTTCACCTACTATGGGGACCAGAGTACCAGCAGAGTGAACCCACATTATCAGTACAATAACATTAGCTACTGATAGCAGAGCATGTGGTGTAGACTTCACCTACTATGGGGACCAGAGTACCAGCAGAGTGAACCCACATTATCAGTATAATAACGTTAGCTACTGATAGCAGAACATGTGGTGTAGATTTCACCTACTATGGGGACTAGAGTACCAACAGAGTGAACCCACATTATCAGTATAATAACATTAGCTACTGATAGCAGAGCATGTGGTGTAGACTTCACCTACTATGGGGACTACAGTACCAGCAGAGTGAACCCCCATTATCAGTACAATAACATTAGCTATTGATAGCAGAGCATGTGGTGTCGATTTCACCTACTATGGGAACCAGGGTACCAGCATAGCGAACCCACATTATCAGTACAATAACATTAGCTACTGATAGCAGAGCATGTGGTGTAGACTTCACCTAATATGGGAACCAGAGTACCAGCATAGCGAACCCACATTATCAGCACAATAATATTAGCTATTGATAGCAGAGAATGCGGTGTAGACTTCACCTACTATGGGGACCAGAGTACCAGCAGAGTGAACCCACATTATCAGTCCAATAACATTAGCTACTGATAGCAGAGCATGTGGTGTAATCTTCACCTACTTTGGGGACCAGAGTACCAGCAGAGTGAACCCACATTATCAGTACAATAACATTAGCTACTGATAGCAGAGCATGTGGTGTAGACTTCACCTACTATGGGGACCAGAGTACCAGCAGAGTGAACCCACATTATCAGTATAATAACGTTAGCTACTGATAGCAGAACATGTGGTGTAGATTTCACCTACTATGGGGACTAGAGGACCAACAGAGTGAACCCACATTATCAGTATAATAACATTAGCTACTGATAGCAGAGCATGTGGTGTAGACTTCACCTACTATGGGGACTACAGTACCAGCAGAGTGAACCCCCATTATCAGTACAATAACATTAGCTATTGATAGCAGAGCATGTGGTGTCGATTTCACCTACTATGGGAACCAGGGTACCAGCATAGCGAACCCACATTATCAGTACAATAACATTAGCTACTGATAGCAGAGCATGTGGTGTAGATTTCACCTACTATGGGAACCAGAGTACCAGCATAGCGAACCCACATTATCAGTACAATAACATTAGCTACTGATAGCAGAGCATGTGGTGTAATCTTCACCTACTATGGGGACCAGAGTACCAGCAGAGTGAACCCACATTATCAGTACAATAACATTAGCTACTGATAGCAGAGCATGTGGTGTAGACTTCACCTACTATGGGGACCAGAGTACCAGCAGAGTGAACCCACATTATCAGTATAATAACGTTAGCTACTGATAGCAGAACATGTGGTGTAGATTTCACCTACTATGGGGACTAGAGTACCAACAGAGTGAACCCACATTATCCGTATAATAACATTAGCTACTGATAGAAGAGCATGTGGTGTAGACTTCACCTACTATGGGGACTACAGTACCAGCAGAGTGAACCCCCATTATCAGTACAATAACATTAGCTATTGATAGCAGAGCATGTGGTGTCGATTTCACCTACTATGGGAACCAGGGTACCAGCATAGCGAACCCACATTATCAGTACAATAACATTAGCTACTGATAGCAGAGCATGTGGTGTAGACTTCACCTACTATGGGGACTAGAGTACCAGAAGAGTGAACCCACATTATCAGTACAATAACATTAGCTATTGATAGCAGAGCTTGTGGTGTAGACTTCTCCTACTATGGGGACTTGAGTAACAGCAGAGTGAACCCACATTATCAGTACAATAACATTATCTACTGATAGCAGAGCATGTGGTGTAGACTTCACCTACTATGGGGACTAGAGAACCTGCAGAGTGAACCCACATTATCAGTATAATAACATTAGCTATTGATAGCAGAGCATGTGGTGTAGACTTCACCTACTATGGGGACCAGAGTACCAGCAGAGTGAACCCACATTATCAGTACAATAACATTAGCTACTGATAGCAGAGCATGTGATGTAGACTTCACCTACTATGGGGACTAGAGTACCTACAGAGTGAACCCACATTATCAGTACAATAACATTAGCTATTGATAGCAGAGCATGTGGTGTAGACTTCACCTACTATGGGGACTAGAGTACCAGCAGAGTGAACCCACATTATCAATACAATAACATTAGCTACTGATAGCAGAGCATCTGGTGTAGACTTCACCTACTATGGGGACCAGAGTACCAGCCGAGTGAACCCACATTATCAGTACAATAACATTAGCTACTGATAGCAGAGCATCTGGTGTAGACTTCACCTACTATGGGGACTACAGTACCAGCAGAGTGAACCCCCATTATCAGTACAATAACATTAGCTATTGATAGCAGAGCATGTGGTGTCGATTTCACCTACTATGGGAACCAGGGTACCAGCATAGCGAACCCACATTATCAGTACAATAACATTAGCTACTGATAGCAGAGCATGTGGTGTAGATTTCACCTACTATGGGAACCAGAGTACCAGCATAGCGAACCTACATTATCAGTACAATAACATTAGCTACTGATAGCAGAGCATGTGGTGTAATCTTCACCTACTATGGGGACCAGAGTACCAGCAGAGTGAACCCACATTATCAGTACAATAACATTAGCTACTGATAGCAGAGCATGTGGTGTAGACTTCACCTACTATGGGGACCAGAGTACCAGCAGAGTGAACCCACATTATCAGTATAATAACGTTAGCTACTGATAGCAGAACATGTGGTGTAGATTTCACCTACTATGGGGACTAGAGTACCAACAGAGTGAACCCACATTATCAGTATAATAACATTAGCTACTGATAGCAGAGCATGTGGTGTAGACTTCACCTACTATGGGGACTACAGTACCAGCAGAGTGAACCCCCATTATCAGTACAATAACATTAGCTATTGATAGCAGAGCATGTGGTGTCGATTTCACCTACTATGGGAACCAGGGTACCAGCATAGCGAACCCACATTATCAGTACAATAACATTAGCTACTGATAGCAGAGCATGTGGTGTAGACTTCACCTACTATGGGGACTAGAGTACCAGAAGAGTGAACCCACATTATCAGTACAATAACATTAGCTATTGATAGCAGAGCTTGTGGTGTAGACTTCACCTACTATGGGGACTAGAGTACCAGCAGAGTGAACCCACATTATCAGTACAATAACATTATCTACTGATAGCAGAGCATGTGGTGTAGACTTCACCTACTATGGGGACTAGAGAACCTGCAGAGTGAACCCACATTATCAGTATAATAACATTAGCTATTGATAGCAGAGCATGTGGTGTAGACTTCACCTACTATGGGGACCAGAGTACCAGCAGAGTGAACCCACATTATCAGTACAATAACATTAGCTACTGATAGCAGAGCATGTGATGTAGACTTCACCTACTATGGGGACTAGAGTACCTACAGAGCGAACCCACATTATCAGTACAATAACATTAGCTATTGATAGCAGAGCATGTGGTGTAGACTTCACCTACTATGGGGACTAGAGTACCAACAGAGTGAACCCACATTATCAATACAATAACATTAGCTACTGATAGCAGAGCATCTGGTGTAGACTTCACCTACTATGGGGACCAGAGTACCAGCCGAGTGAACCCACATTATCAGTACAATAACATTAGCTACTGATAGCAGAGCATCTGGTGTAGACTTCACCTACTATGGGGACCAGAGTACCAGCCGAGTGAACCCACATTATCAGTACAATAACATTAGCTACTGATAGCAGAGCATGTGGTGTAGACTTCACCTACTATGGGGACCAGAGTACCAACAGAGTGAACCCACATTATCAGTATAATAACATTAGCTAATGATAGCAGAGCATGTGGTGTAGACTTCACCTACTATGGGGACCAGAGTACCAGCAGAGTGAACCCATATTATCAGTATAATAACGTTAGCTACTGATAGCAGAACATGTGGCGTAGATTTCACCTACTATGGGGACTAGAGTACCAACAGAGTGAACCCACATTATCAGTATAATAACATTAGCTACTGATAGCAGAGCATGTGGTGTAGACTTCACCTACTATGGGGACTACAGTACCAGCAGAGTGAACCCCCATTATCAGTACAATAACATTAGCTATTGATAGCAGAGCATGTGGTGTCGATTTCACCTACTATGGGAACCAGGGTACCAGCATAGCGAACCCACATTATCAGTACAATAACATTAGCTACTGATAGCAGAGCATGTGGTGTAGACTTCACCTACTATGGGGACTAGAGTAACAGAAGAGTGAACCCACATTATCAGTACAATAACATTAGCTATTGATAGCAGAGCTTGTGGTGTAGACTTCACCTACTATGGGGACTAGAGTACCAGCAGAGTGAACCCACATTATCAGTACAATAATATTAGCTACTGATAGCAGAGCATGTGGTGTAGACTTCACCTACTATGGGGACTAGAGAACCTGCAGAGTGAACCCACATTATCAGTATAATAACATTAGCTATTGATAGCAGAGCATGTGGTGTAGACTTCACCTACTATGGGAACCAGAGTACCAGCAGAGTGAACCCTCATTATCAGTACAATAACATTAGCTACTGATAGCAGAGCATGTGGTGTAGACTTCACCTACTATGGGGACTAGAGTACCAGCAGAGTGAACCCACATTATCAGTACAATAACATTAGCTATTGATAGCAGAGCTTGTGGTGTAGACTTCACCTACTATAGGGAACTAGAGTACCTGCAGAGTGAACCCACATTATCAGTATAATAACATTAGCTATTGATAGCAGAGCATGTGGTGTAGACTTCACCTACTATGGGGACCAGAGTACCAGCAGAGTGAACCCACATTATCAGTACAATAACATTAGCTACTGATAGCAGAGCATGTGATGTAGACTTCACCTACTATGGGGACTAGAGTACCTGCAGAGTGAACCCACATTATCAGTACAATAACATTAGCTATTGATAGCAGAGCATGTGGTGTAGACTTCACCTACTATGGGGACTAGAGTACCAGCAGAGTGAACCCACATTATCAATACAATAACATTAGCTACTGATAGCAGAGCATCTGGTGTAGACTTCACCTACTATGGGGACCAGAGTACCAGCCGAGTGAACCCACATTATCAGTACAATAACATTAGCTACTGATAGCAGAGCATCTGGTGTAGACTTCACCTACTATGGGGACCAGAGTACCAGCTGAGTGAACCCACATTATCAGTACAATAACATTAGCTACTGATAGCAGAGCGTGTGGTGTAGACTTCACCTACTATGGGGACCAGAGTACCAGCAGAGTGAACCCTCATTATCAGTACAATAACATTAGCTACTGATAGCAGAGCATGTGGTGTAGACTTCACCTACTATGGGGACCATAGTACCAGCAGAGTGAACCCACATTATCAATACAATAACATTAGCTATTGATAGCAGAGCTTGTGGTGTAGACTTCACCTACTATGGGGACCAGAGTACCAGCAGAGTGAACCAGCATTATCAGTACAATAACATTAGCTACTGATAGCAGAGCTTGTGGTGTAGACTTCACCTACTATGGGGACCAGAGTACCAGCAGAGTGAACCCTCATTATCAGTACAATAACATTAGCTACTGATAGCAGAGTATGTGGTGTAGACTTCACCTATTATGGGGACCAGAGTACCAGCAGAGTGAACCCACATTATCAGTACAATAGCATTAGCTATTGATAGCAGAGCATGTGGTGTAGACTTCACCTACTATGGGGACCAGAGTACCAGCAGAGTGAACCCACATTATCAGTGCAATAACATTAGCTATTGATAGCAGAGCATGTGGTGTAGACTTCACCTACTATGGGGACTAGAGTACCAGCAGAGTGAACCCACATTATCAGTACAATAACATTAGCTACTGATAGCAGAGCATGTGGTGTAGACTACACCTACTATGGGGACCAGAGTACCAGCAGAGTGAACCCACATTATCAGTACAATAACATTAGCTACCGATAGCAGAGCATGTGGTGTAGACTTCACCTACTATGGGGACCAGAGTACCAAAAGAGTGAACCCACATTATCAGTACAATAACATTAGCTACTGATAGCAGAGCATGTGGTGTAGACTTCACCTACTATGGGGACCAGAGTACCAGCAGAGTGAACCCACATTATCAGTACAATAATATTAGCTATTGATAGCAGAGCATATGGTGTAGACTTCACCAGTCAATTGCACATTGCGATCGGTTTCGTTTAGGGAATTTTTAGCGACTTCGGTGACGTCACGGATGACGTGTTGATGATGATCCTCGGTTGTTGTACGGAGTTCCCGTGAAGTTGCCGTGTCCGCCATCTTGTCAGCTGGTCACTTGGTCAGTATCGCGTTAGATTTCGGCTTGTGAGGATGTTCTTTTGTGACTTGGAGGCGTTGAATTTGAATTGTTCAAACATTTCTTTTATTTGTTCAATCTATTTGAAAATTTGCACTGTATTTTTCTAAAGCCATAGACAAAGCCATTGGTCTGGACGAGAATATTACGTTAGGCACTTGGGGCACAAAAATTAGACAATAGGCACTTGGGCGCGAGGATTATTGTCTGTCCACCGTTTTGATAGAACCAAGCGGTGATTGATAATAATTAAGGTGAGAGTATGCTATAGATCTATAGATAGGCGCCCATTTCATTTTTTATTGCATTTGCCCCGAGAAGCATTTATTAACTAAATGTCGGTATTGATGTTATCGACGATATTACGAAATACAGTAAATGTTGGGTTGGTAAGTTTACGGTAATACGTTTGGGCAATAGTGGTTTCTGGGTGGGTAAAACATTGACAGAAAATGGCATTTACAATAACACTTGGAAAAGAGATATGATCGTGTTCTGTATTAGACCTATAATGGTCGACGGGGAGACATATTTTGTAAATATTATGTAGAATGCAAAAATGTACATGTTTGTCAGGCTCGTTACCAGCCCTAAATAGGTGAAGTAATGAAAGGGATACATGTTTGTCAGGCTCGTTACCAGACCTATATATGTGAATTAATGAAAGGGATACATGTTTGTCATGCCCGTTACCAGACCTATATAGGTGAAGTAATGAAAGGGATACATGTTTGTCAGGCTCGTTACCAGACCTACAGTATATAGGTGAAGTAATGAAAGGGATACATGTTTGTCATGCTCGTTACCAGCCCTATATGGGTGAAGAAATGAAGGGGATACATGTTTGTCAGGCTCGTTACCAGACCGATATAGGTGAAGTAATGAAAGGGATACATGTTTGTCAGGCTCGTTACCAGACCTATATAGGTGAAGTAATGAAAGGGATAAATGTTTGTCAGGCCCGTTACCAGACCTATATAGGTGAAGTAATGAAAGGGATACATGTTTGTCAGGCTCGTTACCAGCCCTATATGGGTGAAGTAATGAAACGGATACATGTTTGTCAGGATCGTTACCAGACCTACAGTATATAGGTGAAGTAATGAAAGGGATACATGTTTGTCATGCTCGTTACCAGCCCTATATAGGTGAAGTAATGAAAGGGATACATGTTTGTCATGCTCGTTTCCAGACCTATATAGGTGAAGTAATGAAAGGGATACATGTTTGTCAGGCTCGTTACCAGACCTATATAGGTGAAGTAATGAATGGGATACATTTTTTTCAGGCTCGTTACCAGACCTATATAGGTGAAGTAATGAAAGGGATACATGTTTGTCAGGCTCGTTACAAGCCCTATATAGGTGAAGTACTGAAAGGGATACATGTTTGTCAGGTTCGTTACTAGACCTCTATAGGTGAAGTAATGAAAGGGATACATGTTTGTCAGGCTCGTTACCAGACCTACAGTTTATGGGTGAAGTAATGAAAGGGATACATGTTTGTCAGGCTCGTTACCAGACCTATATAGGTGAAGTAATGAAAGGGATACATGTTTGTCAGGCTCGTTGCCAGACCTATATAGGTGAAGTAATGAAAGGGATACATGTTTGTCAGGCTCGTTACCAGACCTACAGTATATGGGTGAAGTAATGAAATGGATACATGTTTGTCAGGCTCGTTACCAGACCTACAGTATATAGGTGAAGTAATGAAAGGGATACATGTTTGTCAGGCTCGTTACCAGCCCTATATAGGTGAAGTAATGAAAGGGATACATGTTTGTCAGGCTCGTTACCAGCCCTATATAGGTGAAGTAATGAAAGGGATACATGTTTGTCAGGCTCGTTACCAGACCTACAGTATATAGGTGAAGTAATGAAAGGGATACAAGTTTGTCAGGCTCGTTACCAGCCCTATATAGGTGAAGTAATGAAAGGGATACATGTTTGTCAGGCTCGTTACCAGACCTATATAGGTGAAGTAATGAAAGGGACACATGTTTGTCAGGCTCGTTACCAGACCTATATAGGTGAAGTAATGAAAGGGATACATGTTTGTCAGGCTCGTTACCAGCCCTATATAGGTGAAGTACTGAAAGGGATACATGTTTGTCAGGCTCGTTACCAGACCTATATAGGTGAAGTAATGAAAGGGATACATGTTTGTCAGGCTCGTTACCAGACCTACAGTATATGGGTGAAGTAATGAAAGGGATACATGTTTGTCAGGCTCGTTACTAGACCTACAGTATATAGGTGAAGTAATGAAAGGGATACATGTTTGTCAGGCTCGTTACCAGACCTATATAGGTGAAGTAATGAAAGGGATACATGTTTGTCAGGCTCGTTACCAGACCTACAGTATATGGGTGAAGTAATGAAAGGGATACATGTTTGTCGGGCTCGTTACCAGACCTACAGTATATAGGTGAAGTAATGAAAGGGATACATGTTTGTCAGGCTCGTTACCAGCCCTATATAGGTGAAGTAATGAAAGGGATACATGTTTGTCAGGCTCGTTACCAGACCTACAGTATATAGGTGAAGTAATGAAAGGGATACATGTTTGTCATGCTCGTTACCAGCCCTATATGGGTGAAGAAATGAAGGGGATACATGTTTGTCAGGCTCGTTACCAGACCGATATAGGTGAAGTAATGAAAGGGATACATGTTTGTCAGGCTCGTTACCAGACCTATATAGGTGAAGTAATGAAAGGGATACATGTTTGTCAGGCTCGTTACCAGAACTATATAGGTGAAGTAATGAAAGGGATACATGTTTGTCAGGCTCGTTACCAGACCTACAGTATATAGGTGAAGTAATGAAAGGGATACATGTTTGTAACTACCACTGTATTTAGGTGCATATATTGGGAGTTGTGAATATATATATACCTATGATAAAAAATAGGCTAGATTATGACATATGGTCTGTTATTTTTATGATTATTTCCAGGGGGATTATATACCAATATATGTGTACTTATCTAGGAGGATTTTTTGTGAAGTGGATGACATACGGATGTAGATGTTTGATGTTGTGGCTTCCATTGTGTCCATTGAGTCCCCTGTTTGTGATTTAAAATAGTGTGTCGTTACATACCAATGTCATCACATGTGCTGATGATTGGTCGTAAGCCCCAGGTAGTCTATATTACTGCTTGAGCCACAAGTAAGGGGGTCTGGGGTGTAAGCCCCAGATTAAGTTTGTGTATACCTGGGAAGTGTTATTAACAAGTACATTACTGCTTGTGCCAAAAGCATGGGTACCTGGGGCGTAAGGCCCAGGTTAGTTTTGTGTGTGTATGGAAAGCTTTATTAACAAAATGGATGTATTGATGCCTTTATGAGGGTCTTTAAATGTGTATTTGACAAGCTTATGGGTAAATGCGTGTGAAGAAAGCGTTACGAGTTGGTGAAATGTAAAAAGAAATCAGTAATTAGAACAAAATGTGGAAATGAGATGTGTATTTTTTTTTAAGTTTGCTATTGGAGCTTTTATTTATAAAATATGTTTTTCCATCTTTACTTGATGCACATTGTAATTTTGCATTACGCCATGAATGAGGTTACGAAATACTTTTCTGGCAAGCTTACGGGAAATGTCTGGGGAATAGGGGGTTTTGGTTGGGGGAAACCAATTATAAAAAACCTTCGATACGCGATATGTATTGGGATCTGTAATTGAGTTATATAGGCCAATTGCACATTTCAATACAAAATTGTAGGAATATAAAATGAAAAAACAAAATTTTGATCTGCATCGCGATCTGCGATTTAGTACAGGCCTCCAGATACCACACAATGCCCAGTTCAAATGAAATCTCTTACTTCTCCTCATAGAACGGAAGTGAGAGAAAGATGTATTTATCTACACACACTTACATAATTTTATAAATAAAACCTTATATTGGGAAATTTTCGTATGTATCGGCATCTGTAATTGAGCTATGTAGGTCAATTACAGATGGCAATACACATTGCGTTTCGAAGGTTTTTTGTAAATGCTGATTTCTGTTTTTCTTACCCAAACCTCCAATTACCCAGGATTTTCCCGTAAGCTTGCCAGAGGAGCATTTCGTAACGTCGTTGATGACATCACGAAAGCCGCCATTTTGTTTCTAGGGAATTTTGTACGAAAACGATCGCAATCTATAATAGTCCCAAGCAAACGAATATGACAGGCGGTATTGACGTCTAGGACAGACTCACTCTGAACATGATAACACACATTACTACTCTGTATCTCAATATTAATAGCCTTTTACCTGGTTCATAACTGTTTCAGGTATTTCAGTAAACTTATTTCAAGCTTGTTCATAAGTTAATTTTAATTACATATGTTTATAGTCACGTTAGTGTTCAGTTTGGTTAATTTATTGATTTTAGATAAACTTTTTCCGCCTGATGTTATTGTGGATATCAAGTGATGATTGCAATAACTAATATTCTCTCTCCAGTCTCTAGTAATTCAAGTCTTGGAACAGAGGGGATTCCAAGTCTAATCCTTGCTATAAATCTCTCTTTGTAGTGAGTTAGTGCAGTAACACACATATTATGATGTGGCAACACTGTAGATCATAATTCAAAACAACGGCTATGTTCTATCTCTATGTGGAATATAAGGGCATTGAATTTAGGGAGGCAAAATCAGACTGAATGTGTAAACATTGTTTCAGCTCCTCAATAGCAAGTAATACACAAGTATGAATATACAGACACAATATGTGGAATTAAAATACACTTACAATGTCGGCCAAGTCATCTGTTTGTGTCGACCATTCCGGCTCACTTTTGATCACAGCCTGCTCGTACATTATGGTAGAAAACTAGAACACAGAAGTTTACTTGAACATCATTTACATACGGACTTATTCACCGAAATAGCCTCTTCGTACTTCAAATGTAATATTGGTTTTCCGAATATATCTCGCGAAGTGCACAGTATCAATAACAGTAAATCCTACTTGGTCAAATGAGTTAAAGAATAATGTCGAGTAAATTCTAATACAAGTCATTGGGACTAAGTGGATAAAATGAGCAACGTATGGGTATTACTGTATTAACGCCAGTTCGTAAATATACAGAAGTGAAATGGAGCAACTCTCGAATATGTGTCCATCATATGTTCAGTCCCTTTGTTCCCTAACACACACAAACCTGAACAATGTTTGGGCGAGGCAGGGGATATCTATCAACGCGACTGAAATAGGTTCAGGAGTTAACTGATCGCAGCAAACACTTATTTGCGACTTAGTACAGGCCTCCAGATACCACACAATGCCCAGTTCAAATGAAAACTCTTACTTCTCCACATTGAACGGAAGTGAGAGAAAGTTGTACTTATCAACACACACTTACAAAACTAACATGAGAATAATTTGTATAATATCATCATGAAGGTGTTCTTAGCTACATACCTCTGTCAAGGAATCAAAGATACCTCTATATTCTCGATGGTTAAATATTGTAAGCTGCGTGTCACTGATGATCTGCGCTAGGCACTGAGCAAACAATATCCTTCCGCCTTAAGACTAATTAGGCCTAACTTAACTTGGTGATGTCCATATCTCCACAACATCTTAAATACTCCTACTTGGATCTTCATCTATCAAGAAAACGAGTTCTCAGAGTGTTCATTCTCACCAGAATGTAACTTACGGTACGGTATTCTATATGAAATGCACTGCACTAAACTTCCTCCTAGCGTTACAAGCCGCCAGGATCAAAACAAAATACTGTAATTGAATGGATTCATTCAACAGAAGTGACTTTGAATTTTTCCTTAGACCCATAATATCTTTGTGTGAGGTATATAGCCACATTATTTGTACATTGATAAATATATTACAGTCTCAAACTAAATCAAGAATTGTTTGAGTTTACAGTCTTTCGACTGATTGGTGCAGCACTGCACGCTTCCCTGTCCTGAGCGAATCGTTTCATTTCTACATAGCTACCACACCCTACATCTGAGGCAAACTGTTTAACATAATCTAGCCCTGGTCTAACCCTACAGTTCACATCCTCGACTCTGCCTTCCATAGCTAAGTTTTCTATTCCTGTGTGTCTTGGTAGGCTATGTAGCCTATCTTACCAACATATTTCATCTCTTCATAAGCAGTCGTCGCAAACATCTCTCCTCTCCCAATCGTCTTAATACCTCTTCACCCTATCTAGCCATCCGATCTTCATCATTCTCCTGTAACACCACATTTCGAACGCCTCAGTTCTCCTCACTCTGATGCTCCAACAGTCCATGTATCACTTACATAGAGCGTCACGCTCCAGACAAAGGCTTTTAAATATGACTTCCTAATACCTAAATATAGCCTATATTCGATGTCAATACATTTCTTTCTTCAGAAATGCTTTCCTTGCCTAAACCAACATAGCCTATTTTTTATATCTTCTTTCTCTCGTCCACCACTGATCATTTTGCTTCCTCAGTAACAGAAGTCTCCTACATCCCTTAGCTCTTCCTCAGTAACAGAAGTCTCCTACACCCCTTTGCTCTTCCTCAGTACCGGTAACAGAAGTCTCCCACACCCCTTAGCTCTTCCTCAGTAACAGAAGTCTCCTACACCCCTTAGCTCTTCCTCAGTAACAGAAGTCTCCTACACCACTTAGCTCTTCCTCAGTAACAGAAGTCTCCTACAACCCTTAGCTCTTCCTCAGTAACAGAAGTCTCCTACAACCCTTAGCTCTTCCTCAGTAACAGAAGTCTCCTACACCCCTTAGCTCTTCCTCAGTAACAGAAGTCTCCTACACCCCTTAGCTCTTCCTCAGTAACAGAAGTCTCCTACACCCCATAGCTCTTCCTCAGTATTATAAGTCTCCTACACCCCTTAGCTCATCCTCAGTAACAGAAGTCTCCTACAACCCTTAGCTCTTCCTCAGTAACAGAAGTCTCCTACACCCCTTAGCTCTTCCTCAGTAACAGAAGTCTCCTACACCCCTTAGCTCTTCCTCAGTAACAGAAGTCTCCTACATCCCTTAGCTCTTCCTCAGTAACAGAAGTCTGCTACATGGCTTAGCTCTTCCTCAATAACAGAAGTCTCCTACATCCCTTAGCTCTTCCTCAGTAACAGAAGTCTCCTACACCCATTAGCTCTTCCTCAGTAACAGAAGTCTCCTACACCCCTTAGCTCTTCCTCAGTAACAGAAGTCTCCGACACCCCTTAGCTCTTTCTCACTAACAGAAGTCTCCTACAACCCTTAGCTCTTCCTCAGTAACAGAAGTCTCCTACACCCCTTAGCTCTTCCTCAGTAACAGAAGTCTCCTACACCCCTTAGCTCTGCCTCAGTAACAGAAGTCTCCTACACCCCTTAGCTCTTCCTCAGTAACAGAAGTCTCCTACATCGCTTAGCTCTTCCTCAGTAACAGAAGTCTCCTACACCCCTTAGCTCTTCCTCAGTAACAGAAGTCTCCTACACCCCTTAGCTCTTCCTCAGTAACAGAAGTCTCCTACACCCCTTAGCTCTGCCTCAGTAACAGAAGTCTCCTACACCCCTTAGCTCTTCCTCAGTAACAGAAGTCTCCTACATCGCTTAGCTCTTCCTCAGTAACAGAAGTCTCCTACACCCCTTAGCTCTTCCTCAGTAACAGAAGTATCCTACACCCCTTAGCTCTTCCTCAGTAACAGAAGTCTCCTATATCCCTTAGGTCTTCCTCAGTAACAGAAGTCTCCTACACCCCTTAGCTCTTCCTCAGTAACAGAAGTCTCCTACATCGCTTAGCTCCTCCTCAGTAACAGAAGCCTCCTACACCCCTTAGCTCTTCCTCAGTAACAGAAGTCTCCTACATCCCTTAGCTCTTCCTCAGTAACAGAAGTCTCCTACACCCCTTAGCTCTTCCTCAGTAACAGAAGTCTCCTACATCGCTTAGCTCTTCCTCAGTAACAGAAGTCTCCTATACCACTTAGCTCTTCCTCAGTAACAGAATTCTCCTACAACCCTTAGCTCTTCCTCAGTAACAGAAGTCTCCTACACCCCTTAGCTCTTCCTCAGTAACAGAAGTCTCCTACACCCCTTAGCTCTTCCTCAGTAAGAGAAGTTTCCTACACCCCTTAGCTCTTCCTCAGTTACAGAAGTCTCCTACACCCCCTTAGCTCTTCCTCAGTAACAGAAGTTTCCTACATCGCTTAGCTCTTCCTCAGTAACAGAAGTCTCCTTCATCGCTTAGCTCTTCCTCAGTAACAGAAGTCTCCTACATCGCTTAGCTCTTCACCTACCAATTTGCTTCCTCAGTAACAGAAGTCTGCTACATCCCTTACCTCTTCCTCAGTAACAGAAGTCTCCTACATCCCTTAGCTCTTCACCCGCCAATTTGCTTCCTCAGTAACAGAAGTCCGCTACATCCCTTAGCTCTTCCTCAATAACAGAAGTCTCCTACATGCATTATCTCTTCCTCAGTAACAGAAGTCTCCTACATGCATTAGCTCTTCACCTGCGTATTTGCTTCCTCAGTAACAGAAGTCTCCTACATCGCTTAGCTCTTCCTCAGTAGCAGAAGTCTCCTACATCCCTTAAGTTAGCTCTTCACCTGCCAATTTGCTTCCTCAGTAACAGAAGTCTCCTACATCGCTTAGCTCTTTCTCAGTAACAGAAGTCTCCTACTTCGCTTAGCTCTTCACCTGCCAATTTGCTTCCTCAGTAACAGAAGTCTCCTACATCGCTTAGCTCTTCCTCAGTAACAGAAGTCTCCTACATCGCTTAGCTCTTCACCTACCAATTTGCTTCCTCAGTAACAGAAGTCTGCTACATCCCTTAGCTGTTCCTCAGTAACAGAAGTCTCCTACATCCCTTAGCTCTTCACCTGCCAATTTGCTTCCTCAGTAACAGAAGTCCGCTACATCCCTTAGCTCTTCCTCAATAACAGAAGTCTCCTACATGCCTTAGCTCTTCCTCAGTAACAGAAGTCTCCTACATCGCTTAGCTCTTCCTCAGTAGCAGAAGTCTCCTACATCCCTTAAGTTAGCTCTTCACCTGCCAATTTGCTTCCTCAGTAACAGAAGTCTCCTACATCGCTTAGCTCTTTCTCAGTAACAGAAGTCTCCTACTTCGCTTAGCTCTTCACCTGCCAATTTGCTTCCTCAGTAACAGAAGTCTCCTACATCGCTTAGCTCTTCCTCAGTAGCAGAAGTCTCCTACATCCCTTAAGTTATCTCTTCACCTGCCAATTTGCTTCCTCAGTAACAGAAGTCTCCTACATCGCTTTGCTCTTTCTCAGTAACAGAAGTCTCCTACTTCGCCTAGCTCTTCACCTGCCAATTTGCTTCCTCAGTAAGAGAAGTCTCCTACATCGCTTAGCTCTTCCTCAGTAGCAGAAGTCTCCTACATCCCTTAAGTTAGCTCTTCACCTGCCAATTTGCTTCCTCAGTAACAGAAGTCTCCTACATCGCTTAGCTCTTTCTCAGTAACAGAAGTCTCCTACTTCGCTTAGCTCTTCACCTGCCAATTTGCTTCCTCAGTAACAGAAGTCTCCTACATCGCTTAGCTCTTCCTCAGTAACAGAAGTCTCCTACATCGCTTAGCTCTTCACCTACCAATTTGCTTCCTCAGTAACAGAAGTCTGCTACATCCCTTAGCTGTTCCTCAGTAACAGAAGTCTCCTACATCCCTTAGCTCTTCACCTGCCAATTTGCTTCCTCAGTAACAGAAGTCCGCTACATCCCTTAGCTCTTCCTCAATAACAGAAGTCTCCTACATGCCTTAGCTCTTCCTCAGTAACAGAAGTCTCCTACATCGCTTAGCTCTTCCTCAGTAGCAGAAGTCTCCTACATCCCTTAAGTTAGCTCTTCACCTGCCAATTTGCTTCCTCAGTAACAGAAGTCTCCTACATCGCTTAGCTCTTTCTCAGTAACAGAAGTCTCCTACTTCGCTTAGCTCTTCACCTGCCAATTTGCTTCCTCAGTAACAGAAGTCTCCTACATCGCTTAGCTCTTCCTCAGTAGCAGAAGTCTCCTACATCCCTTAAGTTATCTCTTCACCTGCCAATTTGCTTCCTCAGTAACAGAAGTCTCCTACATCGCTTTGCTCTTTCTCAGTAACAGAAGTCTCCTACTTCGCCTAGCTCTTCACCTGCCAATTTGCTTCCTCAGTAAGAGAAGTCTCCTACATCGCTTAGCTCTTCCTCAGTAGCAGAAGTCTCCTACATCCCTTAAGTTAGCTCTTCACCTGCCAATTTGCTTCCTCAGTAACAGAAGTCTCCTACATCGCTTAGCTCTTTCTCAGTAACAGAAGTCTCCTACTTCGCTTAGCTCTTCACCTGCCAATTTGCTTCCTCAGTAACAGAAGTCTCCTACATCGCTTAGCTCTTCCTCAGTAACAGAAGTCTCCTACATCCCTTAGCTCTTCACCTACCAATTTGCTTCCTCAGTAACAGAAGTCTGCTACATCCCTTAGCTGTTCCTCAGTAACAGAAGTCTCCTACATCGCTTAGCTCTTCACCTGCCAATTTGCTTCCTCAGTAACAGAAGTCTCCTACACCCCTTAGCTCTTCACCTGCCAATTTGCTTCCTCAGTAACAGAAGTCTCCTATATCGCTTAGCTCTTCCTCAGTAACAGAAGTCTCCTACATCCCTTAAGTTAGCTCTTCACCTGACAATTTGCTTCCTCAGTAACAGAAGTCTCCTACACCCCTTAGCTCTTCACCTGCCAATTTGCTTCCTCAGTAACAGAAGTCTCCTACATCGCTTAGCTCTTCACCTGCCAATTTGACGTCCATATGGGTTTAAGATTTATTTCGGCTGGATTCCAATATTTTTTTTATACCATCCTGAATACTTTCTTCAAGACAGAATCCATAGCATTTAAAAATGCATTCAAATCCTCTGACGTGTCGGCTAAGATATCAATATCATCAGTAAATCTCAGTGGTGAATATAGTTCGGTAGGCCCTATATCGTATGTAGGCTACCACTACACAGGAGTCAACCACACGATAAGATCTGATAAACTGCTGAAATTGTTATGATAAATGATAATAATTATGGAAATGATATAGTACCGTACTGTAATAGATGTTTTCTCCTCAGCTGTAAACCACCCACCCACCAACCTCTCTTTAGACGACGACATGAACTAAAATTCCAGCTGTGTCCTAAGTAAAACACTGCCGACACCTAGCCAAGGAGACGCCCTGTTAGCGCGATAGCATGCGGAGCGTTGAAGCTCTGACCCCGTGGGTAGATTATTGGCTTAGGAATAACCTAACCAGCAAGGGAAGATGATAAAGAAAAGGAAGTGGGTTTCGGACTGGAGAAAAAAGGATGGAGAAATAGGAGCAGAGTCCCACAAAAGTTATAAGTTTTACTTTAAATGTCCTAAAAGGTGACTGCCACTGCAAAACCTCTCTCCGACACCTAAAGTGAGTGGGGACCCGGGCAAAGCTAACGGGAAAAGCAGCTAGAACTTGGGCGGTTTGCAAGAGAGTGGCTTTAGAGTATTCCCTCTCAAGCATACATATGCCTACTATGGGGAAGGGTGATGGTCTGGCAAGAGAATGAGTGACAGATTTATTATGTATTTGGTTAAAGGAGTTCGTTTTTGAACAAGTAATTTGAAAAATGCCAATAATTTGAATCGGTTTCAATATTTTTTGTTTTTGAGTTTGTGGGATCCCTAAAGTGCGACCAAATGCTTCCAAAAGAATAGGGATAAAGCAATTATACCTTCGGGAATAATTTTGGTAAGTGCACCAATAGTTGCATTTGGAAATGGGTAAGCTTTTACCCAGCAAGGAGCCGACTAAAAGTATAGGCAAGGGGAAACACATATATTTTGAAAACCAACCATAAGTGTTGGAGAGAATTTCCAGAAGCAGGAAGCTGGCGTAGCGAGCTATAAGTGCCTTACTGGCCAGTTGGAATTAGCTATTAAAACTAAGCGAGACTTTACCAAGTTGTCAACTAAGAGTTCTTGCTCAAATGCAACAAGTGGTGAAAACCCTATCAAGAGATTTATTTGCATTAACGAGGGCATGCACCTAGGAAGAGTCAGGGAAGACAGGATCTTGCCTAACCGTTATGTTAGAGAAATGATGAGTCAAAACAAGAAACTTTGAATTTATTTAACAATGCAAAAGAGTGTAATGAATTTAACAAATATATAATTTCAATTTTGTTAACAATTTGGGGTCGCAGACCTCCTAACATTTAACGCTTGCACCGGGCAATTAACAATTCTTTTGGTTTCAAACCTTTTATATGTACTAAAATCTTCGTAAGATTTTAAAAAGACAAAGATAAAGAAATGAAAAATTTTAAGATAAATGACGTAATTAAAGTTAGACAATAAATCAAGTACAAGGTGTGTACTTTAAAGAATTTCCAAGTACATATCTTAGAAAGAGTTACAACTTTGAAAATAACAACAAAGAAAGCAGGTATAATGAAAGAGAAGTTCCTATAACTTCTTATATTTAAGCTGAATTACTTTTATAGTAGATATACAAATAGGGCAGGTCACTTAATGTGAAACCTGAAGAGAAAGTCGAAAGGAAGGTTCTAGACCTCCTATGTTTAAGTAGGAATCACGAGACAAATGGGGCGAGTTTCCCTTTCGTGAAACCTAGAAATAACTCACTTATGAGTTGAAAGAATTGTATTCCCTGATTATAAGGGAGAAACAATGTAAGTTTGAAACGTGTATCAGACACGTAGTTAAGCAGACCTTAATTAATGGTATATAAGCAAAAGCGGAGGGCACGTCTCTAGAGTGACACCTCATTGAAAAAGACCTAAAGTAACAATTTTATTATTATGGTTTGTTAGTAAGAGGTTTAGGAAAGATCAACTGGGATTGAGGATAAATGTTCATGGCCTTATTTATGGTATTCGGACGAACGCGACGCGGATGAAATGTGGAACAAGCACTGGTTTTCACTATAGTCTGTTAAAATGGATGAAAAGTACACTGTAGTAGCACAAAAGTTTATGGCAAAGAAAGTTATTGCAATTATGGAAAATAACTAGTAGCACTAGATAGGCGAGAGTCTATTGCTTGAGAAGGTTGTAGATTATCATTAAATACGCCAGAGAAAATCCCAACAGAGGAAGAAAAGTTAGCTATTGAGCGTTAATTCATAAGGAAGATTCCTTAGTTTGAAAAAGTATTCACACATGTGAGTGGAAAATACATGACGGTATGACTGGTAGATTCTGGAAGGTTCCAGAGCAATCCTGACTGAAGTATAGGGAAAAAGTTATTCCAGCGGTGGAACGAACTAAGTATTTTATAGACAGTGGGTATTCATTGGTATCCCACGTTGTGAGAAGATTTCTCATAAGAAATGCTGCTTTCTATTAAGATTGGCTTAGACAGACAAAAGCCCAACATGATAAATCCCGCGAAGGATAATTATTGCCCCAAATATAGTAATCTCACACTGCCTATAAAATGATCGGTGAAAGCATGTAGATATTAAAAACGATGAGAATGAGGTTAAAACCTGAAGTCTGTACTTATCTTTGCTGTATGGCGAAGGTGAAGTTCCCTTTGACGGATAAACTTAAAGTTACAACATGGCTTGGAATTAGAAGAATGCCTCTTTAGTTGAGGAGGCTAGCTCTAGCTGAGCTTTGACTGACTAAGTCGACTGCCGACGTACGAGTGAGACACGCTCAGCGAAGCACAGAGGTACCAGGGAAGAGAAAAGAGTGGGGGTAGGAAACAAAAGGGATACATATCAGAATAACCAACGTGACAAAAAAAAGTAATTTTTTCTTGATGAGCTGGTCTTCATGGAGTTCATAGTAGGCGACACTATCGCAGCCTGGTGGGTGAAAAAGCAGACGAAATTCTCTTGATCACGGAGATGATAGCTGGCGATGGCGACGAGATCTGGTGATAAGATTGGTAAGGAAGTCCTCTTGCACAGAGAAGAATTGAGGAACTTCAGAGATTCGCTGCTAGATGACGCTAGGTGGGTCATGGAAGATATATATCTAGAACAGACTCACAAGAAACATGAGAACCCTAAACAGCAAGGAGAAAATAGAAGATCACTGTTGGTGTTTGAGAAAAAGGAGGTAATGAACAAGCAAAGAGCAATAAAAGTATACTCTATCTTACCGTGTATTCCAAGAATACACCACCCCGCCCCCATACTTGCTCGACTGCAAAGAGTAATAAGGAGACGCCCTGTCAGCGCTATAGCATGCGGAGCGTTGAAGCTCTGACCACGCCCCCATACTTGCTCGACTCCAATGAGTAATAAGGAGACACCCTGTCAGTGCTATAGCATGCGGAGCGTTGAAGCTCTGACCACGCCACCATACTTGCTCGGCTCCAAGGAGTAATAAGGAGACGCCCTGTCAGCGCTATAGCATGCGGAGCGTTGAAGCTCTGACCACGCCCCCATACTTGCTGGACTCCAATGAGTAATAAGGAGACGCCCTGTCAGTGCTCTAGCATGCGGAGCGTTGAAGCTCTGACCACGCCACCATACTTGCTCGGCTCCAAGGAGTAATAAGGAGACGCCCTGTCAGTGCTATAGTATGCGGAGCGTTGAAGCTCTGACCCCGCCCCCATACTAGCTCGGCTCCAATGAGTAATAAGGAGACGCCCTGTCAGTGCTATAGCATGCGGAGCGTTGAAGCTCTGACCACGCCCCCATACTTGCTGGACTCCAATGAGTAATAAGGAGACGCCCTGTCAGTGCTCTAGCATGCGGAGCGTTGAAGCTCTGACCACGCCACCATACTTGCTCGGCTCCAAGGAGTAATAAGGAGACGCCCTGTCAGTGCTATAGCATGTGGAGCGTTGAAGCTCTGACCCCGCCCCCATACTAGCTCGGCTCCAAGCAGTAATGAGGAGACGCCCTGTCAGCGCTATAGCATGCGGAGGGTTGGAGCTCTGACCACGCCCCCATACTTGCTTGACTCCAAGGAGTAATAAGGAGACGCCCTGTCAGCGCTATAGCATGCGGAGGGTTGAAGCTCCGAATACGCCCCCATACATGCTCGGCTCCAAGGAGTAATAAGGAGACGCCCTGTCAGCGCTATAGCATGCGGACCGTTGAAGCTCTGACCACGCCCCCATACTTGCTCGGCTCCAAGGAGTAATAAGGAGACGCCCTGTCAGCGCTGTAGCATGCGGAGGGTTGAAGCTCCGACCACGCCCCCATACTTGCTCGGCTCCAAGGAGTAATAAGGTGACGCCCTGTCAGTGTTATAGCATGCGGAGCGTTGAAGCTCTGACCACACCCCCATACTTGCTCGGCTCAAAGGAGTAACAAGGAGACGCCCTGTCAGCGCTATAGCATGCGGAGCGTTGAAGCTCTGACCACGCCCCCATATTTGCTCGGCTCCAAGGAGTAATAAGGAGACGCCCTGTCAGTGCTATAGCATTTGGAGCGATGAAGCTCTGACCTCGCCCCCAAACTTGCTCGGCTCCAGCGCTGAAAGTAGCCTGTCGTGGACTTATATATTAGAGGGATTTAACTATGATTACCAGTACTGCTCGGTTCCAAGCTCTGTGAACTTGCGGGACGAAAGGCAGAGGAATGGTAGGAGCAGGCGAGAATTGAGAAGCCTGTTGACAGCCCGCCGTGTTACCCGACATACTCGTCTATTCCAATACTGATAACATACGGTCTTTTCTGAAACTAGTGTGGTGTTACGAATATGTAAGTGAGTCACCGACCCATGTATTTGGTTCGGTACTATGCACGGACCGAGAAACCTCATCACTCGTCAACACCATTTCTCATAGTCCGCGATGCACATTCTTCTCCGGTTCACGCAGCTTAGACTCGAGCAGTAAAAGTATCGAGAGTACGAATAGTCAAAGTTGCACGATATGTCGATAGATATCAAGGAATACCTGTTGTTCTTTGCTGACTACCGTGAAATATACGGCAGTCGAAATACCTGTAGCCTACTTTTCGTCCAACTCGAAAATCTTGTGGGCCTGAACTGCAGTTAAACTTTTAATTTTACATCGTTCCCATACTACTATCGAAAGTAGGCTACCTTCAATAATGATGCATGAAGGTTACTTAAAATGATAAAAGCAATTACTGTGCAACGTGATTCAGTTCTGGCGACCATTAAACTGAAACACAAAATGTATTCTCATATCGGTACCCTGAGAATGCGCAGACAGTAGAAATATCAATTCATACTTAATTTGCCAAATGTTAGCTCTCCACTCTAGGCAAACCGTAGACCAACGTATTTCGAGTCCTAGGAGACCAACTATATCATAGCTCATCTTTTCAGATATAACTCATTTGCTACACAAAGTACACGGGACTGATGACCAACCATGGCTTAAGTGAACAAAAGGAATTAATGAGTATATATTCAAAACCTCAGTGTATGGGGCAGAGTGATTGTTTCATTTAATGGACCAGGGACAATGTGGTAATCAGTCACATGCAGACTACATGTGATGGGGGCTAGAATTGGAAAGCAAGAGACTGTACTTACATATCATCCTGATATTAGTCTAGAACTAAAGTGGGGAACCTCGGAAAACCATTCTATAATAGCTTACGTGGGATTCAAACCCACCTCCGCTCACTGTTCCTCATGAAACAGTGTGCATGTTCAAACTAATAAATTGCCATCATAAGCCACACATGGTCTCTTCTTAAATGGAATTTGAACCACTTACCAGGCTTTGAATTTTTGAAAACCTCATGCGTTGGTTGGGAAATGTACAAACTTTGGGGAGAAGTAAACTTTCGCTCCCTCCGGTACCGGTACCCAATATTTGTGCTGTAGTACAACACAGCATAAGGTTATCATCTTCATTAAGACGAGAAGAAATAAAGGAATTCACTAAAATATGTGTTAGTTGTTGTTGTTTATTAAGGGATGGAACTACAAGGTCATCTGCTCAGTGGCGTCGGAAGGGGGGGGGGGGCTGCCAGGGTGCGGCTGCCCCCCCCCAATATCTTTTGAAAATGCAAAACTTTGATATTGACCTTTTTGAGATACATGCTGCGAATTTGAAATGCGAACTCGCGAGCAGCGAAGTGTGAATGCATGCCAATCGTCTGTGCTGAGGTTGGCAACATTGGCTTAAAATTAGTCTGGTAACGCTGTCGGTGACTGCGAAGAGAAGGTTCAAGCCGATTTATTCTTGAGTTATGTAAAATAATGTTAATTATACTTTTCACGACATTACACTCTAATTGAGAAATAGAACGTTTCTTAAATGTACCTCCTTAAAAAACACGATATACTGATACACGCCTTGAAGGGGAATCCCCGTAACGAACGATGGATGGATCAGAGTCGTTCGGCAAAGGGGGCACGTATTGAAGATGATAACGGACCTCCTGATCCAGGGACTAAGGCTGAGGCTAAGAGAAACGAGGCGTCACCTGTAGCATCTACATCTACAGTGAGTAAAGGTAAGATAAATTTCAAATTACAACAAAGTTATTAAATACCGGTATTTAATGTTCATTCTGCTTTCGCCTGCCTTGGCATTTTGCGATTATTAACACTGACTTGGACATCTAGATGATTTTTAATTTAAGTTAATCTCCTTCTGAATACTTAATGCGCGTACTGTTCAATTAAATTAATGCTTTGTTCGTTCCTATGTTTTTAGATAGTGGTCTACCGGAGGGCATAGAAGAAACTGGGATTGCTGTGGCTATACCTGACACAGTTTGTACTGAATTTGTGGATGCGGAGAGGAGAGTGATACCGGTAATATCAACAACGGGCGATGATCAAGATATTCCTGACGTCCGAGAAAAGTATCATCCAAACAAGAAATGTGTGTTTCCCGAGAACGCCCGAAATCGAAAGTGCAGTGCTCATTGGTTCGAGTTGAACTCTAGGTTACATTACAGTGTTGAAAAGGACGCAGTTTTGTTTTGAATGCATGAAAGGCTGTCGAATGGTTGGTATCACAGGTAGAAGTTGGTTCTCCGAAGCGAAGAGAACATTTTATATCGACGGTTTCCAAAATTGGAGAAAGGCGGGTGAAAAATTCAAATCACATCAAAACAGTGACTTTCACCAGAGAAATTGTGAACTTATCCTTAATAGAGAAAATAGCCAGCCTGTAACTGCGAAGATTGACAAGGGAATGTTGAAACAAATGAGCGTTGCCCGCAAATGTTTTCTCGTTGTTATTAGTTGTCTTAGATATTTAATGCTTACTGGTAGCACTGTTCGCGGCCACAACTCTGATCAAGGCAACCTCATGGAGCTTTTACAGGAGAGAAAAGACGATGTACCCGAACTTACTTGGTGGATGTCGCGTCGTAACAATTTCCTCAGCCCTGACATGCAGAATGAGGTGATTGAAACAATGGCCCACTCTGTCCTTCGAGACATAGCAAAACAGGTACACGAATTACCTTTTTTTGCTATTATTGCTGATGTCACCACCGATATTGCGGGCTTTGAGCCTTTCTCTGTATGTGTTAGGTTGGTTCACCCTAAAACCTTTCAAGTACAACCCACAAAATGCAACCGCTAAAACGCTGGCTGGTGCCATAAAAGATGTTCTCTTAAGGCTAAATTTACCATTGTCAAAATTGCGGGGTCATTGTTTTGATGGCGCCTCTAACATGTCTGGGCACATTAAGAGAGTTCAAAAATTTATATCTGATGAGCAGCCAAAATCCCCTTATGTTCACTGTTCAAACCATTCCCTAGACTTAGCTCTTCAAGAAATCTCGCGGAAAATTGCAGTTATTTGTGATTTGCTTGTTGTTGTGGAAAATTCAAGTAATATCATACTCGATTCTTCGAAGAGACAGAACAGCTTAAAGATGTCGTCCTGTGATGGCGATGATAATGCCGTCGCCAATGGACCGTCATCAAAGCTCATCGCATTTTGTCCAACGAGATGGAGCGAGAGATGCCGGTCTCTTAAAAGGTACAAGGAGAACGACAAAAGGGTCATACTTACTCTCCAAGCTATCCTCGATGACTCGACGGGTGCTTTTCCGGAAGTGAAGTCGGCAACTCGTGGGTACCTGAAGAAGCTGAAGTCATTAGATTCCGTTTTTAGCCTACTTTCGATTTTTGCAAAAAATGAAAGTAGACTGATGAGATCTACACAGGGCCAAAAATGTTGTGTCTGTCTGTGTGTGTGTGAGTGTGTGTGTGCGTACTCTGAATGTCTGTCCCCCCCCCCCCCCCCCTAACAATTCGAACACGGTGAAAGCTAATGAACGAAATTCGGTACAGAGGCAGAACTAGCAAAGGGCACCTCAGTGCCAAGATTTATATCGCCGCCATCTTGACGGAAACGTAATGGCGGCCGCCCAAATGTTCAAAGCTTAAAGCGAATTACAACTAACCTAATCATCCGATTTCTACCAAATTTTTCAACAACATACCTTTTTGTGGGACGCATATATTGAGCAAACTACAAGATCATCAGCCCAATACTTTGCGGATGGCGGCCATGTATGTGTGCAAATCGATTCCCCCTATCAATTCAAACACGATAAAACCTAGTTGAACGAAATTCGGTACAGAGGTAGCACTAGCAAACGGGACCTCACTGTCTTATTTTATATCGCCACCATCTTGACGAAAACATAATGGCGGCCACCCAAATGTTAAAAGCTTGAATCAAATTACGCCCAACCTAATCATCTGATCTCTACCAATTTATTTATTTTACATTATGCCTTTATGTATACAGAATCCTTTGAGCAAACTACAAGGTCATCAGCCCAACAATTTGCGGATGGTGGCCATGCATGTGTGCAAATTGATTCCCCCTATCTTTTCGAACACGGTGAAACTGAATAGAAAGAAATTTGGTACAGAGGTAGCACAAGCGAAGGGCACCTCAGTGTCATGTTTTATATCGCCACCATCTTGACGGAAACGTAATGGTGGCCACCCAAATGTTAAAAGCTTAAATCAAATTACAACCAATCTAATCTTTTGATCTCCACCAAATTTTGCAACAACATACCTTTTTGTGGGAAGCATATTTTGACTGAACTACAATGTCATCAGCCCAATAGTTTGCAGATAGCGGCCATGTATGTGTGCAAATCGACTCCCCATATCAATTCAAACACGGTGAAATTGAATTGAATGAAACTTTTTACCGAGGTAGCAGCAGAGGTGGCTCCAGTCCCGCACAAGGGGTAGTGCCAAGTAAAAAATATGAAAATATTGGTATTTTCACAACATTATATCAGAGCAGGGTTCGATTTCCGATGTATATATAGGGCCTACACTAATCTTGATAGTCAACCTTTCACATCAGGACTTACCGAATATAATATAACTTATACGATAAGAAAATATATTAAAATACCGGTAGGCCTATTTAAAAAGAAACTTTTTCAGCACTCAGCCATTCACTCACTAATAGCCTACAACTCAAACTCAATGTTTGAGTCTTTAATACCCTGACCCACTAAAAATAACCACTAACTGTTAACAAGAACTGAAGATAGACCAGACTACAAACAGGAATTCGCACGATTTCATCCAGGCCTGACAGTTGCAGATGGTTTATCAACCATAAATATTTAGCTACCGAGAGTAATCCGTGATGCTTTAACCTGTACGGTAGTCATGATCGTACTTTTTTTTCTCTTTTATTCATCCGCTTAGTTATTCACTTTACCAAATAAGGAATTAATAAATACATACCTATTATTTTCACTAGACTATTTATTACGGCAAGTTTAAATTTCACTGTTGGACGCAGAGCCCCCTTTTAGAGAAATATAGAATTAGTGCTGTTTGTGTGAGAGCGATTGGTTGTCAATTTGTGTCAACCAACGCCCCACGCCACCAATAACCAATGAGTTAAATTACTTCCAGCCAATCAGGCCATTGGCCCACACCCTCTTCCCTTCCTACCTTTGTGACAACTTGTGACATGAATGCCGCTGGCCCAGTTCCTCGTAATGGCCGATAGATAGCATTGCACTTCACTTTCAGTACCGCTTTGAGCCAAACTCGATTCGGCACGGAGGCCAGCATATTTCCTCATAGCGAGTGACGAGAGAGGCTACGGAAAAGATCGTAAATTGTACTGCGCATGCGTCAACCGTGCCGTATAGACCGCGGCTCAAGATATCACTGGGGCGAAGATGGAATCAATGATCATACTTCACGGACGGAATATTTTAACTACAAAGTAATTTGAAACGAATTAGATACCGGTATTAAACGTAGGCGTTCAAAATTATTATTTCAGGACTATGAAAAATTTATTTTCTCTTAGAGGGCAGTGCCATGGCACGGTGGCACTATGCCTAGAACCGCCCCTGGGTAGCACTAACAAAGGGCACCTCATATTCATGTTTAATATCCGTATAGCACGTTGTATTTCAACAAGCTACTACAACCTATATTCAATTATACTCCTTGAAAATGACAAAGAGTTATAACAATACCCATGCATTTAGGAGAAAGTAGGCTATATGTTCTTTGCTGAACATCTTGTTTTTTTTTTTCACTTCAGTGTCGAAATTTTTGGTCCATGTGAAGAATTTGCAAAGGCCTTTCAGAGCCCATGTTATACTGCCACAGGTGCAAAGCAAGCTGCTTTGATTTCAATGTCGGCAATGAAGGTTCTTTGAACGATAGAGAAGTTTGATCGGATCTACAAGGAAAGCTACCTTTATGCTACGGAGATAGTGGAACACGACTGCTTTTCTTTACCAAACCCTAACCAACGACTTTCCGAAAACCACGCCACATTCGAACCCGACGATGAGGAGGAAGAAGCCGAGGAAAAGCAAAAAAGAAGCAGAAGCAGAGCAAGAAGCCCAAACCTGAACAAAAACTTCCCAAAAAACGGCAGAGGAAATTTCCGAAGCATTTAGAACAAACGAGCAATCCAGCTCCTCCTGCAAAGCTCACAGATCAAGAGGAACTTAGAAAAGATTACTTCTCTATTCTTGGCCTCCTTTTGAATGAAGCGGAAGAAAGATTTGACCAGAAAGGTTTTGACACTTTGGCGAGTATTGAAAATATTCTGATTCAGGCATACCAGGGCATCATTCCATCTGAGCAGGTTCTGAAGGAAACGCTGGGTCCACATAAGGACGATTTTGATCTCGATCAGCTTCGTACACAGCTAAAATTGTTGAAAAGTCTGCCAGGGAAGCCACCGAAGTGCATTGCAGATGTAGTTAAGCAGATGAATGAGTTGGCTACATCGACTAAAGATCTTTTCAACGAAGTAGTTTTGCTTGTTCTGGTAGTCATCTGCTGCTTCTTCAGAAAGATCTTTCAGTGCACTTCGGAGGTTAAAAACTTATTTGCGCAGCACCATGACGCAACAGCGCCTGACTCACGCTTTGCTTCTGAATGTGAATAAGGACTATACAAGAGCAGGGTATCTTGCGCGAGTTTATTTCGCGTAAGACTGAACGAGGGTAAGTGTTTGGGAAGGTTTAGCGTTAGCTAGCCACAAAGCAAACTTATGTAAATATTATCCTTTTTTATGCTGTGTGTTTAAAGCTTAATTTGTATGACTTTGTTGTTGTTGGTCGTTTCGTTACCAAGTCGCTTGTTCAGCCACTGTTCATTTTTGTTTTATTCAAGGGAGATCTATTAGTCTTGATTCAACTTGACTGAGTTGTAGGCTATAATGTATTGTGTAAAAGTGTTCGTAATTTTTTTCTATTGGCCGAATGGACAATACGTCATACGTCTCGAGTTAACAAATAAACTGAATTTTTGTTTTTTCATGGCATCTTTTAGTGAAATAGTTCATAACCAAAATACTTACGAAATCAAAATTGTTCTTTCGTTATAATCTTTCAAACCATTTGTCGTCACCAACTTCGTTAAAAAAGAGAAAGAAAACAAACAAACAAAAACAGACTGGATTTTGCTGGCTTATAGCTCGCGTATTATCAACTTTTCTCCTTTCGTGGATTACAAATGCGAAGTCGCATGAAGCTGTGCCTCCGAGGTTAGACAACCCGCTAATGCCGAGTAATCCTTGCACCCCCAAAGAAAATTTCGCTCCAACGCCACTGCTCTGCTCCAAAATATGTGCCACTCACGTTTGAAGTAGAGTACACTATATACTGCTTCGTGGCTGAGGCTTCCACAGCGCAGAATATTAGGCATGATTTTTGTTTGCCCGCTCTTTCTCTTAATCGGACTAATAATGTAGGCATAGCAGTACCGTACATGATTCTGTGCATTACGCCCTGATTGCAGGTAAAAAACGATCAAAATAGTGTTTTAGAAAATATTGTACCAGATGTTTAGCTGAACATCACACAACCCATATTTTGTAAGGAAAAGGCATTGTAGGAATCACAAACCGAACAACTTTAAGAAACTTTTATTTCACAACTACAACACACTGAAAAGGTTTGTTTAAAAATATAGGTTAACCATGACAGCAAGTTCTAATTAAATTAAGAAGAAATGAGCGGTGATTTAAAAGTAAATGTAATTTGAATTACATATATTTAAAAAATCAAAGTAACAAGCATTGTATTCTACCAACACATTGTGGCAATTTTCAATTTGACCATGAAACTGTATCCTAGGCATCTTTTCTATCTTGGATTTTAAAAAAGATATAAGAAAATTGTTAAACCATGCAAGGAATTAGTCAAGATTTTTACAAAAAATTGTAGCAATATTAACAGAACTTACTTTTTTCACAATAGCAAAAATTAGTATGATTCCTCGCAATGATTTTAAAATTTGGTAATGTACATCAAAGGAAATATAAATTAGCATTGAAACAATGGCAAGACTATAATTAATTCATTTGTACAAAAAAATCACAGAAAAAACTTCAAATGAAGAACTGAACCTTACACAGTGGGCAAAAATGAGTCCAAAATCTACTTTAAAAAAATGATAAAATGACGCTAATCTGGCTGTTCGGTTTGAATAGCCATATAGTACGGTGCAATTAGTCCTAAAAAGGGCCTAACTTCAACATCCAAGGTTTAAGTTTCCCTCCAAGCCCAAATTGTTCTATAAAATTTACCTGTTGTTAGGTAAAAAGTCTCACCATTTTGAGCGTCGGGTTTGGGGGGGGGGGGGGGGTGCAGAAGTTGATAAGTTAGTAATTATTATAAGTTTTTCTCAAATATTTTGAAGTATATGTGGTTTAGCGCAAACTGTGACATATACAAACATAATCTACATTAAATTGCGAACAATCTTGCTGCTGTGAACGGTTCCAGAGTTACGGAGGGTGCGAACGTAGCAATTCTTCGTATTTTGTTAGATTTTTGGGAAAAATGAAATTATAACTACTATGTAAACAGAAATAACTAAACAATTTTATTAAAAAGTAATATTGTACAAACGTATTGCAGTCCTAAAGAGGCTGAGGCACCACAAAGGGTTAGAAGCGTAAAAATACTGGGAACAAAAACTGGTTTAGTACAAGCGCGGCCGCCATTACGAAGCCGTCCGTAAGGGGCCGTTCGACTGCCTCAGCCCTGCACCGGCTGCCTGCCCCTCCCACGCACACACTCACTCATCTACTCTCTTTCCCTCCGTCGTATTGGGAGACCCGTTGAATGCGTTTGTTATTTCTAGTGAAGTTCTGCGGTCATTTTTTATTGTTCGTCTTTAGAATACTGTGCCAACTATGTGGTTATACTGTGACAGATCTTGGATCTGCACAGACACTCCTCATCATTAATCATTATATTAATCATTCCATTTTGATATCGAAAATAGGGATGTATAGAACTAGCACCGATAGAGCGCACTGCTGTTGTACTGGGTAAGCGCAAGGCGCTCTTCATTTGTCTCCTGTGTTCTCATGCCGCTAATATGTACGAATTTAAGTTGTTTAAATGGTTATTTTCGTGACTATGCCGAGCTATTGCAGTGTTCCTCTTTGTAAAAATCAGGGAAGCCCGTTTTCGTTTCACCAATTTCCACAAAATAAAGAAATGAGGAAGAAATGGTCACATGCTATTAGAAGGAAACATTTCGGTGAGAAAAATCTGACCGAATATATTAAAGTGTGTTTCCATCATTTACAACCCGATGACAACTGTGTTGGATAAGTGAGACATACAAAGGGAAATAATTCCTATATTGTACCTATAAACTGATTAGACATTTCGATAACAATCACTAAATATATGCGTTTGTATTTGAAGGTGAGAGAGCAAGATTAAAACCGGGCGCTGTTCCATCGCTTTTTCCGTGGACCACAAACATAACAAAAAAAATATTTAGGAAGAGGCCATACACAAGAAAATTGCCGGATTATCACGATAAGCCTACAATATCGGAATCTGCAGAAATCGTAACATTTCTTACTCCCATTTTCAAAGACATCAATACTCGGTCAAATACTTCAAGAATAAATGTCGTAACATTAATATTCACAAACATAGTATGGTTGGTTTCTTGAAATCAGAATTAATCGTCAACTTCCATCTGCCCGACGGAGAATGTGGTAGCGACTGACTTCTAAATTCTTGAGACATGGTCAGATGAATGGTAACAGTTCGTGGCCCTAAAGCAGGGATTCTCAAACTTTAAAAAAATTGTACGGTACCCCCAAGTCCTTTCCCAGGGGCAAGAGAACGATTCTTATAGAGAAATTGACAAAATTACATAAGAACCAAACGTTGCGATGCATTTTCGAGGTACACATTACCGGTATCAACTTTCTTTGATTATGTTTACCTTAAAACACGACAGTTTCATGTAAGCTATCAACCTAAAAAAATACATGAATCGAAGTCTGTAAGCAGGGGCATCAAGTGAATATTTAAATCTCTATTTATGATTTAAGTCTTATTGAGATATATTTATCAATATAGGTCTACAATACTCTAGTAATTGTAATCTTTAGGAGAAAGCATGCTGACTCATATTCATTATTTGAATAATAAAGCGTGTTAGAATTTTGTTATTACCACTGTAGGCTATTAATTCTTCCTTCCTCCCGCTAGTTTTAGTGTCTCTAGTCCGTAGCTAATTTTGCAGCTGTTTAACGCTTAAACGCTGAAAATCGTCCATAATATATTAGGAGATATACCTATAGAATTAATGAATATAGTCTTGGAGTAAAATTAGAGAAGATATAATTTACTTTAGCTTAGAAAACTTGGTCACAATTTATACATTTCTCGCAGCTGACTGGGAGAAATATAAGACGATCGCCTTGCGCTTACCCAGTACTACACGAGCGCTATCTGGCGCGAACTTTCTCCCGCTACATCCATATTCACAGTATTACTTATTGGAGTGGCTGCATGGAAATGCTGTATGCGACGAGAGAGATCCAAACTTCTGCTGTAGACCCTCTTCCATTCATCAACTTGGCTCCTTCAAATCCGTCAACAATTTATACGGCTCTTCTTCAAGCTGCCACAAAAGGGACCAGCAATGGACAAAGCAAAATAATTGTGACTTTTGATCAGTCTTTGTACGCTAAAGCTCGTGAAATAGTAGCAGCAGTACCTGATGACAGCCCATTGAAGTCACTCTTCATTCGACTAGGAGGTTTTCACCTGTTAATGTCCTTTTTGTCAGAGATTGGATTCATCATGGCAGGAAGTGGCTTGGAGGAGTTCTATTGTACTGTCTATGCCAAAAACAGTGTCCAACAAATGATGAAAAGGAAAGCTTACTCCAGGGTCATTCGTGCCCTCTTACTAGTCGAAGAAGCACTCAAAACTAGTGAAACTTTCATTAGTGAGGATAAAGATGAGCTTAATTTAGTCTATTCAACTTTCAAGCATGGTAATGCATCTTCTGAAGAGATTACGCAGTCAGCTGCAGTGAAGAGATTTGTAGGAATTTTGGAAAACCAGCTTCATCGTTCACAAGAATCAGAACGAAAACAAAAACTGAAGATTCAGTTCACAGAAATGGTTCAGCTTGTTCGAATGTTTATTAGAGCTGAGAGGAGCGGAGTCTTTCTCCTTCACATTCACTGTGTCCATCAAATGCTCCGCATTTTCCATGCGCCTGGTCAATTAAACTACGCTAAATCAGCACATGTTTACCTACAAGACTCACTGGAACTTCTCAACTCAATGAGCCCAGAAAACGATTTGTTCGTTAATTGTGGTTATTCCACCATTCAACGTACTGAAAAGTTTTAACCTGGGGTGTGGAGTGACATGAACAGGTTTTGAGTAGCATTGGTGGACTGACCGGAGGCAGAGGACTATTGCAACTTGGATCAACTCCATGCCAGCTTGTTCTCGGCTATGTGAAGCAATGTAAGAATTTACAGGTGTGTGTAGCGTCTCTTCAGAGCAGCACGTGGAGCTACGAGAGGCAAGGCAGAAAATAAATTGCAAGGACTTGCTAACTTTTATATCTTGGCTTGAAGAACATAATCCGTTATCTAAAACACCTGAACTCTCTTCCTTATCAACAGGGGTTGTAGCAGATGAAAACTTGAACTGTGATAAAGTGTTTAAAGTTGGATCAATAGTCTTGAAAGAGATTGGAAACACAACATTCAATGAGATACACTTGAAAAGAAAGTTAGCTGTTAAGTCTCTATAACCAAGTCTGTGACAATTAACAACAACACTATATGTGTGAACCCTAACACTCTATTACATCGGATGGTGTGCACAGTAAGGAGTGATGAGGGACTTAAAGAAATATTTCAATTTGAATTATGTGCTTATCCACCATCCCTCTTCGACGAATCTGGCTTGATGAGGAAGGGAACCAAATCTTCAATTGTGACTGTTTTGGTTCCAGATTTAAATGAATCATCAATCACCCCTGATTCAGAGAAAGTGCCCTACATCATTCATGGAGGTCACCTCCTTCGTCGTGTTGCGTGGCGACGCCCAGCTACCTTCAGACAGATTAGCGAGCAATACACCGATTACATAATTACTCATTATGTGCCAGCAACTGATGTTTTTGATGGATACGAGCAAGGAAACACAAAAGATGAAGAACACTTACGCAGATCACGTTCTACCACTACCGTTGAATTTGAATGTATTCATAGTGAACTGCCACGGAGGCTAAAGAGCCCCATTATGTAGCCTATACAATGGTCTGGATTGAAGTTATGGTTAACAACTATTAAAACAAAATATAAAATATACTTATAACTAAACAAGCCAATTAGTAAACATATTATACAGGATGAATAATACAAATTAGAATATAATAATTAAATAAATAACCTACCTAATGTATTGTTAAATCTATTGAAAAACACAAACAAACAAACTATAGTACTGTACGTTAAAAAAGGGCTACTATTTTTATATGAATTATGATATGATCTATTATTAAAACAAGATTGCTCGAACTACTATCAATTCCACGGAAGATGTATCTTGGATACTAAAAATATTATAAAAGGCTGTATGGCACGGATATATTTCAAAACGTTTGTATGAACTATTTATATTTTTGATTTGTATTCCTTCAGGAATCTTGATATTAGGTATTTCGTGAGTTGTGTAGTGTTAACAGAGTTTGTAAATGTCCGAAGGTGGAATTTATTAAAGAGCCGTGAAGCTGTGCAAAGGAATGATTTATTGTATTTAGTTGTACGGTGGACAGGTATCTGTAGAGTAGAATCACTAAATCTATTTTCTCTCTTGTGGACGGAGTTCATTGGCTTAAACTCATCGAAGAACGGCCGTACGGCCCCTAAAGGGCAGGTGCAGGTTATCTCCCAAATGCGTCAGACGCAGAGTTTCTTCGTGGATGGAACCATCAATGGTATGGAACGTGGCTTGCTCCTGGACACTGGGGCTACTATCACGATCGTGAAGAAAAGCACTATTAAAGGGCATGTGCAGGTTATCTCCCAAATGCGTCAGACGCAGAGTTTCTTCGTGGATGGAACCATCAATGGTATGGAACGTGGCTTGCTCCTGGACACTGGGGCTACTATCACGATCGTGAAGAAAAGCACTATTAAAGGGCATGTGCAGGTTATCTCCCAAATGCGTCAGACGCAGAGTTTCTTCGTGGATGGAACCATCAATGGTATGGAACGTGACTTGCTCCTGGACACTGGGGCTACTACCACGATCGTGAGGAAAGGCACTATTAAAGGGCATGTGCAGGTTATCTCCCTAATGCGTCAGACACAGAGTTTCTTCGTGGATGGAACCATCAATGGTATGGAACGTGACTTGCGCCTGAGTACTGGGGCTACTACCACGATCATGAGGAAAGGCACTATTAAAGGGCATGTGCAGGTTATCTCCCAAATGCGTCAGACGCAGAGTTTCTTCGTGGATGGAACCTTCAATGGTATGGAACGTGGCTTGCTCCTGGACACTGGGGCTACTACCACGATCGTGAGGAAAGGCGCTATTAAAGGAGCTCTCCAGTCGACGAGAATTGTACAGAAGACAGCGACGGGTGAGCCGGCAAACACCTACGGCGAAATCAACGTCAACATCTGACTGGGCAGCAAGAAGATCAACCACCGAGTGTTAGTGGGCGATATCGTTGAAGATGTCATCCTTGGTATGGACCTGATGATTAAATTAGGACTAAACCTGGATTTAATACATAGAAGCCTCAGATTCGCCGATGAAGAAATCATCCTTCATGGACGAGGCGATGGAGCAATGCGAATGGTCCTGAACACGGATGAATTTCTTCCTCCCAGAAGCGAAAACATGACCCTGGTTCGACCGGACAGCGATAACCCGGAGGCTACTGGGATCATCGAAGCTGTAACAGGAGAAGAGATTTGTCGAGGGGTTTACTGGGAAGAGCTTCTGTCATCGCCACAGGTCCGGTGCCGGTTCGAATGATGAACCTGAATGAGTACCCAGTCACCCTGAAGAAAGGCACTCAGTTCGCTTGGTGTAGCCTGGTTTCAACGATTGTGCATTGGAAAACTCCGAATGACGTCCGACGAGACATCGGAGGCGTCGGGAAGCTGACGGAAGCTCTGCAACTTGAACGAGCAAGCCTAACCAAGGATCAAAGAACCAGGATCTAAACACTTCCGACGAAATATCTGGATGTCTTCGCCATCGAAAAAACCAGCTCGGCAGGACGAATGCGGTGAAGCATCGGATTAACAACGGAGATGCTCAGCCAATCCGACAGCGCCGTCGACATTTGCCACAGCACAAGAGGAAAGAAGCCGAGAAGATCATCTCCGACATAAGCCAAAAAGGTGTCCTGGAGCCTTCAACTAGCCCTTGGACTTCACCAGTTGAGCTCGTAAAGATAAAGGACGGTTCAACAAGGTTCTGTGTGGACTACCTACAGCTGAACAGCAAGACCGTCAAGGACAGCTATCCACTCCACAGGATTGACGACACTTTGGATACCTTATCTGGGTCCCAAGTGTTCTCCACTTTGGACCTGAAGAGTGGATACTGGCAGGATGAAATGGAACCCCAGGATAAAGAGTAGACGGCTTTCTCCATTGGGTCGGGGCTCTGGCACTTCTCGGTGATGACCTTTGGAATAAGTAATGCGCCAGCTACGTTCGCTAGACGGTGCTACGAGATCTTTCGTGGATGACTTGCCTTATCTACATGGACGACGTCATAGTTATTTGGATGACCTTCGACGAACACCTGTCGACCCTGGAGGCGGTTTTCAAGAGACTGCAGGGCGCCAACTTTAAGTTGAACCCGAAAAATTGGCAGCTCTTTCAGTAGGACGTCAAGTACTTGGGTCACGCCGTATCTAGGGATAGTGTAGCCGTAGATCCTGAGAAGGTCAATGCGGTGAGAGAATGGCCAATCCCCAAGGACGTACATGAACTACGGAGCTTCTTGGGGTTATGCCCCTACTACAGGCGTTTCGTACCCGGATTCGCCAGCATAGCCAAGCCTTTGACGACCCTCAACGAGGAAGGACGAGACTCCTGCTGGAAGAACATTGCCAATCATCCTTCGAACAGCTGAAGGCGTTCCTGGTTACTGCACCTATCCTTGATTATCCGTGCACCGTTGGCATGTTTATACTTGACACTGATGCTAGCATTGGTGGAGTACTGTCACTGGATGGCCAGGAGAAGTAATCGCCTACTTCAGCAAGGTACTCTCCAAGCCCGAGAGGAACTACTGCGTCACTCGACGGGAGTTACTGGCTGTGGTTGAGTCTGTGTAACACTTCTATAAGAACCTGTATGGACGACGCTTTCTACTGCGGTTCAAGAACTCCGATGGACAGATTGCTCGATGGATTGAACGCATAGAGGAGTACGTCTTTCACATGGAGCATCGAGCCGGGACCAGCCACAAGAACGCGGACTCACTCTCAAGAAGACCATTCCCTGCGGACTGCAGCCACTGTGCCCGGCAAGAATTGAAGGCTGGTCTGGACAGACAACAGGCAGTTGTTAGCGACTCATGGCAACCTACGGAACTTCAGAAGGCTCAGAGTGAGGACGCAGATCTTGGCCACATCATCCAGTGGTTTAAGAGAAGACTACGTGGGAAGAAGTCGCTCCGCGTAGCCCGAAGACTAAATCTGATTGGGCCCAATGGGACTAGTTAAGTCTGGAAAATGGAGTACTGAAGCGCATCGTCGAAGACTCGAATGGGACTACAACCAGGACACAGATCGTCGTTCCTCAGAAGAAGACTTCAGATGTACTGCATCATCTGCACAACGAGAGTTCTGGATGACATCTTGGCAAGAACAGGACCCTTGCGAAAGTCAGAGAAAGATTCTACTGGGTCGGTTGCAAGGAAGGCGTCAAAAATTTGTGTAGGACAGTTGAGGTGTGTGCTGCTGGAAATGGTCCAAGAGGAAGGAAGAAGGCACCCATGCGCCAGTACAATGTTGGAAGCCCAATCGAACGGATTGCGATCGACGTGGCAGTACTATTCCCCGGCACAGACGACGAGAACAGGTACATTTTGGTGGCCATGGACTACTTTTCAAAATGGGTGAAAGCTTACGCAATCCCCAACCAGGAATCTGTCATAGTCGCCAAGATCCTAGTGAACGAGTTGTTCTCACGGTTTGGTGCTCCTTTGGAATTACACCCGGACCAAGGGAGGAATTTCGAGTCGGCAGTGTTCCAGCAAGTCTCTCAAATCACGGGAATTCGGAAGACCAGAACGACGCCACTACACCCACTGTCGGATGGAATGGTCGAGCTGATGAATCGGACAATCCGAAAGCATCTCTCTAAGGTGGTGGCAGAGAACCAACGCGATTGGGACGAACATCTCCCCTGTTCTTGATGGCATATCGATCATCGGTCCGCGAGCCAACGAGGCAGACATCGGCTTGAGTAGTTTTCGGGAGGGAACTGCGATTACCCTGTGATTTGACATTCGGCTGTATGCCCGGTGAAGAACTGGTAGTAGGAGACGATTACATCATCTGCCTGAAGGAGAAGATGAACCCGATCCACAACCTCGTCCGAAAGAAACTGTGAAATGCTAGCGACCGGATGAAGCACGCCTATGATGCATGGGCACGAGGAGATGGCTTTAACGTTAAGGATCTGGTATGGCTGTTCAACCCACAACGGCCACGCGGTCTCTTACCTATGCTGCAGCGATCCTGGGATGGACCATACGAGGTGATAAAGAGGATCAAGGACGTCATATTCCGGATACGAAGACTTTCATACGGGAAGCCTAAGGTGGTCCATTTCAACCGACTAACGGAACGTGTCTATACAGGCATTAAGCGGCACTTTATGCGGTGGGGTGAGAAAGCTGTTTATTAAATCACCACAAAGACGAGATTGTCAAGGCGGTGGAAGGAGAAGGAAAAGAGACGGGTCGAGTCGGCTGTAGTGGTTTTGTGATTGTAGATACTCTGTGAAGACAGGAATGTAGCGATTGTATTAGAAGTTTTGGTGATAAATATCAGAAATAGGAAGAGATAAAATTTATTTATAATTTTACCCACGGAACGTAACAATATTGTGGAAAAACTGGGAATATTGTAGGAAGTAGCAACAGCATCCTTTTTTAACAGTAGGCTACACGCTCCATGCTCGTATTTCTCACATCTTCTCTGAAGTGAGCTGAACATAATATCCTGCTATAGACATGCGGTGACCAATTAACCCTTCGAACTGCAGTTTTCCTGAGCTCTTCATTCACTGGAAAACTAAAACTAAAGATAGGACTTTAATAAAAACAGTAGGTTTGATAATAACAACAATGCGTCAAATGGAACAAGTTTAAATTACAGAAGTTACAGTAGGCCTAGCAATGGTAAGCCTGTAGTCAAGCCAACATAAACTAGAGCAATACACCGATCTAAAATATATTACTGTACAGCACCTGGAAAATGAATGTATTATACCAGTATGCAGTTTGTCCCTAACTTGTAATTAATGTGGGATTTCAGGAAACCAGACACCCCACTGTATTTTTAACTCCTACCAAATAATAGGTACATAATTACTGAGATTCCAGTAAGCCTGCCATTATACTCAAGAAGGTGTATAAATTTAAAAAAATACCAGCCCTACAGTAGTCGCATATGATGTGTAACATCTGACATAGAGGAAACCTCACGTGAAATTGTTGATACACCGGTATTTTATACTATTATTGGCACAAATATTAAACTATATTAAAAGGGAGTGTTTTACAGATATTGTAGTTTATAATACGGAAATCATTTTATTAGATGATTTGTAGCTTCCACTAGCACTAGCCTAAATAAAGAATACGATATGGATCAACTAGATTAATAGACGCGACACCGCTCATAACCTTAAATTCCTTATAAACAAGTCCTCTTGCTTCACAGACCAACACGTAATTTCATATGGATTCTGTTAAAATGAGTCATATTGATATGATAAATATCGTTTAAAATGATAATCTGGTAGCAAAAATATCTACCCCGTCCGGGATTCGAACCCGAGATCTCTAGATTTACAGTCATAGGCACTAACCCCACGGCCATTTCGACTACGCAAATATTGCGCACAAGATGGTGACTTATTTCCACGTTCCAATAATACTGCATTACGGAATTAAATTTCATTTCTATTTGCTTGTTTCGATAATGTTCCTGCGTGTAATTGAGTTTAAAATGTCTTATGAATAGGCCCTCTTGTGAGTAAAGAGAATGTATTCAGCAATAGTTCATGAAGGCTTGCTCAAATCTCGTATAACCACAACGATTATATTATATTGATGACTGCATTACCGTTATGCGGTTAATATTTGAATTGCCATTGTGCAGAAACATAATACCGGCAAAGCCGACTATTTACAATATTTGATATTAAGGCATTTTACCTTTTAAATACTGATACGAAGACTTCGAACATGTACCATGTGCTTTGTTTCAATCACTTGACACCAGAGTTAACTTAAGCGTTTACCGTTCACTATGTCATATACATTCCACATAGCCGAGAGTACGATACGTCATGGTATCAATTTCCGACAACCCGCGCTCATTGTTTCTCTTACCACTGCCAGCTGGATCTTACCACTGCCAGCTGGATGGATCGATCGATCATGTTGGCAGTGCGTCTTACACTTGCGTTCGATCCACCACTGCCAGCTAGCAGTGCCAGTTGGTGCCACCTCGATCGTTCCGATCCACTTCCATCCCATTTTTCAAAATCACTCCCACAAAAATATCCAGCAACCGAGTGGAAAGATGTTACACATCACAAATATTAAGGCATGTGAACTGAGTGGGTGGAGGCGTAATTCTTTCTATTGCAAGATTTTGTTTAAAATGGGCCAGTTCAGGCCTAGGCTGAGGTTTGAGATAAACAAGCTAAAATATACAAATAATGGCATATCGTATCAATCTTTTAACACCCACGAGCAATCAATCTAGAAGTCAAACCACGTTCACAATAAGATTGGGGTTATTAGTTTGACGGCCTCCGTGGCTAAGGCGGCAGCGCGCCAGCCTCTCACCGCTGGGTCCGTGGTTCAAATCCCGGTCACTCCATGTGAGATTTGTGCTGGACAAACGGGAGGCAGACAGGTTTTCCTCCGAGTACTCTTTTATTCACTGTCACAATTTTATTCCAGCAACACTCTCCACTATTATTTCATTTCATCTGTCATTCATTTAATCATTGCCCCAGGGGAGTGCGACAGTCTTCGGCGGCCGGCACAGTTCATATCCTCACCGCTAGATGGGACTGACCCAGTCAGTCGACTGGAAGCAGGCTGTGGATTTTCATTTTCTGGTTAATACCGTTCATTAATTGATAAGCAGAAGCTATTTCCAAACGAAGGTAAACATCCGTAATTAATTCGTATATTATTGGAGGCTAAGATGTGAAGGAGTAACTAACTACTGGCTTCACTTCCTAGCCGCTAGGGCCTCTCCTTATTACTCCTTGGGGACGATAATGCATCTAGTTTGAACTGGCTGTTTTGTAACAGGAGGAGGACATTTTATTTCGTGTAGGTTAAGTATATTATTCCGATTTGCAATACCTGTGCAGTTAGCCAAGTTCAATTTCACGTGGTCTAACTAAACGTGTTCATAGGTACTTTATCGTCTGGCAATATTTAATCTGCTAGCCCCAAGTTAAGTTTGTGGAATAGAGACACCGAATGTAGGATTGTTTGTTTCCCTGTTCTAAAAGCAGGTACCATTCTTGTTGTTGCCAGCTATGGACCAACTGCTCTGTTAACATTCGCCCAGTAACGCCTCATGAGTTCCCGGCTTCAGTCCACGTCTTACCTGTTGTTAGTTGGCTTTTCCTGGAAACTCGGGTGTTCTTTTAGGTTCATCTTAATGGGCGTACGCATCTGACGGTCCGGTATGTAATTCCCTTTCTACCTTTGTAAACCATTCTCCTTGGTTTTCTTACGCAGATACCATTAGTTATAGCCTATCTATTCAATCGAAATGACAAATAGTGATGACTTATTTGAACTTAACGGTCAACTTGCAAATATATGACAGAGTAAATGTTGAGCGTCAAGGTTGTAGGCCTACATGTTTTACTGTTGTTGACAAATAATATATAACCGCTCGTTATTACTGTGGACGACGAGGGGTCTGAGAATACCTCATTTCATTTAATAAATATGAGACTGATTTATCGTTCTGGTATGAGTAGGCTAAGGTCAATTAAATCTTCCTCTGTTCTAGTTTCGTTATCATAATGGAGAAACATCTATTCGTCAAGAGTGAGCCAGAATGGTTGACTCCTGAATTCCCCGACATTGTAAGTTGCATTTAAATTCGGCTATGGTGTAACATTGCTATCTTGGTGATGCGCATGACGAGCATGGTTTAGTGACATAATGCAGTACTTAATAGTAAATGGTGCCCTAACCAGGATCTGTTAACTTTTACTTTTTATGACACACATTACTCAGTACTCATATTGTGTCTATATATATATTTAACATTGGATAATACTTGACAGGATTCAAATGAGCTGTTGCCCTCTGATAACCTGCAGAATGAGCCTGGCGATTTATTTGACGTTGATAGGATAGCTGTGAAAGAGGAACTTGAACTACAGGTAATTATATGTTCTGCATTACTTCTCTTATCATAATACGAATGATATTTAGAATATTATTTGGAAGATTAGTCTTGTTTTTTATGACAACACCTAACCATAGCAGATGTAGTGGAATTGCTTCTACAGTTCCACTCTGCTGGCACCCTGGATACTATTATAGGTGAAGTCTACACAATGTGCCATGTCAAAACTCAATCATTATTATTATTGAGATATAATTGCTCGTAAGTGAGTGCGCTGCTGATTCTGTATCCTATTGCTTATAGGCTAGACTGACACAGCAAAGCAAGCTCGCTACCGACATAAAACAACGTTAAGATTGTAACTTGGCCGTCAGCAATCATATTTCAAATGAGTAATCATCACCATATCTCTCTTCTTTCATTTGTTGTAAATGTGAACGCCAACAGAACAAACAGAATACCTTACATTCCAAGCAATTGTGCTAGGCAATTAAAACCCTAATGGTCTTTGCCTGTAGAGGATAAAATGGTACAGTGCCACGCTCTCTAAAATAATTTGTATAAACACATGTTTTAGATAGCTCAAGTGAATACACACAATCTGAATACTAACTTGCAACAATTACAGTAGTTGTTAGTTGCTTGCGACCTGAGTAAAGCCCGACGTTGCTTCTGGTTACTTGTCCATCTTTTCATTCCACCACACTTGGTCAACTTACCTTTAATTCATATCCTGATTGTTGTAGTTAATCATTCATTTTCTCCTCTTTTTGACTGTTTTCTTTTCTACCTGAAAACTTGTTCATATTTTTTTTGCGTGGCCATACCTCATCCTTCTCTTCTTGATATAATGGTGTATAACATCTTGTGGTGATCCAGCATACTTCCTCAGCGGACATTCTTGAACAATATGTTCTACGGGTGGAAGAGGAGCTCTGCAGTCACAGGCAGGAGAATCATGAAGTCCCCATTTATGTAGCATGGTGTTACATCTCGCGTGACCTGTTCTTAAACCATTTAACTCTACCCACTGGTTTCTCTTCAGGTTAAATCCATTAAGTCTAATAGTAGATTCTAGAATACCTTACAGGAGCAGACTTCCAGTTTTGGCGCCATTGTTCCGTGGCATGTTATGCCATATTGGGTCCCTTGACTAAAGACGAGTGAAGGGAAGATCGTTAAGAACTTCGTGAATTGGGAGGTCCTGTGGGTGATTTTGTTGATGTAGCTTTCTCCACTAACACACCGTAGCTTCCTGTCGTCTTACCTCTTGAAGTGTGGGGTGGGTCTCAGTGTATCTGTTATGACCCTCAAACTGTCATTCAGATGAACATCGATCTTTTTAGTTTGAGCACTACGGTGCTACACTGGCACACAATACTGTGCTACAGGATACACCATTGAGAGGGCAGTCGAGTGTAGTGAAGTTGCATCAGCATCCCATGATCTGCCAGCCAATTTCTTCATGATATTGTTCCGTGATTTGAGTTCTTGGCCTGTGTTTTCCAAGCGTCTCTTGAAGGTTAAGGAACGGTCCAAGGTGATTCCTAGGTACTTAGGGCTGAAGTTGTGATTAACTCCTTGCTGGCAGAAGTTCACTTTCAGCTGTTGGTGGGGAATGCGGTTGCACAGATGAAATGCACACACTTCTTTCTTAATGGGATTGGGACAAAGTCTCCATTTTGTATAGTATGCATACATCAATTGCAAATCACTGGAGTGAATGCTTTCTACTTCCTCAAGTGTGATGGATTTTTACAGCAATAGCTAAGTCGTCAGCATAGTAGAATTGTTGCTGATGGTGTCAGGCATGTCACTGGTGTATAAGTTAAAAAGCAATGGAGCTAATACTGATCCTTGAGGAAGATCTTTTTGTACTGAAAAAGACTCGCTTGTCCTTTGTCCAATGGTGACCTTCAAATACCGACTTGTCAGCATATTCTTCAGGAGTGATGTTAGTTTTCGTAATGTAATGTCTTTTAAAAATAATCAATAATCCATCCAGCCAGACCGTATCCTATGTCGCTGTTAGGTCGACAAAAGCGAATGGTGTTTTTAACTTCTTCTGTAACCCTGCCTCGTTGTAAGATGTTAATGTCAATACCCGTTCACAACAGATTCGTTGAGTTCGGAAACCTGCCTTGTATGATGGAGTTATACTATTTATAATTCCCCGGATTCAATTTAGGATTAGACGCTCTCAGAGTTTGTAGCAAACACTGAGTAGGCCAATAGGTCGGTAGCTTGAAGGGACATCAGCTGGCTCTCCAGGTTTGAGGATTGCCAAGCTGTGGGCCACTTTGCATTCTGGGGGAGTGAACCCGTTATCCAGGATATTACGGAAGGAGTTCTTGAGCCATGTTTTTGCAAGCTTTCCGAGTTATCTTATGAACTCTGAGAAAATGCCATCTAAGCCTGAGGCCTTCCTCAATTTTAGCATTTTAATAGCTGACTCAATTTCTTTGTCGCTGAATGAATTAGAGAGAGAGCTTGGTGTTTATATTATTAAGCTCTCTCTTTGTTTGATTCTTCATGGCAAGGTCTATTGGAATTTTATCTGCTCTCGATTTGAAGTGTAGTGCCATATCGGCTGGTGTGATACCAGGTTCCACTTGACATATATTGGATGCAGCTCTTAAGTTTCCTCAGAAGTGACCATGCTTTTCTACTGGAGTGAGTGAAGCTCGTTTGAGAAGTTAGGTCTTTCCTCTTCTTCGTCTTCTTCTGCTTCCTACTTTCATTCAGTTTTTCCAATATTAGCCTACTTTTCACATTTTGCAAAAATGAGGAAAAAGTAGACTTATGAGATCGGGCAAATGTGTGTCTGTCTGTCTGTCTGTCTGTCTGTCCTTCTGTCTGTCTGGCTGTGTGTGTGTGTCCCCCTATCAACTCCTAAACGGCTGCAGCAATCGAAACAAAATTTGGTAGGAGTAAAGATCTATACCTGAATATCTCACGGCCATATTTGAAAATGATGTCAGTGCTACCAACTGCTAAAATTGAAATTTGAGCTCCATGTTGGATATCTTGGAACGTATGAATGGGAGCTATTTCAAAATTGGCACACGTACATATCATAATATTTCAGTTTAATTTCCAGGAGGCCAAACATGGCAGTGTTGCCAAAATGATTATAAGCCTCCTGATAGGTCCAATTTTTAAATGCATATAACTTCTACACTATCAAGCGGAATTCAACCAAATTTCGTATGTTGTATGTGTACATAACCAGATATGACTGAGCGTATTCTTAAGACCTACCAGGGCTGCCAACTGTTAATAAATGCTCCTAATTTATTTTATCCAAATACCAATATATCAGAAAGTATGCAAGCCGACAGCTTTAAACTATGCACACGTATAGTACATGACATTCTATATTAATTTGGAGTAACTTACATACGTCAGTGCTACCAACATGATTCTAAGCCTGCTGACAGGTCCAACTTTAAATACATGTAACTTCCATACTATCATTTGGATTTCAACCAAATTTCGTATGTGCTATGTGTACCATAACAGATATGACTATTCGTATTCTAAGGAGCAACCAGGGCTGCCAACTGTTAATATGTGCTGTCCCTATTTTTGTTACCCTAATATCAATATATCAGAAAGTATGCAAGCCAATAGCTCTAAACTTTGCGCACGTATAGTACCTGGCATTCTAGACGAATTTGGAGTAACTAATATACGTCAGTGCTGCCAACATGATTCTAAGCCTGCTGATAGATCCAATTTTAAAATGCATGTAACTTCTATACTAAATAATGGATTTCATTCAAAATTGGCACAACAATAGATCATATTATTTCAGATTATTTCTGACCAATACATGCATGACATTGTTGCCAACATGATTTTACGCGCGCTGTTAGATCCAATGTTTAACTGCATGTAACGTCCATGCTATCCAGTGGACTTCAACCAAATTTTGTATTTAGTACCGTAAGAGACGGAACTAAGAATATATTCAGTCATCAGGGCTGCCAACTGTAGTGCTCTATTAGGATACATTATGCCAGGTATGCAGTATTTCGAACTAATTGGAAATTTCGATATTATCAACTTAATTTCGTCATTATTCTAGATAGGTTCATATTCTGTAGAATAATCATTGGCATGAAAAGTAGGCTGTATAGTTCTTAACGGAACTTCTTGTATTTTTTTCCATTTCAGGATCACCAGTTTTTGATAAATCATATATTTAGTTTTGGGTGGATTTGTCCCATTATAGAATATATTGTTTCCTGAATTCTCGGGGGGGGGGGGGGGGGGGTGTTCCGCTTAATAGCGCCGATGACAACGCCTATAAATATCTTGTAGTTCTCTGCCCTGGGTGATATAATATATCGTAAATTACAGTCCACCTCCTAGCTGTATTTGTCCCGATTGGCCTTTTTAAAATTCATCTTGGTTTATGACTTGACCTGATAACTGCAATTTCTAGGCCAATATTGATGGGTGCGGGTGTATGTTGGCTTCTAGGGATTTTCTGAAGGACTTTCCTTGTATGGTCTAGCGGCAGTTTCCTTTCATCTGTGGAGACAAAGACTAGATCAGGATTCGATTCAGATTACCATCTAGCAGAGTGAAATGTGTTGGTTTCTTGAGCATCAAAGCTGAGATAAAGATCTTGGATATCACAGCAAGTAGCAAGTTTTTATCCATTTTCATCACTGAATAACCCCAAGTTGTATGACGACTGTTGAAGTCGCGTAAGTAAATACATTGTGCAGTTAGTGGAGGTAGTGTTGGGGTTGTCCATTTGGAAGGAGGTGATTTGTAAACTGACATGATGGTTAGATTATTTAGTTTGGCTGTAATTATTTCTATGTCATTGATTTTTTGACAGTTAACAACTGAAAGGTTGCAAAGGTTCTGGCATACATAGCTGATCGCCATGTTGTTCTTACCTATGCTACTTAGGGATTACGGAATTGTGTATTCAGACCGTAGTAATGACAAAAGGAAGCTGTCTGCTGTACTGAAAGTACAAGACGTCTAGATGGATGGTAAATAATTATTTTGTCCGACTAGTGCTGGAGCCAAACCCATGACCTCCCTGTGTGCATGCCGTTGGTCTACTCACTGATTATACAGCAAAAGCTTATCAACATGTAATGAAGAGCTTTGTACTCTGTATCCACATAGAAACATTTACCAGCACCGTCCCAAGGTCCACCTCGAGCCCAGTGCTTCAAATCCTCAGTACTTCAACCACAGAGAAAACTGTCGAAATTGGTAACCTTGTGCCCTCTTCTATCTATAAGACTCCAAATGAGGTATTCTAATTTAAACCGCCAGCCAATTTCGATAGGCAGAAAGCTTCTGTTATTACTGGTGATTTCAACAGCCGTAGCACTGTTTGGGGCTATTCTCAGGACGATCCAAATGGAGATGCTGTTTTAAAATGGGCAGATCTACATCAACTGACAATGATCCATGACAACAAACTTCCTCCATTTTTCAAAGTGGTAGATGGCAACGCGGATACAATCCGGACCTCATGTTTGTGAGTAAAAACTTAACCCAACTATGTATTCAATCAATTCGCTCACCAAAACCTCATACACAACACAGCCCAATTACATCTCAGTTAGTCTGCCCACACACTGTACACTTCAAGCGAAGATACAATTTCATGCAGGCAAATTGGGAAACATTCACCACAATGCTTGATGGGAGGTTTAGAACACTCCATCCAGTTTCAGAGGCATACTAGAAGTTTGTAGAAGTTGTCAAGTACTCTTCACAAAAATCAATTCCTAGAGGTTGTAGAACCACTTACATTCAAGGCCTTGCCACTGAAACAACCATTCTGTTGAAAGAATATGAAGAACTTTTCCAAAAGAACCCTTTAATTTATTTATTTATTCGTATGAGAAGTCGGATACATTTTACATTTAAAAAATATGGTACTTAACAATGCACATATCAAATCGTTTCTGTCCAAAATTTTGCCAAGTCACGGGCATTAGGTGTCGCAGTCATCAAGTCCTCCATTGTTCAACTTAAAGGACACTTCATGCAGTTCATGAAATGGACTGTGGTTTGGACTTCACCACAATCACATAGCCTGGATGTGCCAGGAAAACTCCACTTTAACATATTGGTTCTTGATCTACCAACACCAGTGCGAAGCCTGTTCAATGAGTTTCCCGTAGACCAGTGTTCCTCACGTCCTGGAGGGAGATGTTCAATTGGTAGCATCCAGCCATCGAGTAGAGTACTTCTAGATCTCCATAATCTTAACCTTGTGGACTTATCAGATTCATGTAGATCTTCTGTTGTGCTCAGGAAACTCCTCCTAGACCTCAGTCGTCGATGGGTAGGTTTATATCCGTACAATAGGTGTGTGCATGAGGTAATTGCTTTGGTTTTCTCAGTCGTGGCTGCAACTTCTCTTCTAATATCTGGTGACGAGACCATATCAAGTGCACACAGCGTCTTTTCTTCCATTTCTGAATCCAAATGTAACCAATGGATTAAATTAATGGGAAGAAATAGCTACAATGATTGAAGGCTACTTAGACACCTTATTAAGACGCCAATGCAAAGTGAAATCTCTGCTAATGACATTGGTAATAAGCTCGTAAAAATTGTCAACACACAAAATCTGGAGGTAAAGCGAAGGAAAAACTACAGGATTTGAGTGATCATGAAAGCAGTGTTCTTTCTGCTCACTTATCACTTGTAGATTTGAATTGGGCGCTTAATAAATGTAGTAATGGTTAGGGGGCAGGTCATGATGATATATACACACATCAAAAAAAGTTTTGCATCACCTCGTTTCCCAGATCTCCGGCATATAGACGTTGACTGTGTATATTGTATCCAAGATACAGTCCTTTGACTGTTCATAGATGTCACTAAAACTGCTCAAAGATGTAAACAACCATGCATGAGGAGGGCCTATTAGACGGAGGGGGTACGACAGCCGATCAGTTCCAGTCATTCCACCAGGACGAAGGTACGCTGCTCATGTTGTCTGTAGTTCTACCATGCCTAGAAGGTCAATACCGCAGTTCGATCGCGTCCGCATTGTTACTTTGTGTCAAGAAGGGCTCTCAACAAGGGAAGTTTCCAGGCGTCTCAGAGTGAACCAAAGCGATGTTGTTCGGACATGGAGGAGGTACAGAGATACAGGAACTGTCGATGACAGGCCTCGCTCAGGCCGCCCAAGGGCTACTACTGTAGTGGATGACCGCTACTTACGGATTGCCGCTCGGAGGAACCCTGACAGCAATGCCACCATGTTGAATAATGCGTTTCGTTCAGCCACAGGACGTCGTGTTTCAACTCAAACTGTGCGCAATAGGCTGCATGATGCGCAACTTCACTCCCGACGTCCATGGCGAGGTCCAGCTTTGCAACCCCGACACCATGCAGCGCGGTGCAGATGGGCTCAACAACATGCTGAATGGACCCCACGGAATTGGCATCACGTTCTCTTCACCGATGAGTGTCGCATATGCCTTCAACCAGACAATCGTCGGAGACGTGTTTGGAGGCACCCTGGTCAGGCTGAACGTCTTAGACACACTGTCCAGCGAGTGCAGCAAGGTGGTGGTTCCCTGATGTTTTGGGGTGGCATTATGTGGGGCCGACGTACGCCACTGGTGGTCATGGAAGGCTCCGAAACGGCTTTACGATACCTGAATGACATCCTCCGACCCATAGTGCAACCATATCGGCAGAATATTGGAGAGGCATTTGTCTTCATGGACGACAATTCTCGACCTCATCGTGCACATCTTGTGAATGCGTTCCTTCAAGATAACGACATCGCTCGACTACAGTGGCCAGCATGTTCGCCAGACATGAACCCTATCGAACATGCCTGGGATATGTTGAAAAGGGCTGTTTATGGACGTCTTGACCCACCAACCACTCTGAGAGATTTACGCCGAATTGTCGTTGAGGAGTGGGACAATTTGGACCAACAGTGTCTTGATGAACTTGTGGATAGTATGCCACGGCGAATACAGGCATGCATCAGTGCAAGAGGACGTGCTACTGGGTATTAGAGGTAGTGGTGTGTACTGCAATCTGGACCACAAATGCTGAAAGTCTAGCTGTATGATGGTACAACATGCAATGTGTGGGTCTCATGAGCAATAAAACGAGCTGAAATGTTGTTTGTGTTGATCTCTATTCCCTTTGTATTTAACGGTTCCGGAACTCTTGGAACCGAGGTGATGCAAAACTTTTTTTGATGTGTGTATATCGAACAGCTTATAAGATTTGGTCATGCTAGTAAACAGTGGCCCTGGGATTTATTCAACAACTGCAAAATACCAACATTATGCAGAAAAGACAACGTTATAGCAATCCTCAAACCTGCTAAAACTGCAGATGATCCTAGGAACTTCAGACCAATCTTCTTGTTGTGCCATCTGTACAAACTTTTAGAATGAATGATTTTGGATCAACTATCTGAAAATGGTGGAACCGGTGCTAATACCTGAGCAAGTAGGTTTTTGACCAGTGAAAAGTTGCTCGTTCCAAATTCTACATCTCACACAATCTATAGAGTATGGTTACGAGAAAAACATTATGACTGGGGTAGTTTTAATTGACCTGACTTCAGTATATGACACAGTCAAACATCACCATCTTTTGCATTTTCCCATTTAAGAGGGGTCTGCCTTCCTGCACTGATTCCTCCACTTCAAACGATCCATAGCGTCCCTAGGGCAGAGTTTAACGAGGCGCATGTCATGTCAACTCTCACTCTATCCAGCCAGCGTGTTTGAGGTCACCCTCGAGGCTGACGACCCTCCACGTTCAGTTGAAGGGCAGTATTTCCAACTGAGATTTCACTGCTACGGAGCAAATGTCCATACCACCGCAGACGTGATTCACGCATTTTGTCTGTGATGGGCGCAACCCTGAAATCCTTCCGCTCAGCATCATTCCTAATATGGCTCAGTCGAGTCAAACAATTTGACTACCGCAACATCTTCATTTCCATTGCATGAGGAGCCTTTTCGTGCTTCGATGTTGTAGGCCAGCATTCAAATCCATAAAGGGCCACCGGTCTAATCACTGTGCGATATAATTTAGATTTTAGATGCAATGGAATTTTCTTATCGCATAGGACGTCAGTAACTTGGCGCCATTTCGTCCAAGCGGCAGTGATTCTTCTTTTGACACCAGGAATTGTGCTGCAGTCTGAGGTGTTGCATGACCCAAGGTATTTGAATTGAGTCACTTTATCAAGTTGAACCTCACCCACAGTGATTTTGCCATCAGTTTGATCACCGCATTCCAGGTACTCGGTCTTCTTCTAATTTAATTCCATCCCAAATTCTTCAAGACGCGTCTTCCACTCTTGCACTAGCTGTTCGAGGTGCCCACGTGTCTCGTTAGCTAACATGGCATCGTCCGCATATAATAATGTCCATGGATGCCTGATTTGGATGTCCTTTGTAATGGCGTTAATGCAGAGTATAAGTGCAAGGGACACAAGGCTGATCCTTGATGGGCATTAACAGTGATTTGGAAGGTATCGGACATTCCTGCTGTGCACCGCACTGAACTTGTTGTATTTCGGTACAGAAGTTTCACCCAGTTTCCATAGTCTTCATGCACACTGTGTAGCCTCAGTGCCAGCCAGATGAGATAATGTGGTACTCTGTCGAACGCCTTTTCCAAATCAAGAAAGGCTAAGTGAACTGTCTTCCTTTTATTATGGTGTCTTTCCATCAATAGACGAAGTGCATGGAGAGCGTCTGTTGTGTCGCTGTTTTTGACAAACCCACACTGGTTGTGGTTGACTTAAACCCATGACCTCCCTCTGTGTAAGCCGTTGCTTTATTCTCTTAGGTAAAGGAGGATATATCTTAAACCCCATCGGTGAAGGGATTGCTGGGAGATATTTGAAAATGTATCTTCCCTAATAAAAAACTTTGCTTTTTTGTGTAAAATGATTTTGTAGAATATTGTTTATATGGCATAGTGATTTATACATTCATTCTTAAAAGGTGAACTGGTAAAACTATTGAGGACCAAGTCACGGAAGTGACATGTGCAGGTATTAATTGTGACTGATATGGACAAATGGATGGACTAACAAGAGAAAAGGCTTTTACAGTCCTGCTGCTAGAAAATTCAAAAATAATTCTTTCAGCCCTTAAGCCTCTTACTTCCTTTAAGGACACCTTGTAGAGTTCACCTTGGAACTGAGCACAATATCACAATGCATTTTGAGGCCGTCTCACTTATATACCAGTAATTTCAAATCTTTGAAACTTGACGCATGGATTTGATGATATCTCTTCAAAATCCTGAAAGTACTCTTCACACAATTTCTATCACACTTCAAATTGTTGTTATTCTATTGGTATCATATCTTCGTAGCTACCACACCCTACATCTGAGACAATCTGTTTTACATCTTCAAATGTTGGTCTACCCCTATTGTTCTTGTCCTTCCAACTAACTTTGCTTTTCCTGGGTGTCTTAGCAGATGTGCCACCAACCTGTCTCTTCTCTTCATTAGCAGTTGCCAGAAACATCTCTCTTCTCCCACTAGTCTTAATACCTAAATCTATATTCAATGTCAAAATATTCCTTTTTTCTTAAAATGCTTTCCTTGTGTGAGCCAACTTAATTGTATACCCTCTTTGTTTCGTCCGTCACTGGTTATTTTGCTTAAGTAACAGAAGTCTCCTACTTCCTTTAGCTTTTCACTTGCCTATTTGACGTCCACAGGGGTTTTTGATTTCATTCGGCTGCAATCCAATATTCTTGTTTCACATTTATTAATTTTCCTCACGACAGAATTCGTATCATTTAAAACTTATTCAAATCCGCTGGCGAGTCGGCTAAGATGACGATGTCATGTGAAAATCAGAGAGTTGAAATTACATCTCATTGAATCTCTGCTCCTACTTTGAATTTGTCACCAATTTCCTTCATTGCTTGTTCAATGCATACATTTAAAAGTATGCAGCTTTGCCTTACACCGTTCTGAATACCAGCTTCTCTCATGTCCTTTGGCTTGAATAACCTCTGTCTGGTTTCTGTGTAGATTGTATAGCACCCTCCTATCCATGAACTTTATTGCAATCAACGTTATCAAATGCCTTTTCTAAGTCTACAAATTCCATGATCGTTCTCTTATCTGACTTTGTTCTTCCTCTCAAAATCAGCCTAAGACTTAGTACAGCTTCCCTTGTTCCTACGTTTCTCCTGAATCCAAACTAGTCTTGACCCAACTCTGTTTCCATCCTCTTTTAAATGATACTAGTCAGGATCTATGAAGCTAATTGTACGGTATTCTTCACATCTGTCAGCTCTTGCTTTCTTCGGTATAGGGATGATAACATTCTTCTTGAAATCAGAAGCTACCTCACCTCTCTCACAAATCCTACACATGAAGTGAAATAATCTAATGAGACCTTCGTCTATAGAAATGAGAGTAAAAAGGTAATCAAAGATTTAAAGGGTACATTGCCATCCATGCAAAAAACAAATGTCATTATTGTAAACATTCCGCAGAGATACGACTTAATTCCCAAATCATGTGTAAATGTAGAAATAGATGCTACAAATTGAAAAATTCATAAAATTTGTAAGAGTTTTCCAAATGTCCAAATTGTAGATGTAAGTAAATTAGACAGGAAGTTCCACACTCGGCATGGCCTACATTTAAATAGATTAGGAAAAGAGTATCTTAGTGATGAAATCTGCAAAATTGTAAATTCAAATGGTAAGAATAATTCAACAGTAATATCATTAGAGTGGAAGCAGGGAAACTGGTAGAAGAGGCCAAACGTGAGGTTTGGCAATCAGATCTTTTGAAGTAAAATTTAACGGAGTGTAACAATGGTATTTCGGATTTGTCTAGCAACAATAATAATAACAATTATGATAATAATGTAAATAAATCACCAACACAAGCTTGCAAAAGTAAAAAATTTAAAATTTACCACCAGAATGTCCAGTCTCTTTATAATAAAATTGATTACATAAATCTAATGCTTAAAAATGAACTTAAAGACATCTCAGCACTATGTATTTCAGGACATTGGCTGAAAGTGGAACACTCGAATTAATTCAATTCCCAGGGTTTATACAAGCTAGTAAATACTCTAGATCGAATATTAGCCATGGTGGTACTTGCATCTTAAGAAATAATTTAGATCATGAACAGATAACAGCTTATGATTATCTAATTATGGAACAGGATTTTGAATTCTCTGCCGTAAAAATACAGCAGTTTAAGTTAATAATTGTATGCGTATACCGTTCTCCGTCAGGAAAGTTTCCTTTATTTATAGATAAATTAGAATTGTTACTCAATAACATGAGCAAAGTAAATTTCGATATAATAATTTGTGGGGATGTAAATGTGGATTTCTTAAAATTTGATAGAAATTGTGAATTATTAACACAGTTACTAATTTCCTATGAACTGAAACCTACAGTAAATACCCCAACAAGAATAACAACATTTAGTAAAACCACTCCTGATCAAATTTTTATAAATACAGATAAATATCACCATTCAATAGAAGTCTATTGTCCGGGTTTTAGTGACCACCATGGACAAATACTGAGTTTTGAAGTATCCGAAACAATCAATAATAATGATAATGGAGTAAATTCAAAGTGCAGGTCATTCACTAAATCAAATGTTACATATTTCAATGACTTATTAAATAAGGAAACATGGTCAGAAATTTATGAACTAGAAAATGTAAATGATAAATTTAATGCATTTAACAGTACCCTAACACTATTTTGAAATAGCATTCCCCTTTAAACGAAGAACTGTTCAAAATAACAAAACTAGCAATTGGATAACAACAAGGATTATAAATTCATGTCAAAGAAAGAAATTTCTACACAAATTATATAAACAATACCACACAACACCTGAATTCAATTTATACTATAAAAATACACTAGCATATTAAATAAGGTAATAAGACTAGCAAAGAAAATGCATAATGATTGTTACGTGCAAAAGCCCGTCTCAACGTTTTTAAAATGCAACTCCCCTATATATATGTACCCCGACCTTTAAAGCGCCCGCCTGATGGCTTGGTTCGGCTAATGAACTCGAGGTGGCAGCATCTATCGACTCCTCTTGCCGGAGTGTAGCCTCTAGCCGAGTTGTATCTTCGACCGCTAGAGTGTGTTTGTGGTGTCTTCTGATCTCATCCTAATCGAGACATATTTGAAGGATATTGTATTCTACGTCATTGAACAAAAGACTATATATACCTCATGCCGCCAAAATAATTATATAATATGCACATTGTTACTTGATGTGTCAATCTGTGATTGGACAATTACAATTAACATTAATGCAGTGCGGCTTTTGACTTTGGATTCTCCGCCATCTTGGCATCTTTATACTCTGTCGTCAAGAAAGCAACAACCCGGCTGGTTGGTGAAAGTGTGTCTCTCCGTGTGCTGGGGGCTTTGGCCCCTAGCCTCTACGAAATATGGATATATGCTAAAAAGGAAATGTCTGTGCTCTTAAGGCTGTATTTTCGCCATTTCGCCGTGAAGAAGAAGTATGAAATAGTAATCGCAACTAGATGCAAACAGGAGTGCTTGTTAACAAAACAGCGCATGTGCGGGTTAGCCATTTTGAGGCAATATAGTGCCATATATATTTTTTTAAATTTGTGTGTTAATTATTTTATTATTATTGTGTCTCCACAGAGAAGTTTTTAAGGTACGTTATTATTTAATATATATATTGTTATGGGAACTCCGATATTGGCCTTATATTAATGTTTTTATACTGTATTTTGTTTCGCCTGGTAGGCCTAATTTTTCTGTTTTGCTAATGTTACCAAGTATGTAAATTTTGTTGTTTTCCTTCGTACCTTCTGGAGACACGTTTCTAGTTTATCTTACTTGTAAATTATTATTTATTTAGTTTTTTGTAATCTTTGGGATTGCCCTATTATTAATTTGACTTACGATCCGTTGCAGCCTAAATTGCCTCGTGTTAATAGTGTTAAGGCGTAATTCTTTCCTCCCTTTCTGTTCTCTCTGGTGACTTAAAATTTAATTTTAAGCTAATTGTTTGCCGTAATTCGATTGGACATGCGGTCATCTATTTGGTGGCCATGTTTGTTTTTTTGTTTTGCCCGAGTGCATTCTGGTCTTGAGAGTGTATTCTCTAGGCGTCGAGCGGGAGACTCAAACGTGTTGTGGTGGTAGCTTAGTATGTTTTTTTGTTAATCTTGTTGGTTTAACTTTGTGTTTTTGTGAGTGTTCCCGAGTTTTTCTCCGTCATGAAAATTGTGGATTTGTTAATTGATCCTATTTTATTTTATTAATTTAATTTTTAAATGTTTCGTTTCATCGTGGCCTTGATGTCTGCATGTCGGGTCGGTATTGCGTACCTTAGTAAATTATCAAGCCCTTTCTCATTTGGTAATACCTGTATTCTGGTTTTCTATCTTTTGGGCGTTATTATTTTAATTTTAAATTAAATGTTTTCATTTCGCTCAGCAAGCATGTTAAGCCGTCTCTTGCCTACTTATGTTGGCCTTAAGCCATATGCATCACCAGAGAGAGCTTGTTGTGGCCATAGAGTTTCCTTTTTTATGATTTTGTTAAAAAAAAATTCTTGCCCCTTTGTTTGCTGAGTAAATATTCTTTTAAATTTTAAGCAACTGTTGTGGCATCATTTCGTCGGTGAGAGTTCTGTTAGTTATCGGATGTGTCTGTAGACGAGCCTGTGTGTTTCCCCCTTCTCCACCTTCCTTCCTCCTGTAGGTGTTCTTCTGTTGGCGGCATGTCATCTAGCGGTGATTTTGCAGAAAGCGACGCGGACCTCTCAAACAAGGTAAGTAGGGCCCCATTCCAGGTCTCGCAGTGGTAGCAGACCGAGCTCGTGTAGCGCTTCTGCAGCCATCCCCTCCATCATACCCGCAGGCTCATTTTATGGACCCTTCTGATGCTGGTAGAGCGGTTGCTGATGGGATGTGTCATGTCAGTGCACTCGATGTTATTTAATGCTAATCCTTGTCATTTGTTCGGTTTCATGTTTGCCTCTGAATATCCGTGTGGCGATATGTAAGTGACCTGTTCCAAGCGAGGTTTGTGTGCTGAATTTTATCCTGTTAGTGATGCAACATTCCCGGTGAGAAAAGAAGATTGGTAAGTGACTGGCATGTGTTCTTGGCATGGGAAATGTGGGTTTCTTGATTTTCTGATAACCTACATGCTACTAGTGAAGGCATCGAGGAGCCCTGTCTGAAGCTGTTCGCCATGTGGTTTGTGGCAATTTTTGTACTTTAGCTTCCTGTTCTCGAGCCAAGCAAGCGATGACGTCTGCAGTTCTGGGCAGCATTGTGCATGATTTTGTATAGCATTGTGGCTGTGTTCGAGTGTCAACCTAATCTATGATGTTGGTAATTGGTAGTTATGGTATTGTTGTGAAATTGTAAACTGTCCTCGTAATTCCTTAAATTTGTTTCTTTCTGTATTGTCTGCCTGCATTCTGTGTTTTTCAAAATGGCCGACAATAATAGTGCTTTTGATTTAATTGACTTAAGAGATAACCTTGTGAATTTGGAGAGTGCTTCTGGGGTTGAACGTGAATCACCTCTGTTTACTAGGTCTGAGGTTTTGGGATCGATTACTAGTAGTGGTTTGCCTGCCCCTCTATTGCCTGGTTCTGGCTCGTCCAGACCACTTAACCCTGGATACGGTCATTCTTCTCATGTTAGGTCACCTAATGATTTCCTGGGTCCGGCCGACCCAATGCATCCCAGTTTTTTCTCTGGCAATGTAAATGTTTTGTCTCCTGTAGAGGGTGTGCGAGCGAGCTGCCCTGGTAATAATGTCTCTTTTCCAAATGCTACGTACTCGCCTACCGTTAATTATGGGTCGATTCCTCACCCTATTTCTAGTTTCTTAACTAAGTTGAAGCATTTCAACCTAGATGACGTTACCCAGGTGGTCCTATTTTTAATGCAAGTAGTCGAATTGGGTAACCATGCCTCGATTTTTGGAATGTCGGAAAATCAGGTTTTCCAACTGTTGTATCCTGTTGCATCCGGTATGCTGCGCGAAAAGCTGATTGAAGTTATCCACCTCCGCATGTCCTTAGCCATGTTCATTAGGGAAGTGTTGTGGTTTTTTGTCCCTGCGAGTTCCCTTAGTACTCTCGAGCAAAAGTTCTTATATCGTGCCCAAAGGTTGGACGAGTCACTTAGCGACTATGTCAGTGACATTAAGGTATATGCCCAGGTATTTGCGTCCCCTTTAACTGAACGACAGTTGGTGTCATCTATTGTAAATGGGTTTTCGCCTCAATATAGGTCATACATGACTATGTGTACCAGGCCTTCGTCATTTGTCGAGCTGAAACAGGTCGTTATAGAGACTATGGCTGTGAAACATGCAGATTCCTTCGTGTAGCTAATGTTCCTCCTTCCTTGATGTCTCGTCCCCCTCCTAAGGTTATGTTTCATCCTAGACCCAGTGTTAAGTGCCACACGTGCGGTGGCGTGGGACATGTTAAGAAGGTGTGTCCGAATAACCAAGTTGTGTATCGCCAATGACGGGATATTTTGGAGACCAATTCGGATGTTACTTCTAAGGATATTTCTGTGCATGGGAATTTGGGAAAACCGTGTGAAGTTTCTGGTCGCCCTACTAATGAAATTCTTGATAACTCTTTGAAAACTAAATCTTCACGTGCTAATTCTGCTAATGTCTCTGACCTACCTAACCTGTTGGTGAGCAATGTCGTGGCAAGTCAGCCTAATTCTAAACATAATGTGAAACCTGTGGTGCGGGTGTCCTCGTCATCTAATTGTAATCGTTTTAGAGTGAATAATGATTTTGGAATTTCTCCTGTGGCTAAAGGAATATCCCCGTTTATTGAAATTTGTGTTAATGACGAGCCCGCTTCTGCATTGCTTGATTCTGGTAGTGTCGCATACTTTATAAGCGAGGTCTGGTTTTTATCTATGAAGAGTGTTTGCAATCTACCTGAGTTAGAGCCTAACAATGAATCTTTTATTTCGGCAAATTGTTCAAACTTAAATATTTTGGGTAGTATGACAGTCAAAATCCATATTCTAAATTTTTCTTGGAAGTTTACATTTTTTGTTGCCAGAAATCTTTCTTTTTCTGTGGTCATTGGAGCTAATTTCATGTCCCACGTTGGTATGCTTCTTGATTTTGGTGCTCGCAACTTATGGTTTAAATTTAATCCGCAAATTAAATTATCGTTTAACCCGGTTTTATCTTCTCCTGCTGTCAATTCAGTTAGTGAACCTGTGACTATTGAGGATCTCGATCTGGAAAATTTAACGAGTCTTCAAAAGGATGCCATTAATAGGTTATGTCAGGAGTATAGTGATGTATTTACTGACAAGTTGGGTGTAACCCATTTGATGGAATACAAGATTGAGCTAACCGATTCTGTGCCGGTGCGTTCCAGCCCGTATCGCCTTGCCCCACCCAAGATGGCTGAACTTCGGAAGATTATCGACAAGATGTTGGAAGAAGGTGTAATCCAACCTTCTATCTCTGCCTACTCATCCACTGTATTCCTTGTGCCAAAACCTAACGGTGGTTTTCGGCCGGTGGTCGACTATAGGGCTCTTAATCAAAAGGTTGTTTTACAATCCATCTCTTTGCAGGACCTTCACACATGTTTTATTTGGTTTCGCAACGCGAAGGTGTTCACGATCCTCGATTTGAATTCTTCTTACTTCCAAATTCCCCTCTCTCCGGAATCCAGGCATGTTACTGCTTATTCCACTGACTGGAACCTGTTTGAGTATGCCCGTGTCCCGTTTGGCCTATCCACCGGAGTCGCTGTGTTGAGCAGACTTCTGGACAAGGTGTTTTCTGAAATTAAATTCAAATTTGTGTACCACTATCTTGATGATGTGGTGATCTATTCTGAGTCCTTCGAAGAACACGTTGATCATCTGAAAGTTGTACTTGATCGGTTGCGTGACGCTGGCCTTACCGTCAAATTGTCCAAGGTTTCCTTTGCCAAGCCCAAAATTTCCTTCTTGGGTCATATTGTTTCCGAATCTGGTATCTCCGTGGACCAGTCTCGTACTCAGGCCATCAGAGATTTTAAACCGCCCAAGAACGCCAAGGGTGTTGCTCGTTATATTGGTATGGTGAACTTCTTTCGTAAGTTCATCAGTAACTTTGCCGACCGTGCTGCTCCTCTAAATCAATTACGCAAAAAGGCTGTGAAGTTTGAGTGGGGTCCCTCTCAGCAGGCAGCCTTCGAAGATCTTAAGCTTGCGCTCTCTAACGCCCCTGTGTTAGCCATTCCGGATTTTGGGAAGCAGTTCATTGTGCAGACTGATGCGTCTGGTCGTGGTGTTGGTTGTGTCCTACTGCAAGAGTCTGATCTGGGTAGGCAACCCATTGCATACGCTTCTCGTACCTTAACGGAAGCAGAGAGGAAGTATTCCATATACGAACTTGAGGGTTTAGCTGTGTTGTTCGCCCTGGAAAAATTCCGTATGTATCTTGAGCACACTAAGTTTCTCCTCGAGACCGATAACCAGGCCTTGAGCTGGGTGTTAGGGAAACCCCGTAAAACTGGTAGGATTGCCAGATGGGCAACTAGGATTCTGTCATTCCAGTTCACCGCCCACCATATTCTTGGGTCCGAAAATGTGGTAGCTGATTCATTAAGCCGCACGTATGAGGAAACATCCGAAGAGGATATTCAAGGATGTGAACCCGTAAACCTTGTATCACCTGTAAATTATGTCAATGTCGTTCTCAGCAATTCCCCTGTGCTTTTAGAAGATGGGAGGAGATTCCAGAAAGAAGATCCCTCCTTATCTTGCCTAATTGACCGAATCAATTCTGGGGAAGTGATCAAGCCCTACTCTCTAAAGGATGGTGTATTGTGCTGTTCGTCTCGTCATGACCGTCTACCTAAAATGGTGCTACCGTCGGTCCTCATTCCGGAAACCTTTCGTTACTATCACGAATCTCCTATTGGTGGCCACCTAGGAGTATTCAAGACCCGTGCTAAGATCAGACAGTTCTTCATTTGGTGAAGTATGGATGGCGACATCAGGAGGCTCATTAGAAATTGTGCTTCATGTAGTATTAGCAAACCTCCGGTTTCTACTAAGGTTGGCCTGTTGTCATCTGAACTGGCATCTAGACCCATGGAGAGGCTTTTTATCGACCATGTTGGGCCGTTCCCTCGTTCTGGTCGGGGAAACCAATCTGCGCTTGTTTGCACTGACGGTTTCACCCGGTTTAGTTGGATATTCCCCACTAGACAGGCTACGACCAGTTCCGTCATAAAGTGTCTTAATTCCATCTTTTCATATTTTGGGCCATGTCAGTTCCTGGTGTCAGATAATGCCAAGTGCTGTGTATCTCATCAGTTCCGTCAATTCTTATTTGATTATGCTATTTCGCATGTAACCACCACTCCCTATTTTCCTAATCCGTCTCTCGCTGAGCGAGTCAATCGTAATCTCCGTTCTGCTCTGATTGCTTTCCACCACGACGACCATTCTAAGTGGGATTCTAATTTGCATTGGCTCAATTTTTCTTTCAACACCGCCGTGCATGAGAGCACGCAAGCCACCCCTTTTTCGTTAATGTTTTCGTTTATGGCTAATTCTCCGTTGTCTAATCTGTGGAACCTGCACGATCTCCTTCCAGACAGTTTCACGCCCGACGATATGAGGGCGAAATTCGACAAGGCTAGAGAGTCTATTAAGATATCACATGACCAACTTGCCAAGCGACACAATGCCTGTCGCAAGCCAACTGATTTGGAAATTGGAGATGTTGTGTACGTCCGCAATTTCGAGCCCAAGGGCGTCAGTAATCTAGTTTCTAGCAAGTTGACCCCTCGTTTCAAAGGCCCCTGTTATGTAGAGGCATTCTTGACTCCCGTTGCTCTTCTTATTCGAAACCCTAAGGCCAACAAAATATCCAGAATGCATCTGTCGCACATAAAACGAGGTGGAGAGAATTGTAATGAGGAAATGCTACCATAAATTTTGTAAACTGATTTTTGTATAATGTAGAGTATCCCTAACCTTCATTGAAGCCTTCAGGCATCTGTTCCTTCTGGAATTTTGAATTGGATTTGCAAACTCTACTGGGATACAGCTTGTAACTGTTGGGTAATTCCCATTTAATGATAAAATATTAACATCGTGTAATAGCCTACCTTTGTAAAATTGTAATTAATTTTAATGTTCTCGTAGGAGATGCTAGCATGTAAGTAGGACTCGGTGGGAGACCTAACCTATGGTGATCTTATATACCTGTTTCCTTGGGAATTTGAGTGGTCATTCCTCTACCGTAGTTCCTTCTAAATGTATGATCGTTCAACGCGTGAATTCTAGAAATGTACTTCTAGTCTGTAAAAAGGTAACCTTGTTAATGAAATATTGAAAGCACGGATCTAGGGCATGGTCAGGATTTTCTTTTTTCATATAAATTCAACCTTGTTTCTCATTTGTAAAATGTATTAAGAATTAGTTATTTCTGTAAACTTTTATTTTTGAAATAAGAATAACTTCTGTTTTGTAAATGGCTGCCCACTCGTCGCATGATATCTGGCACATTGCTTCCTCCTACTTCGTCTAAAGCTAACAATATTGGACTTTTTGAAAATTTACCTAACGCGTCTCGGACTCTGAAAGCTTTGCAGGTGCTGGTGTAATGCGTTTCTGAGAACTTATGGACACAGTGAAGCTGTTAACTAAGTGGTTTGCGAGGTGATCAATTATCCCTTCACTGATTATCTGACCCTGCACTCTTCCTAACCTAAACGATGTGGTTTGATCCATCAATTGGAGTTAACTGGTGAACATTATCTTCTGGAAACATCCTTGGTTAATCGACTAGTTATGGAGTACTGCCTATGCCTAGGCATATTCGTGAACGGTGTTCACGCTTAAGGGAGGGAGACTGTTACGGGCAAATGCCCGTCCCAACGTTTTAAAATGCATCACCCCTATATATATGTCTCCCGACCTTTAAAGCGCCCGCCTGATGGCTTGGTTGGGCTTATGAACTCGAGGTGGCAGCATCTATCGGCTCCTCTTGCCGGAGTGTAGCCTCTAGCCGAGTTGTATCTTCAACCGCTAGAGTGTGTCTGTGGTGTCTTTTGATCTCATCCTAATCGAGACATATTTGAAGGATATTGTATTCTACGTCATTGAACAAAAGACTATATATACCTCATGCCGCCAAAATAATTATATAATATGCACATTGTTACTTGATGTGTCAATCTGTGATTGGACAATTACAATTAACATTAATGCAGTGCGGCTTTTGACGTTGGATTCTCCGCCATCTTGGCATCTTTATACTCTGTCGTCAAGAAAGCAACAACCCGGCTGGTTGGTGAAAGTGTGTCTCTCCGTGTGCTGGGGGCTTTGGCCCCTAGCCTCTACGAAATATGGATATATGCTAAAAAGGAAATGTCTGTGCTCTTAAGGCTGTATTTTCGCCATTTCGCCGTGAAGAAGAAGTATGAAATAGTAATCGCAACTAGATGCAAACAGGAGTGCTTGTTAACAAAACAGCGCATGTGCGGGTTAGCCATTTTGAGGCAATATAGTGCCGTATATTTTTTTTAAATTTGTGTGTTAATTATTTTATTATTATTGTGTCTCCACAGAGAAGTTTTTAAGGTACGTTATTATTTAATATATATATTGTTATGGGAACTCCGATATTGGCCTTATATTAATGTTTTTATACTGTATTTTGTTTCGCCTGGTAGGCCTAATTTTTCTGTTTTGCTAATGTTACCAAATATGTACATTTTGTTGTTTTCCTTCGTACCTTCTGGAGACACGTTTCTAGTTTATCTTACTTGTAAATTATTATTTATTTAGTTTTTTGTAATCTTTGGGATTGCCCTATTATTAATTTGACTTACGATCCGTTGCAGCCTAAATTGCCTCGTGTTAATAGTGTTAAGGCGTAATTCTTTCCTCCCTTTCTGTTCTCTCTGGTGACTTAAAATTTAATTTTAAGCTAATTGTTTGCCGTAATTCGATTGGACATGCGGTCATCTATTTGGTGGCCATGTTTGTTTTTTTGTTTTGCCCGAGTGCATTCTGGTCTTGAGAGTGTATTCTCTAGGCGTCGAGCGGGAGACTCAAACGTGTTGTGGTGGTAGCTTAGTATGTTTTTTGTTAATCTTGTTGGTTTAACTTTGTGTTTTTGTGAGTGTTCCCGAGTTTTTCTCCGTCATGAAAATTGTGGATTTGTTAATTGATCCTATTTTATTTTATTAATTTAATTTTTAAATTTTTCGTTTCATCGTGGCCTTGATGTCTGCATGTCGGGTCGGTATTGCGTACCTTAGTAAATTATCAAGCCCTTTCTCATTTGGCAATACCTGTATTCTGGTTTTCTATCTTTTGGGCGTTATTATTTTAATTTTAAATTAAATGTTTTCATTTCGCTCAGCAAGCATGTTAAGCCGTCTCTTGCCTACTTATGTAAATAACTTATGTTGGCCTTAAGCCATATGCATCACCAGAGAGAGGTTGTTTTGGCCATAGAGTTTCCTTTTTTATGATTTTGTTAAATTATATTTTTCTTGCCCCTTTGTTTGCTGAGTAAATATTCTTTTAAATTTTAAGCAACTGTTGTGGCATTATTTCGTCTGTGACAGTTCTGTTAGTTATCGGATGTGTCTGTAGACGAGCCTGTGCGTTTCCCCCTTCTCCACTTTCCTTCCTCCTGTAGGTGTTCTTCTGTTGGGACATGTCATCTAGCGGTGATTTTGCAGAAAGCGACGCGGACCTCTCAAACAAGGTAAGTAGGGCCCCATTCCAGGTCTCGCAATGATAATTTTATTTCCCAATCATCTAATAAAAACAGGGCTATGTGGTCCGTGATAAAGAAAGAAACTGGAAAATCTGCTAAAATACAAAAGAACATTGCACTGACCAGAAATAATAAAATGATTAATAATCCAGAGGAAATAGCAAACACTTTTAATGACTATTTTCTGGAAATTCCACAAAAATTATTAAATAAATCACAGGTAAATACACTAAATTCTAATAATAAAATAAAAATATGCAGTGATTCTTTATTTATAAATCATTTCACAAGTGAAGAGGTAAGAATAGTTATAAAAGAGCTAAGAAATAAATTCTGTGCTGGCATTGATGGCATCCCTGATGCAATTTTAAAGAAATGTGCAGAAAATATAATAAATCCACTTACGCACATAAGGAACTTACCCGGATATTTTGAAATTATCAAAAGTAATTCCAGTTCACAAAAACGGTTCAAAAGATGAATTAGATAACTATCGTCCAATTACCTTACCAACTGGTATTGCAAAAATTGTGGGAAAAATTATGTATAAGGGACTGATAAGTTTCATAGAAAAAAATAAAATATTATCAAACTCACAACATGGATTCAGAATCGAAAAATCTACACAGACAGCAATTTACGAATGTAGTAATTGTATACTGAAATTAATTGACAATAAGGAACATGTAACTGGCCTATTCTTGGATTTATCAAAGCATTTGATGTTGTTGACCATTAAATCCTCCTTACCAAACTAAATCAATATGGTATTAGAGGTCTAGCTAATAAATGGATCGATTCTTACTTAATAAGGCGTAAACAAATAGTAAGCTTGAGACACAATGATGATGGAACGAAATTACTTCATGAAACATTGTCCAATGAGGGAATTATCGAATTTGGAGTACCCCAGGGATCGGTTTTGGGCCCACTACTCTTTCTTCTATATATCAATGATATAACACAGAACGTTCATTCACATAAGGAAATTTTGTTTGCGGACGATACAACACTCGTAATAAAAGGTGAAACTAAACAGGTCATACAGCAGTCTGCTGACTCCGTTAAAGGAGAGTTAACCAAATGGTCACAAGATAATCGCCTCTTAATATACTATAAAGAAAACAGTATGTCTAAATTTCCACACTATACAGAATAGGAATCCTGCGAAACCCAATATAACATTAAATGGTCATCAAATAGAAAATAAATCAGAAACAAAGTTTTTAGGACTATGGATACAACAAGACTTGAAATGGAATAAACATATACAATATCTGAATACTAAACTGAACTCGATGTGCTTTGCGTTACGTATTTTGAAAACCTGCACTAGCATGCACACATTAAGAAATACTTATTTTGCTTATTCCCATTCATACTTAAGATATAGGATCATATTTTGGGGTATGTCGCTAGCTGTACTAAGCACGTTTAGGATACAAAAGAGGGCGATTAGAATTATGGCAAATGTAAACTCTAGAGAATCATGTAGACCTCTGTTTAAAGATTTAAACATTCTCCCACTGCCCTGCATATATATCTTTGAAAGTATTATGTTCTTTAAAAAGAATTTAATGAATAAAGATGTTTTTCTTAAAACAAACAATGATGTTCATAGGCATAACACAAGACAAAATCAAAACGTTCTTATTTCTGACTCGTGAGCAAACCACAAACATCTGTCCATGTAACAAGCATGAATTTTCCAAATCCAGTCCTCATATTTGTGGGGATATTCTCTGTGCTTTGTTAATGGTCATCTCAAATATGAGTCGCACCGGACACTGCAAATGTATGGAAACACACAAAATGCCGCTCAAATCTATGAAATACACTAATTTTTTGTAATGTCTTCTGAGCCACCTATCGTAAAATTGATTTAATTCAGAAACCTTTGCGAGGTTACAAAACAGCAAACCTAAATGCATTTTTGTTGAAACGCCTCGCGCGACATATATTGCAAATTGGTTATTCCAAATAAGACACCATCGCAGGCATGTGCATGACTCGTTACAAATGTTCATTTGTTGAAACAATTAGGGCGCCATAACTCTTTAATTGAAACGACTCATGCACCAACTTTTATGAAATGGATTTACTAATTCAGTAACTTCTCGTAAGTGAAAGAAACATTTAACGAAATTCAAACGTTTCATCTAAATGAAACCCCATGTAGATTAGGGTCCTTGCTTTGGAAACTAAACTATGCATATTACACATTGTGAGCAGCAGAGATCCCATCATCTTTTCGTTTTAATGAACAAATGGACTATCTTGGAATTACGCTCCAAAACATAATCAATTTATTCATCATCATCATAATGCTCCTTTCATGTGTTAGTCCTAGAAGAACTGTTACGATCTACACAAAAGATTTCAATCTTCACGCCATCTTTTCCTGGGGTGACCTGGAGTTCTCTTCCCACCGGGACAGTAGTTGACGACTGCTTAAGGGATAGTGCTTCTGTCCATCCTGCTGAGGTGTCCTAGCCTTTTTTGTGGTATTGATGTATGTATTCCAATATAGGCCTGCTGTTAAGACCATTCAGCACTTCTGTGGTTCATTTGTGAACCCACTTCCCAGTGACTCCAGCAGTTCGTCGCATATATTTCATTTCGGCGGTAGTTATTCGTCTCTCATCTCATTTCCTCAGGGTCCATGCTTCGCTATTCACCTGCCCGAGGTACAGGTACCTGCTTTTACAGACGAGGCTCTGGGGACCGAGTCATGGCGGTATAACCAGTCCATCCTTGTACTGAGAAAATGCAGTATCATGCAGTGGGTCCTGATGCTGGAAGGTGGCAGCCCCACCACTGGACTTACCTCCTTCTTGCCAGCAACTAGCTGGAGGCACTTCATATGCTTTCAAGTCTCACAATGATAGAATCCGAACGGATCCATTTATTGATAATGATCATAATACCTGCGATATGTCAATGACTTTTCCGCAAATGTACAGTGAAAGTAAGCTAAGGCAGTTATAATTTGAGCAATTATATTAAATCAGCTATATACAGACAGTGAACTGAAACATTGTTGGTACAATACAAAACCATTCATGCCATTAAAACAAATACTCGCTGTGTCGATGCGGTACAGAATAACTGTAGTAATACAGAAAACCGAACCTTGTGTAGCAGAACTAAGATGTGACGACTTCGTGTCCTACCCCAGCCATCCTAAAAGTGGTTTTCAGTTGCCTCCCTCTTCTACTCTGAGCAAATGCTGGGATTGTACCTAAATTCAGATCACGGCCGCCTCCTACCCAAATCTTTTCCCCTATTACAGATACACTAGTTCAGCCATCACAATGACACTGGTTATCAAATATGTACACGATGACCACTTAGATGAAATATCATTAACCATCACCAAATGTATACACTCAATCGGCCGACTTATCCAAACCAGCGCATCTGCACACACATACAGCGTTTATAACAATGTTTACTCTCAGTTCACCTACAAACATACTCCAGAGGTGAGGAGGCCTTTGCACATTCACTTTTTATAACAAAGTATGCCTTCGGCTGAGGCACCTGTGGGTCCATGAACCCGGGACCAACGCGATGGTGTGTCCAGCAAGTTTAATGGACGACTGTGGTTGTGCTGGAGATGATGGCTGAGGTCCTGAACCAAATCCTGTGTTGCGGCTGCGTTTCCTGGGTACAATGTAAAGGCGAGGCACAAACCGCACAAGAAAGGTCGTGGACAACAACCTGGTTTGTGCCAGCATTGAGTCGAGCGCGCAAGTTTGCCTAATCATGGAACTGGTAGTCCAGGGTACCGCCCCCGACTGGCTGCAGTGAGCAGGTGCTTGTCCTAATGATGGGTCCGGTAGTCCAGGGTACCGCCCCCGACTGGCTGCAGTGAGCAGGTGCTTGTCCTAATGATGGGTCCGGTAGTCCAGGGTACCGCCCCCGACTGGCTGCAGTGAGCAGGTGCTTGTCCTTATGATGGGTCCGGTAGTCCAGGGTACCGCCCCCGACTGGCTGCAGTGAGCAGGTGCTTGTCCTAATGATGGGTCCGGTAGTCCAGGGTACCGCCCCCGACTGGCTGCAGTGAGCAGGTGCTTGTCCTAATGATGGGTCCGGTAGTCCAGGGTACCGCCCCCGACTGGCTGCAGTGAGCAGGTGCTTGTCCTAATGATGGGGCCGGTAGTCCAGGGTACCGCCCCCGACTGGCTGCAGTGAGCAGGTGCTTGTCCTAATGATGGGTCCAGTAGTCCAGGGTACCGCCCCCGACTGGCTGCAGTGAGCAGGTGCTTGTCCTAATGATGGGCCGGTAGTGCAAGGTACCACCCCCGACTGACTGCAGTGAGCAGGTGCTTGTCCTAATGATGGGTCCGGTAGTCCAGGGTACCGCCCCCGACTGGCTGCAGTGAGCAGGTGCTTGTCCTAATGATGGATCCGGTAGTCCAGGGTACCGCCCCCGACTGGCTGCACTGAGCAGGTGCTTGTCCTAATGATGGGTCCGGTAGTCCAGGGTACCGCCCCCGACTGGCTGCAGTGACCAGGTGCTTGTCCTAATGATGGGTCCGGTAGTCCAGGGTACCGCCCCGACTGGCTGCAGTGAGCAGGTGCTTGTCCTAATGATGGGTCCGGTAGTCCAGGGTACCGCCCCCGACTGGCTGCAGTGAGCAGGTGCTTGTCCTAATGATGGGTCCAGTAGTCCAGGGTACCGCCCCCGACTGGCTGCAGTGAGCAGGTGCTTGTCCTAATGATGGGTCTGGTAGTCCAAGGTACCGCCCTCAACTGGCTGCAGTGAGCAGGTTCTTGTCCTAATGATGGGTCCGGTAGTCCAGGGTACCGCCCCCGACTGGCTGCAGTGAGCAGGTGCTTGTCCTAATGATGGGTCCGGTAGTCCAGGGTACCGCCCCCGACTGGCTGCAGTGAGCAGGTGCTTGTCCTAATGATGGGTCCGGTAGTCCAGGGTACCGCCCCCGACTGGCTGCAGTGAGCAGGTGCTTGTCCTAATGATGGGTCCGGTAGTCCAGGGTACCGCCCCCGACTGGCTGCACTGAGCAGGTGCTTGTCCTAATGATGGGTCCGGTAGTCCAGGGTACCACCCCCGACTGGCTGCAGTGAGTAAGTGCTTGTCCTAATGATGGGTCCGGTAGTCCAGGGTACTGCCCCCGACTGGCTGCAATGAGCAGGTGCTTGTCCTAATGATGGGTCCGGTAGTCCAGGGTACAGCCCCCGACTGGCTGCAGTGAGCAGGTGCTTGTCCTTATGATGGGTCCGGTAGTCTAGGGTACCGCCCCCGACTGGCTGCAGTGAGCAGGTGCTTGTCCTTATGATGGGTCCGGTAGTCCAGGGTACCGCCCCCGACTGGCTGCAGTGAGCAGGTGCTTGTCCTAATGATGGGTCCGGTAGTCCAGGGTACCGCCCCCAACTGGCTGCAGTGAGCAGGTGCTTGTCCTAATGATGGGTCCGGTAGTCCAGGGTACCGCCCCCGACTGGCTGCAGTGGGCAGGTGCTTGTCCTAATGATGGTTCCGGTATTCCAGGGTACCGTCCCCGACTGGCTGCAGTGAGCAGGTGCTTGTCCTAATGATGGGTCCGGTAGTCCAGGGTACCGCCCCCGACTGGCTGCAGTGAGCATGTGCTTGTCCTAATAATGGGTCCGGTAGTCCAGGGTACCGCCCCCGACTGGCTGCAGTGAGCAGGTGCTTGTCCTAATGATGGGTCCGGTAGTCCAGGGTACCGCCCCCGACTGGCTGCAGTGAGCAGGTGCTTGTCCTAATGATGGGTCCGGTAGTCCAGGGTACCGCCCCCGACTGGCTGCAGTGAGCAGGTGCTTGTCCTTATGATGGGTCCGGTAGTCCAGGGTACCGCCCCCGACTGGCTGCAGTGAGCAGGTGCTTGTCCTGATGATGGGTCCAGTAGTCCAGGTTACCGCCCCCGACTGGCTGCAGTGAGCAGGTGCTTGTCCTAATGATGGGTCCGGTAGTCCAGGGTACCGCCCCCGACTGGCTGCACTGAGCAGGTGCTTGTCCTAATGATGGGTCCGGTAGTCCAGGGTACCACCCCCGACTGGCTGCAGTGAGCAGGTGCTTGTCCTAATGTTGGGTCCAGTAGTCCAGGGTACCGCCCCTGACTGGCTGCAGTGAGCAGGTGCTTGTCCTAATGATGGGTCCGGTAGTGCAAGGTACCGCCCCCGACTGACTGCAGTGAGCAGGTGCTTGTCCTAATGATGGGTCCGGTAATCCAGGGTACCGCCCCCGACTGGCTGCAGTGAGCAGGTGCTTGTCCTAATGATGGGTCCGGTAGTCCAGGGTACCGCCCCCGACTGGCTGCAGTGAGCAGGTGCTTGTCCTAATGATGGGTCCGGTAGTCCAGGGTACCGCCCCCAACTGGCTGCAGTGAGCAGGTGCTTGTCCTAATGTTGGGTCCGGTAGTCCAGGGTACCGCCCCCGACAGGCTGCAGTGAGCAGGTGCTTGTCCTAATGATGGGTCCGGTAGTCCAGGGTACCGCCCCCGACTGGTTGCAGTGAGCAGGTGCTTGTCCTAATGATGGGTCCGGTAGTCCAGGGTACCACCCCCGACTGGCTGCAGTGAGCAGGTGCTCGTTCTAATGACTGGTCCGGTAGTCCAGGGTACCGCCCCCGACTGGCTGCACTGAGCAGGTGCTTGACCTAATGATGGGTCCGGTAGTCCAGGGTACCACCACCGACTGGCTGCAGTGAGCAGGTGCTTGTCCTAATGATGGGTCCGGCAGTCCAGGGTACTGCCCCCGACTGGCTGCAGTGAGCAGGTGCTTGTCCTAATGATGGGTCCGGTAGTCCAGGGTACAGCCCCCGACTGGCTGCAGTGAGCAGAGCTTGTCCTTATGATGGGTCCGGTAGTCCAGGGTACCGCCCCCGACTGGCTGCAGTGAGCAGGTGCTTGTCCTAATGATGGGTCCGGTAGTCCAGGGTACCGCCCCCGACTGGCTGCAGTGAGCAGGTGCTTGTCCTAATGATGGGTCCGGTAGTCCAGGGTACCGCCCCCAACTGGCTGCAGTGAGCAGGTGCTTGTCCTAATGATGGGTCCGGTAGTCCAGGGTACCGCCCCCGACTGGCTGCAGTGAGCAGGTGCTTGTTCTAATGATGGGTCCGGTAGTCCAGGGTACCGCCCCCGACTGGCTGCAGTGAGCAGGTGCTTGTCCTCATGATGGGTCCGGTAGTCCAGGGTACCGCCCCCGACTGGCTGCAGTGAGCAGGTGCTTGTCCTAATGATGGGTCCGGTAGTTCAGGGTACCGCCCCCGACTGGCTGCAGTGAGCAGGTGCTTGTCCTAATGATGGGTCCAGTAGTCCAGGGTACCGCCCCCGACTGGCTGCAGTGAGCAGGTGCTTGTCCTAATGATGGGTCCGGTAGTTCAGGGTACCGCCCCCGACTGGCTGCAGTGAGCAGGTGCTTGTCCTAATGATGGTTCCAGTAGTCCTGGGTACCATCCCCGACTGGCTGCAGTGAGCAGGTGCTTGTCCTAATGATGGGTCCGGTAGTCCAGGGTACTGCCCCCGACTGGCTGCACTGAGCAGGTGCTTGTCCTAATGATGGGTCCGGTAGTCCAGGGTACCATCCCCGACTGGCTGCAGTGAGCAGGTGCTTGTCCTAATGATGGGTCCGGTAGTCCAGGGTACTGCCCCCGACTGGCTGCAGTGAGCAGGTGCTTGTCCTAATGATGGGTCCGGTAGTCCAGGGTACAGCCCCGACTGGCTGCAGTAAGCAGGTGCTTGTCCTAATGATGGGTCTGGTAGTCCAGGGTACCGCCCCCGACTGGCTGCAGTGAGCAGGTGCTTGTCCTAATGATGGGTCCGGTAGTCCAGGGTACCATCCCCGACTGGCTGCAGTAAGCAGGTGCTTGTCCTAATGATGGGTCTGGTAGTCCAGGGTACCGCCCCCGACTGGCTGCAGTGAGCAGGTGCTTGTCCTAATGATGGGTCCGGTAGTCCAGGGTACAGCCCCCGACTGGCTGCAGTGAGCAGGTGCTTGTCCTTATGATGGGTCCGGTAGTCCAGGGTACCGCCCCCAACTGGCTGCAGTGAGCAGGTGCTTGTCCTAATGATGGGTCCGGTAGTCCAGGGTACCGCCCCCGGCTGGCTGCAGTGAGCAGGTGCTTGTCCTAATGATGGGTCCGGTAGTTCAGGGTACCGCCCCCGACTGGCTGCAGTGAGCAGGTGCTTGTCCTCATGATGGGTCCGGTAGTCCAGGGTACCGCCCTCAACTGGCTGCAGTGAGCAGGTGCTTGTCCTAATGATGGGTCCGGTAGTCCAGGGTACCGCCCCCGACTGGCTGCAGTGAGCAGGTGCTTGTCCTAATGATGGGTCCGGTAGTTCAGGGTACCGCCCCCGACTGGCTGCAGTGAGCAGGTGCTTGTCCTAATGATGGGTCCGGTAGTCCAGGGTACCGCCCCCGACTGGCTGCAGTGAGCAGGTGCTTGTCCTAATGATGGGTCCGGTAGTTCAGGGTACCGCCCCCGACTGGCTGCATTGAGCAGGTGCTTGTCCTAATGATGGGTCCAGTAGTCCAGGGTACCGCCCCCGACTGGCTGCAGTGAGGAGGTGCTTGTCCTAATGATGGGTCCGGTAGTTCAGGGTACCGCCCCCGACTGGCTGCAGTGAGCAGGTGCTTGTCCTAATGATGGTTCCAGTAGTCCAGGGTACCGCCCCCGACTGGCTGCAGTGAGCAGGTGCTTGTCCTAATGATGGGTCCGGTAGTTCGGGGTACCGCCCCCGACTGGCTGCAGTGAGCAGGTGCTTGTCCTAATGATGGGTCCAGTAGTCCAGGGTACCGCCCCCGACTGGCTGCAGTGAGCAGGTGCTTGTCCTAATGATGGGTCCGGTAGTTCAGGGTACCGCCCCCGACTGGCTGCAGTGAGCAGGTGCTTGTCCTAATGATGGGTCCGGTAGTCCAGGGTACCGCCCCCGACTGGCTGCAGTGAGCAGGTGCTTGTCCTAATGATGGGTCCGGTAGTCCAAGGTACCGCCCCCGACTGGCTGCAGTGAGCAGGTGCTTGTCCTAATGATGGGTCCGGTAGTCCAGGGTACCGCCCCCGACTGGCTGCAGTGAGCAGGTGCTTGTCCTAATGATGGGTCCGGTAGTTCAGGGTACCGCCCCCGACTGGCTGCAGTGAGCAGGTGCTTGTCTTAATGATGGGTCCGGTAGTTCAGGGTACCGCCCCCGACTGGCTGCAGTGAGCAGGTGCTTGTCCTAATGATGGGTCTGGTACTCCAGGGTACCGTCCCCGACTGGCTGCAGTGAGCAGGTGCTTGTCCTAATGATGGGTCCGGTAGTCCAGGGTACCGCCCCCGACTGGCTGCAGTGAGCAGGTGCTTGTCCTAATGATGGGTCCGGTAGTCCAGGGTACCGCCCCCGACTGGCTGCAGTGAGCAGGTGCTTGTCCTAATGATGGGTCCGGTAGTTCAGGGTACCGCCCCCGACTGGCTGCAGTGAGCAGATGCTTGTCCTAATAATGGGTCCGGTAGTCCAGGGTACCGCCCCCGACTGGCTGCAGTGAGCAGGTGCTTGTCCTAATGATGGGTCCAGTAGTCCAGGGTACCGCCCCCGACTGGCTGCAGTGAGCAGGTGCTTGTCCTAATGATGGGTCCGGTAGTCCAGGGTACCGCCCCCGACTGGCTGCAGTGAGCAGGTGCTTGTTTTAATGATGGGTCCGGTAGTCCAGGGTACCGCCCCCGACTGGCTGCAGTGAGCAGGTGCTTGTCCTTATGATGGGTCCGGTAGTCCAGGGTACCGCCCCCGACTGGCTGCAGTGAGCAGGTGCTTGTCCTAATGATGGGTCCAGTAGTCCAGGGTACCGCCCCCGACTGGCTGCAGTGAGCAGGTGCTTGTCCTAATGATGGGTCCGGTAGTCCAGGGTACCGCCCCCGACTGGCTGCACTGAGCATGTGCTTGTCCTAATGATGGGTCCGGTAGTCCAGGGTACCACCCCCGACTGGCTGCAGTGAGCAGGTGCTTGTCCTAATGATGAGTCCGGTAGTCCAGGGTACCGCCCCCGACTGGCTGCAGTGAGCAGGTGCTTGTCCTAATGATGGGTCCGGTAGTCCAGGGTACCGCCCCCGACTGGCTGCAGTGAGCAGGTGCTTGTCCTAATGATGGGTCCGGTAGTCCAGGGTACCGCCCCCAACTGGCTGCAGTGAGCAGGTGCTTGTCCTAATGATGGGTCCGGTAGTCCAGGGTACCGCCCCCGACTGGCTGCAGTGAGCAGGTGCTTGTCCTAATGATGGGTCCGGTAGTCCAGGGTACCGCCCCCGACTGGCTGCAGTGGGCAGGTGCTTGTCCTAATGATGGGTCCGGTAGTCCAGGGTACCGCCCCCGACTGGTTGCAGTGAGCAGGTGCTTGTCCTAATGATGGGTCCGGTAGTCCAGGGTACCGCCCCCGACTGGCTGCAGTGAGCAGGTGCTTGTCCTAATGATGGGTCCGGTAGTCCAGGGTACCGCCCCCGACTGGCTGCAGTGAGCAGGTGCTTGTCCTAATGATGGGTCCGGTAGTCCAGGGTACAGCCCCCGACTGGCTGCAGTGAGCAGGTGCTTGTCCTAATGATGGGTCCGGTAGTCCAGGGTACCGCCCCCGACTGGCTGCAGTGAGCAGGTGCTTGTCCTAATGATGGGTCCGGTAGTCCAGGGTACCGCCCCATACTGGCTGCAGTGAGCAGGTGCTTGTCACCCGCACACATCGCGCGGCAGCAGCAGAGCTGTAGAACGGAACTACATACGCTTTCGGAGCTAGGGTAATGCAGCTGCTGGTTTTCCGGGAGGTTGCAAAATGGCCCTCAAAACTTGGGTTCCAATTACTCAGGGACACACATTTCCTGCCTCAAAACGATTCGTCTCACAGAGAAATAAACACTCCTACTACTTATCTAAGTTCATATTACAGGAACTATGTTCATCTGTCATCCTAGCTCGCAAACTGTGCACTGGATCTCTCAGCAAAACTCCTAAAATCACGGTTTACTGCGATATCACATAATAATTTATTACCAGAAACCGCAATCCTCCTGTGATAGCCTCACGTTTCTTCTTGCCTAAACCACGCTGAAACTGGGGCGTCGTTCTGCACTTATAGGAATATTCCTCCACAAAACTATTACACTGACCATCTGTGACTAGTCATCTCGCATACAAATAAGCTGTGTCACTGTCGACTGACTTACTGATACATTGCAGCCCACTTTGTTCACTGACTGCACTCTCGTACCCAGCGTGGCATTCCTTATACGTTTGGAAGGATAGTCTCGATCTTTTCAGATGGATTGGAAATTCTAGACGATACGTGACTTCAGCATTATCGTGTGGGACATTCTCGATAGCACCGCGCCATCTCTACGAAGCTTCCCCACCTGTGAACCTTCTTCCATTAGCATCTACTGCAAATACGGTCCAACTGTAGGTAAAATGTCAGGTGGTAAGACAGACAGACAGACTGAGGAACAAATGGTGGATTCGCCACAGTATCTTAAAACTTTTATTTAGAAGGTTTACAGATTATTAATAAATTTTAATGTTGAGATTTTTTCATTTTACTAGTGTTGTAAGTCTGTTCGTGATAATGGTTTACTAACGTTGGTGGTGAAGTAAGTGTGCTAATTGTATCTCTTTGATATTTTTTGTAATTGGTTAGATTTTAATACTTCATTCAGAAGGGAAGTAAGAGTACAGAATTAGCCTTGCTTTACTTTGTCCTTTAGATGGAAGAGACATTTATAACAATAGTCAAGTACTATCTAATCTGCGCACGACTAAACCGCTGAAAGCAACGGGAAACTACAGCCCTTAACGTTGTTCCCAATCATATGCTCCTCTCTATGCTTTATTTCTTGTGGTAATACCGTCCTCTCCTGTAAAATTAGGATTCTATTGGTTCCGTTACAAAGGTAACATCTGGCATTCTACTGGACAGAACGTGAGTGTTTGATTTGTAATTGGCAGATGCAGGTTTGAAACATTGAATGGGAAATAGTTAGATTGAAGTTGGATTAGGTTGGGATTATTGAAGTATTTAGATCGTGGGCTTTCTTGGCCGGTGTCTAGTATATTATCTAGTCTTGCAAGATGGAGCCGCGTCGTGTATCGGTGATTTTTTCCCGACGTTTTGGCTGTCATTGCAGCAGCCTTAATCATGGCTTCGAGTTCGTCTCTGTACTCAAACTAATCGTTGGTTGTCAGTCAGACACTGCTTGATAGCTATTGACGTCACACTGCTCCCTGATTTGTCCGAGCCCCAGCTAGTCAATTTTCTGTGTGTTTCTAAGCCTGAATCTGTCTTCGAGATTGAAATGAATGAGCTGCTTCACGATCTCTATTGCCTCTTAAATAACATGTGTTGATATCTAGGAATTTCAGCAACACTTTCGGCCATATGAAATTCTATGCCGTGTCTTGTGACATCAGCACGTTCAACTATTGTAGATCTGTAGTTTATTTGATTTGTGTCTGGAATGTGCTGTGATATCCTAATGGAAACGCATGTTTTTGTTTACTGTATGTATGTCTCTCCACAGGAACAGGGCACTTTGTGATCTGCTGCGTCCTGGTGTGGCTGCTTTATCTCGGCTGATTTACGCAGCACGTGCGTCAGCTTGTTTATTTTGTCCATAATCTTTGTCACGTGTTTCCTTAGCAACCTGGCGATTCCTTCTGTCACCCCCTGTACATACGGCAGAAAATATTTTTAGTAATAATGTTATTGGTGTTACGTGCAATTTACCCGCCGGAGTGCCGGAATGTTGCCCCGAAGGTGATCTTTAACGTGCCGGTAAATCTATTGACACGTCTCCAACGCATTTTCGCACCCTCTATTGCCACCTGGCTGCGGCAGGATTCGATCCTGCCAACTTGGGATCAGCAAGCGAGAACCTTTCGACTGAGCTATGAGCCAGCCTTGAAAGGATTCATAGTGGGGCTGATCGTTGTTCTATTGAACAGTTCTTCGGCTTTGTTCTGTATTCCGTATGGCCCTATTTTTCTGTTCTTTGCTGTATCCATTAGCTAGGAGCGTATTCCAAACTCATATTCTCTCCTCATTTACGCTGTCCTTATCGCAAAAGCGGTTGACTCTGGTGAGGGGTTTCCAAGCTACCAGTTCCTTATGTGACGGTGGATGACTTGAGTTTGTAGGTACTGACCTCCATGAGTTTCTTTCCAATACATCCTGTGTCCGAGCGTGTTGTCTGTTCGTTGTTAGAGCAGAACGTCTACGAAGGCCAGTGGATTATTTTCTTCCACTTCCATTGTGAAGTTGATGCTCAGATGTCAGGAGCACATGAAGACTATGAAGTGCTAGAGTGTGTCGCGTCTGTGTTTCCATATAAAAAAGACGTCGTCTACGTATGTGAACCAACACTCAGGTTTCAATTGGCTCTCCTTTACAGCGTCTTCCTCGAATTTACTATGAAAACGTTTGCCAATAATGGAGACAGGGTATCCCATGCTTGTTCCCTCCATATGCTGAAACATCTGCACATTGAATACGAAGACTGTGATGTTAATGCACTGCTCACCAAAGTGAACTAAGTCCGTTGAACCTCATGTGGCTGTAAGCTTTTACCTGATTATCTGTGTGGCGTCAGGTACCGGAACGCTGGTAAATACGGACTCTGCAACAAGGCTTGCCAGTAGACCACCGTCAGTCAGGTTTATACTCACTATGATACCTACGAAGTGTTGTGAATTTATGACGTGAGAGGTTGGTGGAGGGAATAATGTTTGCAGGACTTGATTCAACTATTTAGCAAGAACGTGAGTTGGGGCGCTATGGCCCTAACTATGCGTCTCAGAAACACATAGGTCTTGTGTAGAACATGGAAATTCTTGAGTGGCGAGGTTCTAAGTATTTCTGTTTCACTTCTTGAATAGATGTCTCCTTAAATAGCCGCGTCGTCGTCTACTCTATACTCTTTATGTGGTTCATCGGGATCGCCTTATAAGCTGGGTCTGATCTGCGAGCCTGGCATGTTTGATGATGGGATGATGGGATGATGATGTGTTCTAATTTCATCTGCTTTGAAGGCCGGTAGATGACTGATAGAAGTTTCTACCCCGCAGGTAAATCCTCTAGAGAAGATTTCTCGGCCTGATGGCGAAATTAAGTACATTGCATCGGATGTAGAATGTGGTAGCTTTGTAAAGATAAATGAATTTATGACATCAAAACTGTGAGACATGGTGTGCTGCATTAGAAGGGTCTAAAGACTGATGACACAAACAACAACAACAACAACGATAGTTTATACATGTCACTCATCAATATAGCCGCCTCTGTGAACTCTCACCACATTATTTGCAAGAATAGATTCATTTTCATAAGAATTGGATATGTCAAGCAGTGTTGCAAAGAGTGGGGGCATAGGCACCTTATCCTTGGCACCCGGCATGTAAAATATCTAACGACTTTTCATCGGAAGATTTTGGTGGCTACGATACGATCCCAATACTCTCATGCCGTTAGAGCTATGAATCCAAAATCACCTGTATAATATACATATGATACCTGTCGTAGTCGGTAGCATGTTGAACTGCTATGCCCAAGATCGCGTGTACAAATCAGGCCGAAGTCACTGGATTTTAAAGAGCCTTAAAATCCTTCAGTATGCTTTTCATCAGAGGGGAAGTAAAGTCGGCGGGCCCATGTCAGATATATGGCACAATTAGTAGTGTGTAGCTGACGTTGTAGTTAGCAACTTACTATCAAGTTCAAACGTTCGCCGCCAGGTGTTAGTGACAGTAGCATCTGCTAGCAAAAATTGGAGCAATTTGAAGGGAGCCTATGGGCGTTCATTAAAATACCCTGGTATGGTCATTTGCTGCAATTCATACATCATATAATACACACTTAACAATTGTAAAATGTTCGGACTATATCTACAAAATGTTGATGAGTGGAACGCCATCAGGTAACCGTACTTCTTGAAGACAGGTATTTCTCCTGGTATTAATAAATGTTACCCCAATGATACTAATACTACTTAAATCTCTAGGTCTACTTCAGTGTTAATGCACCACACTTGAAACTGTTAATTCTGATTGCAGTCTCATTGGTCGAGATACGTCGGATGCTGCTGCAAGGGAGTTTAATGCATTTCGTTCCGGTGGAAGGTCATATACTAATACTATATCGAGAGGAAAATTTATTACCATAAAAAAATGTAAGCCAAACATTGTTAGTCATGCCGGTGAAATGGCATATACATGTAGTTTATGCAGAGTCAGATTTAGGGATCTGGGATCTTTGAAGGAACACCAACTACATCATAGCAACAAAATAAAATATTCATGTACCATATGTTTGTCCAAATTTACGGACAGAAAAGGTATGAATAGACACATGGTAAGCCATAGCGGCAGCAAGCCATTTTCATACAGCGTATGTGCATCCAAGTTTAACTACTGACGAAATTTGAAGGATCATATGCTCGTCCATAGCGGCGAGAAGCCACATTCATGTAGCGTATGTGAATCTAAAATTTCGGGGAAAAGAGTTTTGAATAGACACATGCTTATCCATAGTGACAAAAAGACATATTCGTGTAGCACGTGTAAATCAAAGTTTGCTGAAACACTCGCTGATCCATAGCGGCGAGAAGCGTTATTCATGTGGCGTATGTGGATACAGGTTTGCACAAAGAGGAAGTTTGATGCAAAACTTTCTAGTCCATAGTGGCGTAAAGCCTCTTTCATGTGACGTATGTGAATCGAAGTTTGCTGTTTCGTGGAACTTGGGTGAATCCAATTTTAGACAGAAGGCAAAACTGAAAAAACACATGCTCATCCATAGTGGCATAAAGCCATTTCCATGTAGCGTATGTGAATCCAAATTTAACCAGAGAGCAAGTCTGAAGAGACACATGTTAATCCATAGCGGCGAAAAGCCATAAATATACGTAAGCGAATCCAAGTTTACCCTGATCGAAAATTTGAAGAAAAACATGCTTATCCATAGCTGAGATAAGCCATATTCATGTAGCATTTGAAAAGAAAAACTTACGGGGTGTGGATCTTGGAAGACACATGTTTTTCCATAGCTGTTAGACCCAATATTCCTATTGCGAATATGAATTTAATTTTAGCTAGAGAGGACCTCTGAAGGGACACATGGAAATCCCTTCTGGGAAAAATCCATATATATGTTGTGTATGTGAATCTAAGTTGACCGCTAGAGTACAATTGATGAAACGCACGCTCATCGAGAGCGGCGAGAAGCAATTTTCATGTTGTGTATGTGAATCTACGTTTGCCCACAGTAAAAATTTCAGCTCACACATACTCATCCATAACGGCAAGAAGCCATATTCATGTACACTGTAGAGGACAATGAAGAAAAGCTTCTTCATCCATAGCGGCGGGAAGCCTTACTTATTTACTGTATGTGAATCCAAGATTAACCGCAGAGGACATTTGAATATACACATGCTTATCATACTGGCGAGAAACCATTTTCATATACATTATGTCAAACTAAGTATACCTGTAGAGAACAATTGAAGAAACACATGCTCTTCAATAGCGGCGAGAAGCGATTTTAATTTAGCATATGTTAATCCAAATTTAACCGGAGAGGCCATGTCAATAAACACGTGCTAATAGATAGTGGCATAGATTTATATTCATTTACATATGTTAATCCAAGTTTATCCTGAGCGAAAATTTGAAGAAACCCTTGCTAATCCATAGCAGTGATAAGCCATAGTCATGAGGCGTAAATTAAGGCAAATTAACGGACGGAGAATCTTTGAAGGGACACGTGTTAATCCGCAGCAGTTGGAAGCCATATTCTTGTTGCGAATCTAAATCTAACTTTACCTTTGAAGACACATGCGGAAATCCATACCGGCAAAAATCCCTGCTCCTGTAGCGTATGTGTATCCAAGTTTACCTGTACAGGCCAATTGAAGAAACAAATGCTCATCTATAGCGGCGAGAAGCCATTTTCAAGTAGTGTATGTAAATCTACGTTTTCCCACAGTGGAACTATTAACTTACACTTGCTCGTCCATAGTGCTGAATTGCCATTTTCACGTAGCGTATGTGAATCCAAGTTCGCTCAGAGTGTAAATTTGAGCATTCACATGATCATCCATAGCGGTGAGAAGCAGTTTTCATTTAGCGTATATGAATCCCAGTTTAACCCAAAGATGACATTTGAAGACACATGGAAATGCATGGCTGTAAAAAGCCAAACTCATATGGCGTATGTGAATCCAAGTTCTCCCTGAAAGTGCATTTCAAAACACATTCTAATACAGTACATAGTAGTGAGAAGCAATATTCACGTTCTGTATGAAAATCCAAATTTACCAGGAGGGTAACTTGATAGTCACACTTCCTAATCCATAGTGGCTAATATCCATACTGATGTAACATATGTGTAGCAAAATTTACTCACAGAGGATCATTGAAGAGTCACATTTTAATCCATAGCGATGAGTAAGCACAGTAAACTACTCCCTAAACAATTAAGCTGGGAAATCATTGTTATGTAGTAAACGCAAAGTCAAATTACCTTACAGTGTATGATAACAGGTAACCACATTATAATTAACGGTGTTGGTGCGAAAAAAAAACTCTGCTCTAAAGTGACGTTTGAGGACACACGTTGTAACCTATAGAGGCTAGGCACCATAGTAATGTAGCAACATCGAAAATTCATTTGCTTAGACAGTATATTTTAATAATCACACTTCAATTCATTGAGGCAAGTTTATACTTTTCATTTGTAGTTGTTGCTGTTTTTAGATTTCAGTCTTTTATCTGGTTTGATTCATCGCATCTCTCCCATTTTGTCCTGAGTTATCCGTTTCATCTCTACAGCCTACTCATTCTAGGTAATCATTTTAACATATTCTAACCTTGGTCTACCCTGTAGTTCTTGTCCTCTTTCCTTCGCCTGCATTCCATGATTTTGGTTGATATTAATTCATTTTCATCATGACTTATGGAGTCCAGACCATTTGAAAACTCATTTAAAACCTCTGGTGAATCGGCTATAAAGCCAATGTCGATAGCAATTATCAAAGTTGAGGTTACTTTTCCTTGAATATTTTCTCCTACTCCAAATTTTACTCAAATTTTCTTTATTGACTTTTCATTGAATATATTGAAAACTATGGGTGATAAGTTTCAGGCTTGCTTCTTACCTTTCTGAATACCAGTTTCCTGCTCATGTCGTTCAGCTTCAATAACTTTCATCGGATTTAGTACAGATTTCTGACCACCCTTCTATCCCCGTACATTATTCCAATCTTTTTCAATATGTCAACCAACATACTCCAATGAACGTATCCAAAACATTTTTCGTAATACTATGAACGTTCTTTCATTTTTCCTCAGTCTACCTTCCAAGATCAGCCTGGTACTTAAGTACGGCTTTCCTTGTTCTCTCGTTTCTTTTGAAACCAAATCGGTCTTCTCCCAGCTCCGTTTCTATCAGTCTTTCCTCGTCCTTGAAAAATCATTCTAGTCAGGATCTTAGAAGCATGAGTCATCAAACTGATTGAAGGATAATCATTCACATTCCTGACATTTTGTTCGAATGTTTTCAAATTATACATCAGCTTGACTGGTAGGCCTAAAAACTTGTATAACTGAGGTGCACCTGCGTTTGTATAGCGATGACATTGTTAATCTTTAAATCAGTGGGTACGTCACCTGTCTCATATACGTAAGTGGTCTATCAAATTCAAATGCCAATATTAAATCTCCTATCTCGTCGCCATGAATATCCTCCTCCTTTTTCATTACATGATTCTCAGTTTCGAGATTTTTATACAAATTCTCTATGTAAGTTTTCAGCTTCTCTTCCCTTCTTCTCTATCTGCTAAAGGTTTTCCATCTGATACCTTAATATAACTGCACCTAGTTTTCCTTTCCGCACACGTACTGTGCCCAAATCAAGGAATGGGTATTCCAAGTTTCAGACACCTAGATATCAAGGGAAAGGCTGTAGCAGCTTTTGAAAGTTCGGATATTTGAATATCGCGCTACATTGCTTCTCGAAGCCTTTCGAAGGAAATTACCGATAGTTGGATGGTAAATGACGTAGCGAGTAACAGCAGAGGTGGAGACTATTTATTGATTAAATAGTTAACTATGGAGCAGAGACTTGAGACTGGGATCAGATTACTGGCACGGCCAAATGAAAGAGAATGCAATTATTATCAAGTAAATCGGACCAGGGATTCAAGAGATATGAGGATTTTTAGATATCAGGCGATGACACGTGACCCTGACCGTTTTTGTATAAAAGCAAGCTGGAGCAGGCTTAGTTAGCTCAATTCATCACAAGCACTTGGCGAACAAGTTGCGTCTACGCTGAGCCAAGGCACATGGTTGCCGCCTCTACGAAGAAGTACTTTTCAAATCGTGATAGTCACGAGAAGTGCTGCGCAAACGAGTTGGAACTTAGTAAGTTTCTGGTGAGGAGAATCACTGAGGTGATTGTTTTTCTACAGACATTGGTGGAAATATTTATATTTCTTAAAGGACATATGCTAGACTTGGTCTAGAAAATAGTATATTGTCACAGTCCAATAGTAAATTAATACTTGGATGTTTAAATCCATTTAAAGTCAGTTTTCATATTTTGTAACTATTTAACCACTTCAATCCGTCAGTACATTGAAGAATAGTCTATAACGGTGGCGTTCATTAGTCTACGCAAGGGAAACTGCAAGTTGTCTAGCGCATGGCAGATGGTGATATACAAACCATGCCCAGGGAACGATCTTCAGAACAGCCGTTAACTGCTTAGACTGTCAACGTTTTTCTTGTACTGATGAGATTACAGTGAGTTAGGTTACAACTGACACATTTAAGAAGAGATCGCTTAGATCTGACCCTTTTCAAACAAACTGTTATGGCTTTGTTAGAAGCCCATATTAAAATGGAACCACAGTCATTTAAAACGTCGAAAGATACTACCACTATGTCTGACTAGACGATTTGTGGGTCTACAATGGCGGCCGATACAAGGATTGTACGTGCTTGTCCGATAGGGCATGTCTACGGATAAATCTGGTATAGACCAGGTTTACTACACTTCAAGAACATCAAGAAATGTAAGCCACATTTGAATTATTTTATGCCTAGCTAATTGGAACAAACTATTTTTCTGCAGATGACCAACACATTTTTTTCGTCGTATTTAAAGCTTGTAATGATTTACGCAAGACTAGTTAGATTTATTCTGAGCATTTTCAGCACTCAGAACAGTTTAGGATCGATGACCGAGCATTTTGAGCATTTATTTGAATTTTTCATATTTTTGGGAAATCACGGTAATCAGCCGATGTAACTGTAAAAGTTAAATTTATTTTTGTTGAGGAATGGATATTTTTTCCATATTCGAAGGTTCGAACATGTGGATTCTCACATAATGAGATGATAATTCAACATATTTGAAATAATAATAATAATAATAATAATCCACTAATAATAATAATAATAATTTTCATAATTTTTCTAAATAATTCTTGGATATTATATTTTATAATAATCATATGTATTGAGAAAGAGCCTATGAAGTAGTTGAAACATTTCTAGTTTGGAACAGGAGATTTTACGAAGGAGAGTGGTTAGCGCAAGCCCGCATTCAACCAACATTTCAGTTCTGGTTGAACAGTTGATATTTGCTATGAGCAAAGTATATGTTTCATATAACACGGAGAGGCATGAAACGGGAAGCAAATGATATTTGTATCAAATAGGATATTTTTGTATTTATATAAAATCATGACGTAAATACACTCGAAAGTGAAATGAAGCTTTTCATAAGTATGGTAAATTCACGGGTTGAACTGAATGGTAAAATAAAATAAACTTGTCAGTTTATTAATCTTCCAGTGTTGATAACAAGCAGAGGCTTGATTTATTGTATAAATTTTGGGAAGATAATTTATGTGTGTGGAGTAGTTGAAATGCCATTCCCAGGTGCGCATGTTAAGTCGCAGGAATGAAGGTTTTTTCGAGCATCAATCAAATAGCAGGTTCGATGGCTCAGGTTTATAGTAGGAGTATTGGATCCACACGTTTCGTCGTATGAATAACCCGAAGGTTATTTCTTTGAAACCATCAGTTCTTATTTCAACCTTGTTTACGAATTCCATTTAGAATTTGATTTTGCTAGAACCCGGATTTGTCATGATAGTAGTTTATTCTTCTTCAGAGGAAGACCTTTGCCGTTGTTGTTGTTGTTATAATATTGTGTCCTTACACAAATAGTAGAATGGGCCACTGCCAATTTAAAATAATTCTTTAACCACGGATAATTTGAAGGATATTTTCAATCCTAGTGCCATGAGCTAAATGAATTCATTATAAGACTACAATTCTAATTTCCGCATTCTGTCGAAGAATTGCAAGTTGTGAAAGTTGCTAGAAATGGCCATAAATATAAATATTTTTTTCATAATAATTCCAAGTGGAAAATCTAATAGTTGAATGGTTCAACCATTTATTGATCAAGTTGATGATTCAGAAATCATATGTTTTGTTTGGAACTTGAAGTTCATAATCGAGTCACTTCTCGAATGTTTAATGTCAGAAGAACAATTAATTGTTGTTGTGCTTCGCACAGTTCTTCGATGCTATGCTCAATGGTCAAATACTTTTCAGATGTTGTTAATATGTGTTAATAATTTGTGTTGCTACGATGATAATAATAGTTTCAACGATATATTTTGGAAAACTGGAAAACAAATGAAAGTTTAAGAAATTCTATAAACATTTATTCTACGAGTGTTAATATCATGTAAATAGTCAAACAGTGATCGACGTTATTTCCAGTATGGACAATTCATTTTGCACTGGAGTTAAAATGTTAATAATTTTGGAACACAGTCCACAGGACTAACAATCGGACTTGTGTTTTCAAAAAGATTGTCAAATGTGTTTGGAAGATTTCTGTATATTGTGTGTAAATAAGAGTGTGGATCGCCACACGTGGATGATGCTGCTTTGAGCATTATTCTTGCAGTCAGATTTTAACTTTAAATAAACTGAGATAATTTTACCAGATGTGTTTCACCCAATTAAATCTCCTTCTATCCTTATTGTTGCATTGAGCCAAAAATCAGCAAAGCATTTTTTTTAATTTGATGTCGTTTTTGCGATTTGCTTTAACCCATCTGGCGCTCCGGGATATTTTGATTCTCGTGCTGACTGATTATTGGTAAAATGCATATGTGGTCGTGCGGACTCCGGTCTAAACGGGCACATAAAATAAGATAGAGAGACAAATGGCTTCGAACGTGGGGCCCGATTTAGACATGGTCAATCGCATGCCGATTTGAAATTGTGATAATTTTTATAGAAATATTTTGGGAGTTGAGAGATGTCTGGTTTGGATGAATAAATTAGTAGGAAACCCAATTAGTGGGAAAATTAAAAATTTAACTGGTTAATAATTAGAATGGGTTTGATTATTTTTGATAATGGCTTAACCATTAGGGCGTCAAGTAAATTCAGTAGTAAACGTTCGATGACTGGAGATACACATTATTAGAATCCAGGTGGAGGATATTTGAGAACTAGCATATTTTTCTTGTGATATTATGGTAAAGGTAATTCGTAAAAGTAAAGAATTTTGTTTTCCATCACGTCGATATTAGGACAAATCTCATTTTATTATAGTGTTCCAATTAGCTATTCATATTTCTTGTTCTAGTTATAAGCTTGTGTTTGCCACTGTTGTATACCCCTAAGTTTTGAATAATTGAAATTATGGAAGAAATGATGAGGATGATGAGGAGTTTGGAGGAGAGTTCAAAAGAGGCTGGACGGCGTGTAGCCGCTATTATGAAAGAAAATACTGAGGCTTTAGAAAAGAAACTTAAAGAAAATTCTGATAGTTTGAAGGAAAGTTTAGATGATAAACTTAAAGAAAATTCTGATTCTTTAGAAAATAAACTTAAAGAAAATTCTGATTCTTTAGAAAATAAACTTAAAGAAAATTCTGATTCTTTAGAAAATAAACTTAAAGAAAATTCTGATTCTTTAGAGAATAAACTTAGAGAAAATTTGAATGATAAACTTAAAGAAAATTCTGATTCTTTAGAAAATAAACTTAAAGAAAGTTTGGAGGATAAACTTAAAGAAAATTCTGATTCTTTGAAAAGTAAACTTAAAGAAAATTCTGATTCTTTGGAAAACAGGTTAAAAGGTAATTTGAAAGAAAATTTAAACAGTAAATTTAATTCAATGGAAAGTAAATTTAAAGAGAATTCTGAAATTTTGAAAATGACACTTGAAAGTAAAATGAATAAATTATGCGATAAAACACATGAGCTCGAAACATCGTTAGCTACTAGCGCAAGTTTAATGGACGATAAATTTCGCGATGCCGATCTTCGATCCCAAAGCTTAGCTGATAGGATAGAACATGGTCTTAGGAAAGTTGGTGAAGACATGGTCAACCTGGAAGTCAGAGTGAAGAAGGAGAGTAACGAGATGGGAATTCTAGTTGTTCAGCGTTTAACGGAACAATTCAAGGAACTTGTCATGGGAGAAATAAGAGAAGGAGTGATTCATGAATTGCAAACTGAGATTAAAACCACAGTTGTCAATGAAATAAAAGACACACTCAAGCTGGAGAATCAAGAGGGAATCAAGGAGATTAGGGAATCTTTGTCATCCCACATTGAAGTAATTGCCAAGGATATTCAAGCAACTCAGAAGGACGTATCAGATATGACAGGGTCATTGAAAAGTCATGAGGCTGTTATGAACCAGATATCCATTGATGTTAAAGACAATTGTAAGGAGACTGAAGCAATCAAGAAGATGGCAGAAGAAAACCAGAAGGAACTTGAGGCTATGAAAACTCAAATAAAGGATGAGAAACAGTCTGATCATCTTTTGAAAATGCCGAATGTAAGGGGAAAGGAACAGATACAGATAAATCTAGGAGGAGCTAGAGAGACTGAAAGACAGGATGAGGTCAGGACAGTATTTCAATCCAACCCCATAACTGTATTTAAGAATATAGAAGACAAGCCTTCTAAATTTTCAGGGCGAGATTCTGTAACACCCGTGGAATTTCTGAGAGAAGCAGGTGATTACCTGAAAGATTCTAAGATCCCTAAAGAAAGACAGATCAGGGTAATAGGGAAGTTCTTGGAAGGTCCCGCACTTTTGTGGTTTAGAGCATTTAGATCCACTCTAAATACTTTTGAGGAGTTTTCTCGTGGGTTATTGAAGAAGTTTTGGTCCCCTGAAACCCAACAGCAAGTTAGAGCAGAGTTGTATTCGAAGAGATTCTCGACGTCACAACCTACTCGATACTCTACATACTTTTCTGGACAGCTGTCTAAACTCCAACATTTAGATCCGCCAATGCCAGATAACGAGTTGATTACTGCTTTGATACGACAATTTCCAGCAGACGTCCAGAGGACTTTGATCGCTGCTGATATCTACAATATGGAACAGTTTGATGAAGTATTGCAGAAGCTGGATCATACAAACGCTCAATTCTTCCATCAGAAGGGAGTAAAGAGTAATAACGCTGTGTATGCTGTTATGGCTGACAGTTATTCTCAGACACCTCGAGAGATTCGAGAGGAGCGAGAAGAGAAATCGCCGAGGGAAGATTCCAATACGAGAGGATGGAACCAATACCGTAACAGATACAGTTACAAACCATATGCAAGACCGGATGGTGGTAATCGATACAACACTCGATGGAGAAGACCACGAGATACTCAAGGAAGGTACCAGGAAAGAAGATCCTATGGTAATAACTATAATAACAGAGGGAATGTAGATACTCGTCAGTCCAATGAAGAGTTTAACAAGGACACGAGGAAAAACTTGGAAGCAAGACACCAAGATAACTTACAATTTGTGGAGCAGAGGCCCAATGATCCAGGTCCATCGGGAACACAACAATCCCGGGGGAATGGTAATGAAAAAAAAAACTTCGAATTCACAGTAGAAGATAGAATTTTGAATACTTTCACTTCCAGAATAATTAAATGGCAAGCAGAGGATGATGACTTAATTCAACAGAATGACGAACGAAAAGAAATGGGTACCAGAATTAGAATGCCAATCATTTCATGCGAAGTATTTGGTATGCCTGTCGATACTTTGATCGATACTGGGGCTATGCTTTGTCTGGTGAGTGAGAAGCTTTATATTCTGTGGAAGCTCAAGGAGAATTTAGAGGAAATTCCAGTATCAGGAATTAAGATCCAAGGAATAATACCCAATAAAATATCTCTGTGTAAAACACAATTATACTTATGTATTACGATTGGAGGACATGATTTCCGACATGTATTTGTTGTAATGAAGGACATGGCTTTTGACATGATATTGGGAGCAGATTTCATTCAGAAATACCAAGCAGTGATAGATATGAAGACAGAGACGATTAAATTCAAGGATACCGAAGAGATAAACTTCGAGGGAAAAGAAGAGGAAGACATCGAGGGAGATGCTCAATGGTCTCTGATTTTTCATGAAGCTGAAGGAAGAGAAGTCTACACTGAGAAGGAGTCCCCAGAGTTAGGGAAAATTTTGGAAGAGTATCAAGATATTTTTGACATTAAACCTGGTGAAATTAAGGATTTTGAATATCATATTCGTGTAAATGATGACGCACCTTTTCATGCTAAATTGTATCCAGTAGCAGAAAAGCATCGAGAAAAAGTAAAAGTACTTATCAAGGAAATGGAAAGTAATAATGTGATTGAAAAGTATACTACATCTTATGTCAATCCATTAGCAGTAGTGTCTAAGCAAGATGGAAGTCTGAGACTATGTTTAGACGCGCGAAATTTAAATTCAAGATTACTGCCAGAGTATGACAGACCACCAATCATTAGGGAACTGTTGAGGAAATTCCAAGGCAAGGTCTGGTTCTCTAATATTGATCTCACTTCGTCCTACCATCATATTAGGCTTAGTGAAGATTCTAAGAAGTTTACAGGATTTATGTTTGACCAGCAGACATATGTATTCCGCCGTTTACCATTTGGAGTTAAAACATCTGGATCCGTTTTGATCAGAGCCCTAGAACAAAATTTGAGTCCTGAAGTAAAAGAGATAGCAATTCGTTATATTGATGATATCTTAATTGCATCTGAGACTAAGGAGGAACATTTGCTACATCTTCAAATGTTATTCGCAGATTTGAGGAAAGCGAACTTCAAAGTAAACCTTCGAAAATGTCAGTTCTTTCGAAAGGAAATAAAATTTTTGGGTCACATTTTGGATGGAGAAGGATACCGTCCCAATGAGACGAAGATACAAGCAATTGCAATTTTCCCTAGACCTACTAGAGTGAAGAATGTCCGTAGTTTTCTCGGGACATGCCAATTCTTTGCAGGGCATTGTCCGAACTTCACCAAGACAGTTGCGCCATTGCAGGAGTTGTTAAAGAAAGGAAATAAATGGAAATGGGATAAAGATTGTGAACAATCATTTCAAGATGCCAAGAGGTTATTGGTAAACAGTGTGAAATTGGAGTATCCTGACTTTACCAAGAATTTCATCATAGAATCTGATGCATCCACCGTAGGGATTGGAGCTATTCTACTTCAAGAGGATGAAGACCACAAGAGACATTACCTGGCGTTCATTAGCAGGAAACTTCGTCCATCAGAGAGGAATTATTACACCACAGAGTTGGAAGCACTTGCTGTAATATTCGCTTTGGAGTCGTGGAAGAAAATGTTAATTGGACATTCAGTCATTGTGAGGACTGATCACCACGCATTGGAGTTCATTTTGAGAACAAACTTTGCCAGCGATAGAATAACTAGATGGTCACTTTTTATTCAGCAATTCAACCTAGTTATTGAACACACTCCTGGAAAGTTGAATGTGGGAGCTGATTTGTTGAGTAGAGCAGTGGAGTCTACATCTAAGGTTTTTCAAGTTAACCTGACGCAAGAGGATGAAGATACCTTGAGAAGGTTACGGTTATTGCATTTATCCCAGAGGAGAGACCGACGTCTTAGGAACATTTTTCGTTTTCTACAGGGTAACATGGATCCCAATGATGATGATTTTGTGGAAACTGAAAGAATTTCCAGGGATTATATGATGTTAGATGGTTTAATCCACAAGTTTGCAGATCCCGACCATACGAAGCTGAGAGTAGTGATACCTCCACGATTGCAAAAACCCATTATTTGGATGGCACATTGAATCGCAGGTCATGCTGGAGTAGATAAGACAGTCAACATGATTCAAGAGAAATTTTCGTGGGAGCGAATGCGACAAACTGTCAGAAACACTATTCGAGAATGCGACTTATGCCAAAGGAGTAAGCATAATTCTAGGTTATTGAGAGAATTACCAAGGCCTATTATTCCTTCTAAGCCTTGCGAAATCTTCGCGACTGATTTATATGGTCCTCTCCCAAAGTCTAAAAGAGGTAACCGATATATTTTGGTGACTATGGATGTTTTCAGCAAATACACCATGTTACATCCAATTCAGAAGGCAAACGCAAAGTATTGTGCGAAGAGAATTAGAGACAGCGTGATTCCGGAAGCAGGCAAACCGGAATTCCTTTTATCAGATCGTGGACCTCAATTCACATCTTTGGAATTTCGAACCATCATGAATAATCTTGGGATTAGACAATTGTTTTGTTCTATTAGACATCCAGAGAGCAATCCAGCGGAACGCGTGATGGCTGAGATAGCAAAATTTTGCCGCCTCTATTGTCCAAATGAGCATTGGAAATGGATGGATGTTCTTTCTTTAGCATCCGAATCCATCAACTCTACTATTCATGAGAGTACTGGACAGATTCCTATGTTGCTACATCATGGGATTAAACCAACACGATTATGGGATCGAATCATCTCTATTCCACCTGAGATTGAACCAAGTCGTCAGATGAGGGAAACTCTAGCTTTAGACAAGTTAAGGATTCAAGCTGAGAAGAGAGAGCGCAGAGTGAGAGGAAAGCGTTTTCGCAGACCCTTGCGCGTAGGAACTCTTGTTTTAGTGAGAAGACCTACACCCTCTGACGTGCAAAATCGAGTGTACTCGAAATTTGCAAGCCTTTACGCTGGACCCTATCGTATTGTGGAAGTAAACAATAATGGAAGCTATGAAGTAGCTAATACACGAACTGGTAACATCGTGGGAACTTACAATGCATCGAATCTGAAGATCTATTATTCAAGAACCAGATAATTTAATGTGTAGATAGGAAAAATAAAAATTTTTCAATTTTTATTTTTTGCTAGGTGTGGGGTGGATGTGCCCAAATCTAGGAATGGGTATTCCAAGTTTCAGACACCTAGATATCAAGGGAAAGGCTGTAGCAGCTTTTGAAAGTTCGGATATTTGAATATCGCGCTACATTGCTTCTCGAAGCCTTTCGAAGGAAATTACCGATAGTTGGATGGTAAATGACGTAGCGAGTAACAGCAGAGGTGGAGACTATTTATTGATTAAATAGTTAACTATGGAGCAGAGACTTGAGACTGGGATCAGATTACTGGCACGGCCAAATGAAAGAGAATGCAATTAGTATCAAGTAAATCGGACCAGGGATTCAAGAGATATGAGGATTTTTAGATATCAGGCGATGACACGTGACCCTGACCGTTTTTGTATAAAAGCAAGCTGGAGCAGGCTTAGTTAGCTCAATTCATCACAAGCACTTGGCGAACAAGTTGCGTCTACGCTGAGCCAAGGCACATGGTTGCCGCCTCTACGAAGAAGTACTTTTCAAATCGTGATAGTCACGAGAAGTGCTGCGCAAACGAGTTGGAACTTAGTAAGTTTCTGGTGAGGAGAATCACTGAGGTGATTGTTTTTCTACAGACATTGGTGGAAATATTTATATTTCTTAAAGGACATATGCTAGACTTGGTCTAGAAAATAGTATATTGTCACAGTCCAATAGTAAATTAATACTTGGATGTTTAAATCCATTTAAAGTCAGTTTTCATATTTTGTAACTATTTAACCACTTCAATCCGTCAGTACATTGAAGAATAGTCTATAACGGTGGCGTTCATTAAACTACGCAAGGGAAACTGCAAGTTGTCTAGCGCATGGCAGATGGTGATATACAAACCATGCCCAGGGAACGATCTTCAGAACAGCCGTTAACTGCTTAGACTGTCAACGTTTTTCTTGTACTGATGAGATTACAGTGAGTTAGGTTACAACTGACACATTTAAGAAGAGATCGCTTAGATCTGACCCTTTTCAAACAAACTGTTATGGCTTTGTTAGAAGCCCATATTAAAATGGAACCACAGTCATTTAAAACGTCGAAAGATACTACCACTATGTCTGACTAGACGATTTGTGGGTCTACAATGGCGGCCGATACAAGGATTGTACGTGCTTGTCCGATAGGGCATGTCTACGGATAAATCTGGTATAGACCAGGTTTACTACACTTCAAGAACATCAAGAAATGTAAGCCACATTTGAATTATTTTATGCCTAGCTAATTGGAACAAACTATTTTTCTGCAGATGACCAACACATTTTTTTCGTCGTATTTAAAGCTTGTAATGATTTACGCAAGACTAGTTAGATTTATTCTGAGCATTTTCAGCACTCAGAACAGTTTAGGATCGATGACCGAGCATTTTGAGCATTTATTTGAATTTTTCATATTTTTGGGAAATCACGGTAATCAGCCGATGTAACTGTAAAAGTTAAATTTATTTTTGTTGAGGAATGGATATTTTTTCCATATTCGAAGGTTCGAACATGTGGATTCTCACATAATGAGATGATAATTCAACATATTTGAAATAATAATAATAATCCACTAATAATAATAATAATAATTTTCATAATTTTTCTAAATAATTCTTGGATATTATATTTTATAATAATCATATGTATTGAGAAAGAGCCTATGAAGTAGTTGAAACATTTCTAGTTTGGAACAGGAGATTTTACGAAGGAGAGTGGTTAGCGCAAGCCCGCATTCAACCAACATTTCAGTTCTGGTTGAACAGTTGATATTTGCTATGAACAAAGTATATGTTTCATATAACACGGAGAGGCATGAAACGGGAAGCAAATGATATTTGTATCAAATAGGATATTTTTGTATTTATATAAAATCATGACGTAAATACACTCGAAAGTGAAATGAAGCTTTTCATAAGTATGGTAAATTCACGGGTTGAACTGAATGGTAAAATAAAATAAACTTGTCAGTTTATTAATCTTCCAGTGTTGATAACAAGCAGAGGCTTGATTTATTGTATAAATTTTGGGAAGATAATTTATGTGTGTGGAGTAGTTGAAATGCCATTCCCAGGTGCGCATGTTAAGTCGCAGGAATGAAGGTTTTTTCGAGCATCAATCAAATAGCAGGTTCGATGGCTCAGGTTTATAGTAGGAGTATTGGATCCACACGTTTCGTCGTATGAATAACCCGAAGGTTATTTCTTTGGAACCATCAGTTCTTATTTCAACCTTGTTTACGAATTCCATTTAGAATTTGATTTTGCTAGAACCCGGATTTGTCATGATAGTAGTTTATTCTTCTTCAGAGGAAGACCTTTGCCGTTGTTGTTGTTGTTATAATATTGTGTCCTTACACAAATAGTAGAATGGGCCACTGCCAATTTAAAATAATTCTTTAACCACGGATAATTTGAAGGATATTTTCAATCCTAGTGCCATGAGCTAAATGAATTCATTATAAGACTACAATTCTAATTTCCGCATTCTGTCGAAGAATTGCAAGTTGTGAAAGTTGCTAGAAATGGCCATAAATATAAATATTTTTTTCATAATAATTCCAAGTGGAAAATCTAATAGTTGAATGGTTCAACCATTTATTGATCAAGTTGATGATTCAGAAATCATATGTTTTGTTTGGAACTTGAAGTTCATAATCGAGTCACTTCTCGAATGTTTAATGTCAGAAGAACAATTAATTGTTGTTGTGCTTCGCACAGTTCTTCGATGCTATGCTCAATGGTCAAATACTTTTCAGATGTTGTTAATATGTGTTAATAATTTGTGTTGCTACGATGATAATAATAGTTTCAACGATATATTTTGGAAAACTGGAAAACAAATGAAAGTTTAAGAAATTCTATAAACATTTATTCTACGAGTGTTAATATCATGTAAATAGTCAAACAGTGATCGACGTTATTTCCAGTATGGACAATTCATTTTGCACTGGAGTTAAAATGTTAATAATTTTGGAACACAGTCCACAGGACTAACAATCGGACTTGTGTTTTCAAAAAGATTGTCAAATGTGTTTGGAAGATTTCTGTATATTGTGTGTAAATAAGAGTGTGGATCGCCACACGTGGATGATGCTGCTTTGAGCATTATTCTTGCAGTCAGATTTTAACTTTAAATAAACTGAGATAATTTTACCAGATGTGTTTCACCCAATTAAATCTCCTTCTATCCTTATTGTTGCATTGAGCCAAAAATCAGCAAAGCATTTTTTTTAATTTGATGTCGTTTTTGCGATTTGCTTTAACCCATCTGGCGCTCCGGGATATTTTGATTCTCGTGCTGACTGATTATTGGTAAAATGCATATGTGGTCGTGCGGACTCCGGTCTAAACGGGCACAGTACTGTCAATCAGTAAGCTGTAGATACGTTTCCAACTTTCAGACAATTTTCTATAATGACACATTTCTGTGTGCAGGTTTCTTCTTTCGCTGTCTTGCACTTCTTGTTTATATGATTTTTCTCACATCTGTATTCTGCCTTCCCCTTTTAATCTCCTGCATTCCCCCAGGGTTGGAGGATTGATTCCTGGCGAAGTCAGCTGACATTTGTGGGTACGCCAATATGAAGGAGCAGTGTCAGCAGATTTGTCACATTAAATATCTCCTTCGGGGCAATATTCTGGTAGCCCGCCGTCTCTAAAAGCCGCAGTAGTTAAGAGGGACCAGTAACATTATTATCTCCTGCATTCTTGTGCTTACACCTTTCGTCCAACAGTTCTAGTGTATCCTGTTTGATACACAGTTCTCTAATTATTTCTTCCTCTCTGCCAATGTTTTCCCCTGCGGATTTCCTTATTTCATTCTTCAAAAGTGCCCATTCTTTAGCATTTGAAGTTTGTTAAGGATTCTTTATAAGTCCTTCTCTTATACTCCTCTTGAACTTTTGTTCACGTCGTTGTCTTTCAGGTTGTTTATTGCCAGCCTTTTTGGCGTTTGAATTTTCTACATATTTATCAGCATTGATCTGCATTTCAAAGCATCCAGATTGTGGGCAGACTTTATGTTAGATCCGGGAGATGATCTGGTTTCGGAATCTCTGGTTCCCCATAATATAGTCGACTTGGGAACGTCCTCTATAACCTGGTCTCATCCATATGTGTATTCTTCTATCGTGATCATTGAATACAGTGTTAGCTCTAACCAACTCGTGCTTGGTGCAGAATTCCGTCAGCCTACTTCCTCGATTATTCCTTTCACGTAATTCAAATATTCACACTATCTTCACTACCCTTTCCTACCACTGCATTTCTATCACCTAATACTATTACATTTTCGTCACCCTTCACATTCCTGACATTTGCATCTATTTGTTCGAATGTTTTCAAATTTTACATCAGCTTGACTGGTAGACATAAGGACTTGTATAACTGAGGTGGACCTGCGTCTTGTATTGCTTTTAGCTACAATTATGCGTACACTATATTGCTCATAATAATCCACTCGCTCTCCAATATTCCTACTCAAGTTTCCTACGTAGCCGTTGTTTGACTTAATTCTAATGATCCTAAAGTCACATGACCAAAATGTATGTCCTTCCTTCCAGCGCACTTCACTAATCCCAACCAAAACCAACCTCAACCTATCCATTACCCTTTCTGCGTTTTCTAACCTTCCTCTGCCATTCAGACTTCTAGCTTTCTACACTTCGACCCGTAAAATATATTGTTTGTTAGTTTATACAAACGAACAGCTTATTGGTGATATTATCTGTTAAGTTAGGCCATTGTCACTTTGTTAATATGTGTGTTATCAGTCCTTTCTTACACACATGAGCTATCTGGCGTGAAACCACCATACCTCTACCCTGATGTCAGCCTGACCTGTTTTTATGTGTACCCTTCTCCACATGTAGGGCGGTACTTCCTACATTTGTGAATTATTTTATCGTTGTGAACTCTTCCGTTTACCATTATAAAGTATTGTTTTCTAGTCCAGTTGTTTATTTATTTACCTTGCGTCATTGCGCTGCTGCGTTACCGTCTTTTTACGGAAACAACTCTGGGTGAGTCACTTAAATCTTTACCTTATTGTATATTTGTATGTTCGATTTTAAATGCCCTTTCTCCCTCCGTATTCTCAAGTTTCCTAGTTGAGTGGCACTAAATGTGGCTTCTTTGCTAGTCCGTGGGTTCTTTAGTTGCTTTGTAGGCTGTTCTGATTGCGTTTGAGTGAAGTGCTTTCGAATCCTTCTTTTCCACAATCCGGACGCTCTTATGTCCTGGGATATATCGTAATTGCCCCGTTTAGTTCCTGTGTGGGTGTGAACCACTTCGGCCTTGTGCTCTTTGTTGTGGCAGGCACACGTGCCGATTCAGGGTTTGAGCCTGTTCTGCCTCGTCTGTTTTTAACTCACTTTCAGTTCATCCCCATGTAATCACACTGTGCCTGACACTCCAGACTGAAATTGGGTGGCCTGGCTCATCACCACAATCCACGGCACAACTGGTACAACACGAAAATAAGATCCTGAACATTTAAAACAAGTTTAGGCTCGACATAAAATAATCCAGGAGGACGATACCAAAACGATCCCAGTGCGTGAATTGGAACTGGGTTTATGGGTAAAAAAAACTCCCACAATTATTTGATAATCGTCCAGGCAACGTTGTGGAGATTATTAGAAAATTGCACAAATTAAGATTAAAAAAGCCTTCTGCAATTTATTGAGGATGCACTGGTTACACTTAATATAATAATAATGGTAATTCCTGTCCCTATCCTCAGAGATCTTCTAATTTAAGACTTGCAGTGCAAAGATAAACGAATCTTTAAATTAATAAACTTATTTAATGGGGACAAGATCTCCTCGCATCCTGTATTTCGATAGAATACAACTTACGGAGATCCCTCCTATCATGACTTTATTTAAAGTATAATTCACACTCGTATTCTAAACTCATCTCCCATTGTAGTGTTCATGTTTGAGACGGTTCCACAAATTACTCAAAATTCAAAGAAAATATTTTTATTCAATTGGATCTCCTTCTATCTAATCGCTTGGTTTGATGTCATGGATGTTCTTGCTTATTTCCTAAATTATTTAAATATTATTTCCTCTTCATTCGCTTTGGATGTCGCTAATTCCACTCACAGTATTATTTCTATTCATTATTCACTTTCCAATGGCATTTCGTGATTCAATAATTATTTTATTCAAGTTACATTTCCATGTTGTCAAATTAAATTTATTATAATGGAACACTGATTTTCATTTTCATAATGGAACACTCATTGCATAAAGATCCTTCCCTGCTTATTTTTACACATAATTATCGTTCTTACATTTTACTGGCATAATATTTTCTTTCTCTCAATCCCACTTCAATTAGATATTATGCTTGAACTTGGGCCTTGCATTCCATAGATTAGAAATTTCCCTCAACATTACTATCTTATTTAATTTTCTATCTCTTTTTCCTTTATATATAATTTCATTATTATTATCCTGGAATTATGTATTCCATTTCCAACATTTCATTCTGATACCTGCGCCCAAAGTGCTCATTTTATAACCATAAATAATATTCTCACTATACCAGTCTAAAGTGTTGGCATATCATGTTTTATGTAAAACACACCCCGTGTATTTTTTTCATTACAAAATATTACTATCATACTAATGAAGTTACACCTTAATGTGGTTCAATTATATGTGATTGATATGTCATTTACATCTCGCTGTAAATTACTCCAAAACCTGGTTATACCCGTAATGCATGACCAATGTATCTACATCCAATGAATTAAATAAACCAATTATTTCGTTGTGTTAAATTATCCAATAAAACAAACGTGTACGCAATAGAATCCTGATATAAATCTACTGTACTAGGAAATTATTAAGCTCTACATAAGGTGAGGTTGTCTGTACATTGGTCTTCCTAGTGGGGATAGCTCTGACGTCCTCCTTCCGATAAGGGCAGATGACCTCGTAGTTCGGCACCTTATAACAACAATAGACAGCTAACTTCCTTCCGGTAATGGATTTCCAGTAGATTACAAAAGGTTACTTCTGGCGCAGGGTTACTGTGCAAAATGTAGAGGGGAAATGGTGGTTCGTGGGCTATCTCTATGTTCTATACCCTAGGGAGTTGCATATGGCTACTGTGCAAAATGTAGTGGGGAAATGGTGGTTCGTGGCTATTTCTATGTTGTATACCCTAGGGAGTTGCATATGGCTACTGTGCAAAATGTAGAGGGGAAATGGTGGTTCGTGGGCTATCTCTATGTTCTATACCCTAGGGAGTTGCATATGGCTACTGTGCAAAATGTAGGGGGGAAATGGTGGTTCGTGGGCTATCTCTATGTTCTATACCCTAGGGAGTTGCATATGGCTACTGTGCAAAATGTAGAGGGGAAATGGTGGTACGTGGGCTATCTCCATGTTGTATACCCTAGGGAATTGCATATGGCTACTGTGCAAAATGTAGAGGGGAGATGGTGGTTCGTGGGCTATCTCTATGTTGTATACCCTAGGGAGTTGCATATGGCTACTGTGCAAAATGTAGAGGGGAAATGGTGGTTCGTGGGCTATCTCTATGTTGTATACCCTAGGGAGTTGCATATGGCTACTGTGCAAAATTTAGAGGGGAAATGGTGGTTCGTGGGCTACCTCTATGTTGTATACCCTAGGGAGTTGCATATGGCTACTGTGCAAAATGTAGAGGGGAAATGGTGGTTCGTGGGCTACCTCTATGTTGTATACCCTAGGGAGTTGCATATGGCTACTGTGCAAAATGTAGAGGGGAGATGGTGGTTCGTGGGCTATCTCTATGTTGTATACACTAGGGAGTTGCATATGGCTGCTGTGCAAAATGTAGAGGGGAGATGGTGGTTCGTGGGCTATCTCTATGTTGTATACCCTAGGGAGTTGCATATGGCTACTGTGCAAAATGTAGAGGGGAAATGGTGGTTCGTGGGCTATCTCTATGTTGTATACCCTAGGGAGTTGCATATGGCTACTGTGCAAAATGTAGAGGGGAAATGGTGGTTCGTGGGCTACCTCTATGTTGTATACCCTAGGGAGTTGCATATGACTACTGTGCAAAACGTAGAGGGGAGATGGTGGTTCGTGGGCTATCTCTATGTTGTATACCCTAGGGAGTTGCATATGGCTGCTGTGCAAAATGTAGAGGGGAGATGGTGGTTCGTGGGCTATGTCTATGTTGTATACCCTAGGGAGTTGCATATGGCTATTGTGCAAAATGTAGAGGGGAAATGGTGGTTCGTGGGCTATCTCTATGTTGTATACCCTAGGGAGTTGCATATGGCTACTGTGCAAAATGTAGAGGGGAAATGGTGGTTCGTGGGCTATCTCTATGTTGTATACCCTAGGGAGTTGCATATGGCTACTGTGCAAAATGTAGAGGGGAAATTGTGGTTCGTGGGCTATCTCTATGTTGTATACCCTAGGGAGTTGCATATGGCTACTGTGCAAAATGTAGAGGGGAAATGGTGGTTCGTGGGCTATCTCTATGTTGTATACCCTAGGGAGTTGCATATGGCTACTGTGCAAAATGTAGAGGGGAAATGGTGGTTCGTGGGCTATCTCTATGTTGTATACCCTAGGGAGTTGCATATGGCTACTGTGCAAAATGTAGAGGGGAAATGGTGGTTCGTGGGCTATCTCTATGTTGTAAACCCTAGGGAGTTGCATATGGTTACTGTGCAAAATGTAGAGGGGAAATGGTGGTTCGTGGGCTATCTCTATGTATACCCTAGGGAGTTGCATATGGCTACTGTGCAAAATGTAGAGGGGAAATGGTGGATCGTGGGCTATCTCTATGTTGTACACCCTAGGGAATTGCATATGGCTACTGTGCAAAATGTAGAGGGGAGATGGTGGTTCGTGGACTATCTCTATGTTGTATACGCTAGGGAGTTGCATATGGCTATTGTGCAAAATGTAGAGGGGAAATAGTGGTTCGTGGGCTATCTCTATGTTGTATACCCTAGGGAGTTGCATATGGCTACTGTGAAACTTGGTCCCGAGTACAATTCTTGGTGTTGTTAGCGTGAGGGCTATGCTTTGTACCCAAGCTAGCATTGAAAATATTCTAAGTTTTAATTCACTGTCATCTCTCTCCACAAGAGACGCAGTACAGTTAGCCTTTTGTACTGATAGCTCATGAGCATTTCTAATAGCTTTCTTGAGTGTCATCATTTTTATTGTCAAAGTCTTAAGGTCGAATTGAATTGAAAATAGATTGTGCTATAGAGATACATCATCTCATGCACCAACCCATGACTGCGTGAATGCAGGTTGTGTTCTACTTTGATGAAAATGTTGTTAGGATTAGTATTTTCACACGTCCTCTAAGATCTTGGCGGTTCAAGCCTGGATTAGATTAGTGCAATTAGAAAAAAAAGAGGCTGTAAGGTTTAAGACTTGGGGATGTTTTATTGGATGGGTAAAGCAACCTGTGTCGGTAAAAGAGAGGCAAATTGATAGTGTATATAGGGCGAAAATAATTCAAATATTAAGACGATAGTACTTTTATTAATAAAGTATTTTTTTTTGGTGAAATTTGGTTGTTCTTTCCTAAGCTATCTTGATAGACAATTTGCGTGTCTTGGATGATTAAACAATAAGCAGTCGTATTAGCCGGCATATTTTCCATTGATTCAAAATCCAAACGAATGTCGACGGTGACCTTTGTAATCGATTCCTCCAAATGAGAGCCGTCAAAGAATGGTTAAACAAGCTTATGTTTTGAAGTCCTCGGGTGACAACGGTGGACGACAAACCTTTTGGTTATAAGACAACTGTCATTTTTCAAACATTTCGTACAGAGCACCGGATTTATTCTTTTAAAAGTTCAAGTCTAGAGCATCATAGCGAAATGAGACACCATTCAGGTAAACACGCATGTTTCGCAGCTCTATGTGATCAATCTGCGAAGCATCCTTTGCCTGTTGGTACTTGCGATCGGTCTTCTACTCCACAACCACATACAGCGGTCGCTCTGCATAACGAGAAGGCTTAACAGATCAGCTGCGCTTGTCGGTGACCTCTTTAATGGATTCCTCCAATAGAAAGCAGTCAAAGATGGTTAAACGAGCTCATGGTTTGAAGTCCTCAGGTGACAACAGTGGCCGCCAAATCTTTTGATAATAAGACGACTGGCATTTTTCAAACATTTCGTACAGAGCTCCGAATTTATTCTTTTCAAAGTTCAAGTCTAGAGCTTAATAGGGAAATGAGACGCCATTAAGGTAAAGACGCATGTTTCGCAGCTGTATGTGATTAATCTGCGAAGCATCTCTAACCTGTTGGTACTTGCGATCGGTCTGAAACCCAACAATCACATAGAGCGGTTGCTCTGCTTAGCGAGAATGCTTAACAGACCAGCTGTGCTTGTCGGATATGCTCAAGACGGGGAATTGATATAGTTACCAGCTCCTGAATTGATTGGGCAGGGGAGTGTCTTTTTCTACTATTTTATGCTGCATTAGCTTCCGCTGATCGGAGAGTGTTACGTGAGGCACCTTCCATAAGACGTGGTTCAGTCGGACCTTGGAATCAACGACAGTGTCGGTTGCAGTCGCTTCAACACGAATGAGGACGAGTTTCTGCCTGGCATTGATAATGCTATGATTATGGTCCTCGGCATAGCCCAGTATTGACGTAAGTGTGAAGGTGCCGTCTGTATTAGCCATCCAGTCATTGTACTCACTACCAGGACACCAGGCAGACTTGCGAAGCGCCTTAGTTTCCTCACTGTCAAACGGCGGAGGTTGTGCCCACTTCGAAACCATTGATTAAGTAACGAATCTCGGAAAATAACGAGTCTAATGAATCTCGCGTGGTGAGAAGCCTAACAGTGAGCCAATCGAGTCTGTCGGTATGAAATTGATTTTGAATGGAAATTTCATATCCACGCAATGTGTTGAGTTGTTAGCATTGCCCCAAAACCTGGGAGGTTTTGTACCTTTCTCAAGAAAGAAAAAACATCATCAATGTGATCTAAACTGACGTCCGCACTATAACAGCCTGCTCAAAAGTCAAAAAGTCAATACTTCTTCATCGTAGTAAAATTTATCGTGGATGCCATCTTGTATGTTAATTATTCTGTTGAGGCTTTCAAACGAGATGAGCCCCAATAGAAAAGGCCTGTGTGGGTTGTACTGTGAACTCGGGGGCTTCTCCGCGCAATGTGAGTGTTCGTGTTTATAAAGAAAGATGTCCTGACAGACTGATAATAAGCGCACAGCGAAAACTACTGGAGATAATTGCATGACATTTTGAAGATATGTTCTTACCGTATTGTACATGTGCACAGAAAAGGAATATAAAAATCCGAGTTTAAAGGGGTGAAATGTGATTTTAAATTTTTGTTATACTTAGGCTAACTGGGGCAGCATATCGAAGTTATCTCATAAAGACCGGACATATCTCATTTTAAGCCCCTCGATGCGAGAAACAATACTCGGTACGTCCCTACGGGACACCAAAAACCACATTTTAAGGCCCTAAAACCAACGGTTCCAAAGATATTTCCAGAAAACTACCTTTGCTCTGATAAACTAACGAACTAATGGCAAGTCCGTATCCATGGCAACAGTACGCTCTGATAAACTGATGAATTAATCGCAAGTCCTTATCCATGGCAACAGTAGCTCAAGACATGGCATCCAATTGTACATCTATCCCTGTAGGAGGCAATGCCAATCCATTTATTATCTAAAACACGACAGACTTGCTGCGAGGCTCAGCGGTAACGTGCTAGCTTGCTGGTCCCAAGGATGCAAGATCGTATCCTGGCGCAATCAGCTGGCATTTGAGGGTGCGCAAATGCAAGGGAACCATGTCAGTTGATTAAATGTCACAATAAAGATCCCCTTCGAGGCAAAATTCTAGCACCCCGGCCTTTCTAAAAGCCAGAGTAGTTAAAAGGGGCGTTAATCCAATAACATTAATATTAAAACAGGATAAGAGCATTAGAAATCCAAACGGTCATCACTTTTTGAAGATAAATCTAAACACGATAAGAAAATTTGAATTCTGAACGGTCATCCCTGTTTCAAGATATATATATATATATATCATAATTTAAGATTAACTACAATAACGAATATTAGTGTAAGATAGCGCCTTCCACTTTTAATTTTGTAACACTACAGTAGCAACTACTAAATAAAGGTAGCGACAAAGATACGTTCAATTTCATAAACCCAGGGCTCACATATCCCGTAGTGCAAACATATCAGTCTGGTCGTTATGTCAGTATCAACGAAGCTATGTGGCGGCTATTGCCGTTTCCGTAACACTAAAGGCATCCCGCCGTTATATACCTCGATATGCACTTACAGAATTGTGAACCAGTCTATTTTACTGAAAATAATTTCCACGAGCGAGTATCCATTCCCCCCAAAACCACTAAAGACTTGATTTTGAAAGCACATTTCTGTATGTTGAGGTACAGAGATATTACACATGGAAAGTTACTATAAAATGTTGGCAAATCTTAATTCAAGGAACTTCAGTTCAGAATAGGCCTGGTGTTAAATCTGCAGAAGCTTTCGGTACAGGCTATACGGCCCATGATCGTATTATGGAATGTTTTCCTTTGACAATGCATCCATTGATATCGCGCCAGGAGATGGCAGTTGGGTTTGAACTGAGGATAATATCTTCCCACTCACTGCGTATCCTACATTCCAAAACAAAATGCCAAAGTTTAAGCTTTGCAGGAATCGACCTACACGAAGACTGTTTCTCCCACGGACAATTTTATGTTGCCTGTTCCACAGTAAGTTCTCCAAGTAGCTCAGTCAATTTGGCACCAGAAGGAAGAATTGACAATATTGTATATAAAGAAGTTCTAAACTAAATTATTATATTTAAAATTCTTCTTTCATTTGTTGTTATGTGACGTATGATTCTACGATACTTATACATTGATTAAGTATATTTAAGTTCATGTTTTCAAAATATATTTAAGTCATTTATGGTTAGGTTAAAGATATAGTTAATTATAATACGTTTCCTTAAATCTTTATAATTAAATTTAGTTCGATAGCAAATATTTGTATTTTAACTCTGAATTTTGATATCATATTTAAAAAATAATTTTCAACATTAAAACAATTTCTTCACCTTCTACCGATTTGGCCAACTATGGACCGCATAGAACTTAAGGCTTCTTGGCCTTCCTTCCCTTTTCTTCCCAGCACATCTTCATTCTTTCGCTCCCTATCTCCCTCTCCTCCACGCAAATGATCCGCACGGGTCTCTTTGTAATGGGTTTCTCTTCAAATGATTTTAAAATGTCGACTTTTCTTCTAAATTCACTTCTATTGTGGATCAACTCTGAAGTAATTCCAACTTCTGCTGCATCTCTCTTGACCTCTTCTACCCACTTAGAGGTGGCCTTTAACCCCATGATGTATTTGAAGATCTTTTTGGTTAGTCGGTTCTCGTTCAATCTTGCCAGGTGTCCATAGAATCTCAGCCTTCTTTTCCGCATTATTAAGACAATTTAATTAAGCTCTTTTATATCATTAATATTTCATTATTTCATTCCATTCATAAAGCAGGCAAAGAAATTGTTACAAAAGAAGTAATGTAACATTATATTTGCATTTTGAAATAACGAGGAATTTTAAATTTCACATAACAGCGAAATCGGAATGATAATCGGTTTAAATAGAATATCTCTTTATGATATGTGTTACATAACACGTGAAACTTTTCAATTCCGCGGCCGAAGTCGGACGGGAAAACACATAATTTACGTCCACTTCTTACATTTCTGACGATAGTCGATGAACATCTAACGCTTGGTTCGGTGGCATTCAAAAGAAAATGGGAAATAACAAAATATATAATGGGACATAACTCAACTATGACGCGAGCGAAGCTGCGGGCACCTGCTAGTATTACATAAAGATCTAGGAAATAGAGTAAAGGGATTCGTGCAATATAATGAACGATTCATTTTAGTACGGATCGAAACGAAACCAAAGGATACAGTGATAGTCCAAGTTTATATGCCGACAACACAATAGGTAGATGAAGAGGTAGAGAAATGTTATGAAGACCTACGTGAACTTATAACTAAAATAAAGGGGGAAGACAATTTTATTTTACTTGGTGACTGGAATGCAATTGTCGGAGAAGGGACTGAAGGAAATGTTGTTGGTAAATACGGATTGGGGAGAAGAAATGCGAGTGGCGAGAGACTTGCAGAGTTTTGTATACAGCCTAAATTAGTTGTAACGAACAACTATATTCCAACACTATCCAAGAAGGAGATACACTTGGAAAGCTCCGGCAGACCTAGGAAAGGCCCAGATAGACTACATATTAGTAAAGGAAAGATTTAAGAACCAGGTGAAAGATAGTAGAAGTTACCCAGGAGCAGATGTCGACAGCGACCATTCTTCAGTCATCATACACTGTGAATTTATGTTCAAAAGATTAAAGAAAGAAAAGAAACATTGGGATATTTCAAAGCTTAAAGATGAGTCCACTCAAATACTCTATATGGTTGAAACAAACAATAACACAAGACACATTGTAGAACATTTGGGAGAAAAAGAGAAGTGGATGAGAATAAAGAAGAGCACTTTAGTTTCAACAGAGACTGTGTTAGGTAAAAAGGAAATAGGAATGAGTGGATAAGTCAAGAAATTGTGGCTATGATAAAGGAAAGAAGACAGTATAAAAACTCAAATTATGATGCTCAAAAGCAGAAATACAAGACCTTAAGAAACAAGATAAATAAGAGGGCAAAACAAGACAAGAAACAGCATTTAATATGAATCTGTGTAGGCATAAATAAAAACATGAAAACTGGACAAATGGATATGGCGTATACAGATATTAAGAGGTTCTTTGAAACAAGAAAGTGAAAAACAATGAGCATCGAGGACAAAGATGGGAAGGATATTGGTGAATATGATGAACAAGTGATAGTGAAAAGATGGAAAGAATATTTGGAACAACTATACAGTGGAAACTGTGTTAACTTGCCCATTGAGGAAGAAGATGAATAACTGGGGGCACCTATTATGGAAGAAGAGTTTGACAAAGCAATGCAGGACCCCAAAGGAAAGAAAGCTCCTGGAGTTGATAATATACTAGGAGAACTATTGAAACATCAGGTGACAAGTTAAAAAAACGAACTGTACAACTTAGTATGTAATATTTACAAGACTGGAGAATTGCCTGAAGACTTTTAAAATGCATAATAGTACCTATACCTAAAAAAATCAAATGCAAGGTCATGTAAACAATACAGAACATTGATTCTAGAGTGTCATGCGTCAAAAATAGTCACCAGAATTATTATGAAGAGAATAGAAAAACAAATCGATGAAAACCTATCTGATGATCAGTTTGGTTTTAGGAAAGGAGACGGAACAAGAGAAGGAATCTTGGCACTGAGGAATGTGATAGAGAAGTAGATGATGAAAGGCAAACCTACTTTATTAGCGTTCGTCGATCTTGAAAAGGCGTTTGACAATGTGAACTGGAATGTTCTATTCAGCATTCTTCATCAAACAGGTATCAACTTTAGAGACAGAAGATTCATCTACAACATCTATAACCAAAAAACTGGAATTGTTTGTTGTGGTAGCAAGGAGGAAACAGCACACATCAGAAAGGGTGAATGGCAGGGTTGTTCTCTATCCCCATAGGGCCTACCTATTCAATATACTGTATATATACAAAAGGCGATTGACCGAGTTTGAGAAGAATTTATCACAGGAGTGAATATTGATGGTGATAAAGTTGACATGATAAGATATGCTGATTACACAGCGCTAACTGCAGAAAATGAAGAAGACTTACAAAAGATCCTGAGCAAGATGGACAAAATAATGGAGGAAGAATATAATATGAGAATAAATACAAACAAACAAAATATTTGGTCTGCAGTAAAAATGGCAAAAACCAAACAGCAATAGAGTTAAGAAATGAAACGATACAAGAAGTGAATGAGTTTAATTATCCGGGAAGTAAAATAACGAATGATGGAAGAAGCAGCAGAGAGCAATAAGTAGAATTGCCCAAGCCAGGAACGCTTTCTAATAAAAGAAGAACCTATTTATGGCAAAGAACGTAAGTCTTGATGCGAGGAAACAAATGTTCAAGACCTATGTATGGAGCGTCGTGCTATAAGGCAGCGAATCTTGGACAATAGGAGAGAGAGAGAGTAAAAGACTACTAGCATTTGAAATCTGGCGCTTTAGAAGGATTATGAAAATCAGCTGGAAAGAAATGGTCACAAATGAGGAAGTCTTTAGAAGAGTGGGAGAGAGATGCTTCCTTAAATATATATAAAAAAGAAGGAATCACCTAGTAGGCCACGTACTGCGACACAATGGACTGCTTAAGCTTATAAACGAGGGAACAGTAGACGGCAAGAATTATAGAGTAAGACCCAGACTTGAGTACATGAGTCAATTACTGGAAGATATGAGTTGTGGCTCATACTGTGAGCTGAAGAGGAAGGCGGACAGACAGGAAGAATGGCGAGCTGCTTCCAACCAGCCCCACGGACAGTGGCGTAGCCAAGGGGGTGTTACTGGGGGTTGGAACCCCCCTTTGGAGAATCGGCAGGTTGTGATTCGTGTCTGTTTCACCATCGCGCCGGCTACTAGGTGATGTACGGGTCCCCATTTGAGCCTACACACGTCTTCATGACTACGTATAACCACAGTCTAGCTACAGATCGCGAAGCTTGGCTCACATTTGCGACAACAATGCTCTCACGCAGCCTGCAAGCATGTGCCGACTGTGCTATGTTGGTGTATGTAATTAATGCTGAATTACCTTATGAGAGCATTGTGTAACCGTTATATCTTTAATTTAACATGTGTTTTACAAGAGGAGTTATGCAGTGCAATAAACATATTAAATATTAGAAGCCATATTTCGGTGTTGCTAAGTAACCAAAATGATCGCTTTTCAGTCGATCAACACGAGTGTACGGTACCCAATTAGATTGGGCGGTGAGTAACAATTCATCTCCTAGTGCCTGAAATAAGGAGGGAGGGGCGTTGTATGAGAAGCGTTTTATTAAGTGTATAAATAATTATTGTATTATGAATTACACAATTACACAGGGAAATTCATTGCTCGTGTTGGGCGAGTGGAAAATCAATCTATTAATGTAGGCTGTTCAAGTAACAAGTCGACACCTGAGTTTCCCAAGAACCCTAAAAGGTAAGATTTGAGCTAGCATATGGGTTTTAGGCTAGTATTTTAAAGCTTTTCAAGAGGAGCTTGATGGCGCTGCTCGTCAATCACCCGGATGATCGGAGTTCCAATCCTGGTGACAGCAGGATTGAATTTTCACCTGAAAAATTGCGTGGCGTCCGGAAGGGCATCCGGCCTTAAATCCCCGGCCAAAACCAAAATGATCCTGGTTGGCGCTGGCGACCCCAATGAATTGGGACAAGCGGTAGAAAGTATTATAAAGCTTTTCAATCAAACAACGGAACTAGGTCTGGTTACAAATCAATGATAATTTTATTGGGTTTTGGTCCCTTTTAACTACTGTGGCTTTTAGAGACGACAGGGTATCGGAATTTTGCCCAGAGAATCTTTAACGTGCCAGTAAATCTACAGCGTGGCTCCCTCGCATTTACGCACCCTTAAATGCCAGCTGACTGCGCCAGGAGTAGGTCCTGCAATCTTGGGCACAGCAGGCGGGAACGTTACCTCTGAGCCACGGAGCCAATCGTTTATAAATCAGAAGCATGTCTCGGTAGGATATCTATGCATGGCTTCGGTGGCGTAGTCGGTCGCGTGCTGAACTGCTATGTCCAAGATCACGGGTTGAAACTCAGTCGAAGGCCCATGTCATAGATTTATGGCATGTAAAAGAATCTACAACTACAATAGGTAGTGCGTAGCCAAAATGTGTAGGCTATTGTGTTAGAAACGCTCTATCAAGTTCCAACGTTCGCCGCTGGGTGTCAGTGACAGTGGCGTCTGGGAGATAAAGTTGGAACATCTAGACATTGAAACTGGGAAACCTACGGACGCTCATTTGAAATGCCCTGCTATGGCCATTTGCTGCAATTCAAATAAAAATATCTATTCATTTTGAAAATTAAGACATAACTAAACGTAAATGATGCCATCTCAAACAAGTGCGGATATTTTAATTTTCAGATGTAGAAAACGGCTTTTTAATAGTCAGAGAGCTGATTTAATGAATACAGATGTAGACTATTTTGTAAAATAATATACACTTATTCTGGAATAATTTTGAAGCAAGCCAATTTATGTCATCAGTATCATGCACCCCATATACTGCCAGTAAGCTTCCGCATGATGTTGTAACGAGCAGCAACTTCCTGCTTGGTGTCAGTGCAGTGTTTACTGTAGGTCAAAGTTCGATCTAAGGTAACACCCAGATATTTGTAGTAGAAACAATATTCAAGCTCTTTATCTTCCCATAACAATGTAAGCTTTTTATAGGCTTCTCGATTGCGTAGGTGGAAAGCACAAATTTGAGTTTTAGCAGGGTTCAGTCTCAACTTATTGACTCTATAGTAGTCAGAGAGGTCCTTCAGAGCAGAAGTCAACTGGTTTTCTACTGCCTCAAAATCTCTGGCCTGTGTGACTAAAGCAAGTTGTTATTGCCGATATTATTTGAAAAATTGACACTGAATTATTTTGTCAAATTCAGGAATAAAAGGTATCATACCCTCAGACAAAATACGAAGTACCTAAAATTGAGACATTTGTGACCTTATGATCTTTCTATACTTTTCGTTTCACAAATCACACTGGTAGTTTTACTAATTAACTATTAAGTTACGGAATAACTGGCCTTTGATATGGTTAAGAATTTGATATTTGGTAGGGATTGGTCGATTTAAGACCTCCTGAATCAGGAAGAACTCAAGGAGTCAACTTGAGCTAAACTTAAGTTAAGCGTTACAAAGAGAATTTGTTAACATTAAGGTTAGAAAGATTTAAGAGCAGAACAAGTTGCTTAATTGCATTAAATGTATTCAAAAACTAGCAGAAGTACCCATTCTTCGAACGGTCTTCGGTATTAATAACCAGACGTTATCAATTGAGCTACTGTTGCTTGGAACCTGTTTGTCGACAAAGAAAATTGATTAGTTAAAATGTGCTCTCAAACTAAATTTACCTAACGTGTTCTTCCTGACGTGAAAATAAAATAGAAAACCTCGTAGACGAAATGCAGTACACGTCACATGCAAACTGACCCTAACCGTTGTGTCAAGTGCCCAACCACAGGAAGAACCCTTTTATAAATTTTAAAGGCTTGTGGTGCATGAAAATTCAGGTTTTTTAGCCTCCAATGACCCAAATTCCTAAAAGCAGAAAAAACAGCCTATTATTTCAAATCAGGAATTTTTGAAAATAATGTTGCTGTTTGGAGGTATAATAGACATTCTGTACGACTTATCGCACGTCTAAGTCGTTTGAAAAATATCTAGGGTATTCCTCGAACCCCTTAAGCGCATTGACGAATTATACAGTTTTAGTTGGTTCCGTATAACCTTATACCCATTTGCAAACTTTCACAGAAATGTAATAAATGGAGTGGCATAACTTCTTGCAGAAATACATGGAAAGTTGGACGTCACCTCTTGAGATACTGTTGTCAAGGTTACTGGCTTGCATTCCTTCATTAGTTTATTAATTGAAATTAGTTTTCTGGGAATATCTATGAAACTGTTGGTTTTAGAGCCTTAAAATATAGTTTTTGGGGACCCTTTACGGCTCTATAGGGGCCCCGAGTTTTGTTTCTGACACCAAGGGGTTGAAAATGAGCTTTGTCTCGTCGTTGTACGCAATAATATAATACTAATAATAATAATAATATAACAATATAACAATATAGGGATATAATAGACCCCTCTGTACCATACCCGCACGTGTAAATTGCGTGAAAAAATTCTAGAGTACCCCTTGACCCCCTTAAACGCATTATACGTATTGATGAATATTTCAGCTTAATTTGGATCCGTTATAACCTTATAGCCGTTTGCAAACCTTCACAGTTATGTAATAAATGGAATGGCATTGCGACTTACAGCAATAGATGGACTTCTGAGATTGTGTTGCCATGGTTACCAGCTTGCATTCTTTCATAGTTTATTAAGTGAAATTAATTTTCTGGGAATATCTCAAGAACTGTTGGTTTTAGGGCCTTAAAATGTGGTTTTTGGGATTCCTAAGGGGCCCCCGAGTTTCGTTTCTCACATTGAGGGGCTGAAAATGAGCTTTGTCTCACCGTTCTACGCCTATTTCAGCATGTATTTTAAGGGGGTGGGCCCCCTTTTATGAGAGGTACGGAGAAGAGTTACATCAATGATTAGTGTCGTTCCTCTGATGGATATCTGTATCAAATTTTCCGTTGATCCGTTCTCAAGTTATAAGGACACAACAGATTGTCCACAGATAGACAGACAAAAATTTTATTTTTGCGCGCATCCGTCATAAAACAGTCTGAAACGCGCAAATATCGCAAATTTCCGTGGAAATTCAGAAAAAAACGCACAAATTTAATTTTTATAAATATGGAGATGAAATAATGCACCAATAGAATACAACAAGAGGATCTAGTCCCTTAAACATACGAAATGGAATTCAACAATTATAAAGATTTTTATAACAAGAAAGTACAAAGTGCCAAGTAGTGTTAATGAACTCCATATCAACATTTACATGCAATCAGGTCGATATGTAAACAGGAATAGGAAACAATTGCTACGTGTTTGCATTAGAGGTGAGACCATAGATTGCAAGCAAGCATTGATTTAAAGACCAGTGAATGGCAAGAAAGAGCCTTTCAAAAGCAAATGATCATTTAAACCATTCATGCAACTAAATGAGGCAAAATTATAGCCAAATAAAAACATTAAGAAGAATTAAAGAACTTAAAGCTCATATCAAAGTTTATACGGCCTGCAAGCAGAGAGCCCAGTAGTAAAATTGTAAGCCGGTTTTCCTTGCAGATCTTGTTGTTCATATTAACAAGAGTTTAATGGAACATTTTACTTATCTTTGGTTTGGTTTCTTGCAGCGATGATTTCGCAAGACACGGTAAATACCTGCAGTAAACTTCTAAAAAATACAAAGACCTGTTTGGTCCTTAAACATACTACCTCTCCAGAAGGAGCAGTTTAGAAGCTGAAGTGAAGCATAGCTATAATACACGTCGTCTTGAAGAACACACTTTCGCACACTGGCGAAATGGTCAAGGGACACTTGTACTTGTAGAAATGTTAAAAGGCTTAAAGCCTAACTGCATATCAGCCGAAGCTCGGAGCAGTGCGTAATTTGTTAGAGTCCCATGGCGTAGGAAGTTTCTTAGTGAAAAGTGCGCTCGTGTCCGAATGAGGACAAGTTCGAAGCCTTAAATATGTAGATGAGGAAATGCTTGCTGAATTGTCGATAGCTTAGACATGTGTCCTGCAGACAGCAAGTGTCTAAGTTAACAACGTGTGTTACGACGAGTGAAGAGGTCCAAACTGCAAGCGACTATATAGGAGTTCGGAAGAGAAGTTCCAGAAATTTTGATGGATCGGCAACTGTGATTGGTCGGCAGGACACGGTGACCATCGAGAAGCGTTGAAACAGAGACGAAAGGTATAACGACAATATGGCTGTCAAGTGGATTGAAGCACTTACGGAGTTCAGTAGAAATATTTTAACAGACACAGGCCTAAAGAATATGTCTTAAAACCACGCAGGCATAAATGCAGAAAAAGTGTGTGAATATATATCGTAAACAATTTAACAAATTGGTCAATCAAGACCCAAACGAACAAACATAGAAAACATCTGTGCACATGACAAATTAGTTAGGTTAAGCACCAGCTGACATAATTTTTTCTCTCGAAAATTATCAAAGTTAAAATGAATAAATAACAGGCTTTGCTATCCTTCGCAAATGCGAACATAAAGCCAGTGGGGCGACAACGAGAAAAAGAACAAAAGGAGAGAAAAAGAAGAAAATTTGAAAACACAAAAGGAGCAGAGCTAGAGAAGTAACGGAGAAATAAATGAAATTGGACGTACACAGTGTCCGTTAGGCGTAATTAATTTTACCACTCGTATTCTACCGTCGCGACTGGTGAAACATTTTTGGATTCTACCGGTGTACCAAACAAGAGGAGGACTTGGGTCTCTTAAGAGCACCAAGTCACCCTCCCGAAGGTTAGGATGAGAGAGCTGCCACTTCCCTCTCCTCTGTAATGAGTTAAACTACTCCAGTTTCCACCGTCTCCAAAACCTGGCTCTTAGAGCCCCTATTTTTTTCCAAAAAAATAGGTAAATAAAGATCCAACCGGCGATCAATGACAGGAGGTGGAGGGTTTAAATAACTACCTATCAAAAATGACCGGGAGTGAGAGGGAGAAAATCTGAAGGATCATTAGGCAGAGGGGATAGAGGTCTGGTGTTGACAGTGCACTCGATAAGAATTACTAGAGAGTTAAACTCTTCGAAGGACAAAAGAGCGGATCCTATGATATTTTTCAAATGGCTTTTTGTTAACTTGACACATGATTCCCAACGCCCACCATGATGGAGTGAGTAGGGTGGAATAAAACGTCACTATTTAAAAAAAATTGTTGGAAATTTGTTCTTGGGCAAGTGAAGAACAAAGAGCCTTTCTCCATTGCTTGGAGGCACCAAGGAAATTTCTGGCGTTATCAGCAAAGACTTCTGAAGGAATGCCTCTTCTAGCACCAAACGAGAAAATGCAGAATGGAAATAAGAAGTGGAAGCGTTTGTAAAGAGTTCCAAATGAATGGCACCAGTGACTACACATATAAAACAAGAAATGTACAATTTTCCAAAACTTTTTCGCCTGACTTCAGGATTGTTTTTTGGTACAAGAAAGGACCAGCGTAATCAATACCAGTGAGCGAAAAAAGGTCTGCTCGGAGCAGAGCGAAAAGAAGGAAGATCAGCCATGAGTTGCTGAGGAAGCCTTGGTTTTGTTTTAATGCAAGAACTGCAATTACGCACAACAGAAGTGACCTCATGCAAACCGTTGATAGGCCAGTACTGTTCGTGAATTAAGCACAGAAGGGTCCTAGTGCCAACATGTAAGTGTTGGTAATGAAACTGAAGTTGGTTGCTGAGCAGTATGTACACCTAAGGGATGCTGTTGCTAACGATGAGGCAGTACGGTCGAATGACCTTGGTCATGTAGTGATCCAGCCTTCAAGCTTTGTTGGCTCACCACGCTACCTTAGTGAACGAGCACAAGATGATCTTACATATGTTAGGAACTATAGTCGTCCTGATCTGTTTATAACAATGACATGCAATCCAAAATGGGATGAAATTATTCGAGAGCTACTTCCAGGTCATAAGGGAATTGACAGACATGAGATAGTGGCAATAGTATTCAATTAAAAGTTAAATTTTTTGTTGCTGTAATTAACAAAGGAAAAATCTGTGGTGCTGTCAGATGCTGGATGTACACTGTTCAATATCCAGTAGAATTTCTCAACACTTTAGATCTTCCAGGTGTCCCTCCCCACAAACTTGAATTGAAAGTGGGAGTACCTATAATGTTATTGAGAAATATCGAAGCTCCACGACTCTGCAATGGTACCAGGTGCATAGTGAAAAGTGTGAAACAAAACATCGTAGAGGCAGTGGTTGTCACTGGATGTGCAAAAGGAGATACGGTTTTCATCCCAAGGATTCTTGTCATCCCAACCAACTTTCCGTTCACCTTTAAACGACTGCAGTTTCCACTTAAGCTGGCCTTTGCAATGACCATCAACAAAGAACAAGGCCAAACTCTTCAAGTAGACGGCTTGCATTTACATCATCAATGTTTTTTCCCATGGACAGCTTTACGTGGCCTGTTCACGAGTATCGAGGAGCGACAATTTGTATATTTACACGCCAGAAAACAAAGCTGTACATATTGTTTACAAAAACGTTTTGTAAAGTCTTCACACAATCAAGATTAAGATAAAATATAAATATAACTTTCTAAATATATACATATGTGGTATATATGTTTGCCACCGTCCACCTGTCGAGAATAAATAGCCTTTTAATTCCAAATCATTAAATGGTGAACTGAGAGGCAAACACATGTAAATTGCAATTATTTTAAATCTAATCAGCCTGATGCAATGCTTTCAAGCAGTTCCCGAATGGGCTAAGTGAAGAGGGCAGGGGTTTTTAGTTGCTGGAAATCAAACACACACACAGAGTGGTGTCTTTGAATGATTTTCCTTCTGCCGAAAAAAAACCTACTACTATTCAATATTGCTTTAAATGTCACCTTTACATTTTAATTTATTTACGTCCCGTAGCAAAGCATGAGTACTTCACCTAGTTATATATAATTCCAAATAATTTAAATGATTCTATAAGGGTTATAAATAATTCTATAAATTAAATAAATTAATTATTTAAATAATTCAGTGAAGGTGAATAATAATTTAATTATTTAATTACATTATTTAAATATTATCCATGATATGATATTAATAATAATAATAATAATAATAATGAATTTGTTAAATGTTATAAATAATTTGAGGGTTAAATAAATTGTTAGATTTCGATGTACAAACATTTCATCAACAGTAATAATAATGATACCAATATTAGTATTGCTATCATATAATAAAAATCAGTCAACAAAATAATGGAAGGTTTGATGACACATTTCTGAAATGCACCACAATAAAAATAAGGAATGGAATAGAGGAACGGCAAGTTAATAAATAACGAATTTGTGTAAAATAGGATGCAGTATTGTTACAATAAAGGCAGGGATAGGATTTTGACGAGGATTAAATAGGAATAAATTTGTAAGACATTTTATAGCACAAGATCTTAGTAATGCTTGAGTATAATACAGGAGGTGAACGTATGAAAGAAATAGTACTCAATTATAATAAAAGAATGAATCATATGAGGTGATTATTTGTAATAATGAATATTATGCGGCACGAGTGTCGGCATTAATGTAGGAGTTGTGTGGAGGCTAGGAGCCGCCCAATAGGAAATTGTATTTCCGTGTTGCAAGGAGATTTAGTTGGGGCACATGTTTGCCCAGATGTGAAAAGAAGGGTTGAGTCGAGATACCGCCCCATATCTCTGTCCAATTCAAGTACTGTCGAAGGATTTCAGTTCTAATACCTGAGTCAATTATCCAGATTTCCAGATATTAAGCCTATGAAATTAACGATTGCTAGTTTTGTTAAAACCTAACCGGACCCTGAATAGAAATAAATATTAGAGTGTGCAAACAAATTTCAAAACGAGTTGAATTACTTAGAAGTCAATCATCTTAACACAATTTGGATAGGAGTGATGCCTATTATGATTATTGAAATTATTAATAATAAATAATGCTGATTATTGTCTGAACTTAATTATCTCTGAGAATGAATAGGGATGATAATAATAATTATTTTATGTTGAAATACATTTTTTGTTTATTGTGGTAATGTTTACAACAATTTTGTTGGGCAACATAATACGGTTATTTATAGATAAACATGTAAAATTAATAATTAGTGTAACAATTATGTGGATGTTGTAACATAAATAAAGAAAATGAAACAAATATAAAGTGATAAATGTTCAGTGGAACAAAAGGAAATGCAACAATATTAATATTTTGACATAATGTGGTCGAATATTGGTATTTCACAACTTGACAATTCTACAAGAAATACTGGTGTATTTATTTCCATATTATTGGAAACACGATTTCTAGATAATCAAATTAATGATATTTTTCTTTCAAATGAAAGAAAAATGTTGTCAAACTATAACCATATGAACGAACTATCATCTTCGAAAACTTTAATCATCAGTGATATGTTCATTTTAACATAAATAAAGGTAACAAGTGTATAGAAAGGGGTCAGACGAACTATTAATTTAATCTCGACCACCTATTGTGTAAATTTTGAGTGAAAATTTTGAATATAAAATGATACCAGATGGACCGATAATTTCTGGCTATCGACTCCAAGTTGTTAGGCTAACAATATTTTCTGGTGTTGATTTTTTTATGTGAATATTTATTTTTTTGATTTGATGATTTTTGCATTAATTTTAAATATTTTATTGTTATAAAGTGGGATAATTTTAAGAGATTGTGATATTTTCATTTCTCCTTCTCTCTCCTTTGCATGCCTATTGCCGAGATCAGTTAAGCCAGCTTATGATTTTAGTTTTATCCCAGATAGACCCTGAGATATCTTTATCTCGTGCTAAACTGATTTCGGGAATTTGCAAATGTGGTCGTTGGACTTCGGTCTAAACAGGCACAATACATATTTTTATATCAATTTTGGGAACGTAACTTAATGCCTTTCAACTCCTTGGTCAGTTTAATGTGGCTTTCAGTCATCCAGAATTAATATTTCACATGATATTTTATTTAAAAATGGATTTATAACATAAGAACCACATAAACCCTGTACACAACAGCACTGTAACAAGCTCGAATCTTAGATTGCGGCCAATATTAAGTACGGAATACGGCGCTGAAAGGTAGGAATTCCTTGACTTAATGCTTTTCTCCACTGATCGCACTACATGTAGCACGGGTTTCTGGCTTAAACCCAAAAAAACAAATTGCTTTGTGAAGGATTTTGCCTTCCCAGTGAGCCTCCGTGCTTCTTCTCCTGATGAAATTGTAGCTTAAATAGCAGCCTGACTTAATTTTTTCCAAGACCCTTTAGTCAATACTTCAGAATAATAATTCTTTATAAATTGACCATTTTTTGACTTAATGATTTTCAGCTCCGACCGATTTCATTGCGTTGACATCAAATAGAGATTTAGGTGTTGGAAGAACACTTTGAATTTTTTTCTGGGGAGAGGCAGGGCAGTCGAAACAGCATAAAAGCGGGATATATAAGCACACGAAATGCAGTGTGACAGAATATCAGAGGGCTAGCAGAGCAACAAATTGAAAGGTATTTAAATGTGAAGGCGAGGGGAAACCTTTCTGGCGACTACCAACAAAGAGACGAGATAGGTTGACACGACACATACGAAGACACCCAGAAATACCAACATTCCTAAGGAAGTAGGTGTCGAGGATAAGAACTATAGGGATAGACCAAGGTAAGAATATGTTAAAATGATTACCTTTGAATGTAGGCTGTAATGATAAAACGGATAACTCAGGACATAAAGGTACAGAGTGATGGATCAAACCAGATAAAAGACTGAAGTCTCAAACAGAAACATCTCCAAATGAAAAGTACGAACTTGCCACAATGAATTTAAATGTGATTATTCAAATATCCTGTCACAGCAAATGAATTATCGTTGTTACTACATTACTATGGTTTCTAGCTTCTAGAGATTAGAACGTGTGTCCTCAAACGTCCCCTTAGAGCCGAGTTGTTCCTACATTACTATGGTTTCTAGCCTCTATAGATTAGAACGTGTGTCCTCAAACGTCCCCTTAGAGCCGAGTTGTTTTCGAGAATACTACGTGAATATTGTTTCTTGCCACCGTTAATTAGAATGTGATTATCTGTTCCCATATGCTGTGAGGTAATTTGGCTTTGCGTTTACTACATAACAATGATTTCTCGGCTCACTTGATTAGGAAGTGTGCCTTCAAATGTTTCTTTACTCTGGCTTTCACGCCGCTATGGTTTAAATGTGACTCTTCAATGAACCACTATGGTTACATTTTGCTACGCATATGTTACATCATTATGGCTATTAGCCACTATGGATTAGGATGGGTGACTATCAAGTTACCCTCGTAGTAAATTTGGCTTCGCATACAGAACGTGAATATTGCTTCTGGCTACTATGTATAAGCATGTGTTTTGAAACGTCCTCACAGGGAGGATTCGCATACATTACATAAATATTGTTTCTCGCCGCAATGGATGTGCATGTTATTTTCTTTAAATGTCCTCAACAAGTAAACTTGGATTCACATACGCTACATGAAATAAGCATCTAGCCGCTATGGACGATCATGAGTGAGTACAATGTTCCACTGTGGATAAACGCAGATTCACATACACTTCATGATATTGGCATCTCGCCGCTATGGATGATTATGAGTTTCTTCAATTTTAATACAGGTAAACTTGGTTTCACGTACGCTACATAAATATGGATTTTCTCCGGTGAGGATTTCCATGAGTCTTTTCAAATGTCCTCTCTGAGTAAATTTAAATTCAGATTTGCAATATCAATATTGCTTCTAACAGCTAAGGATTAACATGTCTCTTCAAAAAAAACTCTCGCCGTAAACTTGTCATTTCAAAAGCCACATGAATAAGGCTTACCGCTACTATAGATGAGCATGTGTTCCTTCAAATTTTCCTCAGTGTAAACACGGATTCAAATACGTACACTTATGTTTTTACGCCGCTATGTATGAGCATGTGTCTCTTCAGACTTCCTCTTTGGTTAAATTTGGATTCACATTCGCTACATGGAAACAGCTTCTCGCTGCTATGGCAAAGCATGTGTCTCTTCAGACTTCCTCTCTGGTTAAATCTAGATTCACATATGCTACATGCAAATGGCTTTTCGCCGCTATGGATGAGCATGTGCGTTTTCAAAGTTCCCATACAGACAAACTTCGATTCACATACGTTACATGGGAAAGACTTTTCGCTGCGACGGATGAGCGTGTGATTTTTCATGTGTCCTTTTAAATGTACTTTCTGATTAAACTTGCGTTCACATACGCTACATGAAAATGGCTTCACGGCACTATGTACTACCAAGTGTTTTCTTAAATAACTTCTTTCGGAAAACTTGGATCCACATACGCTACATGAGTATGGCTTCTCACAGCTATGAACTAGCAAGTGATTCTTCAAATTTCCTCTCTCGGAAAACATGGATTTACACACGCTACACGAACTTGACTTCTCATCACTATGGATGAGCATGTGTCGATTCAAATCTCCTTTCCGTGTAAATTTTGACTCACATTCGCTACATGAAAAAGGCTTCTCGCCACTATGGACGAGGAAATGTCTCTTCAAATGTTCTCTGAGGATAAACTTGGATTCACATACGCTACATGAGAATGGCCTCAATGACATCAGCTGTAGCGATGTTAAATAGTGACCCTTTGAGTCCGTTACTATTTAACATCGCTACAGCTGATGTCATTGAGGCTATTTACCTTGAGGGAGAGAAAATTTACATCTACGCGGATGATATGGTTGTGGCATCGACATCAAAGGAAACCTTGCAATCGTCCATTGAGAAACTTACCACATGGGCTCAAGAAAATGATATGACGATAAACTGCACCAAGACAGTAATGCTGGCATTCCGTAAAGGCGGGAAACTATCCGCAGATGAGCATATACTACTAAATGGAGAACCCCTAGTCAATGTAAATCATTTCAAATACCTAGGAGTAGTAATGCAAATGCAAGGGAACGTATTCACGCGACATGTCAGGGATAGAACAACATCCGCCATAAAAGCAATGCAAGACATAATGCAACTGGGAAATCTATCTTTACAAACCGCAATGAATTTATTCAGAACGATAATAACTCCAATAGTGACATACGGCATTCAAATAACTTGGGATCATTTGACACAAAGTAACCTTCGAGAGATAGAAAGAGTTAATTCTACTTTTCTAAAGAAAATTCTGCACTTATCAAAATACACGCCATCTCGTCTAACGTACGTACTAGCAAGGGAGACTTTCTTCATAGAAGACCTGCGTTTGGAGAACTCCCTACCATCAACAGTGCAATACCAGAGACTGATCGAAGAACTAAACCTCAAGCGTAATGACATATGGCCTGATTTCTATTCCACAGAAGCTCTTATGTCGACGGACTGGATGAATGCCAACTTTGAACTGCGGCATACGATCACCCGTTTTGCAGTCCACGGTTTTCATTTTAAGATATGCACAGCAAGAGGATTTCATGACCCAGGCCCCCAATGCACCTGCTCTCTGTGTGGTAGTGCTTGTGATAGATATCACGCCATTTCCTGCGCCCAGAGGAAAGTATCGCTAACACGCTTCTGCTGCGAATAGCTATATATATAGCAAAGAACCTGTCAGACACTTTGTATATAGACACTTTGATGAGTAAGATTTAAGTTATTAGTATTAGTTTTGTATCTCTGCATGGCTATTTGCTACAATAAATGATTATTATTACAGAATGGCCTGTCTCCGCTATGGCTAAGCATGTGTCTTTTCAGACTTCCTCTGTTCGTAAATGTGGATTTACATCCTCTACATGAATAGGGCATTTTGCCGCTATGAATGAACAGGTGTTTCCTCAAAGTTCCCAGCCCCGTAAATTTGACTTTGCATACGCTGCATGTGTATGCCTTTTCACCGGTATGGCGAACAATGTTTGGCTTTAATTTTTTTAAGGTGGTAATTTTTCCCGTAGATGCAATGTTAGTATATTGCCTTCCACCGGAACCAAATGCGTACAACACCCTTGCAGCAGGATCCGCTGTATCTGGACATATCAGACTGAAATCAGTAGTACTAACAGTTTAATGTGCGGTACATTATCACGGAAGTAGATATAGAGATCTAAGTAGTATTCATATATTGGGGGCAACTTTTATTAATACCGGTACAAATACCTGTCTTCAAGAAGTACGCTTAACCGATGGCGTTTCCACTCATCAACATTTTGTAGATATAGCCGGACATATTACTATTATTATTATTAATATATTATATATGAATTGCAGCCAATGGCCATACCAGGGTATATTAAATGAACGCCCATACCCTCCCAGCAAGTAGCAGCCAATGGCCATACCAGGGTATATTAAATGAACGCCCACAGGCTCCCAGAAAGTTGCAGCGAATGGCCATACAAGGGTATATTAAATGAACGCCCATACACTCCCAGCAAGTTGCAGCCAATGGCCATACCAGGGTATATTAAATGAACCCCCATATTCTCCCAGCAAGTTGCAGAAAATGGCCATACCAGGGTATATTCAATGAACCCCCATACCCTCCCAGCAAGTTGCAGCCAATGGCCATACCAGTGTATATTAAATGAAGGCCCATAGGCCCCCAGCAAGTTGCAGCCAATGGCCATACCAGGGTATATTAAATGAACGCCCATACCCTCCCAGCAAATTGCAGCCAATGGCCATACCAGGGTATATTAAATGAACGCCCACAGGCTCCCAGCAAGTTGCAGACATTGGCCATACCAGTGTATATTAAATGAATCCCTGTACCCTCCCAGCAAGTTGCAGCCAATGGCCATACCAGGGTATATTAAATGAACGCCCACAGGCTCCCAGCAAGTTGCAGACAATGGCCATACCAGGGTATATTAAATGAACGCTCACAGGCTCCCAGCAAGTTAGAGCCAATGGCCATACAAGGGTATATTAAATGAACGCCCATACCCTCCCAGCAAGTTGCAGCCAATGCCCATACCAGGGTATATTAAATGAACGCCCATACGCTCCCAGCAAGTTGCAGCCAATGGCCACACCAGGGTATATTAAATGAACGCCCATACCCTCCCAGCAAGTTGCAGCCAATGGCCATACCAAAGTATATTAAATGAACGCCCATACCCTCCCAGCAAGTTGCAGCCAATGGCCATACCAGGGTATATTAATTGAACGCCCACAGGCTCCCAACAAGTTGCTCCAACTTAGGATAGCAGATGCTACTGTCACTGACACCTAGCGGCAAACGTTTGAACTTGATAGTTGCTAGCCAGCGAAATTATTATAACCTACAAGTTCGGCTACACACAACTAATTGTGGAGGTTAGTTGCCATATATCTGACATGGGCCCACTGGCTTTACTTCCCCTCTGAAGGAAGGCATACTGAAGGATTTCAACGCTCTCTAAAATCCGGTCACTTCGGCCGGGTTTGGACCCGCGATCATGGGCATACCAGTTCAGCATGCTAGCGACTACGACACCGATGGTATCATATGTATATAACACAGGTGTGATTCTTAACTCTAACAGCATGAGTGTATTGGGATCGTATCTTAGCCACCAAAATTCGTTAGATATTTTACATGCCGGGTGCCCTTAAGGACAAGGTGCCTATGCCCCCACCCTTTGCAACACTGCTTGACCTTGTCTGATTCTCAAGAAAAATAGTCTATTTGCAAATAATATGGTGAGATTTCACAGAGGCGGCTAAATGTATGAGTGTTGTTGTTGTTGTTTGAGTCATCAGTTCATAAACCCTTCCAATGCAACACACCATTCTCACAGTTTTGATGTCATCAATTCATTCATCTTTAAAAAGCTACCACAACCTTCATCCTAAGCAACGTACTTAATTTCGCCATCAGGCCGAGATATACTCTAGGGAAGATTTACCTGCGGGGAAGAAGCTTCTATCCGTCATCCACCGGCCTTCAAAGCAGATGAAATTAGAACACAGGCCTCTCAGATCATCATACATGCCAGGCTCGTAGATCAGACCCAGCTTATAAGGCAATCCCCAGGAACCACATAAAGAATATAGAGTGGACAACGACGCGGCTAATTTAGGAGACATCTATTCATGAAGAGAATCAGAAATCCTTAGAACCTCTTCACTCAAGAAATCCAATGCTCTACGGTCTTACACATGACTGATGTGCTTCAGAGACGCATAGTTAGCGCCATAGCGCCCAAACTCACGCTCTTGCTAAATATTCGAGTCAGGTCCAGCAAACATGATTCCCTCCATCAGCCTCTCAGGTCAAAAATTCACGACACTTTGTAGATATCAAAGCGAGTATAAACCTGAGTGACGGCGGTCTACTCGCAAGCCTCGATGTAGAGTCCGTATTTACCAGCGTTCCGGTACCTGACGCCACACAGATAATCTGGTAAATGCTTACAGGCTCAGGAGGTTCATTATCATCACAGTCTTCGTCTTCAATGGGCAGATGTTTCAGCATTTGGAGGGAACAAGCATGGATACCCTCTCTCCATTATTGGCAAACGCTTTCATAGTAATTTCAAGGTAGAAGCTGCAAAGGAGGGGCCATTGAAACCTGAGTGTTTGTTCAGATACGTAGACGACGTCTTTTTGATATGGAAACATAGACGCGACACACTCTAGGACTTCCTGGTCTTCATGTGGTCCTGACATCTGAGCATCAACTTCACAATGGAAGTATAAGTAATGAATCCACTGGCCTTCGTAGACGTTCTGCTCTATCAACGAACAGACAACACGCTTGGCCGCAGGGTGTATAGGAAAGGTACACATACAGGTCAGTACCTACATGCAAACTCAAGTCATCCATCGTCACATAAGGAACTGGTAGCTTGGATACTCCTCACCAGAGCCAACCGCATTTGTGATAAGGACAGCGTAAATGAGGAGAAAATATTAGTTTCGAATACGCTCCTAGCTAATGGATACAGCAAAGAACGGAATAGAGAACAAAGCCGAAGAACTGTTCAATAGAACAAAGGTCAGCTCCACTATAAATCCTTTTTAAGGCTCGCTCATAACTCAAAGGTAAGGTTCTCGCTTGCTGGGTCCAAGTTTTCAGGATCGAATTCTGGCGCAGCCAGTTGGCATTTCAGGGTGCGCAAATGCGTGGGCGCCGTGTCAATACATTTACTGGCACGTTAAAGATCCCTTTCGGGTCAACATTCTGGCATCCAGGCGTCTCTACAAGCCACAGTTGGTAATAGGGAGGTAAAACCAATAACATTATTATTATAAATCCTTGCTGCCGTAAGTACAGGGGGTGACAGAAAGAATCGCCAGGTTGCTAAGGAAACACAATGTGACAACGATTATGAACACAATAAACAAGCTAACGCAAGAGGTGCGTAAATCAGCTGAGATAAAGTAGCAATACCAGGACGCAGGAGTTCACAAAATGCCTTGTTCCTGTGGAGAGATATACATAGGGCAAACAATACACGCGTTTCCATTAGGATATCAGAGCACATTCGAGACACAAATCAAATAAACTACAGATCTGCAATAGTTGAACGTGCTGACGTCACGAGACACGCCATAGAAATTCCTAAGGCCAAAACTGTGGTAAAATTCCTAGGTATCAAAATAGGGCAATTAAAGAGGCAATAGATCTCATTCATTCCAATCTCGAAGAGAGATTCAGGCTTAGAAACACGAAGAAAGTTGACTAGCTGGTCCTCGGATCACTCGGCGAGCAGCGTGACGTCAATACCTATCAAGCAGTTTCTGACTGACACCAACGATTAGTTTGCGTACTGAACTCGAATTCAGCCTAGCTTAAGGCATTGACAAAGCCGAGGATCGAACCGACTTGCGAACCTGATGATGTAGGAAATGAAATTTGGAATTTGAACAATATTTTATTCAAACAATTATTTTAGGAAGTGAATAAAATATAATGATGAGTTTTTGGAATATTTTGGAGCATTTTGAAAGATTTAAATTTGGGAATATTTCAGCGAATATTATTTTAACCAAGGGAGAGTCCAATCTTCAGACACTGGAATATGACCAAGGCTTCAAGTTAGCAAGCCTAGGACCGGTTTTGGTTGGCCGTGGGGACAATAACAAAATTGTGCACACGACACTCTGATAAGAGGCTAGAACAATGAGTTTTTCTTGATAACTCAACAGCCAATCAGAATGAACCACAATATTTTTGAGGGAATCGCTATTATATTAATTTTGCACATATAAAGCGATATTAGCTCTTCCACAATTGCAGAAGAGAAAATGATATTTTATTATCAAAACAGAATTATATATTAATGGTCAGTTTATGGTCAGTTTATTTGGACTGCGTGCGAGGCTAGAACTCCATTTTAGTCTGGCACGCGCGCGATTGTCGAGAGCGCAGAATTCATCCCTTCTTAGCGACGTTTAGAGAGAAGACCTGTGTCACTGAGCGCTCCAGTGGAGCCCGCATTATAACTGAAGCACGGCAAGGAGATTAGACTTGACCGAGAGGAGACACCGCACTTGCCGAGGAAGAAGAGGAGATGCCGGCACTCAACAATAAGCATTAACTAGCAGCTAGAAGCAGCACTTTAAAATACAACGCATATCAGAAGAAGACTTCAATTCTAAAGCATTATACTTCTACAAAACGACTAGTAGCATAGTATACACCGGCTACTTCAACGAAACATTATTTCTACAGTATATTCATCACGCAAATACGATGATAAAGTCTACAAGTCAGGGGGCATTTTCCCATTCTACTACTGTTATGCAGATTGTCATGAAGCACTAAACAATGGAAGGAGGTTAATCTACATTCACGGAGGGGGAATTCAGAGTGATCTAGACAACCATGAGTCGATGATTCTACTACTGCTATGCCATCATGCAGTTTTCTGAATGTGCCTACAACAATACTACTTAAATATCTACTAACAACTTGGGAGATGTCAACCAGAGACTTTCAACCTACAATAATGACGAGATGCTATACGAGGCCAGAGGAGAGGGGAGTTCGTTTGTTCCGGGTTCGAGTTACCAGACTTCTTGTCGAGAAGGTAGAAGATCCGTTAGCAAGATGCCAGCCCCCAAGCCCAGGTGTTCACAACACAACACTGGAGGGAGGCGCACAGCTGATGGGCAAGCAACCAGCAGGAACTTGTTTCCTGGTGAAGGTCGAACGCGTGCCAATCCATGAGCGGAACATCTTGAATATCAGGCCAGGTATCACGACAGCAGCTCACCAGAAAGGTTGAAAATTGATTGTTCTAATACCTCAGTAGTTTGATGTATTTTTGAGGGTATTTCAGATGTGACCAACTTATATGTAGATTTTTCTTTACTCATAACCCAAGTTATTACGTTGTCAATTTTAGAGACTTAACTGTAAATTTTATTCTACGTCAGCGTGTGTCGTTTTTGGCGTAATTTCATTGGTATTTGGATTTTTGATATTCCGTATTTGAATTGCTAGGGAAAAGTTTTAATTATGCTCCCTTTGAAACGAATCTGTTTTATGATTGGAATGCTTCGATAAAAATGCGTAACAACCGACAGAATGCGTCAATATTGCCAAATTGCATCGTTATTAAGATGATGATGATGATGATAATTGTTGTTTTAAGGGGCCTAACATCTAGGTTATCGGCCCCTAATCGTTATAAAGAGAAAGCATTATTGCAAAATGCCAAACCATTTGTAATAAATATTTTATTGTGTCAGAATATAAATGCAACATTTATAACAATATTCTTGGAGCATAACAATTCCAATATCGGAATGTTATTGTAATGCGACATTATTATAGTCATTGATAATAATTATAACAAAGTTATAAATGAAATAGGATCATATTGTTGGCAGCCAGAGTCAAATGATGCCTATAATTAGCAACAATTATATTGAAGTAATTGGGAAATACGAAACCACAAACCAAGTGATTTGCAGATCAACCTGACGTCTTAGTTGAAATGGAACACGTTTGTAAATGAATATTTGATTCATTAAGGAATACCAGAAAGGGAGGAAATGCATTATTGTTATTAAAAAGCGAAGACGAGGGTACTATTGTCTATTAATACTAATATTTAATTGTAACGTGGAAAACATTATCTTATGAAAGTTAATTAACGAAATACGTTAATTTAAGTCAAGTTTTTTCCGGGTTCGAGTTACCAGACTTCTTGTCGAGAAGGTAAAAGATCCGTTAGCAAGATGCCAGCCCGCAAGCCCAGGTGTGAGCGTGTAGCAAACGTTCTTTTAAGATGTTGTACAAGGATGTATTGAAGTGAACAAAATGTTATTGATGTTTAAGGAGCACAAAGATAATTAGTTCGAAGAGGAGTTTGTTAGGAGTGCACCATGAACAGTATTTCACAGGTTCGTGTTTACTTAGTAGGGTCACTAATTCTTATACATGTTTGGAATGTATTAAGATGGGTTTTATAGAAAGAATACCGTGCATTATTATTATTACTATTGTTGAAAGGAGAGGAAAGGAATGTGTCGAGATATGTGAGCGTGTAGCAAACGTTCTTTTAAGATGTTGTTCACCGTATAAGAAAGTTGATAAGTGTATTGCCGATTGGAGCAAAGTATTTGATACAGTATGTCAAAGAAGTAACTGACATTAGGGTTTGCATTTGTGTTGTACATGTCAGAGAGTGTTATTACGAAATCCACGGAGTTTATTGAAAGTAAGAGTGTAGTCCCGCATCGTTCTTCAGGTTTATCGTAATTTATTAATTGATCTGACATTACAGAGCTGTAATTAACTTAATCGTTCGTTACCAAAGTTCTATTGAGTGTGACAGAAACCAGAAAATACCAGTAAAAACATTGTTTGCGAATATGTTTTTAAGAATTGTTTAAGAGAAACGAAAACCCAGTAAGATTGTCAGATCACGAAGGATCTTGTAAATATGTTCATTGAATACCGTGCTGGACATGGTAATTTCAAATTGAATAAATATTTTAATAATTTTAATAGTTTAATAATTCGATTCTTAGAACGTTAATATTTTTAAGACGATAAGTGTATCATCTAGGGTAGTTTTTGTTATATAAATTACATTTGTTTGAGAACAGCTGATGCTATCAGACTGCTCAGGATAACCGAGTCACAGGGTGACTCACAAGCGTAATTTCATTATTTTTATACACGAGTATTTATTTTTGTGTAACTAGAACTTTCATGGAAAGTAGAAAAATGGATAGAAGGACTATCTGTTGATATTAATATTTTATTTTTATATTTAAATTATTTATTTGGTGATAGGGAATTTTCATGTTTTGTAATCATTTTAGTTTGATAAATTTACAGGCACTAGTTTGTTTGCCTGCCCATTTTTATAGAAACTTATCATCTTTTCATTTCGAAATCTACGAGCGATAATACTGCTGGTTAGTTACTAGAACTCACTTAGTCTCAACTTCACCGTTCACGCTCGAGATCCGAGATTCTCGTCCTACCATCTTGTTATGGATATTTATTTGCTAGTTAATGTTTAACTAATTAGTAGCGTTATTGCATGACCGGTATGCACCGAGTGTTTCCTAGTCATACACCTAGTAGGGAAGTGTTGATTTATCTAGCTGGGTAACGACGTACTTACATTTCTTTCCATCTCTGCGGATATAGGTGGTGGCTATGCGAGATTCGGGCACAGTACAGAGACAAACTCGTAGCCATGATTAAGGCTGTTGCAATGACAGCCAAAACGTCGGGAAACAATCACCGATACACGACGCGGCTCCATCCTGCAAGCCTAAATAATAAACTAGACACCGGTCAAGAAAGCCTACGATCTAAATACTTCAATTAGCCCAACGAAATCCAACCTCAATCTAACTATAGGGGCAGATGACCTCGTAGTTCCACACTTTAAAACAACAATAACTAACTAACTAACTAACTATTTCCCTTTCAAAGCTTTCAAACCTGCCTCTGCCGATCACAAACCTAACACTCAGGCTTAGGCCAGTACAATACCAGATGTTGCCTTTGAATACATTGTGATGTTGACACCCTCTTGAGACGTCCTCGGCCGGGGATCCGTTTGCGGGACCAAATTAGAATCTGAATTTTATTGGAGATAACGGTATTACCACAAGAATTGATGCATAGAGAGGAGCATATCTTTGAGAAGAACGTTAAGGGCTGTATTTTCCCGTGGCTTTCAGCGGTTTAGTCGTGCGCAGATTAGATATTATTTGACTATTGTTATAAATGTCCCTACCATCTAAGGGACAAAGTAAAGCATGGCAAATTCTGTACTGTTACTCCCCTTCAGAGTAAAGTATTAAAATGTAACCAATTACTGTACGTATCATATCAAAATGATACAATTAGTACACTTACTTCACCGCCAACGTTAGTAATTATTTATGACGAACATACTTACATCACTAGTCATATGAAACAAGAAGTTCCGTGACGAACTAAAGAGCCTACTTTTCTCGAAATGTGAGATTCATGCCTATGATTAATCTATATGGACCAAATTAGAATAATGATGAAATTGAGTTGGTAATATCGAAATTTCTAATTGGTTCGAAATATAACTGGAATAATGTAGCCTAATAGAGAACGACAGTTGGCAGCCCTGGTGACTGAATATATTCTTAGTTCCATCTCTTAAGGTACAGAATACAAAATTTGGTTGAAGTCCAATGGATAGCATGGACGTTGCATGTAGTTAGACATTGGATCTATCAGCGCGCATAAAATCATGTTGGCAACAATGTCATGCATGTGTTGGTCAGAAATATTCTGAACTATTATGATCTATTGATGAGCCAATGTTGGATGAAATCCATTTATTTGTATAGAAGTTACATGTATTTTAAAATTGGACCAATCAGCAGGCTTAGAATCATGTTGGAAGCACAGACGTATATTAGTTACTCCAAATTGATCTAGAAGGTAAGGTACTATACGTGTGCAAATTTAGAGCTGTTGGCTTGAATACTTTCTGGTATATTGATATTAGGGTAAGAAAATAGAGACAGCATTTATTAACAGTTGGCAGCCCTGGTTGCTCTTAAGAATACGCATAGTCATTTATCTTAAAGTACACATAGCACATACGAAATGTAGTTGAAATCCAATTTATAATATAGAAGTTACATATATTTACAATTGATCTTATTAGCAGGCTTAGAATCACGTTGGTAGTACTGAGGTCCATTAGTTACCCCAAATTAATCAAGAATGTCAGGTACTATACGTGTGCATAGAGTAAGGCTGTGGGCTTGCAAACTTTCTGATATATCGGTATTTGGATAAAATATTTTGAGAGTATTTATTAACAGTTGGCAGCCCTGGTGGCTCTTAAGATTACGCTCAGTCATATCTGTTTATGTACACATAGTACATACGAAATTAGGTTGAAATCCAATTGATAGTGTACAAGTTATATGCATTTAAAAATTGGACTTATCGGCAGGCTTAGAATCATTTTGGCAACAGTGTCATGTATGACTTCCTGGAAATTAAACTGAATAATTATTATCCATATGTGTGCCAAATTTGGTATAGCTCCCACACATACCTTCGAAGATATACAACATGGAGCTGGAATTTCAATTGCGATTTTTTTTTCAGTTGGTAGCACTGACATCATTCTCAAATACGGCATTGAGATATTCAGATAGAGATCTTTAATCATACCAAATGTGGTTTTGATTGCTACAGCTGTTTAGGATTTGATAGAAGACAGACAGACGGACGCACGGACGGACGGAGAGACAGACAGACAGTTTCCCGGATCGATCTCATAAGCCTACTTTTCCTCATTTTTTACAAAATGCGAAAAGTAAGCTAAAAATCTCAACATTCAAATGTATTAATCATCTGTAAACCTTCTAAATAAAAGTTTCAAGATACTGTCATATGGTGGAATCCCTCATTTTTTCTTACTTCCGGCCCCTGAAGACTTCAGTCCGTCTGTTTCACCAACTGACAGACCGCGGTGAGCATTTTATCTACAGGTGGACGGCATTTGCAGTAGGTGCTAACGGAAGGAATTTCGCACGTGGAGGCGCGGTGCTCTCGAAAAAGTCCCACAAGATATATTTAAGGCACGTATCGTCTAGAATTTCCACTCCATCCGTAAAGATCGAGACTATCCTTCGAAACGTATAAGGAATGCCACGCTGTGTACGACAAAGCAGTCAGTGAATGGAGTGGGCTGCAATGAATCAGTAAGTCAGTCGAGAGTGACACAGCAGTTGTAGGCTTATTTGTATGCGAGATGACTATTGACAGACGGTCAGTGTAAGAAATTTGTGGAGGAATATTCCGGTAAGTGCAGAATGACGCCCCAGTTTCAGCGTGGTTAAGGCAAGAAGACACGTAAGGCTATCACAGGAGGAATGCGTGTCTCTGGTAATAAATTATTATGTGATAGAGCGATAAGACGTGAATTTAGGAGTTTTGATAGCGTGCTGAGTTTGCGCAGTTTGGGAGCTAGGATTACAGGTGTACATCATTCCTGTGATATAACCTTAGATTAGTAGTAGGAGTGTTTCTTCCTCTGTAAAACGACTCGTTTTGAGGCAGGAAATATGTGTCCCAGAGTAATTGGAACCCAAGTTTTGAGGGCCAATTTGCAACCTCCCGTAAAACCCGCAGCTGCGTTCCACTAGCTCGTATGATGAATGTAGTTCAGTTCTACCAGCTCTGTTGGTTTCGCGAAAAGTCTGCAGGTGACAAGCACCTGCTCAGTCTACAGTCAGGGACGGCGGTCTCCTGGACTACCGGACCCATCACTAGACAAACCTGTGCGCTGCAAGCTCGACTCCATGCTGGCACAAAGCAGGTTATTGTCCACGACCTCTCTTGTGCGGTTTGTGCCTCACCTTTACCTTGTACCCAGGAAACGCAGCCGCCTCTTCGCGCAGCCGCAACAGAGGATATGGTCCAGGACCTGAGCAAGCATCTCCAGCACAATCACCGTCCTCCATCAAACTTGCTGGGCACACCACCACGTTGTTCCCGGGTTCATTGACCCACAGGTGTCTCAGCCCAAGTTTTGGACCACTATCTAAAATATAATTTTGAACACTGGCAACTTCATTTTCAAGCGATGGCAATTTTATCTCAGCGAAGCGCTGCTTCCTTCTTGGCGCCGCCAAAACCAATCATGAACTTCTTTTAAACTTGGTTCCAACAACAAAGAAAACACTGACGAAAGGTTGTGATATTGCCAATGCAACGGATGGCGGGTTATGAGTGCAATAACATTCATACTGGATACCATATATATACTTGAATATTTCCAAAAGTTAAAACTATGAATGAGAATAGTTAGTTTTTGTGCTGCCAACTAAAAAGTGAACATCAATGTCCACTTAAGAGAGACAAATACAAAAACGTTCAACGATAAAAAATACCTTCTTCAATCCAACATTTCAGATTTCCTACTAAAAAAACAATACTCTTCCTTATTATGTTGTCCACTTACTCAGTTATATGATTTCCACTTGCAACACTCTCCTCATCACGGGTTTCTTCTGTTATATCCTAGCGACAAGAATGAATCATTAATCTATTTGCTATCTTATTACGCTTCTACACAATCAATAAGAGATAATGTAACTTTACACCACACATCAACTTAGAGTAATGATTTAGCAGCAGTATAACTGACTGAAATAACTTTCTTATTCTCGATCTTATCCTACTGCATTATACAAGTCTCATCAAGATCTGAAACTTATCAAATATATCCCTCCTTTCTAGGTGAAGTAAATCTGAACTTCACAGATCATTGGAAGATTTAAACAGAATCAAATTAACAGGCATAGATGATGTACCGATTGAATTGCTACTCTGGATAGGTGACGAAGGTGTCATTAGGTCATTTCACTTGGTGTGTAGGATTTATGATACAGGTGAGGTACCTTCTGATTTCAAGAAGAATGTTATCATCCCTTAACCGAAGGAAACAGGATCTGACATATGTGAAGATTACCGTACAATCAGCTCGATCACTAATGTTACAAAGATCCCGACTAGAATAATTTACAAGAGGATGGAAAGATAGATAGAGACAGAGTTGGGTCAAGAGCAGCTTCAGGAGAAACGTAGGAACAAGGGAAGCTGTACTAAGTCTCTGGCTGATTTTGGAAAGAAGTATAAAGAAAGATAAGAGAACGTTCATGGCATTTGTAGACTTAGAAACATCATTTGATAACGTTGATGGGAGTAAGTTGTTGGATATATTAAAAATGATTGTAATACAGTTCAGGGATAGGAGGGTGTTATAAAATCTGTATAGACACCAGACAGCAGTTATTCAAGCCAAAGGACACGAGAATGAAGCTGGTATTCAGAAAGGTGAAAGGCAAACCTGCATACTTTTGAATGTATACATTAAACAAGAATTGAAGCTAATTGGTGAAAATTTTGAAGTATGAGTAAAGATACAAAGAGATATAACTTTAACTCTTAGATTTGCACATGTTATCGTCCGCTTAGCCGACACACCAGAGGATTTGAATGAGTTTTAAATGATACCAATTCTGTCTTGAAGAAAATTAATAAATGTAAAAAAATATTGGAATGTAAGCGAAAGAAATCAAAAATCCCTAAGGACGCCAACTAGGCAAGTGAAAAGCTAAAGGAAGTAGGAGTCTTCCGTTGCTTAAGCAAAATAACCAGAGATGGATGAAACAAAGAGGGCATGAAAAGTAGGTTGGTCTCACCCAAGGAAAGCATTTTAAGAAGAAAGGAATCGGTTGACATCGAATACAGATTTAGGTATAAAGCCGAGTGAGAGAAGAGAGGCGTTTCTGGCAGAGAAGAGATTGGTTGGTGGCACACCTGCTAAGACACCCAGGAATAGCAAATTTAATTATGGAAGGAACGGTTGAGGACAAGAACTGTAGGGGTAGACCAAGGTTAGAATATGTTACACAGATTGCCTCGGATGAAGAGATGATAACAAAATGTGGAGAAGAGTACTTTAAGAACACCTGGGAACTGTGATACAATACGAAGTTTGCAACAAGCAACTAATACAACGTGATTGTCCTAAGCTTCACTTAATGTACCCTTCACCGATGGGGATCAAGATATATCCTCCTTTGCCTATGTGAATAGAGCAACGGCATCCACAGAGGGAGGTCATGGGTTCGAGTCCACCACAAGTCAGAATATATAATGCTTTACCATCCATCTTCTACTTGCCGTAATTTTCACAACTTATAGGAGACAGGTTCCATTCGTCATCAGTACGGTCTGAATACACAATTCTGGAATCCTTAACTAGCATTGGTGAGAAGAAGTTAGCAATCAGGTCCTGTGCTTTATAAGATGCAACATGTAGTAACCCAATATATTACTTACCTCCTTTGTATCGACACCACTCACTATAGATGGTGTTTCTGTTTCGATGCTTGGAAGAATCTCTGGTATGGAGGATTCTTCTATCTTAATATCCTCAGTGAGATCAGTGTCATCCTGCAGAGAAATTACTTGTATCACAAACACGTACCTTTGCATAGGTGGAATTAAATCTTATACAGGTTTCCATTACTTTGAATTCCTTCGGAACTAAATGCGACATACAAGACCAAGACCAGAACTTTTGTACAGAATGATAGTTCTATTTTCAGAGTAAACATCTCTGACTTATGTAACCTCATCAGCAGATCTTAATATATATTCATTGACCTCGTTACTTCTTTATAGACCGCGCCAAGATCAGAATTCCGTATCAGACTACGAGACAACACTGAGTCAATCTCCGACATTGTAAGATGAGTAAAATTATGAAGACAGGACCGAAAACAGATTTTTGTGAAGGCTGTGAAAGGATCGATAGAGATGTGGAATTCATTGGAAACACGAGATCGAAATGAATATTACAAGGATTGAAGAAACGAACAATGTAGACATTTACCATACATTGTATGGAGATACTTCGAACAAACCAGAAGACGTTGATTGGCTACAGAACGCAGAAGCCGAGAATTCTACACTACGCACAAAACAGAACTTGGCGAACGACTGAGAGGGTGGATACTGTGCCCGTCAGAGGAGCTATCAGGGTTGCCAACGACCGAAATGGCTTCCCCGACACCTCACCTGCCGGACCCATGTGCCGAGAGTATCAGGTGAATTTCTTATAGGCCAGAGCGGCACGAGATCCAGGGGATCTGTGGTAACATGGTGGCTAAGGTCATAGACGGCCCAAGAAAGTACACCTAATGAACCTAGACTGAGAAAGGAAACATCCAGACTTATGTAAAACTTGTGAAGACATTTATTATAAAATATGCAAGCACCTATCCCAGTTCGGAGGGTTTATATCGGCTAATCCGCAAAATAATAAACAAAGAAAAATAAAGAACATACCTGTAAACTAATGTAAACCCTCACGAAAGATCTAATTTACAAAGATAAGCTACAACAGCAACGCTAGGAAAATGGTACGAAAAGAAACCCTAATTCAAGTTACAAAGTTTAAGTTATTAGCAGAATTTACATTTAACAGGGTGGCAAACACAAATCTGAGTTACGATGATACCATTTCCTTACTTACATTTAACGTTAATCAATTTAGCTAAGTCCTGACAATTAATACAAAAATTACGGCGATGACGTCCATAAAGCAAAAACATCATCATCTTCATTTCCCGTTTCCAGCTTCCTGGGTCGGGTTGTGAATTAAGGACCTCCAACGTTTCCTGTCTCTCCACCACTCCTCTCCTGTTTTTAGTACTTCTTCAGGTTTTCCTCCTCTCTTCTCTTCACATTCCCACACTGTATCTGCCCATCTCTTTCGGGGCCTTCCTCGTGGTCTCTTCCCTGTCATCTTTTCACGGAAAGTTTTCTTTGGTACTCTCTCCTCTCCCATTCTCATCATATGTCCATACCACTTTAACTTTGTTGTTTCTATCCTGTCCTGCAGCTTCAAGATTCCTGTCCTTTTTCTAATCTCTTCGTTTCTAACTCTATCTCTTCTGGTCTTGCCCTCTATACCTCTTAGGAATTTCATCTCCGCGGCTTGTATTCTACTCTCCTCTCTTTTTGTAGTAGTCCACGCTCCAGCTGCATATGTTAGTATGGGTCTGTAGTAGGTTGAATATAATACATTTTTACATTTCTTTGGGACATCTCGGTTCCACAGAATAGCCCTTATGCTCTGGTAAAAACTGTTCGCTTGTTGTATTTTCTTTCCAATTTCCTCAGTTATCCTTCCATCTTCTGTGATCACACTTCCCAGGTACTTGAAACTTTTAACCACTTCTAGAATTTTCCCATTCAATTCTATCTTTCCTCTTCCTTCCTTCCTCCCTTCCTTCCTTCCTTCCCCTTGACATTACCATTGTCTTGCCCTTCTCTGTGCTTACTTTCATCCCATATTTCTCTATTTCTTGATTCCATACATCTAGTTGTTTTTGTACTTCCTTTTCATCCTCGCCCCATATCACTATATCATCTGCAAACAGCATGGCCTTTGTTGCCCCTTGTCCCAATCTCTGTTTAACATTCTTGTGAATTTCATCCATGACTATGATGAATAGTAAGGGGGGACAATACACTTCCCTGTCGGAGACCTGTTTCCACTTTAAACCATTCTGTTTCTCCTATACTGGTCTTCACGCTACTCACACAATATTTGTACATAGCTTTTAACATTTGGACATCAGCTCCGTTTACTCTCCTTTTCCTTAATACATTCCAAACCACCTGTCGAGGCACACTGTCGTACGCTTTCTCAATATCAATAAATGTCATCACCCTGTCTTTTCCAAATTCCCATCTTTTCTCCATCATTTGCCTTAATGCAAAGATTAGGTCAATTGTTGATCTGTCTTTCCTAAAACCATACTGTTCTTCTTCCATCTCTCCTTCTATCTTCCTCCTCAGTCTGCCTTCCAGAACTCTCTCAAAGAACTTAGCTACATGAGCGATAAGAGTGATCCCTCTGTAGTTATTGCATTCCTTTTTGTCACCTTTCTTAAAAATCGGGATAATTAATCCCTTTCCCCATTCTTCTGGAATCTCTTTCTTCTTCCAAATTATTCTAAATAATCTATACAACCACTGTACACCTATTGGTCTCGCTGCTTTTATCATTTCCGTGGACACCTCATCCTCTCCTGCTGCTTTACCGCTCTTCATCTTCTGTATGGCTTCCTCTATTTCTAGCATAGTTATCTCCTTTTCTTCTTCTTCTTCTTCTTCATCAAAAGCTACATGACAAGCCATGAATGTGGGTGGGTTGGTTCCGTATTCAAATCCACACCGTTTCACCAATCTCAACCAAATTTTGCATACACATAGTTTAGGACCCAGAAGGAACCGCTGGCTACATGAATTTTCGATAGTCTTTCTCATTCTTCTGATTTCGGCCCTTTTGCACTCAAGCACAGTCTAATCAAATCATAAAATATACTCATGAAGGAATGGCAAGGCAGATAGTTTCCATGGCAACATAGCTCAAGTCGAGACACGGCCGACTGGATTCGAGTTGCGCTCTGCACTACCGGTATAGAAAATGAGGATCTTTACTTGAAATCCCGTTAGTTACTCAACTGCTCACACAGCACTGTCAACGGAGTATAGCATAACAAAGACTTGACACTATCTACTAGATATTTGTCAAATACCACTCACTCACTCAGTCATTCATCGCGAAATCTCAGAAACCACTCAACTGATTGGAATGAAATTTGCTATGCAGCTTCCTCAAGGGCCGCAAACGCCCACTAAGAAAGGATTTTTGGATATTCAGGTTCTAAAGGGGTGTTAAGGGGGTAGACCTGCATTTAATTGAATAGCAATATCTCCCGATTGGTTTCATTGGGGGATGTGATACTCGGCATATAAACTCATCATTAAAATAAGAAGACACGTGTCTGAGGGTTTTTCGATGTGGTGTATATTATGAGGTGAAAGGGGTGAAAAGTGGGGGTTGAAAGATTCCTAACGGAGCCTGTATCTCTTAAACGACATAGGCGAGGAGTTTGAAACTCAGCGGAAAAAATCAGCATAAAAATAAGTAAATAGGTGTTTGACCGTTTTTTCATAAATCCAATTTAAGGGGCCCATAGGGAGAGGTGAAATTCTGGGTACAAAACAGGAAAGAAAGTGTCCTAACCGATTGACTAACTCGCTCTTCAAACTCAGGGGGAAAAACTGCTTAAAAATAAGTATATATGTTCATAATGTTGAATTTTGGGCTTATACCGTGTTTTAATATACTAAAATTCGACGCGTTTCGAAAGAAACCATGTCTTTCATCGTCAGGAATAATCTGGAATACGACAATGTTGCTAAGAGAAAGCAACGAAGAACATATAGAAGGTGCCCAAAGATGGACGCCATTATAGCCCCATGTTAGGGACAACGGAAAGCAGCAGTGAATTACTTTCTCAGGGTTCTGATAATAGGTAGCCAGGATTCACTGAGATTGTAGCCGGTGTCGCGGTAGAAATTATCTGGGTGTTTACGTATTTCAACCGCCACCCTGATGATTCTGGGACGATATTGCTTTATACGGGCAAGAACATCCACTCCTTGGAACATGACATCATGGCCAGGTGTTAAAGCATGATCGGCAACAGCTGATTTATCAGGTTGAATGAGCCTGATACATCTATTATGTTCCTTAATGCGAGTGCATATTGTTCTCGAAGTCTGCCCGATGTAAACCTTGCCACAGGTACAGGGAACTCTGTAGATACCCGGTTGTTGCAATTTAGGCAAACTGTCCTTAGTTGGTCGCAGGAGTTGCCTAATCTTAACAGAAGTTCCAAATACAGTCCGTATGTTGTACCGACGTAGGATTTTAGCAATACGATCCGTTGTGTTATGTATGTACGGAAGGTAAGCAGTTCTTCTTACATCTCTTTTCTCAACTGACGTCCTATTATTATTTGTTGGTTTCAGAACCGTAGAAATCAAAGCCTTGCTATAACCGTTGCTCTCAAAGGTGGTTCGCAGGGTGTTAATTTCTTCTTGTAAAGAAGACACTTCACAAATCCTCCTAGCCCTGGTAGTTAGAGTTGTAAGGATACCATGTTTCTGGGCAGGGTGATGGTGAGAACTTGCGTGGAGATATCTATTGGTGTGTGTTGGCTTACGAAAAACGCTGTGTCCTAAAGATCCATCCTCTTTCTTGGTGACGAGAACATCTAAAAAGGGTATTTTGCCGTCAGATTCCTTTTCCATGGTGAAACAAATAGAAGGGTGCTGGAGATTAAGGTGATCCAGGAAATGGCTAAGATTTTCCTCACCTTCCGTCCAAACAACGAACGTGTCATCCACATAACGCCACCAGATCTTCGGTTTGAAAGGAGCCGACGACAAAGCTTTCTCTTCAAAGTTCTCCATGAAGAAATTAGCCACAACAGGAGAGAGAGGACTACCCATGGCCACACCATCAGTCTGCTCATAAAAATTCCCATTCCATAGAAAGTAGGAGGAGGTCATGCAGTGATAAAAAAGTCTTGTGATGTCTTCAGGAAAAAAGCCATTAATGAGAGAGATAACACCATCAATAGGTACTCTCGTAAACAGAGACACCACGTCGAGACTCACTAGAATATCACCCGGCTGAAGTGTTATAGCTTTTAACTTTTCCACGAAGTGTGTGGAATCCGTAATGTACGAAGGCGTGTTACCCAGAAGCGGCTGAAGTAGTCTACCTAAGTATTTGGAAAGGGCATATGTAGGAGAACCAATCGTACTAACAATAGGTCTAAGAGGGACATCTTCCTTGCGTATTTTAGGAAGACCATAGAGTCTCGGAGGAATAGCATCCCCTGGAAGGAGAGTCTTCGCTGTATCCGCTGGAATAGATGATTGCTTGATCAATTTGACGGTGACATTTGAGTATCGAGTAGTAGGATCACGACTATTAATCCTATATACAGGATCTGATAACAAAGACGAGATCTTGGAATCATAATCAACCTTATCCAATACCACTGTCACGTTGCCCTTGTCAGCGGGGAGAACGATAATATCAGAATTGTCCCTTAGATCTTTAAGTGCCCGGCTTTCGCCTTGTTTAAGTTGGTGTTAGGTGGCTTAGCGGTCTTGAGAACTCGGGAACATTCTTGCCTGGCTTCCTCGGCCTCTTCAGGTGTGAGGTGATGTACCGAGGTTTCTACGGATGTAATAAGTTCTTCAATAGGAATTCTTCTAGGCGCTACAGCAAAATTGAGACCTTTAGCGAGAACTGCCTGTTGGGTATCACTTAGGGGCTTGCTGGACAAATTTACGACAACCTTGTTAGCATCAAGTCTAATGGCTTGAGATTTGATCGTATTTCTTCAGTGCAAGCTAACAGCGTTCTAGATCAGGTGAGGGACAGACATATTTCCAAATATGATAGGTACAGTTGCAGAAATACCCTTTTTAGATGTTCTCGTCACCAAGAAAGAGGATGGATCTTTAGGACACAGCGTTTTTCGTAAGCCAACACACACCAATAGATATCTCCACGCAAGTTCTCACCATCACCCTGCCCAGAAACATGGTATCCTTACAACTCTAACTACCAGGGCTAGGAGGATTTGTGAAGTGTCTTCTTTACAAGAAGAAATTAACACCCTGCGAACCACCTTTGAGAGCAACGGTTATAGCAAGGCTTTGATTTCTACGGTTCTGAAACCAACAAATAATAATAGGACGTCAGTTGAGAAAAGAGATGTAAGAGGAACTGCTTACCTTCCGTACATACATAACACAACGGATCGTATTGCTAAAATCCTACGTCGGTACAACATACGGACTGTATTTGGAACTTCTGTTAAGATTAGGCAACTCCTGCGACCAACTAAGGACAGTTTGCCTAAATTGCAACAACCGGGTATCTACAGAGTTCCCTGTACTTGTGGCAAGGTTTACATCGGGCAGACTTCGAGAACAATATGCACTCGCATTAAGGAACATAATAGATGTATCAGGCTCATTCAACCTGATAAATCAGCTGTTGCCGATCATGCTTTAACACCTGGCCATGATGTCATGTTCCAAGGAGTGGATGTTCTTGCCCGTATAAAGCAATATCGTCCCAGAATCATCAGGGAGGCGGTTGAAATACGTAAACACCCAGATAATTTCAACCGCGACACCGGCTACAATCTCAGTGAATCCTGGCTACCTATTATCAGAACCCTGAGAAAGTAATTCACTGCTGCTTTCCGTTGTCCCTAACATGGGGCTATAATGGCGTCCATCTTTGGGCACCTTCTATATGTTCTTCGTTGCTTTCTCTTAGCAACATTGTCGTATTCCAGATTATTCCTGACGATGAAAGACATGGTTTCTTTCGAAACGCGTCGAATTTTAGTATAATAAAACACGGCATAAGCCCAAAATTCAACATTATGAATAGTAACACGGGCCGTGAAAGTCTAAATGACAAATATATATGTGTTAGACAGTTTTTTGATAAATCAAATTTAAGGAGTTCATCGGGAGGGGTGAAATTCTGAAGAAAAAAAATTGAAAGAAAATGTCCTGACTCACTCACCCGCTCATCATCGCCCAGCCAAAAATATTGAAGTTGGAAACATGTCATTTTCGGGATATGTTCGTTGTATGTCAAAACCATATACTAAGGGAGGAATTTTGAATATTCAGGTTCTAAAGGGGTCTTAAGGGGGTTAAACCTGCATTTCATTGAACAACAATATCTCACGAGTGGTTTCATTTGTGGATGTGATACTCGGCATATAAACTAATCATTAAAAATAAGCAGACATATGTCTAAGGGTTTTTCGATGTGGTGTATTATTATGAGGTGAAAGGGAAAATTGGGGATTGAAGGATTCCTAACGAAGCGTGTAGGCCTAACTCCTAAACGACATAGGCGAGAAATTTGAAACTCAGCGAAAAAAAAATCAGCTTAAAAAATAAGTAAATCGGTGTTCCACCATTTTTTCATAAATTAAGAAGCCAATGGGGTGGGGTGAAATTCTGGGGGGAAAAGGGGAGAAAGTGTCCTAACTGACTGACTAACTCACTCATCAAACTCAGGGAAAAAAGACAGCTTAAAAATAAATTAATAGGTGTTCAAGCGTTTTTTCATCAATCCAATTTAAGGGGCCCATGGGGAGGGGTGAGATTCGGGTAAAAATAATTGAAAGAAAATGTCCTGTCTGACTCACTCACTCATCACGCCCAGCGAAAACTATTAAAGTTAGAAACATTAAATTTTGGGAATATGTTCGCTGTATGTCGAAAACGTCAACTAATGAATGATTTTTGTTATTCGGTTTTTAATGTGGTGTTAAGGGGGTAAACGTGCATTTCATTGAATAACGATATCTCATGAATTGTTTCTTTGGGGATGTGATATTCGGTATATTAGCTAATCATTAAAATAATCAGACATATGTCTAAGGGTTTATCGATGTGGTGTATATTATGAGGTGAAAGGGGTGAAAATTGGGGGTTGAGGCATTCTTATCAGAGCGTGTATCTCTTAAACGACATAGGCGAGAAGTTTGAAATTCGGCGGGAAAAAACAGCTTAAAATATAAGTAAATAGGTGTTCGACCGTTTTTTCATAAATCCAATTTAAAGGGCTCTTGGAGAGGGGTGAAATTCTGGACGAAAAAACAGGAAAAAAAGTGTCCTAACTCACTCAATCATCAAACTCAGGGGGGAAGAACAGCTCAAAAATAAGTAAATAGGTGTTCGACCGTTTTTTTACATAAATCCAATTTAAGGGGTTCATGAGAGGGGTGAAATTCTGCAAAATAGTTGAAAGAAAATGTCCTGACTTACTCACTCACTCATCATCCCCCAGTCAAAATTATTGAAGTTAGAAACATGACATTAAGGGGCTATGTTCGTAGTATGTCGAAAACGTCCACTAAGGAAGGAATTTTGGATATACAGGTTCTAAAGCGGTGTTAAGGGGGTAGACTTGCATTTAATTGAATAACAATATCTCCCGATTGGTTTCCTTTGGGATGGGATACTAGGCATATAAACTCATCATTAAGAATAAAAAAAAGGAAGCTTGTAGTTTAACGTGACCGTTAATCTGTAGATCATAAGCCACGGGACCTCCTTTTTACGTGGAATCCGAACCACAGGACATGGCATTTCACTTCGAAAATCTCACATGCATTGACCGGGAATCGAACCCGGACCGCCTTGGTGAGAGGCATACAGCTAGACCGCTGAGCCACCACGCCCCTCATTAAGAATAAGAAGACATGTCTGAGGGTCTTTCGATGTGGTGTATATTATGAGGTGTCTGTGTGAAAAGTGAGTGTTGAAGGATTCTTAACGGAGCAACTACCACTTAAAAGACAGAGACAAAAAGTACGAATCTCAGGGAGAAAAGTCAGATTGAAAAAGTAGTAAATAGGTGTTCGATCGTCTTTTCATAAATCCAATTTAAGGGGCTCATGGGGAGGGATGACATTCTGGGGAAAGAAGTCCACTAAGGTAGGATTTTTGGATATTCACTCATCATCCCCCAGCAAACCTATTGCAGTTAGAAACTTGAAATTTTGGGGATATGTACTTTGTATGTCGAAAAAGTCCACTAAGGATGGATTTTTGGATATTCATGTTCTGAAGGGGTGTTAAGGGGGTTAAACATGCATTTCATTGAATAACAATATCTCACAAGTTGTTTTTTAATTTGGGGATGTGATATTCGGCATAAAAACAAAGCATTCAAAATAAGCAGACATTTGTCTAAGGGTTTATCGATATGGTGTATATTATGAGGGGAAAGGGGAGAAAATTGGGGGTTGAAGGATTCTTAACGGAGCGTGTACTTTATCTCTTATTCAACATAGGCGATAAGTTTGAAATTCAGCGGAAAAAGCAGCTTAAAAATATGTAAATAGGTGTTCGACCATTTCATCATAAATCCAATTTCAGGGGCCCATGGGGAGGAGTGAAATTCGGGGGGAAAACCAGGAAAGAAAGTGTCCTAACTGATTGACTCACTTCCTCACTCATCAAACTCAGGGGGAAAACAGCTTTAAGGCGACACTCCTGAGATAAACACATCTTTTTACCTAATGCATGGATTTTCACGAAACTTTGTGGGAATGTCACCCACACAAAAGTAGAGGTATCACAAACATTTTATACCCTTGGAAAATAGCATGTAGACAAGATTCGAGGTTTCGGGGTCGTAATGGATTCTTGTGAATGTGATTTAGAGATTTTATGTTATCAAAATAACTTCCAGGGTTCATAAGGTTAACTAATATTTACAAAGCCAAGAAAACGACAGGATCTTCTGACAAATAAAATTTTAATAACTGAATCAATCATAAAAACACTTAACAATAAACCACCCTTAAATTAGTTCACTCGCACTTGAACAGATCTGACACTGACTAGTCTGATGTACCATGATAACACGGCATGACAGCTGTCAAACAAGCGTTGTGACTGCAATGTCACTTAATTCAAAGTAATAATAGAAAAGGATCACAAGATCCAAAAATAAAAACAAATAAACATAGTACAAGAATTTAATATTTATGAGCGACACGCGTTTTAAGACTAGGTCAAGTAATGAGCACTTTGACGGGCGCTCGTTTCCGACTAAAACAGTCGGTTCGGGAACGAACTCCGTACTGCGAAGACGAATTACGGAAATGTGGGAACAACAATTACATATTTAAATACACTACTGACATGCTCTAACCGTAGATTACCACAACCAAATACATGTGTGTATTATATAAATAAGGGCTGCGGAATAACAGTCTTATACCTCAAACACTAGGAAAGCATAACATGACATGAACAAGTTTGGCCGGTTGCCAAATTATATTTATAATGAATACAATGGCCTTGAAAATAAGAGCCAACAACAACAAATACAAATTTTTAATTTCACGCCGGAAAATTTGGCGTTTAAAACAAAGAACAAATAAGTCGTAGTCATGATAAAAACCCTCGGATCGACAACATGGCAACTCCCCAAATTAAACCAAATAAAATAACCTTAACTCATTAGGCTTTAAAGCAAACATTTACGTGTGATAACAGAGCTGGAGACAGACGGGTCTGTTATCGCATATCTGAGTAAGTGGCTGATTCCTTCCCCCAACGTAGTAATGTGTGCCACGCTAAATATAGATTCTGGCCCATAGCCAGCGTCCAGCGACCTTCTAATCGTCACCTGTTAAACGCGTAAATACAAAATATCACATTATCTCAAAACATCCTCTCAGGGATTTTCAAGAACACATCTCCAGGTCGAATTTAGCCCCAAGGGTAACTAATTTGCCGGAATGATGTCGCAGTCAAGGACAGGCTTTACCTTTCCTCATCATCACACTTACACCCAAAAATACGTGGCACTCTCTCGAAGATCTCATCGCAGCATATGAACCAGCACACCCTTCAGATAAATGACACATGACTTGTCCAAATGACAATAAAAGAATTAATAACTGGAATCAGAATTAGCCCGAGTTATAAAAGCAAATAAAATACTAATTTTCCCCCACGTCTAGTTTTAGTTTTACATTATCATTATTTCAGTCCATTTATCATTGTCGTTCCTAGGTTCTCATTCATGGCTACACTTTTTATTGATACGTTAATCATATGCGGCCATTTCGCTATAAGAATTACGTATACATAAGGACAACATTTAAGTTACAAAATTTTATTGCACAACATAATTGTCACGCAATGGCAAAAATTACTACACGCATGTCAGTTAAGAAATCAAACCCTAAATTTAAATTAAACCACACAAATAAATCTGTACAAAGTTCCACACATCTCTCGCGATTCCCCTCGTCCAAAATCAATAAATCAATTTTTTAGTACTCATCACCGCTTTCCAGAGGCCTCCCGCCTCGTCATCTCCCACCATAGGCCTTTAGCCCATTACACTCATGGTGATGGAGGATGAAACTTGTTGCCTTCTTTCCATGGTCGACATCTTGCCGCTGTTAAAAACACAATTATATTCAAGTCTTAAAACTGTTCTATCTGCTTTATGAGTATTTTATTTCCTCATATAGTCCTATGCAGAATCGTAGACTTTCCCTATTTTATGGCTAATTGCCATCTCACAAATTATGAAATTATAACTTAGTTATCGACACACAGCTAGAATTTTAAAACATAGGTCGTCATAAGGACGTCTTAATTGACTGTCGAAGAATAATTAGGAGTGCCCCGGTTCATCTCAAAATTTGTTTATTTACAGAAAGCCTAAAAGTTCCCAAGGAGGGAGAAACAGCTCCTCAATATTTTAAATAATAGGCCTATAATTAAGTGTGACCTCTCAAAAATCTTGTAATTTCTCACAGGTCGCGAATCTGCCGCCGAACACGCAAACCGATCGCTAGATCTTTTATAACCGATTGGCGCGCAAAAACACACTGATGCTATGTTCTGGCGTCCTATCCTGTCATTGGTCAGTTAAGTTAGCGTCGGAGTTCTGACCTTACAAATCCCGCCCTTATTTTGACGTCACGATACTTCTCCTCTCTCTCTCACTCCTTGCCTTGGACCAAGCATCGAGAGTCACGTACGCCTCAGCGTCATACCTGATTTTCTCAGAAGAATAAGAATAGCATTGGTTGTGAAACTGTCTGTAGCTTCCACCCAGCACGTAGCCTAACTTGCCAAGTCCAGTTTGCTTGCTACATCAAATTTACTCAAATATCCAGCATATCATGTATTTGGTATTTCCAGCAATTTTTAATAATATGAAACATTATTATTGGACACAATGATAGGGGTTCAATTTGATTCATATACAATTAATAGTTTTTCCAAAATATTTTTTTAATTATTTTTTTGAAATTTTTAATTGATTTTTTTTTATAAATTTGAAATGACATGTTAATGGAAATTTGGAATTAAGTAGATAATACTTCTTTAAAAAACACTACGTATCGATTTTTCTGTAAATTATTTATATAATGAGATATTATAGTACTAAATTGTGTATTTTTTTGTCTAAAAATTTTGGACTTTTAAATCCTTACTCCTGGGAAGAATTCTTCAATCAAGAATTCCATACGCAGGTTTCCTAATATAGCTGTGATACATATACCATACAAATTTTGTAACATTTGGCAGAATATTATGGGAGAAAAATGGGATTTAAATGTCAAATATCAATTGGCGGGAAAATTAAAGCAAAGTTAATGTGACGTTATCTCCCTACCTAATGCATGGATTTTCACGAAACTTTGTGGGAATGTCACCCAAACAAAAGTAGAGATATCACAAACATTTGTTTCATATACAATTAATAGTTTTTCCAAAATATTTTTTTTTGAATTTTTAATTCATTTTTTTCATAGATTTCAAATTACATGTTAATGAAAATTTGGAATTAGATAGAAAATACTTGTATAAAAACATTACGTATCGATTTTTCTGTAAATAATTTATATAATGAGATATTATAGTACTAAATTTGTGTAATATTTTTGTTCAAAAATTTTGGACTTTTAAATCCCTACTACTGGGAAGAATTCTGCAATCAAGAATTCCATAAGCAGGTTTCCTAATATAGCTGTGCTACATACACCATACAAATTTTGTTGCATTTGGCAGAATATTATGGGAGAAAATGGGATTTAAATGTCAAATATCAATTGGCGGGAAAATTAAAGCAAAGTTCAAGTGACGTTATCTCCCCACCTAATGCATGGATTTTCACGAAACTTTGTGGGAATGTCACCCAAACAAACGTAGAGATATCACAAACATTTGTTTCATATACAATTAATAGTTTTTCCAAAATTATTTTTTTTGAAAATATTTAATTCCATTTTTTTCATAAATTTGAAATGACATGTTAATGGAAATTTGGAATTAAGTAGATAATACTTCTTTAAAAAACACTACGTATCGATTTTTCTGTAAATAATTTATATAATGAGATATTATAGTACTAAAATTGTGTAATTTTTTTCTAAAAATTTTGGACTTTTAAATCCCTACTACCGGGAAGAATTCTGCAATCAAGAATTCCATACGCAGGTTTCCTAATATAGCTGTGTTACATATACCATACAAATTTTGTTACATTTGGCAGAATATTATGGGAGAAAAATGGGATTTAAATGTAAAATTACAATTGGCGGGAAAATGAAAGCAAAGTTCAAGTGACGTTATCTTCCTGATCCATTACCTAGAAGTCGCCAGAACCGTATGTTTTTCCTTCCTTTTGTTTCTTAGCAGCTTCTGTACGAATATTGGTAATTCTGGAAGCTTGTTGTCTAGTATCTTGATGCACAACTACAAGAGGTTACTTGTGCACGAACTTCGCAAAAGTATACCGACTGGTTACCGCCACAGAACTCGCAAGAAAGAAGAAACATACAAGAATAACAAAACTTCTAGTTGTCGGCATTATTGTAGTGACATCAGGAATACCAATACAAGCATACAATGTTGCTCAATGACAGTAGAGTCAAGTACTGAAATATTAGTCCTTTGCAGGCTTTATACATTCATTCAGAAACATGGTAGATCTTACAGCTCGATTCTGTAGAAATATATGCGGAGGGGGTGGGGGTGGATGTTGGCCCATCTTCGGGATGCGTAATTGCAAAGAACAGGGATATTTTATTGATTTGATTGAATGAAAACATGACAATGACATCATAAATAATCTAACAAGCAGTTCAGCAGATTCCACGCCAATTTTTTCTGTGTGTTGACTGACAAACAAAGCATTATTAAGGTGATAAATTGTTTGAATTCAAAGGAATAACTCTGTGACAAGAAAGAAGAAACCCAATCCTTTCAATTTCAGTCATTAAAAAAATTCACCAAAATGAACCAAATCTACTTTTATCTCCGGAGTGTCGCCTTAAATAAGTAAATAGGTGTTCGACCGTTTTTTTTTTCATAAATCCAATTTAAGGGGTTCATGGGGAGGGGTGAAATTCTCAAAAATAAATGAAAGAAAATGTCCTGACTGACTCACTCACTCATCATCGCCCAGCGAAAATTATTGAAGTTAGAAACATGAAATTTTGGTGATAAGTTCGTTGTATGTCGAAAACGTCCACTAAGGAAAGAGTTTTGGATATTCAGGTTCAAAAGAGGTGTTAAGGGGGTAAACGTGCATTTCATTGAATAACAATATCTCATGAGTGGTTTCATTTGGGGATGTGATACTTGGCATATATACTAATCATTAAAAATAAGCTGACACATATCAAATGGCTTTTCGATGTGGTGTATTTATGAGGTGAAAGGGATGAAAAGAGGGTGTTGAAAGATTCCTAACGGAGCGTGTATCTCTTAAACGACATGGGCGAGGAGTTTGATTTTCTCCGAGTTTCAATCAGGTTAAAAATAAATAAATGAATAAATAATTAAAATAAGTAGGGGTTCGACCGTTTTCTTTTTCATAAATCCAATTTAAGGGGCCTATGGGGAGGGGTGAAATTCTGGAAGAAAAACGTCCACTAAGGAATGATTTTTGGATGTTCACTCTCATCGACCAATCAAAGCTATTAAACTATTTGTTGTGTGTCGAAAAAGTCTACTAAGGTGGGATTTTTGGATATTCAGGTTCTAAATGGGTGTTAACGGGGTTAAACCTGCATATCATTGAATAACGATATGACACGACTATGACGCGAGCGAAGCGAGGCTAAAATTAGATGGTGTGTGTCTGTGTATTACTCAATACGCAAGAACCACTGGTCGGACTTACATGAATTTTACATGGAAGTAGCTGATTTACCTGGTTAACATACTTTGCACTATTTAAAGATGGCGAGCATTTTAGTGACGTCACTACATCCTTTGGTTTCAAACTTTCATATTTCCATTTCAAATAAAAAGTGAACGCAAAGAAATAGCATACTTTTGATGGCATATACGAGGTTTAAAATTACATTTTCTATCCGAAAGGTATCTCCAACGGTTAGCGAGTAAAACCTAAATTTGTGCTATAAAACACGGTCAACGCCGAACGGTGTAGTTGGACAAAATGTTCCATCCTTAATCTCCCTCTGCGCAGCACCTCGCCTATCCCCTGTTTTAACTGTCACTTTCACATTTTAATTTATTTATGACGCGTAGCGAAGCACGGGTACTTCAGCTTGTAAAAAATAAAACACAAGACCAAATTCATATAATATTCCTGCCTGCACCTTAGAATACTCTTTGTAACCAATGTCATCTAAGCGAGTGTTATTTAGGTTGCCAATGGCGTAGTTATGACTACGACTTACATCGCATGAGTGTCGAGCTCCACCAGCTACGAACTAACGGTTAAGCAACACTCCGTCGATCAAAAATAGTGTCATCTCTCCTAGGTCATTTCCATCAGGAAATGTAAAACATCAACAAGGTGTCGGTCAGCAGGTCCAAAATGCATGTGTTTCAAGTTTAATAGCAATAAACAATTAGTTATCAGCTTGTTTAGGATAATTATGCGCTTGATTATTATTTTCGTAGGTTTAATTCATTGTCGATTTATGGCGATATTGCTGAGGCTCCTAGACACCTGGGCTCAGCAGAAGCGTCTGGTTTGAGATCAATTATCTGCTGTCACATTGACATAAAAGTCGGAAATACCTTCCTCGAGTTCCCATCGCTCGGACAAACAATAACACAAGTTACCAGTGGCGCGCGGCTCACTTGGATAACCTAGGGTAGGCCTGGGAAACACATCAGTCACCTCCCGTAAATAAAAAGTCTACAGAACGAAGTCTGGACATACGTGCATTACCAGCACTGAATACATAAATAGCCTCTAACGAGGGTGTCCATCACTAGCCTCACAATAAAGAATAAACCTGAACAGAATATAAATGTACACTCTCTAACGGTGTCAAAAAATAGTCGCTGTAATAGCGATCATGCGTGTGGCGTTTGCCAATAATTCATCATAACATAGAACATCTGATCAACACAAAATGGCTGCCTAGATCTTGACCTATAAATGAAATACAAAAACCAACAGTAAAAACATGCTGTAAGCATTTGTCAAAGGTCTGAGTAAGTCTGTCTCACATCTGAGTGCGCTCGGTTCATGCTGGAAAATCACATCGGACGGCTATAACAAAAACACTAGATTTGACTGAAGGCAGCAGCTCTCTTAAACGAAAGTCCCATGAGAAACTGGCCTTGTAAATTATCCCAGTATAACATTTAAATCATAAAATTGTAATGCGTAAAAGCACGCCATAAACATAAACACAATAAGACGTAGCATGTCTTTCCAAACAAAGAATAGTAAAGGATAACAATGTTACTCAATCTGAATGTCTTTGACATTGACAGATATGTTACTTCATAAATGCCTAGTGTTTAATAACCAACAAAAACTCGTGTCTGATCACTTGACACAAGCAAACATAGAAAAAGGCGCAAAATCTCACATCCGCTGAGTTTGCTAATGATACGTTGAGTACAGGGTTCAATGCTCTACTGCATAGAAGTTAATATTCCCTGACTGTGTTCTTCACTGAGAACTGGATGGCCTCAAAGCTCATCTGAATGAAATATTTTAGCTTATTTACAAACCTGATGGTTACAGTCGACCATCTACTGATACGGTCTACTCTAAAGAAATCAGTGGCGTGACATACAGTTAAAATAAAAGGGTGTCATGAAAATAACACTGGCAATGACGGGCAATCGCCATATCAAATAAAGCTATACACAAAAATCACCCATACCAGGGTTAAAAAAAAGTAGTACAAAGGCTACAGTCACGTTTAGTAAGCGAAAAGACTTGACATCTTTCGACGACCAATAGAATGCACCTGATTGAACTGAGTTCAATCACAGGGTGTCTCACAATCACTATAAGTGAAAGACAAAAATGAGTGCTAAAAATACTAAATCCTACCTAATAGCTGTCACGAAAGTTCGGTTGATTCTACTAAACTACTCTATTCAACCACAAAAAGAATCGTACAAGAAGAGTGTGACTGACTCACAAGATAAGGGCATCTACACCGCGTTCTTTTCAACGAACTGAGGGGTACAATTTATCCTCTGGCTTCCGGACAAGGGTTGTCCAAACTAGGCATCCATCATAGGCCTTATCCATGACCAGGGTCTTGATGCATCTTCGTCGTTGACGTAGTGATGTCGTCTGCTTCTCTCCCATCGTGGTAGTGGTCATTCTTCTTGGTCCGACACGTTCATCTCCCTCTCGTCGGTAATCCTGGATCTTCCGTCATGTTGTAGTTCCTTAGAACGGCTCCTTCACATCATGGGGGTCATTTACATCATCATCCCCATCGAAGATAAGTAGTTAAACATGTCGAACACGTGGTCAGTAGAATGATGCATAGTTGAAGATAAATATTCACTTGAAAAATATATATATTCGTGACACAGATTTTCACTGAAGCTGGTATTATTGTTAGAAATTAATTCACAGCTTCTACACAGCGCAGATGTTATCAAAATTCCCCATGCACTGTCTGCTTTTGACTTCACAGATTTTACAATCACTGAATCTCATGGCATCTAAGTAATCCACGGTTGAATTTGCTCGCATTTGCGGCCGTAATAATTTTAAAAACTTGTAGCGTCGAAATAATGCACTTGAACAATTATTAATTCACAGATGATAACATTTTTCGCGTCATTAAGCACGTGGTAAAAATGTGGTGTTCCACGGCACAAAAATATTCACTGTTTTTAATAAATTCACAATAATTATCACTGAAGCACACATAGGCTTCAATTTCCACTCGATTGGCACACAAATAAGTGCTCATTAATATTCGATGCACGTTGATTATTTTCCCCGCCTACTGGCGGACTGTTCCCTCGTCTTAGCAAGACGGACTATACCACACGTCCTATATGGACGGTAAACCATACTCGAGTGCGTGGAGCGTTGTTCCTTGTTGCGGGATCTAGCAAATACTTGAGTCGTTCAGCGACTAATTCCTTCCGGTTCGAGTGTCTGCGATGATAATACCTTATCGTAAAATAAAAATACGTTCACCAGAATGTTTACATTATGCAGAATGACGAAATGCGATGATCTGAGCCTTGTAGAAAGTTGAGACATTTTAATACGGACTCAGATAAAAATATAGTAGATTTCTTCAAAGTCAAAAGTGCAACCATAATTATCTCCGAGCATGACAGCAGCGTGGCTGGTCTAGGATGATGCATCCCATTAACAAAATGCGTTGCACTGGGCATGAGCTCAGCGGGCCAGTACAGATATTCAAGCAACGAACCCCAGGGTAATCTGCAGTGTATAGAATTGTAAAATAAAGTAGAGATTATTTCTCATTGAGTGTGGAAAAAGCTAAATTTACCCGTCGGATGAATTATTACGAAAATATGTGTATTTATTGAATTTTGCGAACTGTGCAGTTTGTGCGATAGTTTGAGCACATTTCATTTAAAGTGGAAAGTGCTACACGGACACGAGAGAGCTCAATTATTATTGAAAATTATTTGTTGTACTGCAAACATTAATTGTAGGAGGCTTTGAAAACACGATCACTCCGATAAAATCAGGTTTGACTATTGGAAGGTGTCCCTCTCACCCCATTATTATTTAATGTTGCAACTAATGATGTTATTCGGATTAATTAGAGAAGAATCAAAGGAAGTAAGGATATATTTATACGCTGATGACATGGTTCTTGGGTCGCATAACAACAATGAATTACAAGTGGGAGTAACTGCACTGGAAAAATGGGGCAATTCTAATGAACTAGAAGTGAATGCCGAAAAAACTTGATAATTAGGAAGGGTGGACGACTATCCCCACGTGATAGAGTACTTTTCAAAAACAAGGCACTACACATCGTAAATAGCCTCAAATACCTTGGCCTTATGCTTCAGACAACGACTAAATCTTTCCGACTACACACAAGATTCAGAGCAACAGCAGCTACGAAAGCTATATACGACATCAAGTTCTTAAATAGACTATCCCTCAAGTCTGCCATGGCATTATTTCATGCAAAATTAACACCTATTCTTGCTTACGGAATAGAAATTACATGGGCGAGACTTTTAAAGGTCACCACTGGCGTATCGCGATATACACGATCACTGCTAGTCTATGAGCTTGCTGGGAACCTCTCTCATAGATAATTTGAGGTTCAGGTTTGCTCTCCCTTCTAAGAATGGCTGGAAGAAATTATTGAAAGAAAGGGAAATAAAACGAAAGGTCATCTGGCTACAGTTCTACTCGACTGAAGCCATGATGAACAGGACATGGTCAGATGCAAACCAGGACCTTCAACACTTCGTTAACACCATAGCCGTGCATGGCTATCATCATAGAGTTTGCAAGCTCAAGTCCTATCATGAGCCTTCTGCCGATTGTGTTTGTCAGCTGTGTCACCGGTACCATGTTCTACAATGCATCTAATAGCCATGCTCCATTATTAATTATTGCACAATGTAATACTCATTTGTTTAAATAAAGTTATTATTAACAGTGATTTAAACATAACGATGAGCACGTGTTTGAAGTGCACGAGAAAAAATATTCAGAGTGCTAAATTACTAGAATCTGTGCTAAATCTGAACGTAGGGCATTTATTTACTACAATTGATGCAAGTGAAGAAGCTGCGTTACAATTATTATGAAATTTCACATCATAGAGAAGATTTTTTTTAGCGTATGGCTCTTAGTGCCCGGAGTGTCCGAGGACATCTTCGGCTCGCCAGTTTTGAGCTGCTTCGAGACGGACACCCAATGGGTGAGCTACAAGTACCGGTCGGGAGGGAAGTTGGAATGGAAGGACGAGAATTTGTAAGGTAGCGGCTGTGGCCTATAGTTAGGGACCAACCCCGGCATTTGCCTGGAAGGAAGAAGGGAAACCACAGAAGACCATCTTCAAGGTTGCCGGCGGGGGGATTCGAACCTCCTCACCTCCCGGATGGGAGCGACTGCCAGCAGTCATGCCGTAACGACCACGGCTAACTCACCCGGTATAGAGAAGATAATTACAACCAACATTATGAGCAACTATATTCAACATGAGAGGAAGAGAGAAGGAGATTTCTTGGAAATTCTATCAAATCCTATTTAAGCTTGGCTAAATTCGAAAGACCGGCTTCAGGAGATGGAAATGCAGATGTTACAGATGTCGAGTATAATCCAGGAGGCGGTGCCCCATTGATTGAGGTGCAGGTGTTAGAGTATTTTAATACTGTTTTGAAACGCAACCTTGTAAAGGCAAGGGAGATCCAATAAGTCGGTTAAATGGGTTGAAAATATTTCTTTCTTAGTATTTAGAGTAATTTACGTCAATTCCTAAAGGACACGTGTATTAAAATAGCTAAAGGGGGCTGTTTAATCCTACCTGCAAGCAACTTGAAATAAATTTAATTTTTCCCAAATAAAGTGTAGGCTAGGGATCTTTGATGATTACGTTATTTGAGGACACGTTTATATCTGAAATCGTTCGTTATTTGCAGTACATTAGAACATTCCTTTTCATTAATTACCGTGTATCTTTAGCTACCTCCACCCAATCCTTACCTGATGCCCTGAGAGTAACATTCTCAAGCTGTGACTAGCTCAAGTCTATGTCTGTGGTGGTGTGTGTTTGTTGTGATGAAATTTCACGAGGGTTGATTTTGGCCTTCCGCCCTGCGGTGTCTCGGAGAAATACGAGCACAATATCAATAATTCTCCTATAAGAATAAGCCCTGAAGGTTGAATGAAAATTGAAATGAGAGGGAGATTTTAATGGTCAAAGGGAATTGGCAAAATCAACACATTGAGGGGAAAAGAAAAAAAGAGACCCTTGAACTGATGCAGCGCAACTGCTTAGACAATGCACCGAAATTAATATATTGATCAAGATTACTTAGGAAACTCTGAGCATGTACAAATAATTGGCCTATTTTCTATTATCCCACTGATCTTTTCCATTGAAAGCTCTCTTGTCAACACAAACCATATCCCATGTCATGTACCAAATTGCTTTTACTACACGACCTGTCTCCACCAACGCCATTAATTTGAGAAATAATGTGTTGTATTTATTCCCGTATCTAGCTCTTCCATTAATTTAATTCATTGATTATGTTTGGATTCAGAAATGGAGGAAATGACGCGGTGTGCACTTGATATGGTATCGTCACTAAAAGGGTTCTTTTGGAAAATTTCTTCGTATTCATTCAACAGAATGGTTATTTCAGGGGCAAGGTCTTCAAAGTAAGTGGTTCTACAACCTCTAGGAATTGAGTTTTGTGAACAGTACTTGACAACTTCCACTAACTTCTAGTATGCCTCTGAAACAGGATGGAGTGTTATAATCTTCTCATCAAGCATTGTGGTGATTTTTGCCCAATTTCCCTGCTTGAAATTATATCTTCGCTTGAATTTGAATTTATTTATTTATTTATTTATGGTATGGCTTTTAGTGCTGGGAGTGCCCGAGGCCATGTTTGGCTCACCTGAGGCTGTAGCTGCTTTAGGCGGACACCCATAGGGTGAGCTACACGTTCTGTTCAATTGCAAGTAGTTCCAACTTTCAGTACCAGATGTCACTGGACCTAGTGGTGAACGTTGGAACTTCGATAGAGCGTTCCAACGAAATTAAACCTAGAAATTTAGCTTCACACAAGTTTAGTCTCTGGAAGGATCTTTTACATGCCATAAATCTATGACATGGGACCGACGGCTTTACTTCCCTGAAGGATTTTAACGCTCATAAAAAATCCGACGACTTCAGCCGGGTTCGAACCCGTTATCTTTGGCACAGCAGTTGAGCATGCTACCAACTACGCCACCGAAGCCGCATTCTTCGCTTGAAGTGTACAGTGTGTGGGCAGACTAACTGACATATAATTGGGCGGTGTTTTGTATGAGGGTTTGGTGAGCGAACTGATTTAATACATGGTTGGGTTAATTTTCTACTCACAAACATGAGGTCCGGACTGTATCCGCGTTGCCATCTGCCGCTATTAATAACAAAGTGAAGGAAGTTTGTTGTTATGGATCAATGTCAGTTGATGTAGATCTGCCTATTTTAAAACAGCATCTCCATTTGGATCGTCCTGAGAATAGTCCCAACAGTGCTACGGCTGTTGAAATCACCAATAATAACAGAAGTTTTCTGCCTATCGAAATTGGCTGGCGGGTTAAATTAGAATACCTCATTTGGAGGCTTATAGATAGAGGAGATCACAAGGTTACCAATTTCGACAGTTTTCTCTGTGATTGAAGCACTGGGCATGAGGTGGACCTTGGGACGGTGCTGGTGAATGCATCTATGTAGATACAGAGTACAAAGCTCTTCTTTACACGTTGATAAGCCTTTGATGTTTAATCAGTGAATAGACCAACGGCATACACACAGGGAGGTCACAGGTTCGACTCCAGCACTTATCGGACAATATTATTCTTTACCATCCATCTAGACGTCTTGTAATTTCCGTACAGCACACAGCTTCGTTTTGTCATCACTACTGTCTGAATACACAATTCGGTAAACCCTAAATAGCATTGGTGAGAAGAACATGGCAATCTGAACATGACCTATATAAGATTCAACAAGGTACTTACCTCATTGGAATCTCCACCACTCGCTAAAGATGAAGTTTCTGTTTTGATGCATGGAAGAAACTCTGGCATGGAGAATTCTTCTATCTTAATATCCTCAATGAGATCTGTATCATCCTGCAGAGAAAATACTTGTTTCACAAACATGTTCCTTTGCTTAGGTGGAATTGAATCTTACAGAGGTTTCCATTACATTGAATACCTTCCAAACATAATGCGATCTACAAGACCTAGATCAAAAATGTTGAACAGAATGGTAGTTCTGTTGTCAGAGTTAACATCCCAGAATTCGGTAACTTGCCACGGTGGGTGAGTGGTTATCGAGCCAGACTACCAACCCCAGCATGAGAAGAAGATGGCGATCAGGTAATGACCATCATAAAATGCAACTACTAGTAACCAAATAAGGTTCTTACCTCTTTGAAAGCTCCACCACTCGCTAAAGATGGAGTTTCTGTTTTGATGCATGAAACAAACTCTGGCATGGAGAAGTCTTCTTTCTTAATATCCTCAGTGAGATCAGTTTCATCCTGAAGAGAAATTACTTGTTTCACAAACATGTTCCATTGCATAGGTGAAATTAAATCGTACACAGGTTTCCATTACTCAGAATTCCTTCCAAACATAATGCGACATACAAGACCTGGATCAAAAATTTTGAACAGAATGGTAGTTCTGTTTTCAGAGTTAACATCCCGGACTTGGGTAACTTCATCAGTTGTTCTCCATTGATATTTATTGTCCCCGTTCACTTGTTCATAAAGCACGCCACGATCTGAATTCCATGTCAGACCACGTGACAACACTTTGTCGTTCTCCGAGATAACAAACTGAGTACAATTATGAAGACAGGGCACAGAAAAGTACTTGTGAAGGCTGTGAAAGGATCGAGCAAGCCGTGTAATTCATTGGTAACATGATATCAAAATTAATATTATAAAGATTGTAGAAACGGACAATACAGTAAATTGAATTAGACATTCACCGTACATTGTATGGAGCAAAGCCGAAGAAAATAGGAAGAGGAAGAAGCTGATTGGCAACAGAACGGAGAAGCCGGAAATGCTATTCTACGCACAAAACAGAACTTGTTGAACGCCTGAGAGGGTGGATATGTAAATTCGAGCATCGAACCCCGTGGTATTCTACTGTTTATTGTTCAGAATTATTTGCTGTACTCCGTAAATCAATTGAAGGACGCTTTGGAAGCACAATTACTCAAATAAAATCAGATATAAGTGACAGAGTATTAAACATGGAGTTGGGCACGCGATACAAGTGAACGAGATAAAATATTCTAAGTGCTGGAATGCTAGAATCTGTGATAAATCTGAAAGCAGAGCTTATATTTACTGTCTGTTAGGTAGTCAGCCCGAAGGCAGGTTGGATCCTCAAAAGCACCGCCGTTACGTTATGTGAGTAGATACCCACAAAAACCCAAGGCAGCGCTATATTGAGGCGTTCTAAGCAAGAAGAGGAGTGAGGTAGTTTGCATTGCTTTCCTCACTGAGTCAGGAGGATTGTACTACAAGTGTACAAGTTGTGATACAATTACTATGACATTTAAAACCATAGAGAAGCTGATTCCATCCAACACCATGAGCCACTCAATTCAACATGAGGGGAAGGTGGTCATTATGGCAAATCCAATTCAAGCCTGGAAGATGAGTTCAACCAACATGCGAAGGACCCCCTTCTGGAAATGTAAATGCTGAATTCAGATATAACAGATGATGAGTATAATCAAAGAGACGGTGCTCCAGTGACCGTGAAAACTTGTTTGAGGTGCAGGTGTTAAGAGTTTCTTTTATACTGTTTTGAAATGCAACGTTGGAATGCCAGAGAGAAGGTAAGTACTCGTAGGTTCAATGGTTTGTAAATATTTCTTTCTTATTATGAAGACAATTCAGGTTAACGTATGTCACTTCTTAAATGAAACATACTGTATATTGTAGTGGCAGTTATTAGCAGCTAAAGATACTTTTAATCCTCATAATTACTTTAAAATAAATAAATTTACCCTTAATAAAGTTTTTGCCTGGGATCTTTCATGATTTCATTATATTAGGACACGCTTTTATCTGAAATGGTTGATGATTTGCAATACATTGAAACTTTCCATTTCATTAATTAACGTGCATTTTGAGCTCCACCCAATCCTTACCTGATGCCCTGAGAGTAACATTCTCCTGTTGTAAGTAGCTCAAGACTATGTCTGTGGAGGTATGAGTTTGATTGTGATGGGATTTCACGAGGGTTGATTCTGGCGTTCGGCCCTGTAGTAACTTCAGAAATAGGGGCAATATATCAATAATTCTCCTATAAGAATAAACCATGAAGGCTGAATCAAAACGATAATGAAAGGAGTAATTTTATTGGCAATGGGAATGTACAAAACAGCACATTGAGGGAAAGAGAAAAAGACGATCCTTGCCTTAATGCAGCACAACTGCTCAGTGAATGCACCGAAATGAACATAATGAGCAATATTACAAAGGCAACTCTGAACAAGTAGAAATAATTAGCCTATTTTCATATATCCCACTGAACTTTTCCATTGAAAACTCCCAACCATAAAAAAGATATTCCATGAGATGTACTAAGCGCAGGACTTGTCTCTACCAAAACCATTACTTCGAGAAGTAACAAGCTGTATATATAACTTTTAGTATAGGAAACGTTCGGAACCAGCGCTCGCAATCTCCAAATTAACGTAGAAAGCCTGTCAAAGGATAAATGTGAATACCTTAGCAAACTAGCTACTGACCTCAAAATCGACATTTTAACAGTTCAAGAAACTCACATCACAGAAGATTTGGAAAGGAGGGGTGAGATTGCACGGTACAGATTGATAGCGAGACTCTTCTCCCCAGTCCACGGATCAGCTATGTATGCCAGAACCTTTGCAACCTTTCAGTTGTTAACTGTCAAAAAATCAATGACATAGAAATAATTACAGCCAAACTAAATAATCTAACCATCATGTCAGTTTACAAATCACCTCCTTCCAAATGGACAACCCCAACACTACCTCCACTAACTGCACAATGTATTTACTTAGGCGACTTCAAAAGTCGTCATACAACTTGGGGTTATTCAATGATGAAAATGGAGAAAAACTTGCTACTTGCTGTGATAGCCAAGATCTTTATCTCAGCTTTGATGCAGAAGAAACCAACTCATTTCACTCTGCTAGATGGTAATCTGACACCAATTCTGATCTGGTCTTCGTCTCCACAGATGAAAGGAAACTCCCGCCAGACCATATAAGGAAAGTCCGTCAGAAATTCCCTAGAAGCCAACATACACCCACACCCTTCAATATTGGCCTAGAAATTGCAGTTATCAGGTCAAGTCATAAACCTAGATGGAATGTTTGAAAGGCCAATCGGGACAAATACAGCTTGGAGGTGGACTGTAATTCACGATAGATATCACCAAGGGCAGAGAACTACAAGATATTTGTAGGCATTGTCATCGGCGCTACTAAGCGGAACATCCTCCGAGAATTGAGGAAACAATATATTCCATGCTGGGACAAATCCACTCAAAATTTATATATGAATTATCAAAAACTGTTGATCCTGAAATGGGGAAAAAGATATTGGAAAAACTGAATGAAAGTAGGAAGAAGACGAGGAAAGACCTAACTACTCAAATGAGCTTCACTCACTCCAGTAGAAAAGCATCGTCACTTCTGAGCAAACTTAGAGCTCCATGAAATATATGTAAAGAGGAACCTGGTATCACACCAGCCGATATGGCACTACACTTCAAATCGAGAGCAGATAAAATTCCAATAGACCTTGCTATGAAGTATCAAACAAAAAGAGAGCTTAATAATATAAACACCAACCTCTCTCTCTAATTAATTCACAGACAAAGAAATAGAGTCAGCTATTAAAATGCTAAAATTGAGGAAGGCATCAGGCTTAGAGGGCATTTTCCCAGAGTTCAAAAGATAACTCGGAAAGCTTGCAAGAACATGGCTCAAGAACTTCTTCAGTAATATCCTGGAAAACGGGTTCACTCCCCCAGAATCCAAAGTGGCTCACAGCTTGGCAATCCTCAAACCTGGAAAGCCAGTTGATGTCCCTTCAAGCTACCGACCCACTGGCCTACTCAGTGTTTGCTACAAACTCTGAGAGCGTATAACCCTAAATTGAATCCTGGGAGTTATAAATAGTATAACTCCATCATACAAGGCAGGTTTCCGAACTCAACGAATCTGTGTTGGACGCGTAAAGACATTAACATCTTACATCGAGGCAGGATTCCCGAAGAAGTTAAAAACACCATTCGCTTTTGTCGACCTAACAGCGACATAGGATACGGTCTGGCTGGACGGATTATTGCTTATTCTTAAAAGACATAACTTATACCTTGCCGAAAACTAACATCACTTCTGAAGAATATGCTGACAAGTCGGTATTTTAAGGTCACCATTGGACAAAGTACAAGCAAGTCTTTTTCCTCAAGGATCAGTATTAACTCCATTGCGTTTTAACTTATACACCAGTGACATGCCAAACACCATCAGCAACAATTCTACTATGCTGACGACTTAGCTATTGCTGTAAAAATCCATCACACTTGAGGAAGTAGAAAGCATTCACTCCAGTGATTTGCAATTAATGTATGCATACTATACAAAATGGAGACTTTGTCCCAATCCAAATAAGTAAGAAGTGTGTGCATTTCATCTGTGCAACCGCATTCCCCACCAACAGCTGAAAGTGAACTTCTGCCAGCAAGGAGTTATTCACAATTTTAGCCCTAAGTACCTTGGAATCACCTTGGACCGTTTCTTAACCTTCAATAGACGCTTGGGAAACACAGGATAAGAACTCAAATTACGGAACAATATCATGAAGAAATATGCTGGCAGATCATGGGATGCTGATGCAACTTCACTACGCACGACTGCCCGCTGAATGGTATATCCTGTAGCACAGTATTGTGTCCCAGTGTGGCACCGTAGTGCTCAAACTAAAAAGATCGATGTTCATCTGAATGAAAGTATGAGGGTCATAACAGATACACTGAGACCCACCCCACACTTCCAGAGGTAAGACGACAGGAAGCTACAATGTGTTAGTGGAGAAGCTACATCAACAAAATCACCCACAGGATCTCCCAATTCATGAAGTTCTTAACGATCTTCCCTTCACTCGTCTTTTATCAAGGGACCCAATATGGCATAACATGCCACGGGAAAATGTCGCCAAAACTGGAAGTCTGCTCCTGCAAGGTATTCCAGAATCTACTATTAGACTTTATGGATTTGACCTGAAGAGAAACCAGTGGGTAGAGTTAAATCGTTTAAGAACAGGATACGCGAGATGTAACACCATGCTACATAAATGGGGACTTCATGATTCTCCTGCCTGTGACTGCGGAGCTCCTCTTCAACCCGTAGAACATATTGTTCAAGAATGTCCACTGAGGAAGTATGCTGGATCACCACAAGATGTTATACACCATCATATCAAGAAGAGAAGGAATGAGGTATGGCCACGCAAAAAAATATGAACAAGTTTTCAGGAAGAAAAGAAAACTGTCAATAAGAGGAGAAAATGGATGGTTAACTACAACTATCAGGATATGAATTAAAGGAAAGTTGACCAAGTGTGGTAAAATAAAAAGATGGACAAGTAACCAGAAGCAATGTTCGTCTTTACTCAGGTCATGTGTGTCTCAAGCAACTTACAACTACTGTAATTGTGGCAAGTTAGTATTTAGATTCTGTGTATTCACTTAAGCTACCTAAAACATGTGTTTATACAAATTATTCTAGAGAGCGTGGCACTGTACCAACTTATCCTCTACACCAAGGGATGACAAATGAACTACCTCAGCCAAAGACCATTGGGTGTTAAATTGCCCAGCACAACTGCTTGGAATGTAAGGTACCGTATTCTGTTTGTTCCGTTGGCGTTCACATTTTCAACAAATTGAAGAAGAGAGATATGGTGATGATTACTCATTTGAAATATGATTGCTGACGGCCAAGTTACAATCTTAACGTTGTTTTATGTCGGTAGCGAGCTTGTTTTGCTGTGGCAGTCTAGCCTATATGCATTGGATACATAAGCAGCAGCGCACTCGCTTACGGGCAATTATATCTCAATAATAATAATGATTGAGTTTTGACATGGCACATTGTGTAGACTTAACCTATAATTTCTTGGAGAAATTATAACACATAACTTAAACGAAAAAGTAACCTGGATAAATAGAACAAATAAAATCTAAAAGGCACAATCTCTAACCTGGTCAATATATAATAAAAAATGCCTATCAATAACTACTAAGATCCAACGTTATAAAACTGTAACTCACCCTGAAGCCATTTATGCTTGTGAAACTCTGTTACAAATTAAAAATGAACAAAGAACTGATCAGCTCCTCAAAACGGAAAGAAGAATCATTAGAACGTGCATAAATAAAAAGCACCAGGTTGAGGGAGTCTGGAGGATTCTCCCAAATGAAACTGTCTATCGTGAGATTGATCCAATCACCAGCACAATGAAGAAAAAAGAATTTCATATTTTTCCCCATCTTACGGCCTCCAGAAAACAGAATTGTACGCCAACTAGTGATGCGAAATCTAGAAAAGAAAACTGGAGGAAAATGGATCCAAGAAATCCAACAAGATCTCAAAGCAGTTGGACTCAAGATAACAGATGCCGAGGAGAAAAATAAAATAAACATCATTTTTAAAACTCACAAATTTTCTGCAGAAATGACACATAGAAAGCCTATGGAGATTTCAGATGAGTTGAGAAAATCCCGATCTGAAAGAATGAACAAGTACTGGAATGAGCGCAAGAACCAAGCAGTACCACCTTCAAAGAAGAAGTGATTGTGGAACGACTCAAGTGGTCCAATGGGACCAATCAAGATTAATAATAATAATAATAATAATAAACAGTATCCAGGGTGCCAGCAGAGTGGAACTTTAGTAGCAATACCATTACATCTGCTATTGTTAGGTGTTCTCATAAAAAACAAGACTAATTTATCCAATCATCCAAATAATATTCTAAAAGTCACTCGTATTATGATAAGAGAAGTAATGCAGAACATATAATTACCTGTAGTCCAAGTTCCTCTTTCACAGCTATCCTATCAACGTCAAATATATCGCCAGGCTCATTCTGCAGGTTATCAGAGGGCAACAGCTCATTTGAATCCTGTCAAGTATTACCCAATGTTAAATATATAGACACAATATGAGTACTGAGTAATGTGTGTCATAAAAAGTAAAAGTTAACAGATCCTGGATAGAGCACCATTTACTATTAAGTACTGCATTATGTCACTAAACCTTGCTCGTCATGCGCATCACCAAGATAGCAATGTTACACCATAGACGAAATTAAATGCAACTTACGATGTCAGGGAATTCATGAGTCAACCATTCTGGCTCACTCTTGACGAATAGATGTTTCTCCATTATGATCACGAAACTAGAACAGAGGAAGATTTAATTGACCTTAGCCTACTTATACCAGAACGATAAATCAGTCTCATATTTATTAAATGAAATGAGGTAATCTCAGACCCCTCGACGTCCACAGTAATAACGAGCGGTTATATATTATTTGTCAACAACAGTAAAACATGTAGACCTACAACCTTGGTGCTCAACTTGCAAACATTTACATGTTGAACAGAATGGTAGTTCTGTTGTCATATATTTGCAAGTTGACCGTTAAGTTCAAATAAGTCATCGCTATTTGTCATTTCGATTGAATAGATAGGCTATAGCTAATGGTACCTGCGTATGAAAACCAAGGGAGAATGGTTTACAAAGGTAGAAAGGGTATTACATACCGGACCGTCAGATGCGTACGCCCATTATGATGAACCTAAAAGAACACCCGAGTTTCCAGGAAAAGCCAACTAACAACAGGTAAGACGTGGACTGAAGCCAGGAAGCAGCATGAGGCGTTACTGGGCGAATGTTAACGCTCGAGGGAGAGAGCAGTTGGTCCATAGCTGGCCTAACGTCAACAAGAAGAATGATACCTGCTTTTAGAACAGGGAAACAAAAATCCTACATTCGGTGTTGTCTATTCCACAAACTTGACTTGGGGCTAGCAGATTAAATATTGCCAGGCGATAAAGTACCTATGAACACGTTTAGTTAGACCACGTGAAATTGAACTTGGCTAACTGCACAGGTATTGCAAATCGGAATAATATACCACGAAATAAAATGTCCTCCTCTTGTTACTAAACAGCCAGTTCAAACTAGATGCATTATCGTCCCCAAGGAGTAATAAGGAGAGGCCCTAACGGCTAGGAAGTGAAGCCAGTAGTCAGTTACTCCTTCACATCTTAGCCTCCAATAATATACGAATTAATTACGGATATTTTCCTTCGTTTGGGAATAGTTTCTGCTTATCAATTAATGAACGCTATTAACCTGAAAATTAAAATCCACAGCCTGCTTCCATTCGACCGACCGGGTCAGGGAATGGAATGAATGAAGCCCCCATCTAGCGGCGAGGATATGAACTGTGCCGGCTGCCGAAGCCTGTCGCACTCCCCTGGAGCTATGATTAAATGAATGACAAATGAAATGATATTGGAGAGTGTTGCTGGAATGAAATTGTGACAGGGAAAACCAGAGTACCCGGAGAAAAACCTGTCTGCCTCCGCTTTGTCCAGCACAAATCTCACATGGAGTGACCGGATTTGAACCAAGGACCCAGCGGTGCGAGGCTGGCGCGCTGCTGCCTAAGCCACGGAGGCCGTCAAACTAATACCCCAATCTTATTGTGAACGTGGTTTGAGTTGTAGATTGATTGCTCGTGGGTGTTAAAAGATTGATACGATATGCCATTATTTGTATATTTTAGCTTGTTTATCTCAAACCTCAGCCTAGGCCAGAACTGGCCCATTTTACACAAAATCTTGCAATAGAAAGAATTACGCCTCCACCCACTCTGTTCACATGCCTTAATATTTTTGATGTGTAACATCTTTCCACTCGGTTGCTGGATATTTTTGTGGGAGTGATTTTGAAAAATGGGATGGAAGTGGATCTGAACGATAGAGGTGGCACCAACTGGCACACTTCCGTTCGACCGAACGGAAGTGTGCTAGCTGGCAGTGGTGGATCGAACGCAAGTGTAAGACGCACTGTCAACTCGATTGATCGATCCAGCTGGCAGTGGTAAGATCCAGCTGGCAGTGGTAAGAGAAACAATGAGCGCGCGGTGTCAGAAATTGATACCATGACGTATCGTACTCTCGGCCATGTGGAATGTATATGACATAGTGAACGGTAGACGCTTATGTGAACTGGTGTCAAGTGATTGAATCAAAGCACATGGTACATGTTCGAAGTCTTCCTATCAGTATTTAAAAGGTAAAATGCCGTAATATCAAATATTGTAAGTAGTCGGCATTGCCGGTATTATGTTTCTGCACGATCTTCTCTCTTATTTTTCTTCTTCTTTTCTAAGTCGTTTACCCTCCAGGTTGGTGGAACCCACGGACTCAGCGAGGGAACTCACCACTACCGCCTCTACGGGCAGTGTCCTAGAGCTGGGAACATCTAATCGGAGTGGATACAACTGGTGAGGTGGGATTGGCACCTCGCCCAGACGGCCTCACCTGCAAAGCGAACAGGGGCCTCATGAGGGAAGGTAAGGGATGGTTAAGATGGATAGGCATGGAAGAGGGAAGGAGGCGGCCATGGCCTTTAAGAAGGTACTGTCCCCGTTTACCCGGATAGTAGGCTGTCAGATATCCGCCCCCTCAATCGGATTGCCAATAATCCACCGCGCCGGCTCAGCTACACCAATGAAAATGGCACTGACAGATACTACCGAGATTTGAGCACAGAAGTTAACAAGGTATTATTGTGGAACACACCAAAATAGACGGGGGTTCATACTTACTTCTACTTACCTCTTATAAATATCTCGGGGATTGGGTTGACAACAGGATCTCTAAAGTATGCTCCCACAATAATCTTGACCATGACATTTAAAAATGAACCAGAACGACGGCAAGAACTTTGAACTGTACAAAAGCTTTATTTCAAATAAAGGGTATGACTTTAACAACTCAACAAAATAAATGTGGCTATCAGTAGCCCATGTCAATCTGACTACGTCCTCCTATAGGACTTGCAAAGCTATTATACAACATGTTAGCTCCCACGAGCTCAAAATAACGTAATATTTAGAACACATTTGGACTGGATAAAGGAAGTCAGGATGAGACACATTTAGAGAGCATTTGTTTTCTTTTAATAAACATGACACTTGTATTTATAGGCGCAAGGCCACACTGTAGACGACCTCGTCCGCTGATAACCAGTTGTCTGGCCAGCTGCCATCTACCCTTCAACCTGACGTACACCTGTCAAATGGGCTCCCTTGTCAAGCCACGTTGCGTAAGAATCCAGCACTCTCAAAAGCTTTAAATGTCCGCAAGACATCACAAATATTGTTACGCAAATCTTTCAAATGCTTTACTCACATACCACTGGATTATTCTGACAATCCTTAAACTGTTTAATTAGCATCCAAATGTTTAATAAGCATTGTTTAGAGTATAAAACAAACTCTTAAATGTTTATAACAAAACTCATAAATTAATGTATAACAATTAGAAATTGTTCATAATATAGTTAAAGACAAAAAGAATTTTAAACACGCCTCTAACATTACTTCCGTTCCACATTATTGTCAAAGATATTTACATTATTTATTTACAATATTAACATTTAAATTATTCAAATTATTAATTTCAGAAATACATTAACCACATGTTCATCCGGTTGGTAATTTCATAATCGTGTTAATATAATCGACCAATGAAGGTTAGTTATACATGTTAATGTCACAATCTGGTTTAATAAAGGTTTAATAATTATAATTATTTGTGACGGTAATCTTCATTCAAAATCTTATCTCAAATTCTTTCAATACTCTTGTTAATTATAACAGTAAATTCACTTGATTAATTTTCAAAGGACAAATACAATACACTCCTGCGGTAAATACGTCGCTTATAAAAAAAATGCACAAGACTGCATTTAAATTAGGCCCAAAATTCATCATATATTAATATATACGGCATCAAAATCTTCCACAGAATTTACAAAAACCTCCACTAACAAATTCTTTAATATCATTAATTACTGTGGGAACCTCCTTCATTTACTTCAAGGGCATTATACATCAGCAACTTTCAACACGTCCGCTGCGCTAGCGATTATACATTCATAGGTCCACTTCAAAAATTCTTATAATCATTAATTGTTTCAAAACTGTTGTCATTTAACCTTCGTGGATTTCATTCATGAATCGAAATGAAGTAAAAATTTGCCAATCACAAACAAATTTAATAGTGAATACGCTTATATACGCCTCTCTGGTCTATCAAAATTTAAGATTAACATCTTAAAAGTATTGTAGTATAAAAATACTATCATCAAATAAAGTGCGACTAAACTGCAAAATAGTCGAATAGAATCCAATTAGACTGTGGAATGCAAACATTATTATTCAAATCTCTAATTGAGAAAAACTCCTAACAAAAGTTCATGTCTTTAATGCATTCAATAATTCATAATTAAAGTTCATCTTTCACAAAATTGTCTATGATGCAATGGTCGTTCATAACTGACGATAAATGTCTGTGTTGCAATCAATTTCAAATAACGACTAGTATTTCCAAGATCGTCGACAACGCAAGAGATTTTAACGCTCTAAAATCATTTAAATGTTCTTCCTTCTTGATGATGACAGAAAATTGGTCAAAGTAATTAAACTGGGGTAGAAATTACTTTAATAAAGAGACACGCTGTCTGAAGTTAAATCTGCCATGAAAATCATTAACTTATAGTCAAATCGTGACTACCAAAATAAGCAAATTATTGAAATATCTAAATATCAGTCTCAACTGATCCAAAATCATTTAACTATGCCCATGGAATAACCATGTCTTAATAAATCGTCGAAAAAGGCATAACTCATCAAGGTGTACTGAGAATATGAATCTCAAACAAGAATATAGGGCAAAATATATGAGGACAAAAATATGGGAAAATGGTTGCTCAGGTATTGCTACAAAACTCAAATACAATAAACGTTCACGACTACCTTATCTGCCGATTGACGTTCCAGAGGAAAATTCCCCAAAGAAGACTGCTGATGGATCCATTTCACCAAGTTAAAGCTGAGCTCCATCCTCGAAACAGGAAACAGCACCCTCAGAGAATCGAACTGCTTCCTTCTCCGGAAATTGCACTGCTCCATGAAGACGTAAGACATCCTTCCGGCAAAATTCTTCTTTGTGAGTCGGGACAACCCTGACCTCTCTTGAAAAATCCCTGAAGATCTTGTAGAAAATCGCCATGAAGTTTTTGTAGTAATTTCCGTAGAAATATTCATATTCAGAGAGTATGAAATCGTTTCCATTGCTATTTGATAGTATTCAGCGTTGAGCCACGAAACATGGGTGTAGATGGTTGTTCACCACATGTCCGCTTATATGGAATGGCAATTAGCGAAGTTCCATGTTGCTATCTTACTCCAACGATGTATGTCCCAATTGCATTAAAGTCCTTTAGCCTTCCATCTTCTCCTCGGTTATGGTAATAGAAGAACAAACTGCCTTATTAAACTGCTCCATAATACTGTAGCGTTGTGTCACAAAAGCAATCAGAAGTCTCCCTGTTATACTAGCAGTGTCAGCCGTAGCGTAGGATCTGACGCTATAACGTGCTTCTCAGGTGGCGAGAAAATCACTTTTGTCAGTCGTCTAAAAGTGCTAATATCTTCTAAAATACCTCCTCGAAATTGTTCAAATTTACTACACTGCTTAATGTAGCACTGCACAATATGATTAGCTTATCGGCAACCGCTAACTGTTCATAGCCACTCTTGTAGACGCGTTATAATGTGCGTTTTAACTTCACCTAGTTTTACTCACAGTAAACTTGCACTGCTTGCCTGCTCGAATCTCGTTCACTGCGGTGGCTTCACCCCGCGTTATAAAGACGACTCTCTCTACTAATATCACTCGACGTCTCACCATAACGACTATATAAGCACTGATACTGACGATTTGAGATATGCGATATGAGATCTGACTATTGAGGCTCCTCTCTTCTGCGCAAGGCCTTTTATAAACTTCATAAGGGGCGTATCCATCCCTTCCATAGCGTGTTACTGCGTCATCGCTCGAAGTTCCAACTTCGTCAATACTTGACGGATTTTCAAAATTCAAAAACTGAAAATAAATTTCACCAAAATTCCAGATCAATGCCTCTACTGCAAATGGATTTTCACAATTCTTCATTCCAAAAAGTATTAAAAATATCATAGTTTCAGCAATCTCCGTCTTCCTTCAAACAATCGTTGATTGGTTTGAGCCTCCCCTCCAATAGCATAATTTCTTCCTCAGCACAATTCCACGTTTCCTGCGACTGCGTCGTAAATCTTGGAACTTTCTCGAATAAATGCTGACGTCATTGAGAATCTCAGCTCAAGCAGCCTGCTGGTATAACGTCTGCGTCATCCGTGCTTACGTCATGACCATCCACGTCATAACTATGACAGCCTTAACTTTCTTTATAATTTTCAATATAGCCACCGTGGTCTCAACATAATTCAATTACGGGGGCATTCTCCCCTCACCACGTTTTAAAAACAGTTGCAAATTGTTTTTAAACTCAGTGTTACAAGTATCTCAACTCTCTTGAACACGAAATTGAATTATTACTGGCTTACTCTAGGATAGTATCTTTTCAAATTTCCAGCATTGAACTTGCCGTAAATGACATTATTCTCATCATCGTAGAGTTCATAACAGTTATTTCCATAAGCGTTTGTAATCCTAAACGGTCCCATAAATACAATTCCAAATTTGGGATAGATCTTCTTGCTCATATCAGCCTTGACAGGTCTGCGGAGTAATACAAGATTTCCAACTTGTAAGGGTGCACCAAAACGTTTTCCAGCTACTCTTTTCAATCGTTTCTCTGCTGCTTTCTGGAGTTGTTCCTTCGCCTTGTCAATCCTCTGCTGCCTTCCTAGGTCGGGATCTCTAGGAACGTGGTTGAAAAGATTATCCCACGGCCTTTCTGGGTTTCTTCCTAGATGAAGTCGCATTGGCACTTCTCCTGTGTTCTCCTGCACTGTAGAATTCAGACATTCCTCAATAAGGGGTACAAATCTCACCCAACCAGAATGATCATTTGGACAGAAAATTCGACAGAATTTCGAAAATTCAGCCATATATCTTTCTGAGGAATTCGATTCTGGGTAACGCACGCTTGAAAATAAGTGCTTAATGCCAAGCCTTTCCATATCCGCTGCAAATTCCACTGACGTAAACTGCGTTCCATGATCTGACAGTAGGTATTCTGGTTTACCAGCTTTAGGAAATACAGCATTTTCCAGTCTGCTTACAACGTTCCTCGTGTTAGCTTTCTGCATGGGACTCATAGTTACAAATTTTGAGAAAACATCCACGGTTACCAACAGGTACTGGTTACCCTGATAAACCCTTCGGACAGGGGCCAAATATGTCCGTCGCCATAAGTTCATTAGGTTTAGAAGGAATCATAGCCTTCGGTTATAGTTCCAGCCTCTTTTCTGTTGATACGGACGGTAACCTTGCGATCTGTTATTTCTAAACTGATTATTCCTGTGAGGACCTACATTGTCAGTTTTCTCTTCATCTGGCTTGTCAGTTTGTTGGACTTGGTCCATATATACCGTATTTATTTCTTTAAAGTCATGCCTCTGACCTTTCTGTACCACGTTAGGCATTGGACTTGTGTAGTCTAACCTCCTCAGTAATTCATCCATGCTGGTCAAATCCCTTATGTTTGACGAAATGATTAGTCTCCTCACCTCCACAGGCAGCATACGAGAAATCGCATCAATTAATTGCTCCGTTGACAAAGGGGGTTGCAAAAATCTCAAGCGGGACAATTGACTCGTAAAGAAATCAGCGTACCGCGTTGGAAGAGTACCTGAGTATTTTCTTGAATAAACCTCCGCTCTTAACGAATTCTGCGCTTCGATGGACCAAAATCGCTTGATTAATGCCTCTGCAAACTCGTCAAAGTTACTGAATGTGTATCTAAATGCGCAAAAAACCATTCAAGGGGTCCTCCAATCAAAAATCTCTCCACTATCTTCATCTCTCTCTCTCTGGGCATGTGAGCTTCGATGAAATAATCTTTGAGGTTCCTGACATATTCTATAGGCGTCAAACTGTCAGTGTTGCTGAACTTTTGTGGTTTGTCTTCAAAATTCCTGATGACCGTTACATTCCTCGGATATGAATCCGGGTAGTTTTTCCCACTATCTCGATAGTTCCACTCAGGTTCCATATTCCTCTCATCATCTTCCTCCCTGAATCTGGATATACGTTCTTCAGGAGTCACGTCTCTCTCTTCTGGATCTAGGTTATATCTTCTGGCATAATTCCTATTGGTTTCGCAAGCCAAGCCTTCTGTATCCTTGTCAGTAATCTCCGTTAAGACTTTCTTGATTAACTCCTCTTTGTAGGTCTCCATCAAACTAGCTTCTCCTAGCTTCAAATTTTGCAGTTTACTCGTCGTTTCATTCACATCAGAGACAACTTTATGAATCTGATCCTCTAATGCAGATTTTAATGCTTGCACATCCTGACCTAATTGTGTTCTATCTTCTACTTGTCTCTCGGATAGCGAATCCATCCTGACGCTTAAATCTTTCCTAATCTGTACGACTTCATTGTTAATATCTATTTGAGTACTGGCAAGTTTTCTTTCAATACGTTCCTGAATTTGGGTTACATGTTCCCCACTTGACCTATTCCACTCGTCTTTCCATACTGCTACATTTGCCGTTAACATTTCTGCTATGTCTACTTCGATATCTTCTTTCAATAATCTATTATGGTCTAATACCTGGGTTCTCATGACCTCTACATCAAACTTTAAACCTTCTAAAGACGCTGTCGTTCTAACTGACTCATCAACTAGCCTAGTCGTTAATGCACTTATATTACGTGTACAAAGGGTTTTCGAATTTTCTATCTCTTCCCTGACTTTATTTACATCAGTTTGGACTTTAGCAATATCTACGAAAACTGTGTTGACTTCTACTTGAATTTTATTTATGTCACCTTGCATCTCGTTTACATCCGAATGAATGTTATTAATATCAACCTGAACATTGGACACATCATTTCTAACATTTTGGATTCCTCTTTGGACTTCCTCAACCTTGTCTTGGACAGTCGCAACATCATTTTTAACAACAACTACCTCAGCCCTAGCACAAGAAATATCACTTCGGACATTAGCAACATCTAAATTCAACATTGTAAGATCTTTATGCATATTAGACACATCTATTTTAACATTGGACACGTCTGAGCGCATGTCAGTTACAGCATTCTCGATTCCTTGGGTATTAATCTGTAAACGCGACATATTATCCTCTAAGTTAACAGAACTGGTCTGGAGAACTTTCATATTCTCCTCCATTCGACTAGTATTCTCCTTCATACTTTCATTCATGCTAGCTTTCAAATTACTAGCATTCTCCTCCATTCGACTAGTATTCCTAGCTTCCATCTCCTTCATGCTTGCTTTCAAATTAGCAGACATCTCCTCTAACATCATTCTCAGACTTTCATCTGCCATTACAATATTATTCAAAAATTAGACTGCTGTAGGGACATACATCAATAGAGCAAAATAACATCTGAGCAACACTTTTCACCATATATAAATTTGATCAATTTTCTGTCTTAAATCTAACTTATAACTACCTTATAATTAACCTTCGAAGACACTTCATGTTGAAACAAACTCAAGCACATGTTCAAATTTCCTTGGCTCATTTTAAAATATCCTAACACAAATAATTTACATTTACAATCCAAATAATTTAATTTTATCTTTAATATGACTAAAATGTCATAAGCCGGTCAAATAAAATAAGATTCCAGATCATAGGCGATTTTTCTAAGTTTCCAGCCTATTTAACCTTTCTCAAGTTGTATAAGATCTGATCTTTTCTGAGTGTAATTTTCCTACTACAATACAACATTTAATTCCTATATAATCACACTCTTAAATACTACAATTGGCCAAGACATCTAACAAAGAATCAACCTCTTTATTTGAGTCTATCGATCCACACGTTTTAGGTTTGCCCATCCTACTGGCGTTCAACCTGGTGATCCACTTATGTTGAATCAGCCCCACGTTGGGCGCCAATCCTTCTGTCCCCGTTTACCCGGATAGTAGACTGTCAGATATCCGCCCCCTCAATCGGATTGCCAATAATCCATCGCGCCGGCTCAGCTACACCAATGAAAATGGCACTGACAGATACTACCGAGATTTGAGCACAGAAGTTAACAAGGAATTATTGTGGAACACACCAAAATAGACGGGGGTTCATACTTACTTCTACTTACCTCTTATAAATATCTCGGGGATTGGGTTGACAACAGGATCTCTAAAGTATGCTCCCACAATAATCTTGACCATGACATTTAAAAATGAACCAGAACGACGGCAAGAACTTTGAACTGTACAAAAGCTTTATTTCAAATAAAGGGTATGACTTTAACAACTCAACAAAATAAATGTGGCTATCAGTAGCCCATGTCAATCTGACTACGTCCTCCTATAGGACTTGCAAAGCTATTATACAACATGTTAGCTCCCACGAGCTCAAAATAACGTAATATTTAGAACACATTTGGACTGGATAAAGGAAGTCAGGATGAGACACATTTATAGAGCATTTGTTTTCTTTTAATAAACATGACACTTGTATTTATAGGCGCAAGGCCACACTGTAGACGACCTCGTCCGCTGATAACCAGTTGTCTGGCCAGCTGCCATCTACCCTTCAACCTGACGTACACCTGTCAAATGGGCTCCCTTGTCAAGCCACGTTGCGTAAGAATCCAGCACTCTCAAAAGCTTTAAATGTCCGCAAGACATCACAAATATTGTTACGCAAATCTTTCAAATGCTTTACTCACATACCACTGGATTATTCTGACAATCCCTAAACTGTTTAATTAGCATCCAAATGTTTAATAAGCATTGTTTAGAGTATAAAACAAACTCTTAAATGTTTATAACAAAACTCATAAATTAATTTATAACAATTAGAAATTGTTCATAATATAGTTAAAGACAAAAAGAATTTTAAACACGCCTCTAACATTACTTCCGTTCCACATTATTGTCAAAGATATTTACATTATTTATTTACAATATTAACATTTAAATTATTCAAATTATTAATTTGAGAAATACATTAACCACATGTTCATCCGGTTGGTAATTTCATAATCGTGTTAATATAATCGACCAATGAAGGTTAGTTATACATGTTAATGTCACAATCTGGTTTAATAAAGGTTTAATAATTATAATTATTTGTGACGGTAATCTTCATTCAAAATCTTATCTCAAATTCTTTCAATACTCTCGTTAATTATAACAGTAAATTCACTTGATTAATTTTCAAAGGACAAATACAATACACTCCTGCGGTAAATACGTCGCTTATAAAAAAAATGCACAAGACTGCATTTAAATTAGGCCCAAAATTCATCATATATTAATATATACGGCATCAAAATCTTCCACAGAATTTACAAAAACCTCCACTAACAAATTCTTTAATATCATTAATTACTGTGGGAACCTCCTTCATTTACTTCAAGGGCATTATACATCAGCGACTTTCAACACGACCGCTGCGCTAGCGATTATACATTCATAGGTCCACTTCAAAAATTCTTATAATCATTAATTGTTTCAAAACTGTTGTCATTTAACCTTCGTGGATTTCATTCATGAATCGAAATGAAGTAAAAATTTGCCAATCACAAACAAATTTAATAGTGAATACGCTTATATACGCCTCTCTGGTCTATCAAAATTTAAGATTAACATCTTAAAAGTATTGTAGTATAAAAATACTATCATCAAATAAAGTGCGAATAAACTGCAAAATGGTCGAATAGAATCCAATTAGACTGTGGAATGCAAACATTATTATTCAAATCTCTAATTGAGAAAAACTCCTAACAAAAGTTCATGTCTTTAATGCATTCAATAATTCATAATTAAAGTTCATCTTTCACAAAATTGTCTATGATGCAATGGTCGTTCATAACTGACGATAAATGTCTGTGTTGCAATCAATTTCAAATAACGACTAGTATTTCCAAGATCGTCGACAACGCAAGAGATTTTAACGCTCTAAAATCATTTAAATGTTCTTCCTTCTTGATGATGACAGAAAATTGGTCAAAGTAATTAAACTGGGGTAGAAATTACATTAATAAAGAGACACGCTGTCTGAAGTTAAATCTGCCATGAAAATCATTAACTTATAGTCAAATCGTGACTACCAAAATAAGCAAATTATTGAAATATCTAAATATCAGTCTCAACTGATCCAAAATCATGTAACTATGCCCATGGAATAACCATGTCTTAATAAATCGTCGAAAAAGGCATAACTCATCAAGGTGTACTGAGAATATGAATCTCAAACAAGAATATAGGGCAAAATATATGAGGACAAAAATATGGGAAAATGGTTGCTCAGGTAATGCTACAAAACTCAAATACAATAAACGTTCACGACTACCTTATCTGCCGATTGACGTTCCAGAGGAAAATTCCCCAAAGAAGACTGCTGATGGATCCATTTCACCAAGTTAAAGCTGAGCTCCATCCTCGAAACAGGAAACAGCACCCTCAGAGAATCGAACTGCTTCCTTCTCCGGAAATTGCACTGCTCCATGAAGACGTAAGACATCCTTCCGGAAAAATTCTTCTTTGTGAGTCGGGACAACCCTGACCTCTCTTGAAAAATCCCTGAAGATCTTGTAGAAAATCGCCATGAAGTTTTTGTAGTAATTTCCGTAGAAATATTCATATTCAGAGAGTATGAAATCGTTTCCATTGCTATTTGATAGTATTCAGCGTTGAGCCACGAAACATGGGTGTAGATGGTTGTTCACCACATGTCCGCTTATATGGAATGGCAATTAGCGAAGTTCCATGTTGCTATCTTACTCCAACGGTGTATGTCCCAATTGCATTAAAGTCCTTTAGCCTTCCATCTTCTCCTCGGTTATGGTAATAGAAGAACAAACTGCCTTATTAAACTGCTCCATAATACTCTAGCGTTGTGTCACAAAAGCAATCAGAAGTCTCCCTGTTATACTAGCAGTGTCAGCCGTAGCGTAGGATCTGACGCTATAACGTGCTTCTCAGGTGGCGAGAAAATCACTTTTGTCAGTCGTCTAAAAGTGCTAATATCTTCTAAAATACCTCCTCGAAATTGTTCAAATTTACTACACTGCTTAATGTAGCACTGCACAATATGATTAGCTTATCGGCAACCGCTAACTGTTCATAGCCACTCTTGTAGACGCGTTATAATGTGCGTTTTAACTTCACCTAGTTTTACTCACAGTAAACTTGCACTGCTTGCCTGCTCGAATCTCGTTCACTGCGGTGGCTTCACCCCGCGTTATAAAGACGACTCTCTCTACTAATATCACTCGACGTCTCACCATAACGACTATATAAGCACTGATACTGACGATTTGAGATATGCGATATGAGATCTGACTATTGAGGCTCCTCTCTTCTGCGCAAGGCCTTTTATAAACTTCATAAGGGGCGTATCCATCCCTTCCATAGCGTGTTACTGCGTCATCGCTCGAAGTTCCAACTTCGTCAATACTTGACGGATTTTCAAAATTCAAAAACTGAAAATAAATTTCACCAAAATTCCAGATCAATGCCTCTACTGCAAATGGATTTTCACAATTCTTCATTCCAAAAAGTATTAAAAATATCATAGTTTCAGCAATCTCCGTCTTCCTTCAAACAATCGTTGATTGGTTTGAGCCTCCCCTCCAATAGCATAATTTCTTCCTCAGCACAATTCCACGTTTCCTGCGACTGCGTCGTAAATCTCGGAACTTTCTCGAATAAATGCTGACGTCATTGAGAATCTCAGCTCAAGCAGCCTGCTGGTATAACGTCTGCGTCATCCGTGCTTACGTCATGACCATCCACGTCATAACTATGACAGCCTTAACTTTCTTTATAATTTTCAATATAGCCACCGTGGTCTCAACATAATTCAATTACGGGGGCAGTACCATCCCGGCATTTGTCCGAAGACGAAGTGGGAAACCACGGAAAACCACTTCGAGGATGGCTGAGGTGGGAATCGAACCCCCTCTACTCATTTGGACCACCCGAGGCTGAGTAGACCCCGTTCCAGTTCTCGTACCACTTTTCAAATTTCGTGGCAGAGCCGGGAATCGAACCCAGGACCTCCGGGACGGCAGCTAACCAGGCTGACCGCTACGCTACGGAGGCGACTTCTGCACGATCACTATTCAAATATTAACCCATATAACGGTAATGCAGTCATCAATATAATATAATCGTTGTGGTTATACGAGATTTGAGCAAGCCTTCATGAACTATTGCTGAATACATTCTCTTTACTCACAAGAGGGCCTATTCATAAATCATTTTAAACTCAATATCACGCAGGAACATTATCGCAACAAGCAAAATAGAATTGAAATTTAATTCCGTAATGCAGTATTATTGGAAGGTGGAAATAAGTCACCATCTTGTGCACAATATTTGCGTAGTCGAAATAGCCGTGGGGTTAGTGCCTATGACTGTGAATCTAGAGAACTCAGGTTCGAATCCCGGACGGGGTAGATATTTTTGCTGCCAGATTATCATTTTAAACGATATTTATCATATCATTATGACTCATTTTAACAGAATCCATATGAAATTACGTTTTGGTCTGTGAATCAAGAGGACCTGTTTATAAGGAATTTAAGGTTATGAGCGGTGTCGCTTCTATTAATCTAGTTGATCCGTATCGTATTCTTTATTTAGGCTAGTGCTGGTGGAAGCTACAAATCATCTAATAAAATGAGTTCCGTATTATAAACTACAATATCTGTAAAACACTCCCTTTTACAATAGTTTAATATTTGTGCCAATAATACCAGTAGTATAAAATACCGGTGTATCAACAATTTCACGTGAGGTTTCTTCTATGCAAGATGTTACACATCATATGCGACTACTGCAGGGCTGTTTTTTTTTAATTTATACACCTGGTTTCCTAAAATCCCACATTAATTACAAGTTAGGGACAAACTGCATACTGGTATAATACATTCATTTTCCAGGTGCTGTACAGTACTATATTTTAGATCGGTGTAGGCTATTGCTCTGGTTTATGTTGCCTTGACTACAGGCTTACCATTGCTACTGTAACATTCTGTATTTTAAACTTGTTCCTTTTGATGCTTTATTGTTAATATCAAACCTACTGTTTTTATTAAAGTCCTATCTTTAGTTTCAGTTTTCCAGTGAATGAAGAGCTCAGGAAAACTGCAGTTCGAAGGGTTAATTGGTCACCGAATGTTTATAGCAGGATATTATGTTCAGCTCACTTGAGAGAAGATGTGAGAAATACGAGCATGCAGCGTTTACTGTTAAAAAGGATGCTGTTCCTACTTCCTACAATATTCCCAGCTTTTCCACAATATTGTTACGTTCCGTGAGTAAAATTATAAATAAATGTTATCTCTTCCTAATTCTGATATTTATACACCAAAACGTCTAATACAATCGCTACATTCCTGTCTTCACAGAGTATCTACAATCACAAAACCACTACAGCCGACTCGACCCGTCTCTTTTCCTTCTACTTCCACTGCCTTGACAATCTCGTCTTTGGTGATTTAATAAACAGCTTTTTCACCCCACCGCATAAAGTGCCGCTTAATGCCTGTATTGACACGTTCCGTTTCGGAACAGTCCATGGTCATTACAGAGCCGTTGTCAACCATCGGATTAGCTCCCTCATAAGGTGCTAGTCGGTTGAAATGGACCACCTTAGGCTTCCCGTATGAAAGTCTTCGTATCCGGAAGATGACGTCCTTGATCCTCTTTATCACCTCGTACGGTCCATCCAGGGATCGCTGCAGCTTAGGTAAGAGACCGCGTAACCGTTGTGGGTTGAACAGCCATACCAGATCCTTAACGTTAAAGCCATCTCCTCGTGCCCATGCATCATAGGCGTGCTTCCTCCGGTCGCTAGCATTTCACAGTTTCTTTCAGACGAGATTGTGGATCTGGTTCATCTTCTTCTTCAGGCAGATGATGTAATCGTCTCCTACTTCTTCGCCGGGCATATAGCCGAATGCCAAATCACAGGGTAATCGCAGTTCCCTCCCGAAAACTACTCAAGCCGATGTCTGCCTCGTTGTCTCGCGGACCGATGATCGATATGCCATCAAGAACAGGGGAGATGTTCGTCCCAATCGCGTTGGTTCTCTGCCACCACCTTAGAGAGATGCTTCCGGATTGTCCGATTCATCAGCTCGACCATTCCATCCGACAGTGGGTGTAGTGGCGTCGTTCTGGTCTTCCGAATTCCCGTGATTTGACAGACTTGCTGGAACACTGCCGACTCGAAATTCCTCTCTTGGTCCGGGTGTAATTCCAAAAGAGCACCAAACTGTGAGAACAACTCATTCACTAGGATCTTGGTGACGGTGACCGATTCCTGGTTGGGGATTGCGTAAACTTCCGCCTATTTTGAAAAGTAGTCCATGGTCACCAAAATGTACCTGTTCCCGGCGTCTGTGCCGGGGAATAGTACTGCCACGTCGATCGCAATCCGTTCGATTGGGCTTCCAACATTGTACTGGCGTATGGGTGCCTTCTTCCTTCCTCTTGGACCATTTCCAGCAGCACACACCTCAACTGTCCTACACAAATATTCGACGCCTTCCTTGCAACCGACCCGGTAGAATCTTTCTCTGACTTTCGCAAGGGTCCTGTTCTTGCCAAGATGTCATCCAGAACTCTCGTTGTGCAGATGATGCAGTACATCTGAAGTCTTCTTCTGTGGAACGACGATCTGTGTCCTGGTTGTAGTCCCATTCGAGTCTTCGACGATGCGCTTCAGTACTCCATTTTCCAGACTTAACTAGTCCCATTGGGCCCAATCAGATTTAGTCTTCGGGCTACGTGGAGCGACTTCTTCCCACGTAGTCTTCTCTTGAGCCACTGGATGATATGGCCAAGATCTGCGTCCTCACTCTGAGCCTTCTGAAGTTCCGTAGGTTGCCATGAGTCGCTAACAACTGCCAGTTGTCTGTCCAGACCAGCCTTCAATTCTTGCCGGGCACAGTGGCTGCAGTCCGCAGGGCATGGTCTTCTTGATAGTGAGTCCGCGTTCTTGTGGCTGGTCCCGGCTCGATTCTTCATGTGAAAGACGTACTCCTCTATGCGTTCAATCCATCGAGCAATCTGTCCCTCGGAGTTCTTGAACCGCAGTAGAAAGCGTCGTCCATACAGGTTCTTATTGAAGTGTTACACAGACTCAACCACAGCCAGTAACTACCGTCGAGTGACGCAGTAGTTCCTCTCGGGCTTGGAGAGTACCTTGCTGAAGTAGGCGATTACTTCTCCTGGCCATCCAGTGACAGAACTCCACCAATGCTAGCATCAGTGTCAAGTATAAACCTGCCAACGGTGCACGGATAACCAAGGATAGGTGCAGTAACCAGGAACGCCTTCAGCTGTTCGAAGGATGATTGGCAGTTTTCTTCCAGCAGCAGTCTCGTCCTTCCTCGTTGAGCGTCGTCAAAGGCTTGGCTATGCTGGCGAATCCGGGTACGAAACGCCTGTAGTAGGGGCATAACCCCAAGAAGTTCTGTAGTTCATGTACGTCCTTGGGGATTGGCCATTCTCTCACCGCACTGACCTTCTCAGGATCTACGGCTACACTATTCCTAGATACGGCGTGTCCCAAGTATTTGACGTCCTACTGAAAGAGCTGCCATTTTTTCGGGTTCAACTTAAAGTGGGCGCCCTGCAGTCTCTTAAAAACCGCCTCCAGGTTCGACAGGTGTTCGTCGAAGGTCATCCAAATAACTATGACGTCGTCCATGTAGATAAGGCAAGTCATCCATGAAAGATCTCGTAGCACCGTCTAGCGAACGTAGCTGGCGCATTACTTATTCCAAAGGTCATCACCGAGAAGTGCCAGATCCCCGACCCAATGGAGAAAGCCGTCTACTCTTTATCCTGGGGTTCCATTTGATCCTGCCAGTATCCACTCTTCAGGTCCAAAGTGGAGAACACTTGGGACCCAGATAAGGTATCCACAGTGTCATCAATCCTGTGGAGTGGATAGCTGTCCTTGACGGTCATGCTGTTCAGCTGTAGGTAGTCCACACAGAACCTTGTTGAACCGTCCTTTTTCTTTACGAGCTCAACTGGTGAAGTCCAAGGGCTAGTTGAAGGCTCCAGGACACCTTGTTGGCTTATGTCGGAGATGATCTTCTCGGCTTCTTTCCTCTTGGGCTGTGGCAAATTTCGACGGCGCTGTCAGATTGGCTGACCATCTCCGTTGTTAATCCGATGCTTCACCGCATTCGTCCTGCCGAGCTGGTTCTTTTCGATGGCGAAGACATCCAGATATTTCGTCGGAAGTGTTTAGATCCTGGTTCTTTGATCCTTGGTTAGGCTTGCTCGTTCAAGTTGCAGAGCTTCCGTCAGCCTCCGATGTCTCGTCGGACGTCATTCGGAGTTTTCCCATGCACAATCGTTGAAACCAGGCTACACCAAGCGAACTGAGTGCCTTTCTTCAGGGTGACTGGGTACTCATTCAGGTTCACCATTCGAACCGGCACCGGACCTGTGGCGATGACAGAAGCTCTTCTCAGTAAACCCCTCGACAAATCTCTTCTCCTGTTACAGCTTCGATGATCCCAGTAGCCTCCGGGTTATCGCTGTCCGGTCGAACCAGGGTCATGTTTTCGCTTCTGGGAGGATGAAATTAATACGTGTTCAGGACCATTCGCATTGCTCCATCGCCTCGTCCATGAAGGATGATTTCTTCATCGGCGAATCTGAGGCTTCTATGTATTAAATCCAGGTTTAGTCCTAATTTAATCATCAGGTCCATACCAAGGATGACATCTTCAACGATATCGCCCACTATCACTCGGTGGTTGATCTTCTTGCTGCCCAGTCAGATGTTGACGTTGATTTCGCCGTAGGTGTTTGCCGGCTCACCCGTCGCTGTCTTCTGTAAAATTCTCGTCGACTGGAGAGCTCCTTTAATAGTGCCTTTCCTCACGATCGTGGTATCCAAGATACATCTTCCGTGGAATTGATAGTAGTTCGAGCAATCTTGTTTTAATAATAGATCATATCATAATTCATATAAAAATAGTAGCCCTTTTTTACCGTACAGTATTATAGATTGTTTGTTTGTGTTTTTCAATAGATTTAACAATACATTAGGCAGGATATTTATTTATTTAATTATTATATTCTAATTTGTAAATCATCCTGTATAATATGTTTACTAATTGTCTTGTTCAGTTATATTTTGTTTTAATAGTTGTTAACCATAACTTCAATCCAGACCATTGTATATGCTACATAATGGGGCTCAGTGGCAGTTCACTATGAATACATTCAAATTCAATGGTAGTGGTAGAACGTGATCTGCGTAAGTGTTCTTCATCTTTTTTTGTTTCCTTGCTCGTTTCCATCAAAAACATGAGTTGCTGCGAGCTTTGCAGGAGGAGCTGGATTGCTCGTTTGTTCTAAACGCTTCGGAAATTTCCTCTGCCGTTTTTGGGGAAGTTTTTGTTCAGGTTTGGGCTTCTTGCTCTGCTTCTGCTTCTTTTTTTGCTTTTCCTCGGCTTCTTCCTCCTCATCGTCGGGTTCGAATGTGGCGTGGTTTTCGGAAAGTCGTTGGTTAGGGTTTGGTAAAGAAAAGCAGTCGTGTTCCACTATCTCCGTAGCATAAACGTAGCTTTCCTTGTAGATCCGATCAAACTTCTCTATCGTTCGAAGAACCTTCATTGCCGACATTAAAATCAAAGCAGCTTGCTTTGCACCTGTGGCAGTATAATATGGGCTCTGAAAGGCCTTTGCAAATTTTTCACATGGACCAAAAATTTCGACACTGAAGTGAAGAAAAACAAGATGTTCAGCAAAGAACATATAGCCTACTTTCTCCTAAATGCATGGGTATTGTTATAACTCTTTGTCATTTTCAAGGAGTATAATTGAATGTAGGTTGTAGTAGCTTGTTGAAATACAACGTGCTATACGGATATTAAACATGAATATGAGGTGCCCTTTGTTAGTGCTACCCAGGGGCGGTTCTAGGCGTAGTGCCACCGTGCCATGGCACTGCCCTCTAAGAGAAAATAAATTATTCATAGTCCTGAAATAATAATTTTGAACGCCTACGTTTAATACCGGTATCTAATTCGTTTCAAATAACTTTGTAGTTAAAATATTCTGTCCGTGAAGTATGATCATTGATTCCATCTTCGCCCCAGTGATATCTTGAGCCGCGGTCTATACGGCACGGTTGACGCATGCGCAGTCCAATTTACGATCTTTTCCGTAGCCTCTCTCGTCACTCGCTATGAGGAAATATGCTGGCCTCCGTGCCGAATCGAGTTTGGCTCAAACCGGTACTGAAAGTGAAGTGCAATGCTATCTATCGGCCATTACGAGGAACTGGGCCAGCGGCATTCATGTCACAAGTTGTCACAAAGGTCGGAAGGGAAGAGGGTGTGGGCCAATGGCCTGATTGGCTGGACGTAATTTAACTCATTGGTTATTGGTGGGATGGGGTGTTGGTTGACACAAATTGACAACCAATTGCTCTCACTCAAAGAGCAATAATTCTATATTTCTCTAAAAGGGGGCTCTGCGTCCAACAGTGAAATTTAAACTTGCCGTAATAAATAGTCTAGTGAAAATAATATGTATGTATTTATTAATTCCTTATTTGGTAAAGTGAATAACTAAGCGGATGAATAAAAGAGAAAAAAAAGTACGATCATGACTACCGTACAGGTTAAAGCTTCACGGATTACTCTCGGTAGCTAAATATTTATGGTTGATAAACCATCTGCAACTGTCAGGCCTGGATGAAATCGCGCGAATTCCTGTTTGTAGTCTGGTCTATCTTCAGTTCTTGTTAACAGTTAGTGGTTATTTTTAGTGAGTCAGGGTATTAAAGACTCAAACCTTGAGTTTGAGTTGTAGGCTATTAGTGAGTGAATGGCTGAGTGCTGAAAAAGTTTCTTTTATATAGGCCTACCGGTATTTTAATATATTTTCTTATCGTATAAGTTATATTATATTCGGTAAGTCCTGATGTGAAATGTTGACTATCAAGATTAGTGTAGGCCCTATATATACATCGGAAATCGAACCCTGCTCTGATATAATGTTATGAAAATACCAATATTTTCATATTTTTTACTTGGCACTACCCCTTGTTCGGGACTGGAGCCGCCTCTGGTGCTACCTCGGTAAAAAGTTTCATTCAATTCAGTTTCACCGTGTTTGAATTGATATGGGGAATCGATTTGCACACATACATGGCCGCTATCTGCAAACTATTGGGCTGATGACATTGTAGTTCAGTCAAAAGATGCTTCCCACAAAAAGGTATGTTGTTGCAAAATTTGGTGGAGATCAAAAGATTAGATTGGTTGTATTTTGATTTAAGCTTTTAACATTTGGGTGGCCACCATTACGTTTCCGTCAAGATGGCGGCGATATAAAACATGACACTGAGGTGCCCTTCGCTTGTGCTACCTCTGTACCAATTTTCTTTCTATTCGCTTTCACCGTGTTCGAAAAGATAGGGGGAATCAATTTGAACACATACATGGCCTCCATCCACAAATTATTAGGCTGATGACCTTGTAGTTTGCTCAAAGGATTCTGTATACATAAAGGCATAATGTAAAATAAATAAATTGGTAGAGATCAGATGATTAGGTTGGGCGTAATTTGATTCAAGCTTTTAACATTTGGGTGGCCGCCATTGCGTTTTCGTCAAGATGGTGGCGATATAAAACAAGACAGTGAGGTCCCGTTTGCTAGTGCTACCTCTATACCGAATTTCGTTCAACTAGGTTTTATCGTGTTTGAATTGAAAGGGGGAATCGATTTGCAAACATACATGGCCACCATCCGCAAAGTATTGGGCTGATGATCTTGTAGTTTGCTCAATATATGCGTCCCACAAAAAGGTATGTTGTTGGAAAATTTGGTAGAAATCGGATGATTAGGTTAGTCGTAATTCGCTTTAAGCTTTGAACATTTGGGTGGCCGCCATTATGTTTCCGTCAAGATGGCGGCGATATAAATCATGGCACTGAGGTGCCCTTTGCTAGTTCTACCTCTGTACCGAATTTCGTTCATTATCTTTCACCGTGTTCGAATTGATAGGGGGGGGGGCAGACATTCAGAGTACGCACACACACACTCACACACACACAGACAGACACAACATTTTTGGCCCAGTGTAGATCTCCTCAGTCTACTTTCATTTTTTGCAAAAATCGAAAGTAGGCTAAAAACGGAATCTAATGACTTCAGCTTCTTCAGGTACCCACGAGTTGCCGACTTCACTTCCGGAAAAGCACCCGTCGAGTCGTCGAGGATAGCTTGGAGAGTAAGTATGACCCTTTTGTCGTTCTCCTTGTACCTTTTAAGAGACCGGCATCTCTCGCTCCATCTCGTTGGACAAAGTGCGATGAGCTCTGATGACGGTCCATTGGCGACGGCTTTATCATCGCCATCACAGGGTGCCAGGACGACATCTTTAAAGGTGTTCTGTCTCTTCGAAGAATCGAGTATGATATTACTTGAATTTTCCACAACAACAAGCAAATCACAAATAACTGCAATTTTCCGCGAGATTTCTTGAAGAGCTAAGTCTAGGGAATGGTTTGAACAGTGAACATAAGGGGATTTTGGCTGCTCATCAGATATACATTTTTGAACTCCCTTAAAGTGCCCAGACATGTTAGAGGCGCCATCAAAACAATGACCCCGCAATTTTAACAATGGAAAATTTAGCCTTAAGAGAACATCTTTTATGGCTCCAGCCAGCGTTTTAGCGGTTGCATTTTGTGGGTTGTACAACCCGAGAAAATGTTCAGTTACTTGAAAGGTTTTAGGGTGAACCAACCTAACACATACAGAGAACTGCTCAAAGCCTGCAATATCGGTGGTGGAGACATCAGCAATAATAGCAAAAAAAGGTAATTCGTGTACCTGTTTTGCTATGTCTCGAAGGACAGAGTGGGCCATTGTTTCAATCACCTCAGTCTGCATGTCAGGGCTGAGGAAATTGTTACGACGCGACATCCACCAAGTAAGTTCGGGTGCATCGTCTTTTCTCTCCTGTAAAAGCTCCATGAGGTTGCCTTGATCAGAGTTGCGGCCGCGAACAGTGCTACCAGTAAGCATTAAATATCTAAGACAACTAATAACAACGAGAAAAAATTTGCGGGCAACGCTCATTTGTTTCAACATTCCCTTGTCAATCTTCGCAGTTACAGGCTGGCTATTTTCTCTATTAATGATTAGTTCACAATTTCTCTGGTGAAAATCACTGTTTTGATGTGATATGAATTTTTCACCCGCCTTTCTCCAATTTTGGAAACCGTCGATATAAAATGTTCTCTTCGCTTCGGAGAACCAACTTCTACCTGTGATACCAACCATTCGACTGCCTTTCATGCATTCAAAACAAAACAAAACTGCGTCCTTTTCATGATGATGATGATAATTGTTGTTTTAAGGGGCCTAACATCTAGGTTATCGGCCCAGGCGTCCTTTTCAACACTGTAATGTAACCAAGTGTACAACTCGAACCAATGAGCACTGCACTTTCGATTTCGGGCGTTCTCGGGAAACACACATTTCTTGTTTGGATGATACTTTTCTCGGACGTCAGGAATATCTTGATCATCGCCCGTTGTTGATATTACCGGTATCACTCTCCTCTCCGCATCCACAAATTCAGTACAAACTGTGTCAGGTATAGCCACAGCAATCCCAGTTTCTTCTATGCCCTCCGGTAGACCACTATCTAAAAACATAGGAACGAACAAAGCATTAATTTAATTGAACAGTACGCGCATTAAGTATTCAGAAGGAGATTAACTTAAATTAAAAATCATCTAGATGTCCAAGTCAGTGTTAATAATCACAAAATGCCAAGGCAGGCGAAAGCAGAATGAACATTAGATACCGGTATTTAATAATTTTGTTGTAATTTGAAATTTATCTTACCTTACTCACTGTAGATGTAGATGCTACAGGTGACGCCTCGTTTCTCTTAGCCTCAGCCTTAGTCGTTGGATCAGGAGGTCCGTTATCATCTTCAATACGTGCCCTCTTTGCCGAACGACTCTGATCCATCCATCTTTCGTTACGGGGATTCCCCTTCAAGGCGTGTATCAGTATATCGTTCTATTTCTCAATTATAGTTTAATGTCGTGAAAAGTAAAATAAACATTATTTTACATAACTCAAGAATAAATCGGCTTGAACCTTCTCTTCGCAGTCACCGACAGCGTTACCAAACTAATTTTAAGCCAATGTTGCCAACCTCAGCACAGACGATTGGCATGCATTCACACTTAGCAGCTCGCGAGTTCGCATTTCAAATTCGCACCATGTATCTCAAAAAGGTCAATATCAAAGTTTTGCATTTTCAAAAGATATTTGGGGTGCGCCGCACCCTGGCACCCCCCCCCCCCCCCCCTTCCGACGCCACTGAGCAGAAGGCCTTGTAGTTCCATCCCTTAATAAACAACAATAACTAACACATATTTTAGTGAATTCCATTATTTCTTCTCGTCTTAATGAAGATGAAAACCTTATACTGTATTGTACTACAGCACAAATATTGGGTACCGGTACCGGAGGGAGTGAAAGTTTACTTCTCCCCAAAGTTTGTACATTTCCCAACCAACGCATGAGGTTTTCAAACATTCAAAGCGTGATAAGTGGTTCAAATTCCATTTAAGAAGAGACCATGTGGCTTATGATGGCAGTTTATTAGTTTGGACATGCACACTGCTTCATGAGGAACAGTGAGCGTAGGTGGGTTTGAATCCCACGTAAGCTATTATAGAATGGTTTTCTGAGGTTCCCCACTTTAGCTCTAGACTAATGTCAGGATGATATGTAAGTACAGTCTCTTGCTTTCCAATTCTAGCCCCCATCACATGTGGTCTACATGTGACTGATTACCACATTGTCCCTGGTCCATTAACTGAAACAATCACTCTGCCCATACACTGAGGTTTTGAATATATACTCATTAATTCCTTTTGTTTACTTAAGACATGGTTGGTCATCAGTCCCGTGTACTTTGTGTAGCAAATGAGTTATATCTGAAAAGATGAGTTATGATAAAGTTGGTCTCCTAAGACTCGAAATAGGTTGATCTACAATTTGCCTTGAGTAGAGAAATAGCATTTTGGCAAATTAAGTCTGAATTGATATTTCTACTGTCTGCGCATTCTCAGGGTACCGATATGAGAATACATTGTTTGTTTCAGTTTAACGGTCGCCAGAACTGAATCACGTTGCACAGTAATTGCTTTTATCGTTTTAAGTAACCTTCATGCATCATTATTGAAGGTAGCCTACTTTCGATAGTAGTATGGGAACGATGTAAAATTAAAAGTTTAACTGCAGTTCAGGCCCACAAGATTTTCGAGTTGGACGAAAAGTAGGCTACGGGTATTTCGACTGCCGTATATTTCACGGTATTCAGCAAAGAACAACAGGTATTCCTTGATATCTATCGACATATCGTGCAACTTTGACTATTCGTACTCTCGATACTTTTACTGCTCGAGTCTAAGCTGCGTGAACCTGAGAGGAATGTGCATCGCGGAATATGAGAAATGGTGTTGACGAGTGATGAGGTTTCTCGGTCCGTGCATAGTACCGAACCAAATACATGGGTCGGTGACTCACTTATTCGTAACACCACACTAGTTTCAGAAAAGACCGTATGTTATCAGTATTGGAATAGACGAGTATGTCGGGTAACACGGCGGGCTGTCAACAGGCTTCTCAATTCTCGCCTGCTCCTACCATTCCTCTGCCCTTCATCCCACAAGTTCACAGAGCTTGGAACCGAGCAGTACTGGTAATCATAGTTAAATCCCTCTAATATATAAGTCTACGGCAGGCTACTTTCAGCGCTGGAGCCGAGCAAATTTGGGGGCGTGGTCAGAGCTTCAACGCTCCACATGCTATAGCACTGACAGGGCGTCTCCTTATTACTCTTCGGAGCCGAGCAAGTATGGGGGCGTGGTCAGAGCTTCAACGCTCCGCATGCTATAGCGCTGACAGGGCGTCTCCTTGTTACTCCTTTGAGCCGAGCAAGTATGGGGGCGTGGTCAGAGCTTCAACGCTCCGCATGCTATAGCACTGACAGGGCGTCTCCTTATTACTACTTGGAGCCGAGCTAGTATGGGGGCGTGGTCAGAGCTTCAACGCTCCGCATGCTATAGCGCTGACAGGGCGTCTCCTTATTACTCCTTGGAGCCGAGCAAGTGTGGGGGCGTGGTTAGAGCTTCAACCCTCCGCATGCTACAGCGATGACAGGGCGTCTCCTTATTACTCCTTGGAGCCTTGCAAGAATGGGGGCGTGGTCAGAGCTTCAACGCTCCGCATGCTATAGCGCTGACAGGGCGTCTCCTTATTACTCCTTGGAGTCGAGCAAGTATGGGGCGTGGTCAGTGCTTCAACGCTCCGCATGATCTAGCGCTGACAGGGCGTTTCCTTATTACTCCTTGGAGCCGAGCAAGTATGGGAGCGTGGTCGGAGCTTCAACCCTCCGCATGCTATAGCGCTGACAGGGGTCTCCTTATTACTCCTTAGAGTCGAGCAAGTATGGGGGCGTGGTCAGAGCTTCAACCGTCCGCATGCTATAGCGCTGACAGGGCGTTTCCTTATTACTCCTTGGAGCCGAGCAAGTATGGGAGCGTGGTCGGAGCTTCAACCCTTCGCATGCTCTAGCGCTGACAGGGGTCTCCTTATTACTCCTTGGAGTCGAGCTAGTATGGGGGCGTGGTCAGAGCTTCAACCCTCCGCATGCTATAGCGCTGACAGGGGTCTCCTTATTACTCCTTGGAGTCGAGCATTTATGGGGGCGTCGTCAGAGCTTCAACCCTCCGCATGCTATAGCGCTGACAGGGCGTCTCCTTATTACTGCTTGTCGCCGAACTAGTATGGGGTCGGGGTCAGATCTTCAACCCTCCGCATGCTCTAGCATTGACAGGGCATCCCCTCATTACTCCTTGGAGCCGAGCTAGTATGGGGGCGTGGTCAGAGCTTCAACGCTCCGCATGCTATAGCGCTGACAGGGCGTCTCCTTATTACTCCTTGGAGTCGAGCAAGTATGGGGGCGTGGTCAGTGCTTCAACGCTCCGCATGCTCTAGCGCTGACAGGGCGTCTCCTTATTACTCCTTGGAGCCGAGCAAGTATGGGGGCGTGGTCGGAGCTTCAACCCTCCGCATGCTATAGCGCTGACAGGGCGTCTCCTTATTACTCCTTGGAGTCGAGCAAGTATGGGGGCGAGGTCAGAGCTTCAACCCTCCGCATGCTATAGCGCTGACAGGGCGTCTCCTTATTACTGCTTGGAGCCGAACTAGTATGGGGGCGGGGTCAGAGCTTCAACCCTCCGCATGCTCTAGCACGGACAGGGCATCTCCTTATTACTCCTTGGAGCCGAGCAAGTATGGGGGCGTGGTCAGAGCTTCAACCCTCCGCATGCTATAGCGCTGACAGGGCGTCTCCTTATTACTGCTTGGAGCCGAGCTAGTATAGGGGCGTGGTCAGAGCTTCAACCCTCGGCATGCTTTAGCACTGACAGGGCGTCTCCTTATTACTCCTTGGAGTCGAGCAAGTATGGGGGCGTGGTCAGAGCTTCAACGCTCCGCATGCTATAGCGCTGACAGGGCGTCTCCTTATTACTCCTTGGAGTCGAGCAAGTATGGGGGCGTGGTCAGTGCTTCAACGCTCCGCATGCTCTAGCGCTGACAGGGCGTCTCCTTATTACTCCTTGGAGCCGAGCAAGTATGGGGGCGTGGTCGGAGCTTCAACCCTCCGCATGCTATAGCGCTGACAGGGCGTCTCCTTATTACTCCTTGGAGTCGAGCAAGTATGGGGCGAGGTCAGAGCTTCAACCCTCCGCATGCTATAGCGCTGACAGGGCGTCTCCTTATTACTGCTTGGAGCCGAACTAGTATGGGGGCGGGGTCAGAGCTTCAACCCTCCGCATGCTCTAGCACGGACAGGGCATCTCCTTATTACTCCTTGGAGCCGAGCAAGTATGGGGGCGTGGTCAGAGCTTCAACCCTCCGCATGCTATAGCGCTGACAGGGCATCTCCTTATTACTCCTTGGAGCCGAGCAAGTATGGGGGCGTGGTCAGAGCTTCAACCCTCCGCATGCTATAGCGCTGACAGGGCGTTTCCTTATTACTGCTTGGAGCCGAGCTAGTATAGGGTCGTGGTCAGAGCTTCAACCCTCCGCATGCTCTAGCACTGACAGGGCGTCTCCTTATTACTCCTTGGAGCCGAGCAAGTATGGGGGCGTGGTCAGAGCTTCAACACTCCGCATGCTATAGCGCTGACAGGGCGTCTCCTTATTACTGCTTGGAGCCGAGCTAGTATGGGGGTGGGGTCAGAGCTTCAACGCTCCACATGCTATAGCACTGACAGGGCGTCTCCTTATTACTCCTTGGAGCCGAGCAAGTATGGTGGCGTGGTCAGAGCTTCATCGCTCCGCATGCTATAGCACTGACAGGGCGTCTCCTTATTACTCCTTGAAGTCGAGCAAGTATGGGGGCGTGGTCAGAGCTTCAACGCTCCGCATGCTATAGCGCTGACAGGGCGTCTTCTTATTACTCTTTGGAGTCGAGCAAGTATGGGGGCGGGGTGGTGTATTCTTGGAATACACGGTAAGATAGAGTATACTTTTATTGCTCTTTGCTTGTTCATTACTTCCTTTTTCTCAAACACCAACAGTGATCTTCTATTTTCTCCTTGCTGTTTTGGGTTCTCATGTTTCTTGTGAGTCTGTTCTATATATATATCTTCCATGACCCACCTAGCGTCAACTAGCAGCGAATCTCTGAAGTTCCTCAATTCTTCTCTGTGCAAGAGGACTTCCTTACCAATCTTGCCACCAGATCTCGTCGCCATCGCCAGCTATCATCTCCGTGATCAAGAGAATTTCGTCTGCTTTTTCACCCACCAGGCTGTGATAGTGTCGCCTACTATCAACTCCTTGAGGACCAGCTCATCAAGAAAAAATTCCTTTTTTTTTTGTCACGTTTGTTATTCTGATATGTATCCCTTTTGTTTCCTACCCCCACTCTTTTCCCTTCCCTGGTACCTCTGTGCTTCGCTGAGCGTGTCTCACTCGTACGTCGGCAGTCGACTTAGTCAGTCAAAGCTCAGCTAAAGCTAGCCTCCTCAACTAAAGAGGCATTCTTCTAATTCCACGCCATGTTGGAACTTTAAGTTTATCCGTCAAAGGGAACTTCACCTTCGCCATACAGCAAAGATAAGTACAGACTTCAGGTTTTAACCTCATTCTCATCGTTTTTAATATCTACATGCTTTCAACGATCATTTTATAGGCAGTGTGAGATTACTATATTTGGGGCAATAATCATCCTTCGCGGGATTTTCCATGTTGGGCTTTTGTCTGTCTAAGCCAATCTTAATAATTAAGCAGCATTTCTTATGAGAAATCTTCTCACAACGTGGGATACCAATGAATACCCACTGTCTATAAAATACTTAGTTCGTTCCACCGCTGGAATAACTTTTGCCCTATTCTTCAGTCAGGATTGCTCTGGAACCTTCCAGAATCTACCAGTCATACCGTAATGTATTTTCCACTCACATGTGTGAATACTTTTTCAAACTAAGGAATCTTCCTTATGAATTAACGCTCAATAGCTAGTTTTTCTTCCTCCGTTGGGATTTTCTCTGGCGTATTTAATGTTAATCTCCTCCTCTTGGTGTTTCTACATTTGTATTGGGATAATCTAGGTTACTCGATACAGGTGAAGATCCTCTGCGTGGTGAGGGGGACTAGTAGCTCCTTTCTTGAGATACTGTGTGGAGCCATGAATGGTAACCAGCCATTATACAAGAAGGAGGAAGCTAAAACACCACCCACCCCCTGTGGGAGGGGGCGTAATAATACCCCCACGGTTACTAGCCCAAGCCAAGGCTTGGAAGTGGAGGCCTCGACCATACCTGCTAGAGAGGCATCCATGATCCTTCCGCATGGATGAAACAGTGGTTTAGGTGAAGTGGGAGCTGGTGATTGAGGTGAAGGCTCACTGCGATGAGCTGGAACCAACACATCACTTTGCCCTACGTAGCCTGGACGAGCTGAGGGTTGGGAATGGGGCGAACCCAATCTAGGGGGGAAGCCATGGCTGTGAACTCAGTCATGGTAATGCCAAGTGGTTACCACGTGAGTAGGCCTACTGAAGGCGGTACAAACCTGGCTTGATGGTTCGGGCCATGGGCGGATTGCTGGATGGACGACTGAGGGGCGTGGTTACTGCTACGGAGAGCCTGACTTGCGGGAGGACAATGTCTGGCTTTATGCCTCATCACGGATGGTGAGAACGTCGCTCAGGACCCTAGAAGGGGCAAAAACCCTATTATAATATGAAGTATGGACAATCAGAAAGAACCAACTACAAACCCCACATCAAAGGAAGCCATGGAAGCTCCAGCAGAGCAGATCCATGTGCAGACCGGAGATGAAAAAATGGAGACAGAAGTCCCAGTAGGACAGGCTGTCTCTAAATCCAAACACGAATTGGAAAAGGCAACAGAAGCTACAGTAGAGCAGACTGCAGGACCAAGTAGCACAGGAGATTCCACCGAGAAAGACCTGAAGATATCTGCATCAAAGATCAACAGGATGTACATAGAAAATAAACCTCGCACAAATGCATATTACAAATAAAAGAAGAAAGCGAGAAAAGAAGCCAAGATAGCGGCTGGAATTTGGGTGGAGAAGAAGCCTAAGAACAGAGATCGGAAAAATGCTATGCCACCGACAAGGTCCAAAAGACCAAGGTCAGAGGACAGCACGCCACCAAGTTCGGCTGTAAAACCACTCTCCAAGAAACAGAAGGAGGAAACAGTCATGTCCTTTTCGGAACGACTGACCTCATCCAAGCTCGTAATAATACCTAAGACCTTTCCAGATGGCAAGCTCAAGGAGGAGGATATGACGGAACTGTCTACCGTCTTGATAGCGCAGATGAAGCCGCTGTCAGATGGGTGTCTGCCAGGCTTCCTCGAGTCTCCAAGGCTGGAAAATGGAGCAATGGTACTGATCAGTGCCAATCCAGAAACTAAAAGCTGGCTGGAGCAGACAGTATCCAATTCTAACCCCTGGAAAGGGGAGAATTTAGAGGTGTCGGACGCTAAGAAGGTGTTGAACACTATCAAGGTCATCACCAAGTTTCCACCTCCTTTTGACAAGATGAAAGTGGAAGACGTTCTTGTCAGAATACACCAGCACGACACCAAAATTCTGACGAAAGATTGGAGAGTGCTGAATGCATCAACAACTGACGAAACAGGAAGGACAGTCGTTATGGCCCTAGGTGAACGAGACTTTGAAGAGATCAAGAAGAGAAGTCTGAAGGCTAAACTCGGACTTGGGCAAATCAGGTTTCAGGTCATCAAAGGAAAAACGAAACCCAATGTTGGCAAGGATGGTGCTGAAAGTACTTCAGGCCAACCTTCAACATAAAAAAAGTAGCTGTGGCCAATTTCGCCAGAAAGTTCAAGTCCGAGGCTATTGACGTGGCCCTAATTTAGGAGCCATGGGTAGTCAAGGGCAAAGTAGCAGGACTGGCGGAATCTGGAGGTAAGCTAATGTACGATACAATATCGGAAATACCCAGAACGTGCCTTCTTGTGAGTAGGAAACTACAATGTCTTCTATTGCAGGAGCACTGTTCACGGGATTTGACTGTGGCCAAGGTAAAACTTGGAAATTGGGAAGGACCTAGAGAAATAATTATAAGCTCTGTGTACTTCTCATATGACTCAACTAATCTGCCTCCAACAGAAGAAGTTGAGAACTTAATTTGCAACGCAAAAGGAAAGGAGAACATCTAGTCCTGGGAGCGGATGCAAATTCACACCACACGGCATGGGGCAGTACGAACTGCAATGCAAGAGGTGAGTCTTTACTAGAGTTTATCATGAGAACTGAGATCATGATACTAAACCTAGGAAATAAGCCTATATTCATAAATAAGAATCGTAGGGAGGTAATAGACATTACAATGAGCACTACGCATATTGCTAATTTCATTAAAGATTGGAAGGTGCTGGAGGAACCATCACTGGCAGACCACCAGCATATCCAATTTGCAATAGATGCGAGACAAAGTTGAATCGAAATGTACAGAGACCCCAAAAGAACTAACTGGGATGGATACAGAGAAGTTCTGGGGCAGGCGGTGCAGAAGATCCGAACTGATGTGAGAATTGGATGAGGCAGTGGAACTTTTAGAAGATGCCATTATAGACTCATACCATGACAACTGTCCTCTCAGGGAAAAGAAGAACACCAAAAACGTCAGGTGGTGGAACAACTACCTAGCCAAATTGAAAAAAGAGGTTAGGGCTTTGTATAAAATATCATCTAGAAATGGTATGTGGAATATATATCATAGGAAACTCACTGAGTATAACCTAGAAATACGGAGAGCAAAGAGAAAATCTTGGAGACTGTTCTGTGAGAAAGTGGAAATGCACACTGAGGCAGCAAGGCTTCAGAAGGTTCTCTAAGCAACTCACATAAACCAAGTAGAAACACTGGAAAGATCCGATGGAACATTTACTCAGGGAGGGAGGGACACGCTAGAGATGCAATTATACCTTCGGGAATAATTTTGGTAAGTGCACCAATAGTTGCATTTGGCAATGGCTAAGCTTTTACCCAGCAAGGAGCCGACTAAAAGTTTAGGCAAGGGGAAACACTTATATTTTGAAAAACCAACCATAAGTGTTGGAGAGAATCTCCACAAGCAGGAAGCTGGCGTAGCGAGCTATGCTTGCCTTACTGGCCAGTTAGAATTAGCTATTAAAGCTAAGAGAGACTTTACCAAGTTGTCAACTAAGAGTTCTTGCTCAAATGCAACAAGTGGTGAAAACCCTATCAAGAGATTTATTTGCATTAACGAGGGCATGAACCTAGGAAGAGTCAGGGAAGACAGGATCTTGCCTAACCGTTATATTAGAGAAATAATGAGTCAAAAAAAGAAACTTTGAATTTATTTAACAATGCAAAAGAATGTAATGAATTTAACATATATATAATTTCAATTTTGTTAACAATTTGGGGTCGCAGACCTCCTAACATATAACGCTTGAACCAGGCAATTAACAATTATTTTGGTTTCAAACCTTTTATATGTACTAAAATCTTCGTAAGATTTTAAAAAGACAAAGATAAAGAAATGAAAAATTTAAAGATAAATGACGTAATTAATGTTAGACAATAAATCAAGTACAAGGTGTGTACTTTAAAGAATTTCCAAGTACATATCTTAGAAAGAGTTACAACTTTGAAAATAACAACAAAGAAAGCAGGTATAATGAAAGAGAAGTTCCTATAACTTCTTATATTTAAGCTGAATTACTTTTATAGTAGTTATACAAATAGGGCAGGTCACTTAATGTGAAACCTGAAGAGAAAGTCGAAAGGAAAGTTCTAGACCTCCTATGTTGAAGTAGGAATCACGAGACAAAATGGGCAAGTTTCCCTTTCGTGAAACCTAGAAATAACTCACTTATGAGCTGAAAGAATTGTATTCCCTGATTAGAAGGGAGAAACAATGTAAGTTTGAAACGTGTACCAGACACGTAGTTAAGCAGACCTTAATTAATGGTATATAAGCAAAAGGGGAGGGCACGTCTCTAGAGTGACACCTCATTGAAAAAGACCTAAAGTAACAATTTTATTATTATGGTTTGTTAGTAAGAGGTTTAGGAAAGATCAACTGGGATTGAGGATAAATGTTCATGGCCTTATTTATGGTATTCGGACGAACGCGACGCGGATGAAATGTGGAACAAGCACTGGTTTTCACTATAGTCTGTTAAAATGGATGAAAAGTTCACTGTAGTAGCACAAAAGTTTATGGCAAACAAAGTTATTGCAATTATGGAAAATAACTAGTTACACTAGATAGGCGAGAGTCTATTGCTTGAGAAGGTTGTAGATTAACATTCTCTTCTTCTTCTTCTTTTATTCATTGGGCCTCTCGTTTCCAAGTTCCTGTTTAGCGTCGACCTCCAAGATCTTTTGCTACCATGTGTTTCCTTCATTCCCACCTGGATATCTCTGCTCCCTTCACAAAGCTGCAGATCAATCTTATTGGTTCCTCTAGGATTTTCTCTCTTTCTTCACCCGGCAGCCCCAGTGTGGAGATTCTAGTTCTTCCCAGCGCCTCACATTCAAAAAGTATGTGTTCAGCTGATTCTTCTGCTTCATTGCATTTCCTACATATATTGTCTCTTATTACTCCAATTCTATGTAGGTGTTTTTTAAGATGGCAGTGTCCTGTCAATAATCCCACTACCCATCTTATATTTCCTCTGATAAGTTGTAGAAGTTGTTTAGTGTGCTTCTTGTTTGGTCCTTTTATCAGTTCCTTTGCAAGTCTGCAACCTGGAGTCTTTTTCCAGTTTTCTATTTGCTTCTTTTGTACCCATTTACCTATTACATGTCGGGCTTGTCTGTAAGAGATCCCACATACAGGTTCTGGGCCTACAAAATGTATCTCTGCTCCTTTTCTGGCCAGTTCATCTGCCCTTTCATTACCTTCTATACCTGCATGCCCTGGTACCCATATTATTTTAACGGTTTTGTACTCTGAGAGCTTCAGGAGAACTGAGTGGCAGTACCATACTATTTTGGATGTTATCCGGACAGCCTCTAGTTCCTTAATGGCTGCTTGGCTATCCGTAAAAGTGAAAATGTTCTTATCTTTATATTTCATTTTCAGGTTTTCTTCAAGACACGTGGTGATAGCTAACACCTCCGCTTGAAAGACAGTAGTGTGTCTGCCCAGGCTCATTTGAATTGATCTCTCAGGTCTTTCCCCGTTGATCCCTCCTCCTGCACCACTTACAGTTTTTGAGCCATCAGTCCACCACACTATATCCTCTCTATCGGTCTTCCACTTGTTGATATCCCAGTCTTCCTTTTTTTATTATTTGGGTCTCAAATGGTTTCTCAATGTTATACTTTGGTATCATGTAATCAGAAGGCATGTGTAATACTTCCCCTGTTATAACCCTGTTAATTTTACAGTGTCCTAGACTGGGCCTTTGTGCTTTCAAGCATTCTGTTTGTTCCAATCTATATGAACTCATTCTAGCCTGTCCCTCTATGAAGTTGCTTAGAGATGGGAGATCCAGTAATGTATTCAAGGCTTTTGTCGGCGCAGTTTTCATAGCTCATGTTATAGCAACTCATGCCATTCTCTGCAGACTATTTAATCTGCTGCCGACATTTCCTTGTTTTGCTTTCTCCCACCAAATGATTGAAGCATAGGTTATCAGTGGTCTTATGATCATTGTGTATATCCACATTACCACCGACGGATTTAGACCCCATGTTGAAGTAGGAGACTTCTGTTACTGAGAAAGAACTAAGCGATGTAGGAGACTTCTGTTACTGAGGAAGCAAATTGGCAGGTGAAAAGCTAACTTAAGGGATGTAGGAGACTTCAGTAACTGAGAAAGGGCTAAGCGATGTAGGAGACTTCTGTTACTGAGGAAGCAAATTGGCAGGTGAAGAGCTAAGGCATGTAGGAGACTTCTGTTACTGAGGAAGAGCTAAGACATGTAGGAGACATCTGTTATTGAGGAAGAGCTAAGGGATGTAGCGGACTTCTGTTACTGAGGAAGCAAATAGGCAGGTGAAGAGCTAAGGGATGTAGGAGACTTCTGTTACTGAAGAAGAGCTAAGGGATGTAGCAGACTTCTGTTACTGAGGAAGCAAATTGGTAGGTGAAGAGCTAAGCGATGTAGGAGACTTCTGATACTGAGGAAGAGCTAAGCGATGTAGGAGACTTCTGTTACTGAGGGAGAGCTAAGCGATGTAGGAGATTTCTGTTCCTGAAGAAGAGCTAAGGGGTGTAGGAGACTTCTGTTACTGAGAAAGAGCTAATGGGTGTAGGAGACTTCTGTTACTGAGGAAGAGCTAAGCGATGTAGGAGACTTCTGTTACTGAGGAAGAGCTAAGGGGTGTAGGAGACTTCTGTTACTGAGGAAGAGCTAAGGAATGTAGGAGACTTCTGTTACTGAGGAAGAGCTAAGCGAAGTAGCAGACTTCTGTTACTGAGGAAGAGCTAAGCGATGTAGCAGACTTCTGTTACTGAGGATGAGCTAAGCGATGTAGCAGACTTCTGTTACTGAGGAAGAGCTAAGGGGTGTAGGAGACTTCTGTTACTGAGGAAGAGCTATGGGGTGTAGGAGACTTCTGTTACTGAGGAAGAGCTAAGGGATGTAGGAGATTTCTGTTACTGAGGAAGAGCTAAGGGGTGTAGGAGAATTCTGTTACCGAGGAAGAGCTAAGCGATGTAGCAGACTTCTGTTACTGAGGAAGAGCTATGGGTAGAGGAGACTCCTGTTACTGAGGAAGAGCTGAGGAGTGTAGGAGACTCCTGTTACTGAGGAAGTGCTAAGGGATGTAGGAGACTTCTGTTACTGAGGAAGAGCTAAGCGATGTAGCAGACTTCTGTTACTGAGGAAGAGCTAAGGGATGTAGGAGACTTCTGTTACTGAGGAAGAGCTAAGGGGTGTAGGAGACTTCTGTTACTGAGGAAGAACTAAGGGTTGTAGGAGACTTCTGTTATTGAGGAAGAGCTAAGGGGTGTAGGAGACTTCTGTTACTGAAGAAGAGCTAGGAGTTGTAGGAGACTTCTGTTACTGAGGAAGAGCAAAGGGGTGTAGGAGACTTCTGTTACAGAGGAAGAGCTATGGGGTGTAGGAGACTTCTGTTACTGAGGAAGAGCTAAGGGGTGTTGGAGACTTCTGTTACTGAGGAAGAACTAAGGGGTGTAGGAGACTTCTGTTACTGAGGAAGAGCTAAGGGATGTAGGAGACTTCTGTTACTGAGGAAGAGCTAAGGGGTGTAGGAGACTTCTGTTACTGAGGAAGAGCTATGTGGTGTAGGAGACTTCTGTTACTGAGGAAGAGCTAAGGGATGTAGGAGACTTCTGTTACTGAGGAAGAGCTAAGGGGTGTAGGAGACTTCTGTTACTGAGGAAGAGCTAAGGGGTGTAGGGGACTTCTGTTACTGAGGAAGAGCTAAGGGGTGTAGGAGACTTCTGTTACTGACGAAGAGCTAAGGGGTGTAGGAGACTTCTGTTACTGAGGAAGAGCTAATGGGTGTAGGAGACTTCTGTTACTGAGGAAGAGCTAAGCGATGTAGGAGACTTCTGTTACTGAGGAAGAGCTAAGGGGTGTAGGAGACTTCTGTTACTGAGGAAGAGCTAAGGAATGTAGGAGACTTCTGTTACTGAGGAAGAGCTAAGGGGTGTAGGAGACTTCTGTTACTGAGGAAGAGCTAAGGGATGTAGGAGGCTTCTGTTACTGAGGAAGAGCTAAGGGGTGTAGGATACTTCTGTTACTGAGGAAGAGCTAAGGGGTGTATGAGACTTCTGTTACTGAGGAAGAGCTAAGGGGTGTAGGAGACTTCTGTTACTGAGGAAGAGCTAAGGGGTATAGGAGACTTCTGTTACTGAGGAAGAGCTAAGCGATGTAGCAGATTTCTGTTACTGAGGAAGAGCTAAGCGATGTAGCAGACTTCTGTTACTGAGGAAGGGCTAAGCGATGTAGAAGACTTCTGTTACTGAGGAAGAGCTAAGGGGTGTGGGAGACTTCTGTTTCTGAAGAAGAGCTAAGGGTTGTAGGAGACTTCTGTTACTGAGGGAGAGCTAAGGGGTGTAGGAGACTTCTGTTACTGAGGAAGAGCTAAGGTTTGTAGGAGACTTCTGTTACTGACGAAGAGCTAAGGGGTGTAGGAGACTTCTGTTACTGAGGAAGAGCTAAGGGGAGTAGGAGACTTCTGTTACTGAGGAAGAGCTAAGGGATGTAGGAGACTTCTGTTACTGAGAAAGAGCTAAGCGATGTAGGAGACTTCTGTTACTGAGGAAGCAAATTGGCAGGTGAAGAGCTAAGGCATGTAGGAGACTTCTGTTACTGAGGAAGAGCTAAGGCATGTAGGAGACATATGTTATTGAGGAAGAGCTAAGGGATGTAGCGGACTTCTGTTACTGAGGGAGAGCTAAGCGATGTAGGAGACTTCTGTTACTGAGGGAGAGCTAAGCGATGTAGGAGATTTCTGTTCCTGAGGAAGAGCTAAGGGGTGTAGGTGACTTCTGTTACTGAGAAAGAGCTAATGGGTGTAGGAGACTTCCGTTACTGAGGAAGAGCTAAGCGATGTAGGAGACTTCTGTTACTGAGGAAGAGCTAAGGGGTGTAGGAGACTTCTGTTACTGAGGAAGAACTAAGGAATGTAGGAGACTTCTGTTACTGAGGAAGAGCTAAGGGGTGTAGGAGACTTCTGTTACTGAGGAAGAGCTAAGGGATGTAGGAGACTTCTGTTACTGAGGAAGATCTAAGGGGTGTAGGATACTTCTGTTACTGAGGAAGAGCTAAGGGGTGTATGAGACTTCTGTTACTGAGGAAGAGCTATGGGGTGTAGGAGACTTCTGTTACTGAGGAAGTGCTAAGGGATGTAGGAGACTTCTGTTACTGAGGAAGAGCTAAGCGATGTAGCAGACTTCTGTTACTGAGGAAGAGCTAAGGGATGTAGGAGACTTCTGTTACTGAGGAAGAGCTATGGGGTGTAGGAGACTTCTGTTACTGAGGAAGAGCTAAGGGATGTAGGAGACTTCTGTTACTGAGGAAGAGCTAAGGGGTGTAGGAGAATTCTGTTACCGAGGAAGAGCTAAGCGATGTAGCAGACTTCTGTTACTGAGGAAGAGCTATGGGGTGTAGGAGACTCCTGTTACTGAGGAAGAGCTAAGGGGTGTAGGAGACTCCTGTTACTGAGGAAGTGCTAAGGGATGTAGGAGACTTCTGTTACTGAGGAAGAGCTAAGCGATGTAGCAGACTTCTGTTACTGAGGAAGAGCTAAGGGATGTAGGAGACTTCTGTTACTGAGGAAGAGCTAAGGGGTGTAGGAGACTTCTGTTACTGAGGAAGAACTAAGGGTTGTAGGAGACTTCTGTTATTGAGGAAGAGCTAAGGGGTGTAGGAGACTTCTGTTACTGAAGAAGAGCTAGGAGTTGTAGGAGACTTCTGTTACTGAGGAAGAGCTAAGGGGTGTAGGAGACTTCTGTTACTGAGGAAGAGCTATGGGGTGTAGGAGACTTCTGTTACTGAGGAAGAGCTAAGGGGTGTAGGAGACTTCTGTTACTGAGGAAGAACTAAGGGGTGTAGGAGACTTCTGTTACTGAGGAAGAGCTAAGTGATGTAGGAGACTTCTGTTACTGAGGAAGAGCTAAGGGGTGTAGGAGACTTCTGTTACTGAGGAAGAGCTATGTGGTGTAGGAGACTTCTGTTACTGAGGAAGAGCTAAGGGATGTAGGAGACTTCTGTTACTGAGGAAGAGCTAAGGGGTGTAGGAGACTTCTGTTACTGAGGAAGAGCTAAGGGGTGTAGGGGACTTCTGTTACTGAGGAAGAGCTAAGGGGTGTAGGAGACTTCTGTTACTGACGAAGAGCTAAGGGGTGTAGGAGACTTCTGTTACTGAGGATGAGCTAAGGGGTGTAGGAGACTTCTGTTACTGAGGAAGAGCTAAGGGGTGTAGGAGACTTCTGTTACTGAGGAAGAGCTAACGGGTGTGGGAGACTTCTGTTACTGAGGAAGAGCTAAGGGGTGTAGGAGACTTCTGTTACTGAGGAAGAGCTAAGGGGTGTAGGAGACTTCTGTTACTGACGAAGAGCTAAGGGGTGTAGGAGACTTCTGTTACTGAGGAAGAGCTAAAGGGTGTAGGAGACTTCTGTTACTGAGGAAGAGCTAAGGGATGTAGGAGACTTCTGTTACTGAGGAAGAGCTAAGCGGTGTAGGAGACTTTTGTTACTGAGGAAGAGCTAAGGGGTGTAGGAAACTTCTGTTACTGAGGAAGAGCTAAGGGGTGTGGGAGACTTCTCTTACTGACGAAGAGCTAAGGGGTGTAGGAGACTTCTGTTACTGAGGAAGAGCTAAGGGGTGTAGGAGACTTCTGTTACTGAGGAAGAGCTAAGGGGTGTAGGAGACTTCTGTTACTGAGGAAGAGCTAAGGGGTGTAGGAGACCTCTGTTACTGACGAAGAGGTAAGGGGTGTAGGCGACTTCTGTTACTGAGGAAGAGCTAAGGGGTGTAGGAGACTTCTGTTACTGAGGAAGAGCTAAGGGGTGTAGGAGACTTCTGTTACTGAGGAAGAGCTAAGGGGTGTGGGAGACTTCTGTTACTGAGGAAGAGCTAAGGGGTGTAGGAGACTTCTGTTACTGAGGAAGAGCTAAGGGGTGCAGGAGACTTCTGTTACTGAGGAAGAGCTAAGGGGTGTAGGAGACTTCTGTTACTGAGGAAGAGCTAAGGGGTGTGGGAGACTTATGTTACTGAGGAAGAGCAAAGGGGTGTAGGAGAATGCTGTTACTGAGGAAGAGCTAAGGGATGTAGGAGACTTTTGTTACTGAGGAAGAGCTAAGGGGTGTAGGAGACTTCTGTTACTGAGGAAGAGCTAAGCGATGTAGGAGACTTCTATTACTGAGGAAGAGCTATGGGGTGTAGGAGACTTCTGTTACTGAGGAAGAGCTAAGCGATGTAGGAGACTTCTGTTACTGAGGAAGAGCTAAGGGATGTAGGAGACTTCTGTTACTGAGGAAGAGCTAAGCGGTGTAGGAGACTTCTGTTACTGAGGAAGAGCTAAGGGGTGTGGGAGACTTCTGTTACTGAGGAAGAGCTAAGGGTTGTAGGAGACTTCTGTTACTGAGGAAGAGCTAAGCGGTGTGGGAGACTTCTGTTACTGAGGAAGAGCTAAGGGGTGTGGGAGACTTCTGTTACTGAGGAAGAGCTAAGGGGTGTAGGAGACTTCTGTTACTGAGGAAGAGCTAAGGGGTGTAGGAGACTTCTGTTACTGAGGAAGAGCTAAGGGATGTAGGAGACTTCTGTTACTGAGGAAGAGCTAAGGGATGTAGGAGAATTTTGTTACTGAGGAAGCAAAATGGTCAGTGGTGAACGAGAGAAAGAAGATATAAAAAGTAGGCTACGTTGGTTTAGGCAAGGAAAGCATTTCTAAAGAAAGAAATGTATTGACATCGAATATAGGCTATATTTAAGTATTAAGAAGTCATATTTAAAAGCCTTTGTTTGGAGCGTGACGCTCTATGGAAGTGAAACTTGGACTGTTGGAGCAGCAGAGTAGAGGAGAACTGAGGCGTTCGAAATGTGGTGTTACAGGAGAATGATGAAGACCGGATGGCTAGATAGGGTGAAGAGGTATTAAGACGATTGGGAGAGGAGAGATGTTTGCAACGACTGCTTATGAAGATTTGAAATTTGTTGGTAAGATAGGCTACATAGCCTACCAAGACACACAGGAATAGAAAACTTAGCTATGGAAGGCAGAGTCGAGGATGTGAACTGTAGGGTTAGACCAAGGCTAGATTATGTTAAACAGTTTGTCTCAGATGTAGGGTGTGGTAGCTATGTAGAAATGAAACGATTCACTCATACAGGGAAGCGAGCATGCTGCATCAAAACAGTCGAAAGACTGTAAACTCAAACAATTCTTGATTTAGATTTGAGACTGTAATATATTTATCAATGTACAAATAATGTGGCTATATACCTCACACAAAGATATTATGGGTCTAAGGAGAAATTCTAAGTCACTACTATTGAATGAATCCATTCAATTATCGTATTTTGTTTTGAACCTGGCGGCTTGTAACGCTAGGAGGAAGTTTAGTGCAGTGCATTTCATATCGAATACCGTACCGTAAGTTACTTTCTGGTGGGAATGAACACTCTGAGAACTCTTTTTCTTGTTAGATGAAGATCCAAGTAGGAGTATTTAAGATGTTGTGGAGATATGGACATCACCAAGTTAAGGTAGGCCTAATTAGTCTTAAGGCGGAAGGTTATTGTATGCTCAGTGCCCAACGCAGATCATCAGTGACAGGCAGCTTACAATATTTAACCGTCGAGAATATAGAGGTATCTTTGATTCCTTGACAGAGGTATGTAGCTAAGAACACCTTCATGATGATATTATACAAATTATTCTCATGTTAGTTTTGTAAGTGTGTATTGATAAGTACAACTTTCTCCCACTTCCGTACAATGTGGAGAAGTATGAGTTTTCATTTGAACTGGGCATTGTGTGGTATCTGGAGGCCTGTATAACACCACCTAGAGAGAAAGCCTTGCGATACAATTTATGACGTCATAGCCTTCCGGCCGTCAGCGAGCGCGCTACCCAGCACGGCTGCTATGAACAACCTGTGAGGAAACGCGACTGAGTGTTTATGTGTCAAATAACGTTCTACAGGCGCGAATAAATAAATAACGTAACCATAAATGAAACATATGGTCAGAAGTTGATGCGATCGATACATTACTCTAGCTAATAAATCGACGTTTTCGATCATAATCGATAAGTATGCATTTCGAACCTTGCGAGTGTGAACTTGACCGAAAACACTGATGTCTCAATAAATGCGATATATAGAAGAATTCAATAGAAAACTTGAAAAATATTCACACCATTTTAACGTGAGATGTCGACTACACAACAACAAATAACTAATTAATTTGTAGCAGTTAAAACGGAAATTAATATCTACAGTATAGTCAATCATATCTGTCCAAAGGTCTAGGTTCGATTCCCATCTCTGCCGAGAAAAATAATTCTAGTTAGTTATTGTTGATTAATGTTGTTTTAAGGGGCGAAATTACGAGGTCATCTGCCCCTAAAAATACAATTCTGATTTTAGTGTGAAACGAAATTCACTCAGCCTCATGAGTTAAAACTGAACTGAGAAGAAGTGGGTTCGATTTCTCCTTTCTCCTCCAGGTAAATGCTGGGATTGTTACTAGCAGAAGACCATGGTCACCTCCTTCCCAAGGGCAGATGACCTCGTAGTTCCTCCCCTTAAAACTACAATACCGGTACCTGACCTTCCCAATTCTAGCATAACAATACACACATACAAATTCTACCCATATCCAAGTACACATGGCTGATGACAGTGATGTCCTAACCCACTAACAAAACAACAACAACAACAACTAGCCACAGAAAGTTTTCATCCGTGATAAGAAAACAGGCTAGTAATGGCATGCCTATGACAGAAAAGGTTACCCACTGAAATGGAACAGAGCAGAAGTCATGAGCCATGAAAACATTTACAAAAGAGGAAACTTGTTGTTGTTGATGATTCATATAGGGGCATGATGATGTGGTAATAATTTAGTAACAAACACTTGATATAGAGTAACCCTAGAGTAGTTTTCATATTGCAATATTTATAATATCAAGCATGGCATACCCGACAATACATAAAACATGCTAATTCCCAGTTTGTTTTGAACAGAATACAGTGAGTCATCTGCAAAAACATGTTGTTCTCATATTTTCTACGTTACACAAACTGTGCTGTTTTGTAAAAATAATAATAATAATAATAATGACCACTCTAACCTTCGTTTTGTCCAATCCAATGTTTTTTGACAATGGTTACAGCCTATCACTAGTTAAATAAATATTGCCTTTTCAAAAGATCCTTTCCACTTTTCAACACAAAATTGTTGTATTCCCTATTATACTGGTAGCACTGAATGAAAGTAGAACGAGCGATAACATTTTCTATAGTACATGAATTAGCCAAAATACCTTATCAAACTATGAGAAATAAATCAGGGAATTATGTTTTAAAATATGTTTCCTCCTCCACTGTCTGTGACCCACCCAGCCATCCCAAAAAGGATCACGACTTATATAGGCAATATTCCAGCTGTGGCCACCATTGTCCACATCAATCATCATCAAACCGGTATTGCCAACCTCGCCCTTATGGTACAATGCCGCACCAACACCCTTCGATTTGTCCAATCCAATGGTTTTTGACGCGTCCAGATCAATGGTTTTTTGTCAACCGTACCCCACTGGCTGCGCTCGGCCAAGGCCGCACCTATCCCCGACCATTCTAACCTTCGTTTTGTCCTATCCAATGGTTTTGACAATGGTTACAGCCTAACGCGTCCAGATCGATGGTTTTGTGTAAACCGCGCGCTGTGCCAAGGCCGCACCTACACCCTACCTTCTAACCTTCGTTTTGTCCAATCCAATGGTTCAAGACAATGGTTACAGCCTAACGCGTCCAGATCAATGGTTTTGTGTGAACCGTGCCCCGCTAGCTGCACGCGACCACTCTAACCTTCTTTTTTTCCAATCCAATGTTTTTTGACAATGGTTACTTTTGATCAACAGTGATATTGTATCCCACTTTTTTTTCAACAGTGATTTTAGATCTCACACGTTGGGAACAATATGTGCACCCCGGTGCGTACCGCTAGAGTTAGCCTTGATGACAGTTGAACGAGATGCAAGCGCTGTCGAAACATGGCAGCCGTTTTTAAAATACAGTAGCAATAAATAAAAACATATATTTACAAACTTGAGCACGCATATGAGGTTCAGTAGTGACGATTCAAATTGAAATCAACGGTAGCTCTGAATGAAGATAGAACGAACGATGAAATTCTCTACAATACATGAATCAGCCAAAATACCTTATGAAACGATGAGAAATAAATCAGGGAGCGATGTTTTAGTAGATATTTCTTCCTCCACTGTCTGTGATCCACCCAGCCATCCCAAATAGGTCCACGACTTATATGGCGAAAATTACTGCTGTCAGCGCTATTGTTCAAATCAATCGTCATCAAAACAGAGCTTTAAATTCCTGCATTAGGTTTATTTTCTCCTTTAAATTTTCCTCACACGTGTCTCCTTTTTATGATTTACTTTCCCGGTTAAAAGTAGAACAACAAATAAACCTGCTCATATGTACCCTCATCTATCGACTTCTCAATGAAAGTACACCTCACTATCTCTCTTGTAATTTTAGTTTTCTTTCTTCCTTTCATGATCGTCACACACGATCTGGATCTATAATTGCAATTCCTCTACATCATTCATCTGCCTTCAGTAACTCTTTCCTCATGTCGGGAACTAGAATTTGGAATAATTGTCCTCGTGACGTTAGAAATTGTACATCCCTAACAACTTTCAAAACGTGCACGTAAAGATTTCCTCTTGAATCCGTAGGCCAACTAGAACAATTTGTGTATGAATGTGTGAGTGAATGACCATAGTATAATTTTGTTAAAAATGTATGTCATTTAAATGTTAATATCACGCAGTCACCAATTTAATTTAATTTAATTCTAGTATTTAAGTTTTCCTAGTATTTAAGTTTGGTAGGTTAAGTATATCATATTTGAGTATTCATGTAAGTTGCACTGTGTGTGGTTAAGTGTAAGAGAGGGTCTAGAGCCCTAACTTCGCCACAATAAAGGCACCAATCAATAAATAAATGACAGTTCTGCCAACCTCGCCCTTATAGTACAATGAAAAGCAATGAAGCGCCCAGTTGTCTCTAGTGCACATCATTCATGCGCACCACTCAGTTCATTACATCGTGCACCGAATCGAATCGTTTCTTCACCATGGATTGCGGAAATTGGCTCATAACGATCTGTAATTTCAATCGACGGTTCTATGATCAACTGTGATAAATATTTGGTTTTTCCCCCTGCATAACTGTGGTTTTGAAAATGTTTACAGCCTAACTCACCCAGATCAATTGGGTTTGTATCGACCGTGCCCCGATAGCTGCACGCGCCTAGGCCGAACCTACACCCGACCATTCTAACCTTCCTTTTGTCTAATCCAATGGTTTTTGACAATGGTTATAGCCTAACGCATCCAGATCAATGGTTTTTTACAATGGTTACAGCAAACACGTCCCGATGATTTTTTAAAAATCAACAGTGTGTGCCGCTCGGGTACGCCTTGTTGACAGTTCAACGAGACGCAAGCACTGTCAGAACATAGCAACCGTTTATAAAAAGAGCAATACATAAAAACACATATTTATGTACTTAAGCACATTGCCTAACTTATATGAGGTGCAGTATTGACCAGGTTTCCTCATTTCAATGCTGATGCAAGTGTATAAACCGCGTTCTACTTTCATTTAGAATTAATATTATATTATTTATAGGGTGGATAAATTTTTCGGCATATGCACCTTCAACAGTCCTTATGCGAACACTTTCTAAAAATACTCCCTAGCACGTATCATGTGGATTTTCATTCACGTATCATACTACATTAGATTAAAACTTTTAAAATAGGCCTACATTAACGTTTTCCAATGAAAATAGGTGTAAAATTCTTAAAGAAACTTGCAAGACTTCATTCAGTCCATTGTTAAAAATCTGTACAAATAAAAATTTGTTCAGTGCAAAATTCTTCCTATACTTCAGTGGTGGTCAGTAATAAGGTTGCAGTATTGCACAACGACCAGATTAATTCAAGAAAAACAATTAATACCGTAATAATATTTTTAGTAATAAAAGCTGTACGCTTCCTTTTATATGTATAGGATTTCATAATTCTGTTCTTTAATAAATTCAGGAAATCTTATAGAAAGTTACTGTGAAATGTTTGAGAAAGCAAAACGCGCCAACCGGCTAGGAACCAGGCCCGAGCACCGACCATATCTCAATAGTGAAGGGTATGGCTGAGATGCTAGAGCGAGTAGGTCCTAACCCAACAGTTAACTCGGCTCGTCGTTGTCCGCTGATTGCAACAAGGGAGCCGAGGAGTGGATGGAGACATCTGAGATGCTCCGTCAACTGCCGATACTAAGTCATGTCTTGCAATGTTGCGCATGCTTGTGACACTCACGGTTCTTTCTCGCACTCGTATTATAACTTATGTTGTTTTGTTCTTGTAAAGGTTTTCATGTAGCCTAACTATTTAATCCGGTGATTCAGTGACAATGTGATGTTCTCTGAACTGCGGCAATCGGGATGAATGAGGTACATCCGTTTTACCGCGCAATTGAATACAGTTTTCTTTGATATCAAGCAGTCTTCCCTCCCCCCCAATGAAAATGGACAAAACCCATAACAATTATCTGCCAGTCGCCACTGCTATACTTATAGATTAGTAATTAGCCATGCACAGAATTGGATCAAGTAACACAATATTAATTGAACTACATGGTCATTATCTTGGTGCGCCCCGAAAATCGCGACAAACTGTGGTGTCATTTGGCTGGTCAGGTACGGAGCGAGTGGACCTCGCAATACCCCGCTCCGCTGACTCATATCATTAGTTCACACATGTTTTGTCATTCATATGGATGTGTATCTGCAAAGTTTAGACGTTAGTATTGTGATAACTGTGATTGTTGGTCATGCCTAGACACCAATTCACATTGCACGAAAGTGTGTATATCCTTAATTCGTAAATGAAAAGCAGAAAGTCTTGTTGTGAAACAGGATGAAAATTTCGAATCAAGTTTCCAGGAAGACCTGTGCCTAATGCCAGTACAATTAGGAGGCTCGCTAAACGATTAAAAAAACAGGCTCTGTAAATAATAAGCATTTTAACAGACAACGCTGTGTTCTTACAGAACGGGGACACCAGGAGCCTGCTGATGAGCCAGCTTGGTGTCTTTGGCGAAACACCACACAAGACACGGCACAAACCTAGAAGAACTGCTGAGTTTTAATTCACTGGCTGTAAAAGCCCATATACCATCTTTTTAGATGAGATTGTTGTCCATTCTTTCATCAGAAGATGTCAGTTGTGCGTTACAAGAGAGGGAGGACATTTTCATCATCGACTATGAGCACTGTAAGTACATATTATTGAACATGGTTGGTAAAAGTGTTCAAGTGTGTGCCAACCACCGACTAACCAGTTCACTTAAAAAAAACATACGAGCAATAACCACTGATGTAGTGTCACGGTTGACTCAAAACTCATTGATCTGGGCGCGTTAGGCTGTAATCATTGTCAAAAACCATTGGATTGAACAAAACGAAGATTAGAAGGTCGGGGGTAGGTGTGACCGCGCGCAGCTGGCGGGGCACGACTGACTCAAAACTCATTGATCTCGGCACGCTAGGCTGTAACCATTGTCAAAGACCATTTGATTGGACAAAACGAAGGTTAGAAGGTCGGGGGTAGGTGTGGCCGCGCGCAGCTGGCAGGGCACGGTGGACTCAAAACCATTGATCTGGGCGCGTTAGGCTGTAAACATTGTCAAAAACCATTGGATTGGACAAAACGAAGGTTAGAAGGTCGGGAGCAGGTGCGGCCTTTGGGAGGCAATTTCCACAATCCATGATCAATAAACAATTCAATTGGGCGCACTATCTATGAATTGAGTGGTGCGCACGAATGATGCGCACTAGCGACTGAATTGGGCCCTTCTTTGTTTTTCATACTACCGTAAGCGCGAGGTTGGCAGTACTGTCATGGTACTGTTTTGATAACGATCGATGAGAATAATGGCGCTGACAGCTGCAATTTTCGCTATGTAAGACATGTACCTATTTGGGATGGCTGGGTGGGTCACAGACATCGGAGGAGGGAATATCTACTAAAACATCGTTCCCTGGTTTATTTCCCAGCGTTTCATAAGGTATTTTGGCTAATTCAAGTATTGTGGAGAGTTTTATCGCGCGTTCTACCTTCATTCACTGTTACCGTCGATTGTTTTCCACCTATCTAGCCAAGTCAAGTTGACTTGTGTTTTGGAGCGGATATGTGAATGAACTGTCCACTGGTTCTCTACGTATATGTTAGCTTGTGTTTGATGGCTGAATATCATCACCGTCTCATATTTTTTTTAGTTTTGCTCTATGCTTTAAAATATTTTTCTGTGACCTAGGCCTACTTATATGGTGCACCATATTAAGTCTAATAGCCATTTGTTTTTTTGAGTGCTATGCTATTTTATAATTTTCTTCAGGTATTAATATTGACTGATGAAGGGGATAAAAGCAATTAATCCCTGAAACATGTACCAGGAGCAAATCTAATTAACTTATATTTTCTTTCGTTTATGTATTGACTAAGGCGGATGTATAATTGTTGTTAAAAACTATGAGGCGAGGTGGTCGTTATTGGTTCCTGAAGAGGACTCCTAAGGCGTTTAAGTTGCGATACAATCAATATATCACCTTGCATTACATTAATTACACTACTTATTCTAAATGTATTCAATCACCAACCTGACTCACACACACCACTTTCCCCATCCCAATAAGAAATCTAATGAATGAGATTACTGCAATAGATAAAAAATAGATTAATCAGGACCTGCTACAGGTTATCGGTCTCTAACCTCGTGCAGTTCTTGCAATGTAAACTCCAATAGAAATGAGATACTATCCACTTACACCTCCCACTTGAAATTGATAGCCCCCATAAAACAAATAAACCTAACCTATGACAGTAGCCTGTAGCACATAATTTAGGTTAGAATATTCTGATTTCTACATCTAAATGAATTTTCGAACAGAGGAGCTAGCCTATGCTAAAATTTAAAGGTAGGACTATCTGCTTACTAACATTTAATAAGTCTCGATTTATACAACGGTGCAGTAACTAGCTTTGCATTCTTTTCATCATACATACTAGTGCTCCATTCAATCTTATGTGGCTTGAAATGGAGCCCACACACCTACAAGAAAAGAGACTTGTTACAAGGTTCCTTCCTCCCATTATACTAAACTTGTGAGAATTGGAGCATAATAGATGTAACACGTACCATGGAATATTTCGTAGGAATCCTTGCGGTGAATGGCTCGAATCCATTTCGTCTCTACCTTCATCATTAGGGAAAGAGAAAACGTTTACTTTCGGTCCATTGGCATAATTGCATATACAATTTGGTACATTGCACTTATAAGGCATAATTTTACACTACACTGATAACCATTAAGTATAACCGGGTAGGAATTCGCAGAAAATCAGTACCTGAAACTGTAAACACGAAACACAACATGCGGAAACGACACCATAACCTCCATAACTCGAATGTTTTGTCTCAATTTTCATGGCCGGTCCTCCGTGACGTCACTCACACGTCAATTCCATATCGCAAGGCTTTCTGTACTAAGTCGCAAAGAAGCGTTTGCTGCGATCAGTTAACTTCAGAACCTATTTCAGTCGCGTTGATAGATATCCCCCGCCTCGCCCAAACATTGTTCAGGTTTGTGTGTGTTAGGGAACAAAGGGACTGAACATATGATGGACACATATTCGAGAGTTGCTCCATTTCACTTCTGTATATTTACGAACTGGCGTTAATACAGTAATACCCATACGTTGCTCATTTTATCCACTTAGTCCCAATGACTTGTATTAGAAGTTACTCGACATTATTCTTTAACTCATTTGACCAAGTAGGATTTACTGTTATTGATACTGTGCACTTCGCGAGATATATTCGGAATACCAATATTACATTTGAAGTACGAAGAGGCTATTTCGGTGAATAAGTCCGTATGTAGATGATGTTCAAGTAAACTTCTGTGTTCTAGTTTTCTAACGTAATGGACGAGCAAGCTGTGATCAAAAGTGAGCCGGAATGGTCGACACAAACAGATGACTTGGCCGACATTGTAAGTGTATTTTAATTCCACATATTGTGTAACATTGCAATCTTAGTGAAGTCCAAGACATCATTTTTGTAGTCTGCAAGGTTAATTATATTAAACAGTAAGTTAATCAATATATGTTAACTAGAGGTCATATTGTGTCTGTATATTCATACTTGTGTATTACTTGCTATTGAGGAGCTGAAACAATGTTTACACATTCAGTCTGATTTTGCCTCCCTAAATTCAATGCCCTTATATTCCACATAGAGATAGAACATAGCCGTTGTTTTGAATTATGATCTACAGTGTTGCCACATCATAATATGTGTGTTACTGCACTAACTCACTAGAAAGAGAGATTTATAGCAAGGATTAGACTTGGAATCCCCTCTGTTCCAAGACTTGAATTACTAGAGACTGGAGAGAGAATATTAGTTATTGCAATCATCACTTGATATCCACAATAACATCAGGCGGAAAAAGTTTATCTAAAATCAATAAATTAACCAAACTGAACACTAACGTGACTATAAACATATGTAATTAAAATTAACTTATGAACAAGCTTGAAATAAGTTTACTGAAATACCTGTAACAGATATGAACCAGGTAAAAGGCTATTAATATTGAGATACAGAGTAGTAATGTGTGTTATCATGTTCAGAGTGAGTCTGTCCTAGACGTCAATACCGCCTGTCATATTCGTTTGTTTGGGACTATTATAGATTGCGATCGTTTTCGTACAAAATTCCCTAGAAACAAAATGGCGGCTTTCGTGATGTCATCAACGACGTTACGAAATGCTCCTCTGGCAAGCTTACGGGAAAATCCTGGGTAATTGGAGGTTTGGGTAAAGAAAACACAAAAACAGAAATCAGCATTTACAAAAAACCTTCGAAACGCAATGTGTATTGCCATCTGTAATTGACCTACATAGCTCAATTACAGATGCCGATACATACGAAAATTTCCCAATATAAGGTTATATTTATAAAATTATGTAAGTGTGTGTAGATAAATACATCTTTCTCTCACTTCCGTTCAGTGAGGAGAAGTAAGAGATTTCATTTGAACTGGGCATTGTGTGGTATCTGGAGGCCTGTGCTAAGTCGCAGATCGCGATGCAGATCAAAATTTTGTTTTTTCATTTTATATTCATACAATTTTGTATCGAAATGTGCAATTGGCCTATATAACTCAATTACAGATCCCAATACATATCGCGTATCGAAGGTTTTTTATAATTGGTTTCCCCCACCCAAAACCCCCTATTCCCCAGACATTTCCCGTAAGCTTGCCAGAAAAGTATTTCGTAACCTCATTCATGGCGTAATCCAAAATTACAAAGTGCATCAAGTAAAGATGGAAAAACATATTTTATAATACAAGCTCCAATAGTAAACTTAAAAAAAATACACATCTCATTTCCACATTTTGTTCTAATTACTGATTTCTTTTTACATTTCACCAACTCGTAACGCTTTCTTCACATGCATTTACCCATAAGCTTGTCAAATACACATTTAAAGACCCTCATAAAGTCATCAATACATCCATTTTGTTAATAAAGCTTTCCATACATACACAAAACTAACCTGGGCCTTACGCCCCAGGTCCCCATGCTTTTGGCACAAGCAGTAATGTACTTGTTAATAATGCTTCCCAGGCATACACAAACCTAATCTGGAGCTTACACCCCAGACCCCCTTACTTGTGGCTCAAGCAGTAATATAGACTAACTGGGGCTTACGATCAATCATCAGCACATGTGATGACATTGGTATGTAACGACACACTATTTTAAATCACAAACAGGGGACTAAATGGACACAATGGAAGCCACAACATCAAACATCTACATCCGTATGTCATCCACTTCACAAAAAATCCTCCTAGATAAGTACACTTATATTGGTATATAATCCCCCTGGAAATAATCATAAAAATAACAGACCATATGTCATAATCTAGCCTATTTTTTATCATAGGTATATATATATTCACAACTCCCAATATATGCACCTAAATACAGTGGTAGTTACAAACATGTATCCCTTTCAGTACTTCACCTATATAGGGCTGGTAACGAGCCTGACAAACATGTATCCCTTTCATTACTTCCTATATAGGTCTGGTAACGAGCCTGACAAGCATGTATCCCTTTCATTCACCTATATAGGTCTGGTAACGAGCCTGACAAACATGTATCCCTTTCATTACTTCACCTATATAGGTCTGGTAACGAGCCTGACAAACATATATCCTTTCATTACTTCACCTATATAGGTCTGGTAACGAGCCTGACAAACATGTATCCCTTTCATTACTTCACCTATATAGGTCTGGTAACGAGCCTGACAAACATGTATCCCTTTCATTACTTCACCTATATAGGTCTGGTAACGAGCCTGACAAACATGTATCCCTTTCATTACTTCACCCATATACTGTAGGTCTGGTAACGAGCCTGACAAACATGTATCCCTTTCATTACTTCACCCATATAGGTCTGGTAACGAGCCTGACAAACATGTATCCCTTTCATTACTTCACCTATATAGGTCTGGTAACGAGCCTGACAAACATGTATCCCTTTCATTACTTCACCTATATAGGGCTGGTAACGAGCATGACAAACATGTATCCCTTTCATTACTTCACCCATATACCGTAGGTCTGGTAACGAGCCTGACAAACATGTATCCCTTTCATTACTTCACCTATTTAGGGCTGGTAACGGGCCTGACAAACATGTACATTTTTGCATTCTACATAATATTTTCAAAAATATGTCTCCCCGTCGACCATTATAGGTCTTACAGAACACGATCATATCTCTTTTCCAAGTGTTATTATAAATGCCATTTTCTGTCAATGTTTTACCCACCCAGAAACCACTATTGCCCAAACGTATTACCGTAGACTTACCAACCCAACATTTACAGTATTTCGTAATATCGTCGATAACATCAATACCGACATTTAGTTAATAAATGCTTCTCGGGGCAAATGCAATAAAAAATGAAATGGGCGCCTATCTATAGATCTATAGCATACTCTCACCTTAATTATTATCAGTCACCGCTTGGTTTCTATCAAAACGGTGGACAGACAATAATCCTCGCGCCCAAGTGCCTATTGTCTAATTTTCGTGCCCCAAGTGCCTAACGTAATATTGTCGTCCAGACCAATGGCTTTGTCTATGGCTTTAGAAAAATACAGTGCAAATTTTCAAATAGATTCAACAAATAAAAGAAATGTATGAACAATTCAAACTCAACGCCTCCAAGTCACACAAGAACATCCTCACAAGCCGAAATATAACGCGATACTGACCAAGTGACCAGCTGACAAGATGGCGGACTCGGCAACTTCACGGGAACTCCGTACAACAACCGAGGATCATCATCAACACGTCATCCGTGACGTCACCGAAGTCGCTAAAAATTCCCTAAACGAAACCGATCGCAATGTGTAATTGACTGGTGAAGTCTACACCACTTGCTCTGCTACCAATAGCTAATATTATTGTACTGATAATGTGGGTTCACTCTGCTGGTACTCTGGTCCCCATAGTAGGTGAAGTCTACACCACATGCTCTGCTATCAGTAGCTAATGTTATTGTTCTGATAATGTGGGTTCACTCTGCTGGTACTGGCCGGACGTTTGTTTTAGACGATTGCCCTTGACCTTGAAGCCTGTGGGTGAGCCTACACACACTCACTCTCTCACCGTATCGCTTCACACTTGTCACCACCGATCTGATGTAATGGAATTCCAGACTTGAGCAGACAGTATAGTCCACATCGAAGTATTGTGTGTCGCGGAAGTACACGTTACATAGTTACGAACAGAATGTCATTATATTTGCCAATGACTGTACTCCTAGCAGAAGTGTGAAACAGATGTGTCAATCATCGGATCGCTTGGGGCAGCTGATAACAACACAGGTACTGCAGTAACTCGCCTCCAGGCTTCCATAAAGATTTTTCACTCGTCTAAAACAAACGTCCGGCCTGTACTCTGGTCCCCATAGTAGGTGTAGTCTACACCACATGCTCTGCTATCAGTAGCTAATGTTATTGTACTGATAGTGAGGGTTCACTCAGCTGGTACTCTGGTCCCCATAGTAGGTGAAGTCTACACCACATGCTCTGCTATCAATATCTAATGTTATTGTACTTTTTTTTTAGCGTATGGCTTTTAGTGCCGGGAGTGTCCGAGGACATGTTCGGCTCGCCAATTTTGCAGCTGCTTCGAGTCGGACACCCAATGGGTGAGCTACAAGTACCGTTGGGGAGGAAAGTTGGAAGGGAAGGGCGAGGAGTGGGAAGGTAGCGGCTGTGGCCTATAGTTACGGACCAACCCCGGCATTTGCCTGGAAGGAAGATGGGAAACCACAGAAGACCATCTTCAAGGTTGCCGGTGGGGGGATTCGAACCTCCTCGCCTCCCGGATGTGAGCGACTGCCATTAGTCATGCCGTAACGACCTCGGCTAACTCACCCGGTGTTATTGTACTGATAATGTGGGTTCACTCTGCTGGTACTCTGGTCCCCATAGTAGGTGAAGTCTACCCCACATGCTCTGCTATCAGTAGCTAATGTTATTGTATTGATAATGTGGGTTCACTCTGCTGGCACTCTAGTCCCCATAGTAGGTGAAGTCTACACTACATGCTCTGCTATCAATAGCTAATGATATTGTACTGATAATGTGGGTTCACTCTGTACACATACATACATACATGGTTTATTTGCAAATGTGGACACTGTCCATGGTGGCAAATTACAATAAATACACAAAACAATTCACAACCACAAAAAATTTAGAAAATTAGGACTAATTAGAAAATAAGTAATAGTTGCTAAGAGAAGAAACCGGTAATCGTAAAATAATCATTCTAATAACAGAAATAAACATAAAATACTAAACATTTACACTTTCTTTCATTGCTTCAACTTATGCACCGTTCATCACTGCCTCTTAATCTGGTGCTTTTTCACCAACTCCTTAAATTTACCAACATCAGAAGGCAAAGGGCTGAAAATGCCCCCTGGCAAACTGTTCCATTCTATTTCCCCCCTCCCAATGAACGAATATTTGCCCCAGTTACTTTTCCACTGACTTAATTTCAATTTACAACAATGACTGTATCTGCCCATATATGAACTTTCCTTTCCCAATCTCTCATGAATATCTTCCCATTCAATTTCCCCCTTATAAGCTAAGAAAATACCCCCTAGTCTTGCTCTTGAACGTCTATCAGCCCGACTTTCCCATCCCAAATCCTGTATCATCCTACTCACACTACTCGTCGATCTGTGGTCCTCCATTACATACCTGGCGGCCTTCCTTTGCACTCCTTCCAATTCCTTTATTAAATACATTTGGTATGGATCCCACACTCCCCCAGCATATTCCAGCAGAGGACGGACTAGGGACATGTATGCCCTTTCCCTAATCTCTCTGCCAGCGCCTTTAAAGACTCGCATAACCATATGTGGTGACTTGTATGCTTTCTTTACTATTTCCCTTATGTGCTTACCCCAGTGAAAATTCCCACCCCCCACAGTTACACCTAAATACCTACATTCGTCCCCAAATACAACTTTATTTTCCCCCACTGAATATTCAAAAACAATATGATTCCTTTTGTTAACAAATCTCACTGCCTGACATTTCTTTGAATTTATCATCATATCACTTTTATCCTCCCAGCTTTGTATGTCCGTCAAGTCCCTCTGCAATATGCCGCAGTCATCCGGGTGATCTATCCTCCTGTATACTACTATATCATCAGCAAATAATCTTATCTGGGATGATATTTTAACTTCTATGTCGTTTATGTAAATGAGAAATAGTAAAGGACCCAATTTACTCCCCTGAGGTACCCCCCTCCCCACCCTAGACTGTTCTGACACTGAACCACCAACCCTTACCCTCTGACTTCTCCCCTCCAAAAATGATCTCACCCATTGAACTACTCTCCTGTCCAATCCTATAGCCTCCATTTTCCTTAACAGAATACCATGATTGACCCTATCAAAAGCCTTTGATAGGTCAACTGCAATGCAGTCAACTTGATCTCTGTTATCCAAGGCCTCACTGATATCCTGCTGAAAGCCTGCTAGCTGTGATTCACACGAAAATCCCTTTCTGAAACCATGCTGTTTATTTCCCAACCACCTACTACTCCCTAAGCATTCCCTTATGTATTCATTCATAATTCCCTCAAAAATTTTGCATATAATACATGTTAGACTGACAGGTCTGTAGCTATCACTATCCCCCCTTCCCCCTCTCCCTTTATATACCGGAACTACCAGAGCCTGTTTCCAGTCCTCAGGCACTACCCCATTATTTAGACAAAAGTCAAACAGAAATCTTAAATAAGGCACAATGTTCCATCCCATAACCTTTAACAATTCCCCATTTATCCCATCTACCCCGGCTGATTTTCTTGACCCTAATCCCCGTACTTTTGGTACTCTGGTCCCCATAGTAGGTGAAGTCAACACCACATGCTCTGCTATCAATAGGTAATGTTATTGTACTCATAATGTGGGTTCACACTGCTGGTACTCTGGTCCCCATAGTAGGTGAAGTCTACACCACATGCTCTGCTATCAATAGCTAATGATATTGTACGGATAATGTGGGTACCCTCTGCAGGTACTCTGGTCCCCATAGTAGGTGAAGTCTACACCACATGCTCTGCTATCAATAGCTAATGTTATTGTATTGATAATGTGGGTTCACTCTTTTGGTACTCTGGTCCCCATAGTAGGTGAAGTCTACACCATATGCTCTGCTATCGGTAGCTAATGTTATTGTAATAATAATGTGGGTTCACTCTGCTGGTACTCTGGTCCCCATAGTAGGTGAAGTCTACACCACATGCTCTGCTATCAATAGCTAATGTTATTGTATTGATAATGTGGGTTCACTCTGCTGGTACTCTGGTCCCCATAGTAGGTGAAGTCTACACCACATGCTCTGCTATCAATAGCTAATGTTATTTTACTGATAATGTGGGTTCACTCTGCTTGTACTCTGGTCCCCATAGTAGGTGAAGTCTACACCACATGCTCTGCTATCAGTAGCTAATGTAATTGTACTGATAATGTGGGTTCACTCTGCTGGTTTTCTGGTCCACATAGTTGGTGAAGTCTACACCACATGCTCTGCTATCAATAGCTAATGTTATTGTACGGATAATGTGGGTACCCTCTGCAGGTACTCTGGTCCCCATAGTAGGTGAAGTCTACACCACATGCTCTGCTATCAATAGCTAATGTTATTGTATTGATAATGTGGGTTCACTCTTTTGGTACTCTGGTCCCCATAGTAGGTGAAGTCTACACCATATGCTCTGCTATCGGTAGCTAATGTTATTGTACTAATAATGTGGGTTCACTCTGCTGGTACTCTGGTCCCCATAGTAGGTGAAGTCTACACCACATGCTCTGCTATCAATAGCTAATGTTATTGTATTGATAATGTGGGTTCACTCTGCTGGTACTCTGGTCCCCATAGTAGGTGAAGTCTACACCACATGCTCTGCTATCAATAGCTAATGTTATTTTACTGATAATGTGGGTTCACTCTGCTTGTACTCTGGTCCCCATAGTAGGTGAAGTCTACACCACATGCTCTGCTATCAGTAGCTAATGTAATTGTACTGATAATGTGGGTTCACTCTGCTGGTTTTCTGGTCCACATAGTTGGTGAAGTCTATACCACAAGCTCTGCTATCAATAGCTAATGTAATTGTACTGATAATGTGGGTTCACTCTGCTGGTACTCTAGTCCCCATAGTAGATGAAGTCTACCCCACATGCTCTGCTATCAATAGCCAATGTTATTGTACTGATCATGTGGGTTCACTCTGCATGTTCTCTGGTCCCCATAGTAGGTGAAGTCTACACCACAAGCTCTGCTATCAATAGCTAATGTTATTGTACTGATAATGTGGGTTCACTCTGCTGGTACTCTGGTCCCCATAGTAGGTGTAGTCTACACCACATGCTCTGCTATCAATAGCTAATGTTATTGTACTGATAATGTGGGTTCACTCTGCTGGTACTCTGGTCCCTATAGTAGGTGACGTCTACACCACATGCTCTGCTATCTGTAGCTAATGTTATTGTACTGATAGTGAGGGTTCACTCAGCTGGTACTCTGGTCCCCATAGTAGGTGAAGTCTACACCACATAATCTGCTATCCATAGCTAATGTTATTGTACTGATAATGTGGATTCACTCTGCTGGTACTCTGGGCCCCATTGTAGCTGTAGTCTACACCACATGCTCTGTTATCAATAGCTAATGTTATTTTACTGATAATGTGGGTTCACTCTGCTGGTACTCTGGGCCCCATAGTAGCTGTAGTCAACACCACATCCTCTGCTATCAATAGCTAATGTTATTGTACTGATAATGTGGGTTCACTCTGCTGGTACTCTGGTCCCTATAGTAGGTGACGTCTACACCACATGCTCTGCTATCAGTAGCTAATGTTATTGTACTGATAATGTGGGTACACTCTGCTGGTACTCTGGTCCCCATAGTAGGTGAAGTCTACATCACATGTTCTGCTATCAATAGCTAATGTTATTGTACTGATAATGTGGGTTCACTCTGCTGGTACTCTAGTCCCCACAGTGGGTGAAGTCTACACCACATGTTCTGCTATCAATAGCTAATGTTATTGTACTGATAATGTGAGTTCACTCAGTTGGTACTCTGGTCCCCATAGTAGGTGAAGTCTACACCACATGTGCTATCAATAGCTAACGTTATTGTATTGATAATGTGGGTTCACTCTGCTGGTACTCTAGTCCCCATAGTAGGTGAAGTCTACACCACATGCTCTGCTATCAATGGCTAAAGTTATTGTACTGATAATGTGGGTTCACTCTGCTGGTACTCTAGTCCCCATAGTAGGTGAAGTCTACACCACAAGCTCTGCTATCAATAGCTAATGTTATTGTATTGATAATGTGGGTTCACTCTGCTGGTACTCTGGTCCCCATAGTAGGTGAAGTCTACACTACATGCTCTGCTATCAGTAGCTAATGTTATTGTATTGATAATGGGGGTTCACTCTGCTGGTACTCTGGTCCCCATAGTAGGTGAAGTCTACACCACATGCTCTGCTATCAGTAGCTAATGTTATTGTACTGATAATGTTGGTTCTCTCTTTTGGTACACTGGTCCCCATAGTAGGTGAAGTCTACACCACATGCTCCGCTATCAATAGCTAATGTTATTGTACTTATAATGTGGGTTCACTCTGCTGGTATTCTAGTCCCCATAGTAGATGAAGTTTTCCCCACATGCTCTGCTATCAATAGCTAATGTTATTGTACTGATAATGTGGGTTCACTCTGTTGGTACTCTAGTCCCCATAGTAGATGGAGTCTACCCCACATGCTCTGCTATCAATAGCTTATGTTATTGTACTGATAATGTGGGTTCACTCTGCTGGTACTCTGGTCCCCATAGTAGGTGAAGTCTACCCCACATGCTCTGCTATCAGTAGCTAATGTTATTGTATTGATAATGTGGGTTCACTCTGCTGGCACTCTAGTCCCCATAGTAGGTGAAGTCTACACCACATGCCCTGCTATCAGTAGCTAATGTTATTGTACTGATAATGTGGGTTCACTCTTTTGGTACTCTGGTCCCTATAGTAGGTGAAGTCTACACCACATGCTCTGCTATCAGCAGCTAATGTTATTGTACTCAAAATGTGGGTTCACTCTGCTGGTACTCTGGTCCCCATAGTAGGTGAAGTCTACACCACATGCTCTGCTAACAATGGCTAATGTTACTGTACTGATAATGTGGGTACCCTCTGCAGGTACTCTGGTCCCCATATTAGGTGAAGTCTACACCACATGCTCTGCTATCAATAGCTAATGTTATTGTACTGATAATGTGGTTTCACTCTGCTGGTACTCTGGTCCCCATAGTAGGTGAAGTCTACACCAGATGCTCTGCTATCAGTAGCTAATGTAATTGTACAGATAATGTGAATTCACTCTGCTGGTACTCTGGTCCCCATAGTAGGTGAAGTCTACACCACAAGCTCTGCTATCAATAGCTAATGTAATTGTACTGATAATGTGGGTTCACTCTGCTGGTACTCTGGTTCCCAATGTAGGTGTAGTCTACACCACATGCTCTCCTATCAGTAGTTAATGTTATTGTACTGATAATGTGGTTCACTCTGCGGGTACTCTGGTCCCCATAGTAGGTGAAGTCTACACCACTAGCTCTGCTATCAATAGCTAATGTTATTGTATTGATAAAGTGGATTCACTCTGCTGGTACTCTAGTCCCCATAGTAGGTGAAGTCTACACCATATGCTCTGCTATCAGTAGCTAATGATATTGTACTGATAATGTGGGTTCACTCTGCTGGTACTCTAGTCCCCATAGTAGGTGAAGTCTACTCCACATGCTCTGCTATCAATAGCTTATGTTATAGTATTGATAATGTGGGTTCCCTCTTCAGGTACTCTGGTCCCCATAGTAGGTGAAGTCTACACCACATGCTCTGCTATCAATAGTTTATGTTATTGTATTGATAATGTGGGTTCCCTCTGCAGGTACTCTGGTCCCCATAGTAGGTGAAGTCTACACAACATGCTCTGCTAACAGTAGCTAATGTTATTATACTGATAATGTGGGTTCACTCTGCTGGAACTCTGGTCCCCATAGTAGGTGAAGTCTACACCACATGCTCTGCTATCAGTAGCTAATGTTATTGTACTGATAATGTGGGTTCACTCTGCTGGTACTCTGGTCCCCATAGTAGGTGAAGTCTACACCAGATGCTCTGCTATCAGTAGCTAATGTTATTGTATTGATAATGTGGGTTCACTCTGCTGGTACTCTTGTCCACATAGTATGTGAAGTCTACACCACATGCTCTGCTATCAATAGCTAATGTTATTGTACTGATAATGGGGGTTCACTCTGCTGGTACTCTAGTCCCCATAGTAGGTGAAGTCTACACCACATGCTCTGCTATCAGTAGCTAATGTTATTATACTGATAATGTGAGTTAACTCTGCTGGTACTCTGGTCCCCATAGTAGGTGAAGTCTACACCACATGCTCTGCTATCAGTAGCTAATGTTATTGTACTGATAATGTGGGTTCACTCTGCTGGTACTGTGGTCTCCATAGTAGGTGAAGTTTACACCACATGCTCTGCTATCAGTAGCTAATGTTATTGTACTGATAATGTGGGTTCACTCTGCTGGTACTGTGGTCTCCATAGTAGGTGAAGTTTACACCACATGCTCTGCTATCAGTAGCTAATATTATTGTACTGATAATGTGGGTTTGCTATGCTGGTACTCTGGTTCCCAAAGTAGGTGAAGTCTACACCACATGGTCTGCTATCAGTAGCTAATGTTATTGTACTGATAATGTGGGTTCGCTATGCTGGTACTCTGGTTCCCTTAGTAGGCGAAGTCTACACCACATGCTCTGCTATCAATAGCTAATATTATTGGACTGATAATGTGGGTTCACTCTGCTGGTACTCTGGTTCCCATAGTAGGTGAAGTCTACACCACATGCTCTGCTATCAATAGCTAATGTTATTGGACTGATAATGATGGTTCACTCTGCTGGTACTCTGGTCCCCATAGTAGGTGAAGTCTACACCGCATGCTCTGCTATCAATAGCTTATGTTATTGTGCTGATAATGTGGGTTCGCTATGCTGGTACTCTGGTTCCCATAGTAGGTGAAGTCTACACCACATGCGCTGCTATCAATAGCTAATGTTATTGGACTGATAATGTGGTTTCACTCTGCTGGTACTCTGGTCCTCACAGTAGGTGAAGCTTTCTCGGTCAGACGACGGTCTAGGTGAAATCATTTGTCACTTCTAGCTTACATGGTGTATGAATGAAAATTCCTGCTTGTACTACAAGCAAGGGTGTCGGGGGCGTAAGCTGCAGGTTAGGTTCTTGTATGTCTAGAAAGCCTTATTAACAAGTAAATTACTGCTTGATCTACCAGCAACTGGGTCTGTGGTGTAAGACCCTGTTTAGTTTCTTGTATATCTGGATAGCCTTAATAACAAGTAAATTACTGCTGCTACCAGCAAGTGGGTCTGTGGTGTAAGACCCAGTTTAGGTTCTTGTATATCTGGATAGCCTTACTAACAAGTAAATTACTGCTGCTACCAGCAAGTGGGTCTGTGGTGTAAGACCCAGGTTAGGTTCTGGTATATCTGGATAGCCTCATTAACAAGTAAATTACTGCTGCTACCAGCAAGTGGTTCTGTGGTGTAAGACCCAGGTTAGGGTTTTGTATATCTGGATAGCCTTACTAACAAGTAAATTACTGCTGCTACCAGCAAGTGGGTCTGTGGTGTGAGACCCAGGTTTGGTTCTTGTATATCTGCATAGCCTCATTAACAAGGAAATTAATGCTTGTGCTACAAGCAAGGGGGACTGGGTTGTAAGCCCCAGGTTAGGTTCAAGTATGTCTGGAAAGCCTTATTAACAAGGAAGTTAATGCTTGAGCCTCAAGGGTGTCTGGGGGCGTTAGCTCTAGGCTAGGTTTGTGTATATCTGAATAGCCTTACTAACAAGTAAATTACTGCTTGTGCTCTACGCAAGAGCGTCTAGGGCGTAAGCCCCAGGTTAGGGTTTTGTATGTCTCGAAACCCTTATCAACAAAATGGCTGCATTGATGTAGTATTGGCGACATCACGAAGGACACTAAATGTTTACCTGGCATGCTTAAGGGAGAATGTTTGGGAATGGAGGGTTTTGGGATGATGAAATGGAGACAGAAATTGGTATTTGGAATAATATTTCGAAATGAGATGTGTGTTATGTTTATGTGGAACTGAACTAGGTCAAGTAAAGATTCTGGTACAGATCCAAATTTTTGCTTTTGTAATTTATAGTTCCAAATATGTATGCCTATATAGGTGAAGTAAAGAAAGCGATATGCATTTAATCTTTGGCATTTTAGCTTTATGAAATATGTATCCCCATTATTACTTGACCTATATAGGTAAAGGAAAGATTAGGATACATATTTTTTAAACATAAGCTAAAATGCCAAAATGTCGATGTATTCTGCGATCTTTACCTGACCTATAAAGGTCAAGTATAGAAGGGGATAGATATTCTATAGTTTTAAGGTAAAATGCGAAAATGTTGATGTGTGTCGAGATCTCTACTTGACCTATATAACCCAAGTAAAAATTGGGATACATATTTTATAAATATAAGCTGAAATGCAAAAATGTCAGATGCGTATCGGGACCTTAACCTGACCTGTATAGGTTAAGTAAGGATGGGGATACATATTTTAAATATATAAGGTAACATGTGAATATTCCGATGTGTATCGCGATCCTTACTTGACCTATATAGGTGAAGTAAGGAAGGACGACGTGTATCGCGATCTGTACGTGACAAGTTAAGAACGCGATTCACATCTCTTTTCGAAGATTCATTGTAAATGCCAGTTTCTGTTTATGTTTCCCCTACCATAAAACCCATATCCCCCAGGTTTATCCCGTAACCTTGTTGGTTGAGTATTTACTGACTTTCGTAACGTCGTCGGTTACGTCATCAAAGCCGCCATTTTGTTTATAGAGGCATTTTATACGAAAATGTAACGCGATCTATACTATTCTCTTTTAATTCTTATAGCGTGCAACATTCCATCGTAGTGATGTGCATGACAACCAAGGTTTAGTGACTTTCTACCAAATAGTAGGCTAAACAGTCTTTTATGTTACATGCAACTTAGTAGCCTACTCTTTAGTATATTTTACATTAGGTCATACTTTGGTTGGTTGGTTGCGTAGTTCAGGGGCTGCGACAACGCGGTCATGTAGCCCCGTGTACTTGGGGTGTGTGTAGAATCAATCTGATAACCGGTGATAATTGTGTTGACTGTATTAGTGTGTGTTTTCTGTTTTAATTCAAGTAACGACTAGAGACTTTAATTTCAAGTAGTTCCTACCTTTGCTACCAAATGCTACCGTCCACGACACCTAGCTTGCAGACTTGGCTACAAGATGGCATCGCAGTTAGCACCTGGTGGCGAACGTTGGAACTAATCAATTCTAAACTGCAAATTTTGGATTCACACAAGTGTAGTTAGCAGAAGGTTCCTTTTGATGCCATGAATTTATGACATGGGACCGCTGGCCGGGTTCGAGCCCGCGACCTTGGGCGTAGAAGCTCACCATACTACCACGCCACGTCATACTTTCTAGGAATCAAATCAGCAGTTGCTGGATGAAGCTGGTGATAAGTTTGAAGATAAAACCACGGTTGTTAAAGTGGAACATTAAATGAAGGTGATCATAGGTTTCACATTCCCTCTGTTATAATAATGTGATTGGTTTCCATATAAAACATTTCTTGGAAGTTTTAAACAGCTAATGTTATTGTACTGATAATGTGGGTTCACTCTGCTGGTACTCTGGTCCGCCCGATATTGCTTCTACCTACTTGTGCAGGGCTCGTCTTGACCTCCCTTGGCCAACTGTGCTTCAGTTCTAATCCCGTCAGAACTCATATTAAAGAACTGTGCCATATTTATTAAGGTGTTAGATGTTTCTTCTCATCAGGATGTCTCATACAGTTCATAAGGGGTAACTAAAATAGTGGAGGGTTTGCAGCCGTCTTGAACGGTTCATCCTGGGTAACACTAACAAGAGAACATCGCCAATATAAATCTCCTCATCTTGCTGAAACTTGGTAGAATTGTAAATAAATTCATATATGTTAAATAGTCCCAAAATACATAGGGGAGCCCTCTACAGAGGGCGTCGTGTGGCGCGGTCTCGCGGTAACTGCTCCTACTTGTCACTCTGCTGAGAGAATGGCTGAAGTTGGTCTGCCCCAGGTCTGGCGAGTGTACTGCTTCACACTCTCTAGTGATGATTCAACACGAGAGCGGAACGTGGCTTCTACACTACCACTTTGATAATGTAATAATGTTCAATTAATTCTGATCACTCATTTCTATTTCACATTTGAGCCATTTAAAAACCAGTCTGAACTCTAATTCTTGTCAATAAAGTTATTTTCTTCAGTTCAAAAGGGTGCTGATTTGCCTATGTGGTTCCGCATCTTGACCGCAGAGGGCAGCTGCATGCAGCCCCTGCTTGTTTGCTAAAACTTGAATTCATTGACATGTTGCTCAAGCGCTGAGCATTCGTCAACTGTTACATCGGCAGAGACATTGAAGACACATTCACGTCACGGTAATATTGCCAACGTGTAAGATATAAAATACACAACCACACGAGGTCGGTTATATGCGTGACTAAAGTCATTGCCTTAGAGAAAGATTATGCGTCTCTATTTCCTCTCTGCGTTACACAAGCCAGACGTGTTTATATGGCTAACCAGCTCACTGGCTAATACTGTTGTCAAATTCCATTGGGTTGGACAAAACGAAGGTTAGTACGGTCAAGTTGAGGTGCGTCCTTGGCCGCGGGAAGCTAGCGAGGAACTGTTGGCGACACGTTAGGTTGGAACCATTGTAAAAACCACTGTTCCTTTCATTTGAACCCCCTCACAGTACTCTTCTTCGACTGCCTACGAAATTGGTACTGTATGGAATGGGGCAATCTCGGGGTTAGCAATACTGTGCTCTTGCATATTTCACGCAGATAATGGCCGACACAGCTGGAATTTTACTATACAAGTTATGATAAAATTTGGGAAGGCGGGTAGATTATAAACAGCGGACTAGTGAACTACATCCTTCCCACCTATTTTGAATCATTACAGAATGTATTCATGGCCAAAATCTATAGCTTAGTAAATTTTTCCGTAAATTCTCGTCCCCTCAACTGTTACCAATAATTCCACGTGTGCAATGGAACATGTTAATGAAACGTGTCATCTCTCTGCAGGACGATACTGATGATACTGGGGATATAAAAATTGAAGAAAGTTCGATACCGGAGATCGTTCCATCCTTCAAAACCGAAACACCATCTTCTGATCTGAAAGAGGTAAGTACATTCATGCCTGTTACAAGACATGACAGAATAGCATTTCAGGATGAAGAGTAGCATTGATGACAAACTGAAGCGTTAGGTTTTGTATAGCACAGAAAGTTCAAGCCATTATGATGGAAGGATGAAGAATGGCATTGATGGCAAACTGAAGTGTTAGGTTGGGTATAGCACAGAAAGGTCAAGCCATTGTGATGGAAGGATGATGAATTAAAACATCTGACCAATACGGGACTGGTGTTGCTCCGATTACTGAGCTAATAGTGGATGCATTTTGGCAAAAGGTATATTAAGTGAAGCGGAAATTCCTCGGGAGTGATGAACCAAGATCATACACCTTCACTTGGCTAATATATATGACTAGTGGGCCCGTGCGGGCTTTCGCAACGTGAATGTAGGTTTATGGGGTAGTAGGGAAGAATGTGGGAGAACGAAGTTTTAAATATTGAAAAAGTATATTTATTGTTGTTAAATGGCATACGTACAAGAGAAGAACACAAAGACTTATGTAGAACAGTGTTTTGTACTTGTCACAGCACCTCATTGTAGACAATATTTGATGTTACAACGAATTCATCAGTTATTGTTATCTCGGGAGTTTCTTCTACAACAATTTTTACATTAGCAAAGGATTGAACCCTAGAGAAAGTCTTGGCGAGACCACATCGGCGCCATCTGCCGAGAGACTCCTCAGCCAGCAGTACGCCGCGCTCCCGCCATATGGCTGCCGCCGCTGCGCTGCCCTGCGCTCTTGCGGCAGGCTCGCCAGGTAACGGTGCTCCCATTGTAAATGTACATTTTTTAGGTATTTATTTAACTGTGAGGCATTTAAAGAGGAAGTGATTGTGTTATGCGGAACCTGTAGGTACCCTATATGTGTAGGTTGGTGTTAACAGGACCTTATTTTCGGTGCTAAACCGGAATTGGACCTTAGCAGAATAATATAGGGAGGATTTTCACACATGGAATTACTGTCCATTGTCACTACTGCACAGGAAATATGTGAAAAATTACGTATATATGTGACTTAAGTATTTATGTGTTGTTCTTTCAACGCCGGCAATTGTCATTGCACAACTGCTACGCATTCGGTGTGTTCAATAGTTATCGAGACATCATTTCACTGTTGCCAATACACGACACAGGTCATGCGTAGCGAGACACTAGTGGCTGACGAAGTGGAGTGAGACACTCTTCTGTCTGACCAAGAATTACAGCTGCTACTAGGTATGACAATGTCTGGCCGAATATTAATGCTTGTACTACAAGCAAGGAGGTAAGGGAATTAGCTCCAGGATAGTTTTTTTTGTATGTAAAGCCTTATTAAAACACATAATTTAACATCAATGCATCGTTTGAACCTTAGAAACACAACGAAGCGAACGACGGAGCGAAAGCAGCATAAAACAAACACCACACAGTACCGTATGCGTGGGGTTGGCAATATTTAATTTAGCCTATAAATCACGCCCACCATGGCACACAAGTGATATTTCACTCTCTGAGTCGTGTTTTAAAAAGTGTATGGCGGGCGGGTTATAGACAGCGGAGGAGAAAACATGTATTAGGACGTCATTTCCACAATTATTATTCATCATTTCACAAGGTATTTCGGCTGATTAAAGTAGATTTGTACTTGGTTCCTCACTCCCGAAATGTTACCTGTGTTTGACACAATCACTGTGTACTTGAGGTCTAGGTGTACCAATTGATTTAGGATCTCTGTATTCTAGTCAGAGATGAGAGCTACAGAATGGGGCTGGGTTTGACATCCCTCAGCAGTCGTCTTCTGTGGGTTATTACTTAACTCCAGGCAATTTCTGGGATAGGTCAACATTCCCAATCCTGAACAATGAAAAATCATTCTCTTGCCCTTAAGGCTAAAAAAATTAAATAATGGAAGATACGAGATAAGAGAATTTTATAAGAATCATGCGCAGAAAGTAATTGAACTTAAATTCACTTACTTTTACTTGCAAGTACGTTCTGAAAACCCTTGTTTCCTGCCTTTTTTTCTGATAGTTTTTAGGTTGTGTTTTTCTACCTGTTAGTATTCCCATTCCTACTGTGTCTGGCAGAGGTTTGACAGCCGTTCGCCTTTTTGTCCACCCTTACAGGCCGGACGTTTGTTTTAGACGAGTGAAAATTCTTAATGGAAGCCTGGAGGCGAGTTACTACAGTACCTGTGTTGTTATCAGCTGCCCCAAGCGGTCCGATGGTTGACATAGCCTTTTCACACTACTACAGAAGTACAGTCATTGGCAAATATAATGACGTTGTGTTCGTAACTACGTAACGTGTACTTCTCGTCACACAATACTTCGAAGTGGACTGTACTCTCTGCTCAAGTCTGGAATTCCATTACATCAGGTCGGTGGTGACAAGTGTGAAGCAATAGGGCGAGAGAGTGAGTGTGTGTAGGCTCACCCGCAGTCTTCAAGGTCAAGGGCAATCGTCTAAAACAAACGTCTGGCCTGTACTAGGTTTTAATGAGAATTATATATAGTAAGGATTTTGATTGGCCCCTTAGGTGTTACAATCCTCGCATTTTCTTGGAAATGAAAATGGGGAACCATGAAAAGCAATTCGAAGGATGGTTTAAGGTGGGGATCATACCCTCTTGTTTCCTGAGACTGATCACATGACCTGGTGCATTTAAGCTGTGTAAGCTTATTCTGTTCTAAGACGGGAACTATAAAGGATGGACTCAATATACAAATTCAAACTTGGATTGCTGAATGCCATATGGTAGAGAATATTCCTCCATTGCAAACTACAAGGCAGACGTTGTCTTTAGACGATTGGCCTTGACCTTGAAGCTTGCGGGTGACCCTGTACTCAGTCACTTCTCGCCCTCTCACTTCACAGTCGTCACCACCGGTTTGATGTAATTGAATAATTCCAGACTTGAGCATGTGATGACACCACCGTACAGAACAGTACAGTCCTCATCGAAGAATTGTTTGATGCGGAAGTACACATTACATAGATACAAACAGAACGCAATTATTTCAGCCAATTACTGTACTTCAGCAGTAGCGTGAGATTGATTTGTCCATCGTCAGACCGCATGGAGCAGGTGACAACAACATAGCTACTGTGGTAACTCGCCTCCAGGCTTCCATTATGATTTGTCACTCGCCTAAAAGAAACGTCCGGCCTGTACTGTATGTGCTCCCGTACACCAGTAGATATTAGCTAGTAGTTAGTAGCACAGACACACAGACTCCCTCTGGAGGCACATAACTGTACTGTATGTGCTCCCGTACACCAGTAGATATTAGCTAGTAGTTACTTGCACAGACTCCCTCTGGAGGCACATAAATGTACTGTATGTGCTCCCGTACACCAGTAGATATTAGCTAGTAGTTACTAGCCCAGACACACAGACTCCCTCTGGAGCACATAACTGTACTGTGTGTGCTCCCGTACACCAGTAGATATTAGCTAGTAGTTACTAGCACAGACACTCAGATTCCCTCTGGAGACACATAACTGTACTGTATGTGCTCCCGTACACCAGTAGATATTAGCTAGTAGTTACTAGCACAGACACACAGACTCCCTCTGGAGGCACATAACTGTACAGTATGTGCTCCCATACACCAGTAGATATTAGCTAGTAGTTACTAGCACAGACACACAGACTCCCTCTGGAGGCACATAACTGTACTGTATGTGCTCCCGTACACCTGTAGATATTAGCTAGTAGTTACTAGCACAGACACACAGACTCCCTCTGGAGGCACATAACTGTACTGTGTGTGCTCCCGTACACCAGTAGATATTAGCTTGTAGTTACTAGCACAGACACACAGACTCCCTCTGGAGGCACAAAACCGTACTGTATGTGCTCCCGTACACCTGTAGATATTAGCTCGTAGTTACTAGCACAGACACACAGATTCCCTCTGGGGGCACATAACTGTACTGTATGTGCTCCCGTACACCAGTAGATATTGTTTTAGATCCCTTATTTGGGGGTGGTAGGATCTAAAACGGAAGAGTTATTGTGTTGATTTAGAAGAAGGTGTCTAAAAGGGGGTAGCTTCCCGTAGTCGGGCAAGCTGACCAGTGTAGAGTGTTGTTTAGTGTTAGGGTGCTCCTATAAACGATGTAGGAGTACTTTGGGGGATGGAACTCAATGCAAGGGTCACTGTGCTGGGCGTCCAGCTGACTGGTTAGATAATCGACTTGTACGTGTCAGCTATATGGCGCGGGCCGCTAGCAAGCAAGCCGGTGCGGGAATACGATGTTGCTTGCACTAGCAAGTGTCTGGCTACTATAAGTCACGTCTAATAGTGACGGAGAATTCAGGAAGGGAGTTAGGGCGTGAAGAAGCGTGTAAACAGTAATGCAGGTGTATGTACTGACCAAGTGTTTATTGGTCAGTAATAATGGATATGTGAGTCCCTTTTAAGGGATGTAGTGATGTTACAATGTAAAAGTACAATCTGTGGGTAAAGGTTACAAATAGAGGAGATCTGAACACTTGCTGACTCACTCACCTGATGATACCAGCGTAGCCTCCGGCCGTCACGTTGAAAGACTGATAATCGAGACATCCCCTGACCTCCTTAGGACCCCTTTTTATATTCTTCGGCACTATGCTGTCAGCATTGTGATGGCATAGCTGCCCTAGTTAATAATGTGTCGCTGTGTGTAATAATTGTGCAAGGATTGAACCAGCTTTCTAGAGTGGCAAGCTGTCCTTGCGGTGTTGATGGATGTTGGTCTGGCTTTACAAGGGTTGCCAGTTAGGAGATTTAGATAGATGATGGGGGGATGGTCTCCAAGGGGTGCATACCCCTGGGGTACTGTACAAGCCTCTTTCCCTATTTAGTTCGCGTCCCCGCGAACGGGAACGGAACTTGGGGTTGGGATGTCGATGTTATGGCTGTAGTCGATGTGGTTGTTTTTGAAGTCCCCTCGAATCTTCTGTAGATGTCTTCCTCGTCGTCGTGATGTCGTATTGATGTGTGTGCGTGAGATCAGTTCGTGTTCAGAGGGGAGGGTTATGGGATATACATATATACATAACATTGCCATTGACATAAAAATATTGTAACAGAAATTGACATTTGCATCTTTGAAGTGTGATGGAGAGAAAAAAAATACATGGTACTGATGGTACATTGTTGTGCAGGGAGGAAAAAAACCCAGGGCCGAACGGATGATTGTGTCGTCCGCCCTATCTTGGGGAAAAAGTGCTCCCTGCAATAAGAAAGGTAGAAGAAAATAGAAAAGATGGGTGTTCCAGGGTATAATTTAAGGGAAATATTCAAAGTGTATTTATTGGTTTGGGATAAAACGGAACACCCTGACAAATGGGGAAGTTAGAAGAGTAGAAAGGAAAAAACAAAATCGTGTATTCAGTGTTGCCATTATGGCAGTGTTGAATGGCGTGACATATTGTAAGTTTACGTGCATAGGCGTACACTTGAGCATTAATATATATTTGTGTACGCTTTGGGTTTACAATTAATTTACAAGCATGATATAATATAAAATAATAATCTTATTACTAGACCGGTTTGCTCATGAGCCTGGTACCTCGTCTCATTCTCTAGGCCTTCTGTAGCGCTCTCGTCTGTCGACTCATTCTCCCTTCATTTTGCTATTCGCTGAGCTGTAGGTACCTCTTACCTATGGCTGTAGGTTAGTGGTCATGCCGTTAACCTTACCTGTCGCAAATTTTCCCCGTGGGTGGAAAAATTCACCTTGGCAGCGAGGGTAGGTGCTCACAATCTCTGCACCGCCCCTGGCTACCGTATATTGCTTATTATTGAAGCGTATTCATACGTGTGTTTGCGTCAGCGTCGCTCGGTGCCCCACGTCACCTTACGTCGCTGATCGCGGCGCCGTCACCTTATTGGCGCGACTGAAAAATGATGAGGAGTAGTGTGTTTGTGTGACAGAGGTAAGGGTATGTGTAATTTGGTGTGGGAAATATATTTACAATAGACATGCTCATGCTCCTTGCTATATGTAAAAAAATGTATTAATGGCAACTCTTTTTCTGTTGTGTAGATCCATGGACGCGTTGCTCCCTGGGTTTCCTGTGTTTGGGAAAACGGATTAGTTGTTAGCAATACATGACAATACATTACAATATATTATATATGACATTTTCGTGGCAGCGCTTAATTTATAGAATTAAGTGTGGCGCCACTGAAGTCTAATTTACTCCTAGGTTAGCCTATGTTAACCTATCTTAGCCTAGTGTTGTCCTATCCTAATCTATTGTATTATAATGTGTAGTTGGTCTTACCCCGGTAGCGGAATTGTGGTTACCGGGTGCCGATATATTCCACTTTGATTATACCTATTTTACTATATTATAATATTATCCTATATTATAGTGTATTGTCGGCCTTATCCTGATGACGGGTATGTTGGTCATCAGGTGCCGAGATATTCTACCGCAATCCATATATATAATAAAAAAAAAATTTGCCTTAAATGTAGGCTTATGCTATATTACAACGAATTATCATGACTTATCATGAGTTGTCGGACTTACCCTGATGCCGGGTTTGTGGGTCATCAGGCGCCGAGCGGCGTTATCTTACCGCTACTTATCTAACTTATTAATAAAAAAACGGCTGCTATTGCTAAACCGAAAGGGTGGCCTTATTCTATTGCCGAAATGTGCTGTGCTATTATTAGCAACAGCGGTTAGTGAATTTGCTTAATCCTAAGTTGCGTACCGAAGTGCAACTATCTTACAGCTAAAATTTGGACTAGAACGATCGCCTGAGGCAATTTACTTCCTCAGGACACCACCCGCACGAGTCCTAGAAACACCGGTTGTCTCTAAGATCGCTGGATTCCGTTCCCTTAATTCTAGATGTCGACGCCTATGAACTAGTATTAACCTAGTCGCAGGCGGCTTACGGTGCCCCTGAGCAAACCGTTTCGCCCGCTGTACCTTCCTGGTCATTACCGTTATCGTTCATCGTTGTCGTAGTTGAGCCGCCCACTTTGGCTCCTATGAGGTGCCCGCAATGCCCCTCTCTTAATGCCCATTGACTGCCCGCTGCGTCGCCATTTATGTGGGCATTGGACATTGTCGTCCAATGGCATAATATTATCTTCGCCTTTATTGGCAATCGTAGTGTGCTTTACGCAGTGCAATAATCTCTTCGCCTTTGTCGGCCGCAGTAGTATGCTTTTCGCAGTATAAGAATCTCTTCGCCTTTATCGGCATTGCTGGGTTGGCCCACTGGACCCCTTTGAGTGCCCGCTATGCTACTCATTTAAGATCTCTGGCGACCCGTTGTCATCCATTTACGTGGGCGCAGGACCGAATGAGCGCGTACATTCCATATATATATTCATATTTCATTCTTCATTATTTACTAACGTCGTAGTCTTCACCTTCGCCTCGCGGGGTAAGGACTTGTCGGATCTAGGATTGGTCCTGCTGAACCCTAGGATCCTGCTTCACTCCTGACGAATAGGAGTCTGACTCCCCGCCATGGAAGTCCTACTTACTTAAATTTTACTAAAAGTCTAGTCATAATATGGGTCGTCTCTAGGGATAGCTCTTGAGTCCGGCGCTGAGTGAGCTATTTCTCCCGCCGTTCTCAGAAAGTCTCCCTGCAGGTCTTGGCTTCGACGACCGTGGCAGATAGTGGGTGTAACCGTCTCCGACAAGGGGGATAAGCTATATGCACCCCTAGATCTCGATGTTTGCCCGTGCCAGGTCACGAATGCTTTGACCTTACGTGGTTCGTCTGTTTGGTCTAGCCGTCAAGTTAAGTGAGGTCACTGAGCTGTTGAGCCAACTGGGGTAAGGGTCCACATCACCTTCCTCAGCTCTGCTCCAGTGTGGTGCCTCTGGCCTTTGGCTTACGCCGCTATCACCAATCAGAGTGTATCAGATTCCTTTTTATGGAGAGAAAAAAAATATAGGCGTAACCTGTGTAAATAATGTATTTTTATGTAAAAATGTAAAATTTTCCAAGTGTTGTGGGGTTATAGATCTTCTAAGTACATAGACTACTTCTGGTCTACCATTGCTACGTCAGCTTTCCAGCGATAATGCTCTTTGTACCTTAATGGAGGTGTTAGTAGGGTCTATGATGTCAGGTACCCTGTTATTAGGATCTGGGGGTAGTTATTTGTAGAGTGGGCTGAAAGCATGGTAGGAAGAGGTTATGCATCTTTGGACTCAAATAAATGGTGGCCTTGAGCCGGTAATGCTACTAGGATTGCTCCTACAATGAGTGGATTGGGGAGGTAATTCCCGGGATTGCAAAAATATGAAAATTCCATGCAGGTTTGATAGTAATCCCTGGTAAATGGATGGAATACTCATGCAGATATCTGGATATGAGGCATCTGCACTCATGTACGGATAGGTGTAGGTTGAGGCATAATACCAATATATTCCTGTCATGCGGGAGTATTTAATTAACAAAAAATGGTTAGTATATATAATTGTGGCCTCATCTCTCATTTGGAGATGCGCATTATGCTTATTTAATGTTTGCCGACCCACCCCTAATACTCAGGTGGTAGCATCGTGATCCAAGGCGTAGCAAGCCTTCTCTTTAGACGCATGAAGTCTATCAACCCCTTGTGTATACTCTGTAATGTAGCGTAGCTGTTTTGGTCGTGTTCATGTGTCTGCGTTGGTTATGTTGGACGTGAGAAGGTTATGGGAAGGGAGTAAGGTGGTACGCTGGTATCCTGTTCTCCTGTCATCCTCCCTTGGTCCATGTTGGCTTTCTATCCGCGCCTTGGGATAGTAAAGCTTCACGACCTAATCTGGTCTGCCATTTGTAGTGTGAATGTGTCCAGTGGACGTAGTGCGACTGGCCATGTCCTAGTCGCCTGGAATGATTTATTTTAGGAATAGAATCGCGAAAAGAAGTTATTGGGGGGGAGGTCTTGTTTCCTCAGAGCCCCTGTCTGTGTTCGCTTCTACTTAGTGAGCGCGTGTGTGTGTGCCTATGTTCCGCTACACCACGCGGACGGTTGGTCTGTTACAGGCTAAGTCGTAATATGTATCGCGTGTATGGGCAGAAGGCGCCCGTGGCCTGTCAACGTCTTTGAGAACGTGCTCCTATGGGCCCAAGATAAGTTCCGATCTGTCACGTCTTGTCCATTGCTAAATGCTTTTGCAGTGTTAAAAAAAATGTATGTTATTATGATTGTTTTGCGTTTGTAATTTCATGGTCACTGCCGATACACAATAGCGTCTTGTCACCAGCGGTATTGCAGTATGACGAAGTCTGCCAGTCAGCAGTTTGTATGTGTAATGTCAGGCTGTGATGTTATGTATGTCAGCTGTCGCCATGTGCCTCCTTGCACGTATGCCAGTGTTGTCATTGTTCCAGATTCCTGGCGGACTAATGTGCCTTACGAAATTTCTATACTTGTTTCTGGGAAGTCTATTTTCCCTGTCAGGTGTCACTGAAATTCTATGCCTGGCCTTTGGCCGAAGGAAATGTGGTATTATCTGGTTGTGTGGTTGTATGGGCTAATTTCAGTGTGATTGGAAGCCTGGATAGCTGTTTTCCTGGTGTCCGATTTTCGCTGGGATTTGAACCCGTGATCTATGTAATTGTCTGTGTACTATGTCTGCGTTGTTCATGTTTTGTGCGCTCCTTGTATGTATTTTGATTGTGTTCCCCGTACCAAAAATACCGTTGGATAGTTATTTTTTGGTACGAGCGTGGTGTGTGATCATGGGTTCGGACCCGGTTGCCTGTAAAGACTTGTCACGACGGTATTTGTGCCGTCCATATTATGGCACGTTCACCGTGTATGTGCACTGCGCAAATGAAAGTATGCATACCTGTGCAGAGTTTGTATGTTTTTGATTTCCCCTCGTAGTGTAATTTGAGGATTTGTGGGGTTCTAGACTTGGCTTAAATGATGGCGTGTGTTCTGCACTGAGAGCTGCTAGTGTATTGCTGTCTGTGAGCGTGCAGGTTATTCATGAGACGTGCGTTATCGCTGAGTGTAGCGGTATTGAATTACAATGTCATGCGTGCTCACTTGTTTCGATAATGCTGTGTGTCCGTCATGTGTGTGTCTAATCGGCTTGCTCTCTGTGACTGTGAGTAGTGCTTCACGCACTGTAAAAAAAAGAAGGAAACCTGTAGTTTAACATGACCGTTAATCTGTAGATCATGAGCCACGGGACTTCCGTTTTACGTGGAATCCAAACCACAGGCCATGGCATTTCACTTCGAAAATCTCACATGCCTTGGCCGCACTGTAAAAGAACCTTCTATTAACTACCTTTGTGTTCCCAAGTGTTGTGTTGACTTGTAACGTGGGTCAAGTATGTTCCTATCCATTGTTCAAAATGTCGTTATACACGAGTGTCTCCGGGCCGCTAGTCGCGTGTTTGGTGACTATGTGCCGGAGGTGATTTTGTTGTTTTTCATTTATGACCATCTGTTATCGGAACTGTCCCAATCTACTTTAGCTTCCTACTTTTCTTATCCTAGAACTGGATAGCTACCCGACCTTATATTCCTGGTATTCAGAAGGTTGCGGGTTGTGAGACCGTCTTTTACCCAGAGTAATTGTTTCTGGCACTATGCAGGTTGTGTCTCCGGGACAGTTTGGTAGTGTTAGGATCGTATCCCGGTGCGGTCAGCGAGGTTTGAAGGCTATTTCTTGGCCTTCTTTCCACGTCTGCCAGCGGGATCATTTCCTTTTCTTTTAGTAGCGATTTACTGTCATGTGGCAATGTAAACTGATTGTGTGATTTCCAAAAATGTGCAGGGTTTCCCAAAGTCTGGGATTTTCATCCTACGGTATGTTAGCGTTTTAGCTTGCGTGCTGTTGTGGAAGTGAGAAAAAGTCATATTACAGGCAGTGTAACGTGTCACGTGTACCTATGTATGGAATATATATATAGTTCAACTTGGCCAATTTTTCCTTCATCGGGCCTAATGACTGAGGCAGAGAAGAGAAAAAAAAGAGCTATGCCCCGCTCCGTATTAAGAGAGCACTTTGAAAAGGTATAAAAAAATATACTGTATCTCGCCTGCATCCTGCTTTATGGTGATTAAAGCGGGTTGCCCGACGGCGATAGGCTGTCACAATTATGTCGTAAACACTATGAAAAAAAATGCTTAAAAATGGTAAGTAGGTCCTGATCGTACTATCCACCTGGTAGGTGACGTTAGCACTATAGTAATCTAGTTACGTCTCAGGGAAATCTACCACTTTTGGACAATAGTTTGAGATTCTTAATTCTTGTTACAATAAGGGTTCTCACCCGTCACAAGGGAATCTATCAAACTGTTGGACCGGAACATAGAACATTTAGTCATTTCCTCCTGGAAAGACCCGCTTAAGCTCTGTGCTGTGTTTTATTGCTTAAGCTGTGTTCGGAATATCTCTTTCCGGCCTTAAGCCGCGTAGCTCACCTGATGGGCTTCTACTTGGCTTTGGATATTAGCACTTTACGTTATCCAAGTTATAATATGGACCAACCATGCTCAATACCCATGGCTGGCCTGTGAGAGAAAAGAAAAAATGTTAAGGGCCCAAAAAAAAATCAAGAAGGATTTAGAATTATATACTTTTGGTTTAGCCATGTTGCACTGCATATACGTGGAAGAAAAAAAATGTGCCGTTTACGTTAGTGAGTCTGTATGTATTTATTGGCGTATTTCCCCCGTGTAAACGAACTTATGTGTGTCCCTGGTGGAAGTCGTTACTCCGGTCCGAGCGTCCTTGCTCGGAAAGGTGAAGGGTTCTGCCCTGTTATGAGATTATAGGCCCCTGAAATCCACTGAGGCGCTTCTTTGCCATTTTTCGGGGGATTTTGTAGCAAAGTAAGCCTGGGCCTACTTCCACCGTAGCGCGTGTCTGTAGGTTTGAGTGTGCCTGTTTGCGAGGGCCTAAATGCGCTCTGCGCTATCCTAGTAGAGTTTACGGGGGTGTGTGTGCTTTTGCCTGAGTGGTTTTGTGGGGTGGGTAATAACACCATTCCTGTACCCCGTGTATTGTGTGTGAGTGCGTGGTCACAATGTGCAGGCGTGTATCGTGCATCCTGAGGGACTGAATGCAACACCCTCTTATGCATTCGCCCCTGGGGTACTAATTCCGGTGTTGGCCTTCGTTCTGGCAAACTTGCCCTTTGAACTGGCGGTATAGGTCGCTTAACTGCCTGTTTCTGCCCTGGCAATGTGGTGGCGTGTAGCCTGACCGCTTTCTGGCCCGTGGCCACGGCAGACTCCTGCCATTGTGTTAGCCTATCTGTGTGGGTGTATGTAGGCTTTATGTGTAGTGGGACGGGTTCTATGTCGTCTGCCCATGACGTGGTTACCTCCTGTTGTCTCTGTGTCATGTCATGTGTTTCTGAGAGTCCTGGCTTCAACTCCCTCTCGTTCGTTTGTTCCGAGGGGATTGTTCCAGGCACTGCCCCACGTTTTGGCAAAATTGCCTTCTGAATCGGAGCTAAGGGATGTGTATTAGTGTAAGCTTGTCCCCGCAGTGTATTGGAGTCTAACCTGGCCGTCTTCTGGACTGTAACCATGGTGACCTCCTTCCCATGTGTGGCAGTACATGGCGAGAGGGACATCCTCGCAAATTGTCGAGTCAGCGTATCCACGCTTATGTCCTCTCTCGGCTGGGCTGGTGGCCCTGCCATGTACTCGAAAATGGCCTTATTGTTTTGGAGTTCACGGTACTCGTCCCAAATTTGGGTGTACTGACCGTTGAAGCTCATGGCCTGCTCAGCGACTTTTGTGCCGTTGGTCCCTATGCGTCGGTGTTCCCTGATAAGTGTCTCCCATTGTTGGAACATAAACTCGTGTCGGCAGTGTAATTGCCAGTGTGCTTTAATGATTTGTGTACGGAGGGTGGGGATTTTCGCCCGAATCTTGCGATTCTTAGCGCTGCGGGTTGGCCGGACAAGGGCTCTTATGATCCGCATGTACTGGGCGTGCAGGAGCTGCTGAAACCTTCTGAGGTAGTCCTGCCTAGTTTCAAAAACTCTGTGCCAGGCAATTAATTCCTGGTACTCCCCAATGCTCCTCAGCACAGCTAGGCGGTATAGAGGGGCCATGCTAAATGAAGTATGTGTCTATTTATTTGAGAAAGAAAAGAAAAAAAAACTGTGCGTGTTTGACAGTGTATTTTCGTATCTCTTTGATTCTGTCTGGGGCTGGGGGGTTGGTTTGGGAGAAAAAAAATCCCTGTGTAAGTAGTACGGAGCAAAAATGCTGCTCTCGTCTAGGAAAAAAATTCACAATTTTGCTTGGCTTTTTGCGGTACGGAAGGGGTCGTTTTTACTACGAGGGCTCGTTGGTTGAGTCCTGTTCTACTGTGCGTAGTACCCCGCCTCCACCATCTGTTTTAGATCCCTTATTTGGGGGTGGTAGGATCTAAAACGGAAGAGTTATTGTGTTGATTTAGAAGAAGGTGTCTAAAAGGGGGTAGCTTCCCGTAGTCGGGCAAGCTGACCAGTGTAGAGTGTTGTTTAGTGTTAGGGTGCTCCTATAAACGATGTAGGAGTACTTTGGGGGATGGAACTCAATGCAAGGGTCACTGTGCTGGGCGTCCAGCTGACTGGTTAGATAATCGACTTGTACGTGTCAGCTATATGGCGCGGGCCGCTAGCAAGCAAGCCGGTGCGGGAATACGATGTTGCTTGCACTAGCAAGTGTCTGGCTACTATAAGTCACGTCTAATAGTGACGGAGAATTCAGGAAGGGAGTTAGGGCGTGAAGAAGCGTGTAAACAATAATGCAGGTGTATGTACTGACCAAGTGTTTATTGGTCAGTAATAATGGATATGTGAGTCCCTTTTAAGGGATGTAGTGATGTTACAATGTAAAAGTACAATCTGTGGGTAAAGGTTACAAATAGAGGAGATCTGAACACTTGCTGACTCACTCACCTGATGATACCAGCGTAGCCTCCGGCCGTCACGTTGAAAGACTGATAATCGAGAGATCCCCTGACCTCCTTAGGACCCCTTTTTATATTCTTCGGCGCTATGCTGTCAGCATTGTGATGGCATAGCTGCCCTAGTTAATAATGTGTCGCTGTGTGTAATAATTGTGCAAGGATTGAACCAGCTTTCTAGAGTGGCAAGCTGTCCTTGCGGTGTTGATGGATGTTGGTCTGGCTTTACAAGGGTTGCCAGTTAGGAGATTTAGATAGATGATGGGGGGATGGTCTCCAAGGGGTGCATACCCCTGGGGTACTGTACAATATTAGCTAGTAGTTAGTAGCACAGACACACAGACTCCCTCTGGAGGCACATAACTGTACTGTATGTACTCCCGTACACCAGTAGATATTAGCTAGTATTTACTAGTACAGACACACACACTCCCTCTGGAGGCACATATCTGTACTGTATGTGCTCCCCTACACCAGTAGATATCAGCTAGTAGTTACTAGCACAGACTCACAGACTCCCTCTGGAGGCACATAACTGTACTGTGTGTGCTCCCGTACACCAGTAGATATTAGCTCGTAGTTACTAGCACAGACACACAGATTCCCTCTGGGGGCACATAACTGTACTGTATGTGCTCCCGTACACCAGTAGATATTAGCTAGTAGTTACTAGCTCAGACTCCCTCTGGAGGCACATAAATGTACTGTATGTGCTCCTGTACACCAGTAGATATTAGCTAGTAGTTAGTAGCACAGACACACAGACTCCCTCTGAAGGAACATAACTGTACTGTATGTGCTCCTGTACACCAGTAGATATTAGCTAGTAGTTAGTAGCACAGACACACAGACTCCCTCTGGAGGCACATAACTGTACTGTATGTGCTCCCGTACACCAGTAGATAAAGCTTGTAGTTACTAGCACAGACACACAGACTCCCTCTGGAGGCACAAAACTGTACTGCATGTGCTCCCGTACACCAGTAGATATTAGCTAGTATTTACTAGCACAGACACACAGACTCCCTCTGGAGGCACATAACTTTACTGTATGTGCTCCCGTACACCAGTAGATATTAGCTAGTAGTTACTAGCACAGACACACAGACTCCCTCTGGAGGCACATAACTGTACTGTGTGTGCTCCCGTACACCAGTAGATATTAGCTAGTAGTTACTGGCACAAAACCGGGTGAGTAACAGTGGGCGTTACGGCATGACTGTTGGCAGTCGCTCACATCCGGGAGGCGAGGAGGTTCGAATCCCCCCACCGGCAACCTTGAGGATGGTCTTTTGTGGTTTCCCATCTTCCTTCCAGGCAAATGCCGGGGTTGGTCCCTAACTTTAGGCCACAGCCGATACCTTCCAACTCCTCGTCGTTACCTTCCAACTTCCCTCCCCATCGGTACTTGTAGCTCACCCATTGGGTGTCCGTCTCAAAGCAGCTACAACACTGGCGAGCCGAACATATCCTCGGACACTCCCGGCACTAAAAGCCATACGCTAAAAAAAAACAGAAACTTGCACAGACACACAGTCTCCCTCTGGAGGAACATAACTGTACTGTATGTGCTCCCGTACACCAGTAGATATTAGCTAGTAGTTACTAGCACAGACACACAGACTCCCTCTGGAGGCACATAACTGTACTGTATGTGCTCCCGTACACCAGTAGATATTAGCTAGTAGTTACTAGCACAGACACACAGACTCCTTCTGGAGGCACATAACTGTACTGTGTGTGCTCCCGTACACCAGTAGATATTAGCTAGTAGTTGCTAGCACAGTCACACAGAATCCCTCTGGGGGCACATAACTGTACTGTATGTGCTCCCGTACACCAGTAGATATTAGCTAGTAGTTACTAGCCCAGACACACAGACTCCCTCTGGAGGCACATAACTGTACTATATGTGCTCCTGTACACCAGTAGATATTAGCTAATAGTTACTAGCACTGACTCACAGACTCCCTCTGGAGGCACATAACTGTACTGTATGTGCTCCCGTACACCAGTAGACATAAGCTAGTAGTTACTAGCACAGACACACAGACTCCCTGTGGGGGCACATAACTGTACTGTATGTGCTCCCGTACACCAGTAGATATCAGCTAGTAGTTACTAGCACAGACACACAGACTCCCTCTGGAGGCACATAACTGTACTGTATGTGCTCCCATACACCAGTAGATATTAGCTAGTAGTTACTAGCACAGACACACAGACTCCCTGTGGAGGCACATAACTGTACTGTATTTACTCCCGTACACCAGTAGATATTAGCTAGTATTTACTAGCACAGACTCCCTCTGGAGGCACATATCTGTACTGTATGTGCACCCGTACACCAGTAGATATTAGCTAGTAGTTACTAGCTCAGGCACACAGACTTCGTCTGGAGGCACATAACGGTACTGTATGTGCTCCCGTACACCAGTAGACATAAGCTAGTAGTTAGTAGCACAGACACACAGACTCCCTCTGGAGGCGCATAACTGTACTGTATGTGCTCCCGTACACCAGTAGATATTAGCTAGTAGTTACTAACACAGACACACAGACTCCCTCTGGAGGCACATAACTGTACTGTATGTGCTCCCGTACACCAGTAGATATTAGCTAGTAGTTACTAGCACAGACACACAGACTCCCTCTGGAGGCACATAATGACTTTCTCTGACTTCGTTAGTAAATTTAATAGCTTTAATATTGCAGTGTTTTGTGAAGAATGTCTGGTATAATAATATTCCTTATCGATTTGATTTTTACCCAGTTGCTTGTTACTCAATGACTCGAGTTGGGAGTTATGACCTCTTGTACTTGTTATTGATTATTTTGTATTATTATTAACTATTTCCCTGCATGATTCTAGTAAGGTTTCTTATCTCATATTATTTCTGCTTTCGCCAATGCTTTACTTGTCCTATAAACTGTGAAGTTATTACCTAACTGATGTCCTGAATCCTTAAAGCTATTACTTGCATTAAGTCACTGATCTCCGCACTCTCTCTCACTCTAGGATCCATGGTCTCTATGGGAGATGGGGTATTATAACGTTTGGAAGCAGGGAGTACATATTCATGTATCTGTATAATGTTCATCTCTAGCAATAATAGGCTATCACTCGTTCTCGAGTAAGATTGTCTTCTAACGATGAGTTCTTAGATGACTATATAGCCCAATCTTGGAAATACAAACTCTCCCACAGTAGCGACACACGTTGTTCGGAGCAGCCACTGGTTCTTTCCTCGCAATGTATGTCTCAGTCTCACGGCTTCGTCGATGATGTTCGAAACATAGTGGACCCTGGTGGACGATGCGACGCCACACCTGACGATTTGATGCCGTAGTCTCCCATTTATCCGTGTCGATTTGACATTTGGTTAAATTGTATTTTAGGACGTCTTTGGAGCGTTTCCGTTGCCCTCCTTGCTTTCTCTGTCCAATCCTCAACTGGCATTACATGATTTATTTTGGAAGACGTCGTTCAGGCATGCGATCAACATGTCCTGGCCATCGTAGCTGATACTTTAATACCATAGCCTCATGGTAGTATTCGCTTCCTCCAGGACAGTGATGTTGGTGCGTCGGTCCTGCCGAGAATTCTCCAGATGCAACGCTGATGGTACCTTTCCAAACACCTGAAGTGCCTTCTGTAGGTAGTCCAGGTTTCGCAACCATAGAGCAAAGAAGGTATTACAACAGCTTGGTACTGTACCCGATACCTAGTTGAGGCTATCGGCTACGCCAGTTGTGATCGAGCCATAGTTGAGATTTGTGGGCAAGGAGAAAAGATAGCGCTCAGATCGAGTCAGAAGAATGGTAGGAAATGACGTAGGAGGCCGAGGGAGATGGAGCCACTACCCTTCAAACATAAGGAATTGTGGGAGAAATACTGGATGATTATAAAGATTAATTTGGAATAAAGGGAAGGAAATATCAAGAAATCTTATTGACAATAACTTGAAGAAAGGTAGATAACTCCTTAAGTTATGTTATGACTTTATAGCTGAGGGTAGCATGGTCAAGGTTAGATCTGTGATGTCAGACAGCGGAAAGAAGGAGGAAGTCACGTGGTAGGTCAAGGCGAGACGGCCGAGTGCAGTGACAATAGCGAAGAGAAGTATTCCAGCAGTCCAGTTGAGTGGATCAAGTTGTGCTATAACAGAACAGTTTATAAGGCAGTGCAATACGGAGAGTTACGTGCAGGAGGGAATCGCTAGGCGAAGCCCGCAATGCAGTATCAGGAGTTCGGTTTTGGAGCACATGCTGTCCGTAGGGCAGGTCATGCAAGCCGTTAACTATATCAAGGAAGCCGGTGTTTAGACACATGTTATTTCAACATCGCAGTCGTATTCATGTGGAACAGCAATGCTTTTTAAAGCTTACAATTTACCGAAGCAATACGCAGTATTACACTAGGATTGAGAAACATTATTTAAGCTACATTCTCAATGTATAACAGCACAGCGAAGCAGTATAATGAGGCCAGTATTTAACCTCATATCGCACATGGACAGTGAAGCGAAACGTGTCGTGCTGTGGGCGACATTTTGTTACCATGCGATAGTCAACGAGTTGAACATTACTCTGACATTTTGTCAAGTTTGAGATGTTAGGACTTGTACTTCAACAGTCCAATTGTGCAGTCCAGTCACAGTTATACACATTTTGTTATGGACATTCAGATGGACTTGAACTTATTTCAGCAGTATTACAGCATCTTTTATGATGCATTTGAACCGAAAGTATTTAAGGCGACCATGGGGCCGTTCCAACATTACTGCTTTTGGCAAGTTAATATATGTAAGCGTATGCACTTTGTGAATAATGGCACGTCCAGTATAATAGTTACACATCATGAACAGTTATAAAATATCTTCATTATGAACACAGATACAGGGTGTCTGACAAATCAGTACACTTTTCAAGCATTATTTTTACCAGTGCAATTCAGCCGCTGTGAAGACTATCATTATTATCGAATGCCAACCGAACAGTTTATGCAACAGTGGCGTAACATATTCGAGGAGAGTATGGGGTACTCTGTGTTTTTGAACTTTTGTGGAGGATTTTGGACAATATCCATGATGGATAATCTTCAGTTCATCATGTCGTGCTAGGCGGATACGGAGACGTGATGGCAGCTCAGAGCGATGGATTCGGTTCCTAATGAAGAGGATAAATATGACATCAAATTCACTTGGATGGAGTCAGGTGTTAATTCAGTGGGTGATACAGCGTTTTCGTCGATCTTGCGAGAAATCTGTGACAAACACTTGGATTACCGACGATCTTTGTATTCTATTAACACCTGGAATATGAAGGTATTGTAAGAGTTATGGCATTACTGATATGATTTTTCATGAACACTGGGCATACTCGTATATATTTTAGTAGGAGTGCTACTATTATTTGTCGACATGGCTTGGATATTTTATCACTCCATTAGCTAAAATATGGTGTTACCATAGGATATGGCAGGCACTTTTATCCAACATTCTCACCATTGGTTGACTTTATTAGACAGGATTTTGGTCTTTATATTTTTCTGAGAGGATACTATTTCTTGATTATGGATATTTTTGACGAGTGTTTCGAACTCGTGTTCTGCAATTGGATAATTAGAATTTTTTCGTCAGTTCATTGCATACTAGCGAGTATGTATAATTTGTCAGCAGGGATTTTTTTTATTGGATTGTTTGGTGATATTAATTTTTTTTTTCACTCAAGTGAATGCATATCGCTTTTATGTGACAAATAGAGTCTTGTTGATTCCAATCATGTACACTCATTCATTAGTCTACGAAGCGGGGCCTGTTACATTGAGTAACTGTGTGGTGGCACTCACCTTACCTGCCAATCGAGGGTCTCATTTTATCATCTGAGTGTAATTATGATCGTAAGAGGATTAAACAATAAACTACCAGTCACATATTAGTTGATTTTTGTTAAATAAGTTAAAAATAAATGTCTACAGGGTTATACTTTGTAATTCTTGTTTTACCAATCCAATAGTTTGTTGCAATAATCTTTTGAGAGTATATTCATTCAACAGTTAATACTTTTGATACTCTTTGTGAGTGATTTGATACCTTTGAGAAGGATTTCACGTAATTGAATTTTGTAAGACGAGTTATTTATTGTCAGAATTTATTTTGAGGCAGATCATTATTAGATATGTTTGATGTGAGGTAATATAACACATTGGTGTTTTTCTTTGAAGTAAATCTTGAGGATCTTAAGAGAATTTATGCTCTGAATTAAACCAGATCTTGAATTGGATTACGATTACTAAGGTAATTTTCCTATTGTTTAAGAAGTTGTCTAGACATGACCAGATTAATTACAGTTCTTTCAGATTGTGTGCGTTAATCATCTGAAGCCAGTTATATTTTTTGTGGATCATGCAACGTGATTATTTGAAGTATTTTTGATAGGTGTTGCTGAGGTTGCCAGTTGAAAGTTTGCAATATTGCCAACGATAGTTTTGAGGCAGACATGAGGTTGTTGAACCCAGTCTAGCATATTTTTAAGATTCATGCTGTGTGCTGAATAATTGTGGTGTTATATGGAATAATTATGGTATTCAAATGTGATATTTGACAAAGTGAGATTAAATGGTGAATATTTGGATAGTGAGATCCAACGTGATTTTGTGAAGGCAACGTATTAGTTTGGCATGATAATTAAGTATGAGGTATAACTTGAAACTGATAATATTTTAAGACAACGTTCTATAACCCATATCAAACAATTTTTAGGAAATTGAATAAATAAATAATTTTGATAATCCAAGATTTTCTCATAATAAGAATGATAATTTAAGGAATAATAATCTGAAGTCTAAACATATTAATGATCTGACCCGATGAATTAAAAAGTTGAATAAACTCGATGAATTAAATAAATTGATAGTTGAATTAATTAAATTAAATAAATTAATAGGTGGTTAAACAGCTGATAAATAAATGAATTAAAAGGTGATAATTAATTAAACGAGCTGATGACAAATACAATTTAAATAAATATAAACAAATTTAAATAAGAGATATGATTTAAATAAATTGATGAATTGCAACTTAAATTAATGAATTGAACTATTTAAATGGATGGAGTGAGATAATTTAATTTAAATTAGATACTGAAATGAGAGTGTGTGGATGATTGAATAATCTAATGAATTGATGAATATAATATTTATTTAAATGATCTGATGGTAATAAATTAATTATTCTGATTTGAATATAACGAATAATGGGATGAGAACTAATGCGAGGAACATTTATTTATTTGACATGATAATGATGGTGATGACCGATGAATAGTGAAGTTTTCTTTGATTCACAACCAAGTAATGATTAGCAATAGTGTAAATATGGTGTAAAAATTAATTATTTATTTTTAAGGAGTAATTGTTGGGATTTCCAACATTGATTAGTGCCATTTAAGCCATGGAAATGAGTGAATAATTAAATATATGTGTTTTTAGGGTATTTGTGTCAGACAGATTCACATTCCTTGACATCCACATTACTGATGTTAAATTAACGAAAGGTTAGGTCTCAGGGATCACGAAATGTCAGTGACGCAAAGACATAGTGCTACGTTGGCCCTGAGAACTCAAGCGAACTTTAGTAATCTTTATTTTTTATGTTGATGAAAAATACTTTGAGATAGCACGGAGATGGTTCGATTTTTGAGGACTATGACAACCTAATGTTTACATTCGACCATACTCTTAGGCAGGGTTTGTGTTTCTTTTTCAGTCTGACGAATTAAGTTTAAATAAATTTTGTTTTATCTTAGTTGTGATCTGATGATGATGTTGTTTTCCCAATCATTTCCTGTGTCTCAATTAAGGGTTAACCAGGAAGGATGTGGTTTGCTAGGGATTCAGTTGATGGCGCCCATTTCTATTTGCTGTTTATGATTAAATTTAAGCCCGTAACGACCCTAGGGATGCTTTATCTCGTGTTACCCTCTGCTTTTGTGATAGTTCAGCAGAATTTCCGACACATTCCTTATTTTATTTCATGTTCATTTAACACCACTCTGGCCTGGGAAGCGAGGCATGCGATGTAATGGCAGATGGGTCATCATATACCTCGGATGAACGGGAGCAGTACACATGCAATTTGGTTGGATTACTGATGTCATGGTTGTCAAACACACTTTTTCGTAGACGCCCAAACGCTGCACTGGCACATTTAAGGCGATATTGGATTTCAGCATCAATGCTAGCATTTGATGAGAGATGACTTCCCAGGTAAGGGAAGTGTTCAAAGTATTTTAAGTTGTTCCCATTGATCATAATGGGAAAACCAGCATTATTACAGTGGGACGTAGCTGGTTGATGGATAATTTGCGTTTTACTGGTGTTTATTTCCAGACCTATGGACTTATACGCGTCATTAAAAGCATTCAGAGCAGCCTCGAGATCGTCTAGCGAGTTTGCCAATACAACATTGTCGTCAGCATATTGAAGTTCGAGAACGGAACCTGTCGATACCTTTGTCTTTGCTCGCTGTCGGCTAAGATTGAATAATCCTCCGTCAATCCTGTATTCAATATCTACACCATGCGGGCCTTTTTCTTTGATCAGGTGAAGCATAGCAAATGTTGGGGCGATCACACATCCTTGCTTGACACCTGTTGTGATCTTAAAGGGTTCTCCAGGCCCATTGCTGTTAAGAACTGAGCCCTTCATGGAGAATTCTAATGATCTGAATGAATTTTGGAGGACATCCAATTCGAGCTAGGATTTTCCAAAGAGGTTCGCTATTGACCGAATCGAAAGCCTTGACGATATCAATGAAGACCATATATAGAGGGCGATCTCGTTCTCTACATTTCTGTAGCAATACGATGTGATGGACAGTATGAAAGTCGTTCACTACAACAGCGAGGTCATCAGGTCCTGATACACTTTAACTGTGCTGTACAATTACATAGTTGTTATTTGTGTACAAATTATAAGGTGATAACGAAATAAATTGTTCCATTTAATCCCTAGGATAAGGAAGAAGGAACCCAGGATGAAGATGGTGAAGCAAATGAGTAAGTGTACACACGTTCTTTCACTTTTATGTTTGCACAACTGAAAGTTTTGGATAGGAATAAGTTTGATTTGCAACGTCAGATATGTTTCTTACTGTATTGAGTAGATAATGATAGTAACTTTCCATTTAGCAGCCCTCAAATTATCCATTCTCATGTAGAGTTCTCACTGTCCGGAAGTATTTAATACGCGTCACGGGCAGTCTACTGGTAACACTGAATGAGATATCATTGTATGATAGAATACTCTAGGGTGCTGAAATTATTCAAAATACCTTTTCAAATTATGAAAAACAAATCAGGAAATGATGTAGTAATAGATGTTTACTTCTTGGCTGATCATAACCCACCCGCCATCCCCTTTGTAGATCACGACTTATACCGTAATATTCCAGCTGTGTCCGCCACTAAGCGCGTGAAGTATTGTCAAATACAGCATTGCTAACCCTGTGCTTATCTTGCCACTGTAAAATGTGTTAAATCCTGATCAATGGCTTTTGCCAGTCCAATAATTGTTAGGTAGCGCGGCTCAGCCACTTAAACACCCCTGGATTTTGACACGCACAGTGGGGTAGGCACGCACCAATAGTAAGCCAAGCTTATAATGGTTCTTAAAATTAACTGATGTGAACCGGTACAGAAAGACTTCATCTCGCGGGGGAAGTACTAAATACCGATAATGAAAATTGTTTCTAGCGCGTAATTTTTTATTTCAGTGGTGGGGGAGATTGTTTAAGGGGTCGAACACCCTGGTCTATTTTCCTTTATTGGTACCAAAAGTTATAGATTACACGCTAGTTCTTTCGTGAAATGGACCATATCTTACTAATGTTCTATTGATCTGGCCATTTGCCAGTACACATTGTTGTATTTATGAATTGTCGATGCCTAATCATGTAAATTTGGGCACATATTTTCCAGTGCTGGATGTGCGTTGATGTGAGATATCTTGAGAATCTATGAAAGCTTAGAGTAGGCACAGAGCAAGCACTAGCGCCATACTACGATCAGTGATGTGTGTGTGTTGATGTGAGATATCTTGAGTAACTATGAAAGCTTTGAGTTAGCACAGAGCGAGCACTAGCGCCATACTACGACCATCTTCTTTTCTCCACCATCAGTGAAATGAAAAATTACGCGCTAGAAACAACTTTCATTATCGGTATTTAGTACTTCCCCCGCGAGATGGCATCTTTTCTAACTGAATAGTTGAACAAAACAGTTCCGATTATTAAACACAAACTACTGATTCAATTGTTATGAACATGTGTCTTTATAACATAAAATAGTTAAGTTGCTGAAAAGGCAATATTATTCACTGTTACCAACATCACAGTTAATCAATTGTTAAAAACAAAACATCATGCAAAAGGTACATTTATGCCCTTACAATTGAAGTTAAGGATTTGAAACTAAATAGACTTGAATAAGATTTCATGGCTGTAATCCATCTTAGAATCAAAAGTTTTGTCTTCAAACTTGTTGTTTGTAAATTTTTCTTTGATAAGTTTAAACAGATTTTGAAGCAGTGCATAAATACTGCAGCCATTATTCTCGGTCAGATTATTGCACATAAGAATATAAACATTTCAAATAGATCGATGCAGTAATTTACGAGATAATCTACCTTATTTGCATGAAAATAAGAGTTGTAAAGGATGGCTGTCAGAGAACTGGTATATGTTTGCTAAAGTTGACAAATGTAAACAACTCTCATCTTGGAAATAGATTAACACTTTTGCTCCAAACAATCTTCCTCTCATAATTCAATATGCTGACAACCCAAACATCAAAAAAGAGGAAATGGATCTTTATGTATTTCCGATTTTAAATATTGTTGGAGATTTTTATGTGATTCTTATTGAGATTTAGATTGGCATTTTAAATTTAGCGTCGACGATTGCAGTATTGTGAGAATTTAGGTATTTTATTTAAGTCATGAGCTTGTTAGGATTTTTATTCTAATTTTGAGATATTTCTAGATCGATTTGATGGTTGTTTTATTGTCTTATTCCGGACAATATTTAATGTTCTTCTACTTTATAAATGATGTGGAGGGAAGAATAGGTAGTAAAAGGCCACAAATTATCACTTAAAGTGAGCATGTTACACTAGAAACTCGACAATCTGTTGGGAACACATTTGGTGTGTCAGATGTTATTATTGTCATTTTACAAGCGTGAGAACGATAAGAATGATGAGAGACTTACTTTTAAATTTTAGTCTCTAATTATAATAGCCGCCTTGTGCAACACTTAACAAACGTTTAATATTTAAATTAATACGTATGTGTTTCGGTATACAATGATATCCTCGTCAGCGTACATTGAAATAATAAAAAATCTTAACCATGTTAACAAATACCAAAGTGAAAATGGATATCATTACAAAGAACACATTGAAATTTAAATAAAATGAAAGGTCACAAAGAAACAAGTCTAAAACTAATATAAATCTACCTCAATAGATTGTCTATATTCTTCTTCTTCATTGTGGTGCAATATATTGAATCGGATCTCCTGTTGATTGCATTAGATGTTGTTTCCACGTATAACAAGTTAATGAATTGAGCCCTACTGAAGAAATATATATAGGCTGTCCCGTAACAGAAAATTTGGGTTTAAATAGAACGTTTTCCAAGATTAGAGGACTTTATCAGTCAAAATTGTTACGCATTTCACCAATTCTTTATACGTGGATACATCTTTTTGCAATCAACTGGAGATCCGATTCAATATATTGCGCCCGATCGCGCATGTTCGCTTTGAGAATCGTACGCCACGATCATATGGAGAAGTTGCTGCGACGCACAAGAACACTGAATGCACCCTACAAAAATGTAGATTCCTTGGGCGCAGCGGGTGATATTTTGGAACAAAATTTAATTATAAGGAACTTTTATATCTTTTGGAAGCCCTGGAAATTACTACAAATTCATTAAGAAATGTTGAGCATATTTAAGTTACTATGCATATCGCAGAAAGACGAAATTATAATTTTGCGCGACACTTGAGACGTGGACTGAAGCCATGCTGACTGGACACACCACTACAAGTCGAGAATCCGTAGGGGACACTGCTGTAAGTCAAGGGTTCGTATTGGACATGTGCTACGAGTGATAGAAGATAGCAATATTCACGAGTGATGGAGAAATCCAATTATAACTAGCGAAATTACAAGCATCTATGCAATTGAAGCAGTGGGCATTATTTCAATCATTATAACAAATGCATTCAAAGTGATATTTAAGATAACTTTGTCAACTTGTGAAAGATGGGAAACATGCGTGCTGACCGCATTGTGAAATATTCGAGTACGCCGAGAAAATCATGTCTAAGTGTAAATTTAATTGAACTGTGTTATTTACAGTCATCCGAGTGAAATTTTAATTTGTTGCAATTTTTGTATATAACTTTATGATCACATGTAGTTTGTGAGTGAGTTATCACACAAGTGATAGTAACTTCAGTTGCGGTAGAAGTGAATGGGCAGATTTGTTTAACCGCACCACTAGAAACAGTGAGTTTTATAATACCGTAATCCCAGTACTAATCTTAGAATCTGTGCAAAATCCTCCCCCTCATACACACAAGATGGAATTATCCAAGTACTTGAGCATCTTGGGTGAAGACGACCACGTTTTGAAGCAGATTATGGATTGCTAAACTGCATGCGTGGGGAACTAACGATGGAGGATAACTGAAACCATGGAATTATGATTTAATCCAGCACGGAGACCGTCAACACCTAACGGCGGGTCTCGAAGCAATGACATGAGACGTCCTGTAAGTCGGAAAATACTTTATTAGAACGTAATGTTAAGGATTGGAACATTAGATTAGTTTTATTATGGTTTCACAAAGTGCACAATGTTAGGTAGATTTCTAATAATAAGTTAACTTGTGGAAATATTTTAGTTTTGTTGAAAAATTTTTCAATGCCAGGCAGGCAATAAGATGAATTTATAGCGTAGCGGACTGTGGCTTGTCATAACTGTTAACAAATGAAACGATTATTAGCAGCTGGCAAATGAAGATGAAGGTTACCGAGTGTGCGAGCAGGAAGCACGTTCCACAGCTACATGAATCTCAGGCAACGAATATTTAATCCAGAGGGCTGTGACATTCTTTTGATTATATAATGCATACGCTAGAACCATTTATCCACATGCCAGACAGATGGACTTCGGAAGCAAACTTTATATTTCTTATTTGCGACTGCAGATTGACAATGTTAAAATGAACTGTGTCAGAAAGGGAGGCGAGATATCGTTAGTCCGACGTTATTCCAATGAAGAAGGACACACATAAAATACACTATTTCACACGTGTATTTATATCAGATTATGTCGTGCTACGTGAGAGCACTATTCGCAGCATTTTACGCGTTATCGTTTACATGTCTTAGAAGCTGAAAGCAATGACATTAGACCTTGTAATAAAACGTGTATAATTTAGGGATCCACACTGATTGTTATCTTAGTAGATATTTTGGTAATGAGTGGATATGGAATCGTCATTTATTCCGGCAGCAATGAACTATAAGTCGTACTTGACCGAAGATATTAGGATCGACGGATCCGTGTTATTCTTCAGACACAGGATGCCTAAGAAGTTATTGGTGAAAGCACAAGGTGTCTAGTATTATTGATGAGTGGAGTATTGTGGGATTATGAAACATTTAGATGGATTCACTGATTACACCAGAGTACACTAATAGTCCATTATGCAACGAGCCTATAATGGCAATAATTAAGACACGAGTAAGTTTATAAATCGAGCGTATGCGAGTTTTATAATTTCCATATGAGTGTCTTAATTACCATTATAGGCGAGTTGCATACGACTGTTTATGTTCGACGATAATTATTATAATTATTTTATGTTCGAAAATAATTGTTCATAAATATCTGTGGAGATTTTGCCAGTTTTATGTACTGAACAGAGCGCATGAGACGCAGAGAATGCCTTGTATTTGACCATGGCCTCCTCGATTACCCTACTATGACACTAGCCACGCAGTGAAATTTAAATTAGAAGGCCGTAGAACTCAGCGCAGATGCGATGCTATCCTAAACTAATAGGTCAAACAACTGTTTCTTGAGCTCTGATTGGTGGCAGAAACTGTTTCATAATGAAAAATAGTGTTATAATGAGCCTCATAATAGTACAGTTTTCTGACATATAATAGTCAGGGTCGAACATAAACGAAATTAAAGGTCCTTAAACTTTACAAAAATAGTGTGAGGCATAAATAATTGTAAAATAAATTTAATAATTAAGTGATAGGCTTTTATGGAAATAAACCAATCTTAAAATACCCCCTGAGTCTAAATTATAAATAAACACTAAAGTTGACATATTTTGGTGGACCAAAAATAGATATTATTGAACGTCGCCTCATTTGGATACATTTTGACACTTTTCAGACAATCTTAGACGACGACCAATTGATGTCGTGATAACTTTAGTCCACGCATCATATTGGTAGCAATGTGAGTCGTTATAATTCTTTAATTATGATCGATTTTGCCGGCTGTTCTTTCATTCTTTATTTATTTTTCCATTACACTTGTGTACACTACGACCATTTGTTACAGAGGCAGGCAGGCAGTGCCAAGGAGGGCTTACTTTAGGCACTGATTTGTGTTGCACTAGATAATATATTCTTACATTTGGAACCATTGTGGACAGTTATGCATTTTCCTTTGTAATGAACGTATCTCGTTTATTCATTAATTCGAGTTAGGACTAGATGAAATAATTTAAATTATGGTTAAATTGTGGAGATGGCACCATAATAGCTTAGGACAATTTTCCCCTTTGTTGTTGAACGTAAATATTCTTAGTATTTGTAAACAAGTAAATGTTTTGCTTTGCCGTAAATTCTACGTTTTATTACCCTCCCGTAGTTCATTTCGATGTAATTGCTTAGGGCTAATTCTGCGTGTCATACTCTTAGCTTGTTTGTTATCGTTTTACATTTGTATTAGGACAATGAGGGGTTTAACTTAGATTTTGTTTAGGATTTTTTAAATATATTTTCTTTCAGGGCAGATTAGAATCGGATTAGCCGTATTGCATCTCTCATGCTAGGCTAGGGATCTGTCTTGAATAAATTAATTCATGACTTTAACTTAAAACTGGCCTCTTTCTTGTTTTGTTTTATGCCGATACATTCCTCTGAGCTGGTTTAGAATCGAACCTCACCAATTCCCGACACCCCCGAGTGCAGATTTTTATGCGGAACTAGCCCATGAATGTGTCGTTCCCTAAACGTGTGCGTTAGCTGGAAGAGGGCCTCGGAAGGGTCATTTGAAACCGATGGCTCCCCGAAACCTTCGGCCAGTGGGCACATATAGTTACGTTGGCGCTGGACGTGGTGGGCATCGACTTGCAGGTTCGATCTCCCATGATTTGTTTGTGAGTTTTTTTCTTCTTTCTGATAGCTAATCCAACAGATCAGTGACGAGTTGAGACTTCGTACTAGTGCTTTGGAAGGCTACATGGCATTCGTATTCCAGAATTAAGACCATGAGGCAGGTAACATTTATTAAAGCACGGCCGACTGAATCGAGCTGCGCTCTATACCGGCCTTGACATTCCCAGTTAGAGCCCATGTATAACATGTAATTGAAAATTTCTACTCGTTGCCGGTAGAGCGCACTCCCCTCCCATTATAGGCGCGATAAGGAATATGCTGTACAGTACGTATATTAAATGTGTAATCTCAAGAACACTGGATGGATTTTGATGCTGCTTTCACCATTCTGTAAAGGTGATCTCGAGGAAGATTTGTGTACAAAATAATTTATTTATAACCAAAGGGAGCCAAGCAGTAACGATTTCAGTGAAAAGGTCGAAAATATAGCCTGGCCTCCGTGCGCTTTTTAAGCTTACGCTGGGCAAACCGTTAAAAATATCATTATATTATGAGTGTAAGAATTGTTCAGCGTGAGAAATTCTACAAAAAAGTCCGCGAGAGCATATCTCTATCTTCGATACATCGCCCACTATAAGTGTTTTTAGTTTGGACGGAAGGGGGTTTTGTGTATCTTGCACGTCGCCATTCTTAAATTACGTCTGACAGGAATTCCTTGCACATTCGGGGCGGGTTGCTAGTGACACTATATAATTATTATCATTATAATTTCCGCATTATCAAAATTAAAATTATATCACAAAATAAAATAGCGTGCTAATAAATCTTAGAGAAATTAGACATACATTGCACCTTCTTCGGGTACAAGGTCACTACTCCAGCACCGTCTCATCAAAAGGATAGAGAGAATGAAAACTACAGCCGGGAACAAGTAGCAGCCAATCGTGTGTTGTGTTTTGTGCTAAGATATCTTTCGACAAATTATCAGATACCGTGTGCCTTCTTTTTCACGAAGCAGCTGTCAGGACGGGACTTACATAAACTCCTGCTGGACGTTATTCTCGAGGTTGAACAATGCGGTTTCATAATTATAATAACTGTCTCTGATAATCACAAAACTAACACAATGATGAGGCATTTAGGGGGAGGGAATTAGCAACCAATGGTCAATCACCCATACGACGAGTCTATGAATGTATTCCCTAGTTTTGATCATTGTCACATTCTAAAAAAAACATTAGAACGCAGTTTCTGTAACGAGAGATAACTGATGGTACTGGAATAATTTCAAGGAAATACTTGTCATTACTATACACGATGCAAAAGGGTGAGATCGTCATCCGGTCACACCTCACTAAAAACATATCGAACCCACTAAATTTGAAAAAATGAATGTTCGGCGTGCCAAGGAAGTGTTCTCGTCAGAAGTCATTGGTGCCATTCGTACACTGAAAGAAAATATAGGTATGCACCCGGAAGCGTACACATTCATGGACGCAGAAGCAACCACATTTTTTTTGAAAAACGTTAATAAATGGTTCGCTATGCATGACGTAAGCATCACATATCATATTCAGTCTAGAAATCCAGATAAAGGGCATTTTTTTCTCATTAAATGTCAGTCGCCTAAACTGGCTAGAGAAATATTTTCTTTCTTACCTTGAAACTTTGAAAGCTGCTAGTAACCCTGCTAGAAAGGACTTCCTGAGTTCTGAGACTTACGAAGCTACCTATACAATTAATCACGGATTCAACTGTCCAGTGCATAAGGTATCTTCTAAAATTGGGTAGAGGAAAGTCGCCAAATATGGGGAGGTTTTTTTTATAGGGCTCGCATTAGACATAAGAAGGAACGGAATAATTTTGGTTTTCTCGCCAATATAAACCTCAGGAGATATATTATGTATATTAAAAATATGGGCACGTTTGATGTTGTAATACCCTCTGATATTATTGCTAACTTTAAAAGTGCATTTTCCCCATATTTGGCAACCGGGTTTCGTAATATGGGGAGGTAAGAAACCTCACGGTTTTTATTTATAATAGGTACACTGAATAGTATACCCTACTAATTAAAGCATTAATTCTGATTATTTTTTTTCGTGTGGCCTCCTGAGAGGCCGAGTGCAGGTCTTTCTAGCCGACGCCCGTGGGCGACCTGCGCATCAGGATGAGAGATGGAATGGATGAAGATGAATGAAACTGGGCAAGGATGTGGAAGGAAGCGGCCGTGGTCTGTTAGAAGGTACCGTCCTACCATTTGCCTGGTGTTGAAAAATGGGAAACCACGGAAAATCATTTCAAGGACTGCCGACGGTGGGGCTCGAACCCACGCGTCTACCGAGTCAGCAGAGAGCTTGGCCCCATGGCCTAACGCTGCGCTTTAGCCAGCGTAGCCACTACTGTCGGTAATTCTGACAATGTAATGAAATCATGAACACAAATAGTACAAACATACAAAAATGAACAGTTATGAATGTGCAAGGAATTCCTGTCAGACGTAATTTAAGAATGGCGAGGTGCAAGCCAAATCCCCCTCCCGTCCAAACTAAAAACACTTATAGTGGGCGATGTATCGAAGATAGAGATATGCTCACGCGGACTTTTTTGTACAATTTTTCATTCTGAACAATTCTTACACTCATAGTATATTGATATTTTTAACGGTTTGTCCAGCGTAAGCTTAAAAAGCGCACGGACGTCAAGTTCTTTCTTCGACCTATTCACTGAAATCTAAAATCGTTACTGCTTGGCTCCCTTTGATCATAAATAAATTATTTTCTACAGAAATCTTCCTCGATATTACCTGTACAGAATGGTGAAAGCCGCATCAAAATCCATCCAGTGGTTCTCGAGATTACCTGTGATATCCAAGAATCGGGGACTTTGTTTTACACTAAGTAGAGATAAGTCTTAGTCGTGCAATGCTTGGTGAACAGCGCTGTGTGAGCAGTTGAGTAACTAACAAGATTTCATGAGAAAGGTCTCATTGTCTAGGCCGGTATGAGTGCATTCAGTCGGCCGTGATTAAAGATATTAAGTTGAGGATTTGATCTTGCAGTTACCCTAGTCTTGAGTAAATGTAAATTCGTTTGTTTGTTGTTTATAATGTCATTTAATTTAACCAGAGGTCCAGCAGTTATCACTCAATTCATTTATGAAGGAACAGGTGTTCCACTAAGTTCCAACCCAAAATCATCTGTAACACATGTTTGAAGTCGTTAGTTCCCAGTATTCTCTAAGTGGTATAATTATGTCTGGGCAGGAGGCACCTGAGTTGTTGGCAAACTTGCCAGCTCTACTGCAGAATCTGCAGGTGTCTATGGACAATTTAAGATCAGATATGACGCAGAATAGTGATAATTTAAGAGCAGATATGGCGCAAAACCTAAACAATGCTAGTGAAAATCCAAGAGCAGATATGGCACAGAACAGTGATAATTTAAGAGCGTATTTGATGCAAAATATAAACAATGTTAGAGATAATGTTAGGGCAGATATGACCGAAAACACTAACACTGCTACGGCAAACATGTTGCAAACCAGTAACAACATCACTACTAACATTAGAGCTGACATTGCGAAAGTGAAGGCAGATATCACAACTAGTATAAACACAGTAAGTGATGATCTACGTGCAGAGATCGTACTGAATATCAAGCTCATTTAGATAGGAGTTTAGGCAGAAATCGTGCGAACAGGTCCGACATAAATATGAAACTAAATTATGTTCAGATGGAAATGAGTGGCAGCATAGAAGAGGTCAAAAATGAGGTAGCTAATGCGAGGGAAGTAGTTAGCAAACGGATTGACAATATGGAACATCGAATGGAAGAAATATACACATATGTTGGCGTATTAAAAGCAGACGTTACAATCGTCAACACTGGATTGAGGCTAACGCGAGATATGGCAGTGGCGGTGCATCTTAACATGAAGCGTGTAGTTGAGAAAATGAACAATATTAAGGCGGAAGTTTCTGCTAATACAACAGCAATTCAAGAGATCCGTGAAAACACCGTACAAGATAATAGCAAGTTGAAGGAAGATTGCGCTGCGATAATAAATGGTATCAGAGGTGATTTAACGAAGGATATTCAAGCAGTTCGAGAGGAAACCCGTGAGAATAATCAAAAGTCTAATAAATTCGTTTCCAAAGCAATAGATGAATATATTGAAGTGAATGAAGAAAAACAGAAGGAATTCGAAAATTGTATTCGAGGTAAAATCGAACGAATTGAACTACAGGTTAACGCCATGACAAGTAAACAATCTGACGTCATACCTGATTATTCAGAGCTAGAAGAGCGTATGAATCGACCATTAAAACCTAGTTAAGAGGAAGGGAAAGCTACAACTACTGCAGCTAGCGAAGGAAAGCCTAATGTTCCGGTTGAAAATATTAATTATAATCCATTCCGAACACCATCTCTGTTCGCGACACAGAACTTGAACATAATTCCGAATTAAGGACAAACGCCTAATTTTAACGTCATGCCGAACTATGGCCAGACACCGTATTCGAACATAATATATTTGCGAAGTCACGAAGATCGTCTGGCCAAGTTCAATAATTCTAATTCTACCACACCGATTGAATTCTTAAGGAACATGGAATCCTATATGAAAAAACTATAGTAACACCTGAACGAGAGCTACGAACGGTAGATAAGTACCTTGGGAACAGTCTTTTAATTTTGTTCAAAGCTTTTCGATACTCATTCCATAATTACCAAGAATTCAAGAAAGCATTTCTCAAAACATATTGGTCAGTAGAACGACAGCAGAATATAAGGGCTGAAATGTATAACAAAAGATATGCGAGTAGGCAAACGACCAAGTATGCTAGTCAATTGTCAAAACTTCAATGTTTTCAGCCACCTTTATCTGAACTAGAACTAGTACAGACTATCAGGTGACAGTATCCTATGGAAGTACAGGGGTTACTGATAGCATCTGATGCTAACATGTTCAAAAGTGTGACGATGTTCTGAGGAAATTGGATAGTAGCCTTGAACAATTTGCTACTACATCCAGGCATCGTTCAGAAGCACGTGATGTAAACGTGACTTCAGTAGACAGAACGGTTCAAACTATGAAACCTGTGGAGTTATCGTCAGAATCAGGAAGGACTAGATAGGAGGAGAAATTTCCGCGAATACCCGAAAGGAAACACTCCATACGGAAGGAATCGTCAGTATGACACCATTATCAAAACCTATAACCGAAGACAGCCAGCAGGAGTCGGCTGTGCGCTCCATCGCACACTTGATCAGCTGTTCGCAGGGAGTTTCCAGAATACCCGAACAGCAGGTTTGAAGATGAAGATTTGGACAGAAGGTTGATAATGCGATCTGATATATTTATTTTGTAGACAGATTATAGTGTGGATAATTATGACTTCACCATGTTTTAATAGCTATTTGACGATGTTTTACTTTTAATACAATGATTTCGTTAAATAGTTTTCGTAATTTTAGACGTCATCGTATTTCAATTTTGACGTTTTGTAATTTTATTAATCGACGCATTTTTGATATTTTAAATGTTCATGTTTATACGAAATCACTACGAAATCGTGATTTCGTAATGTGGGATATTTCATGATTAATATATTATAAGCAGTGGATTTAAGTCATAAGTATTGATTGGGTTCGATGTTGAACATCAATATTTTGTGAAACTCTATGGAATATTAAATAAGGACATTAAAGTCATTTTAAGAAGGATTCTAGTTATTCGTGAAAGACAGAATTCATGACAATTCTAGACCAGCGATAAATAAGTAAATACACGATTGTAATGGAAGGTATCGTCGCATAACTTTGAAAGATATATTGATGAAATATGAAGGAAAGGAAGGATGGAATTGTCATTCGGTAACTTTAAACACCGAAAGGGAGGAAATGAAATGTTTTTTATTAAATGTGATATTTATATTGAGACGATAATCTTAAATTTAAACACGTAAAGAATATAAGCAACATAGTGGGTATTTAATGGAAATAATATTGTACTGTCATATTAGACACAGTAAATTGATGGAAGTCGCTAATGGGAAATATGTAAGGAGAGAAGTATATAACAAGCATTATGGTATCGAAAGTGCAGGTAATAAAGAGTTCAAGCACATGAGAGGTACAATTATGTATCATTGGAAGGAATATTATTGTGGAAATAAGTGTAAGTCTTGTTGTTATGTGTATTAAGTAAATATGACTATATCAGCGATGTTATAATGAACGATAGCCATGTTTGATGGTATTAGCGACATTGTCGTCGATGATAGCGATTTGTGAAGGTGACAGCGATAATGAAAGTAGTTATGATAATGTAAAACCACTAACTAAATTATAACCAAAAGTGCAGAGGAGATGGTGTAATATAATATCAGTTTTATCGATATTTTATCAAGACTATGACAATTTTAGAACTGTAATTAACTTCATCGCTTGATACACAGTTCATGGATTTGACAGGTTTAAAACAATGTGATGTGATAAATGTCGAAAGTAATGTGAGGCATAAGTGATCGTAGGAAGGGGAAAGACATTATTGTAACTGACAACGATGAAATAAATAATAATGTAAATATTTAAACAATAATAATAAGTGATAGGATTAAATAATGTATTGATCAATATAGTTTTAAAGAAGTAGGAATTAAGGAGATTCATGTATTCAGTAATGAAGGAATTGTAAATAGAAGGAAGTCATTTAACAAATTTAATTTAAACTGTATTTAACACAGTGTGATAGACAGGTGGTTGATAAATTTGAAGTGGGATTGATAAACAAGAGGTCTATAGAGGACATTTATATTTTTCTCTTTATTGAGGACAGAATGAAGTACAGCTACCGAAAACACGGTATATTTTTCTTCTTAGTGAAGATATTTTAATTTTTTAGTTTATAACGTTTTATCACATTTGAGTGAACTTCAATTTTATTTCTGTTGGACATTTGTTGTATTTGTCGTCTTATATCTTGAATAAATATTAGCTGGCGCCAGTTCGATCGCCTGTTCCTTTTTATAGAAAAGAAATCGATCTCTTCATTTAATAATTCGTTACGGTTGGTCTACTCGTTAGATACTTGCGCCCACTTCACTGTTACTCCCGTATCTCTGACATGTAAAGCAATATTGTCTGTATAATATGTATTCATTCTGCATGAATACCACGTTATTGAAAAGTAGAATCGAAAGTACTATTCTTCTTCCCTTGATTACATGACGTAGCAAAATTAAACGCTTTTCAGTAGGTGAAGAAGATTGTACCAAAATTGTAATTGGTGTTACTCACTAAAACTAAAACAAATAACATGAGATTAATTTATTCACTTAATGATCTGTTTCGATCTTCAAGCAATCATTATCGGATGCATTACATTTAGGATTTTTAATCTTTGTCTACGAGTAAGTATGTAATGAAGCGCAATAATTTATTTTCAAAAGGTTATTGAAAAGATACCAGGAATTGTAAGTGCTAAGTGATTTACGATGATATAATGTTAGTGGGTACTTACCTAATATGGTATTACATTAGACATTCTCCTCATGATCAACCTCTTCCACAGTTCCGAGAAGACCCTAACAAGTGAGTCATTAGGAGGCTCACTCCATGAACATGGTCATAGAAATATGCCAGTCGCTGGTGACATGAAGATACAAGTGTCAACTTTTAAGGGCCTAAAGCCATATACATGCAGTACATGTGGAGCACAGTTTACTAAGAAAGGGGACATGAATAAACACACCCTTTTTCATAGTGGTCAAAGGCCACATTCATGTAATACATGTCATGCAAGCTTTGCCCAGAAAGGAAATTTGGTGTCACACATGTTAATTCATAGTTGAAGGAAGCCACACAAATGTGCGACATGCGGAGAAACATTCACTCAGAAAAGTAATCTGAAGGCTCACATGTTAATTCATAGTGGTAAAAAGCCACATTCCTGTAGTACATGCGGATTACAATTTACAACGAAAGGTATATTGAAGACACACATGTTAGTTCATAGTGGTGTACAACCTTACACGTGTGATACATGTGGGGCACATTTTACGCTAAAAGGAAATACGAGGTCGCATATGTTAATTCATAGTGGGCTAAAGCCACATTCTTGTATTACGTGCGATGAAACCTTTACGGAGAAGAGCAATTTGGTACGTCACATGTTAATCCATAATGGAATAAAGCCACATCTATGTACTATATGCGGGAAGCGCTTCACTGTGAAAAGTGCTCTAAAAGTTCACATGCTAATCCATAGTGATCAAAAGCAATACCTATGTACTGAATGCGGTTTGAACCTAAATCGAAGAGCAAGTTTGACAAGACACATGTTGACCCACAGTGACCAAATAGCATATTCATGCAATGAATGTGGGGCAAACTTTAAGGAAAAAGGAAGTCCCCGAAGGCATATGTTGATCCATAGTGGCGTAAGGCCTTATAAATGTACTACGTGCGGAGCAGACTTCACTCAAAAAGCTTACTTGAAGTCACATATGTTAACACATAGTGGTATAAGACCACATTTGTGTAATATATGCGGAGCAAATTTTACCAAAAAAGGTATATTGAAGACTCACATGTTAGTTCATTGTCGCCTATAGCCGTGTTCGTGCGGAGTTTACTACTTTATAGCTACATTACACTCACAAAACAAGTAAATTCATAGTTACTTATGTCCAGGTAGTGCTTGCAGTGCAATCTTCGAACGGCAATGCGATTTTAAATTATCCACGTGGCTTCTGGCCATATACATGGAGAGGATGATTAACTCTAAAACAGTTTTTCCCAACCTTTTAGCACTTGAAATGTTTAGAAATTTTGGCGTTCCAAGATTCCTATATTGTTGTTAAGCCTATTTTCATTTATGAAAAAAAAATAGACTTATGAGATCACCTTTTGTCCGTGTGTCTGTCTGTGTGTGATCTAAACGGCCTGAGCGATTTCAACGAAACTCAGTAAGTTCATAGCATTATCCGGACGAACCCGACCGTCACCTTCAAATTTTGTTATGTCTCACCAATCCAACATGGCGGCTGGGCTTTTTTTTTACCAGCATTCAATTTCTCCGAAACTATTACCGATATCACCCTGGAATTTTGTACGATGATAAAGGGAACTACTAGAAGTTCACCTATGTGACTTTTGAAAACCTGGTAACTACAAAACCAACATGGCGGCCAAGCAAATTTGCGACATTTAGATAGACGTTTCTTGCGATTTAACCAACCAAACGCAATGAAACTTGGTACAGTATATTTTTATATACACCGTAATGCACCGACAGCAGACTTCGTTCGATTGTTTACATACCCTCAAGATGGCGGCTGTGTGAATTTTTTCTCAAGCATTCTATATCTCTGAAACTATTACCGGTATCACCCTGAATTTTGTACGAAGATAAAAAAACAATACTGGAAGTTCATCTATGTGACTTTCAAAATTCTGTTAACTGCAAAACGAACATGGCGGCCAAGCAAATTTGAAAATTTTAAATGGACCTTTCTCGCGATTTAATGTTCCAAACGCAATGCAACTTGGTACAGCAAATGTTTATACACATTGTAATGCACTGGTATCTAATTTAGTTCAATTGTTTACATATCCTCAAAATGGCGGCTGTGAAAATTTTAAAATTAAGTTTTATATCTTTTGTCGTAATCATGCAATCGAAGTGAAATTTTGAATAATGAACCTACGCAATAATTTTCCGTTAATTGTACATTTCCCTATGCCCTATACATATAACGATCCAACATGGCGACCATCCGAAATATTTAGTCGGTTCTCAATATCTAGGAATCTTTTACAGCAATCAAACTTTTTTTTAATGTTCATATGGGTTATGAACATAAGTTCACCTATAGGACTTTCAATAACCTGGTGATCACAAATCCACATAGCGGCGACGTAAAGTGTAAATATTCACATGGACGTTTCTCGCAATTTAACCATCCAAGTGCGGTGATACTTGGTACAGTAAATCCTTATACAAATATTAATCCACTGGCATCTAATTTATTTCAAATGTTTCCATAACCACAAGAGGGCAGCTGTGCGAAATTTCAAAATCTCATTTTTACTTCTTGTCTCCTAATCATGCGATTGAATTTTGAATACTACACGTACAAAATAATCTTCATGTAACAGTACATAACTCTTAAGACCTACGTATATAAAAATCCAAACAAGGTGACCATCCACAATATATAGCCGGTTCTCAATATCTACGATTCGATTACAGCAATCAAACTGAAATTCTGTATGTTGATAGTGGCTATTAACATAAGTAGGATATATGGAAAGAGGCTGTATATTTCTTCACGGATCTACTTGTTTTATTTTAATTAAATTACTGAGAAAACTTTATATTTAATTATTAATGAACTTGTATTTCAGTGTTTTCAACGCATTATCAAGACAACAAAAAAATATATATGTATGGATTTTTGTTTCTATTTTTTCTTGCTGATTTTTATTTAAATAAAAGTATATAGCCTATGTACAGAATATTAATAACATTTTTACAATAAATGAAAAACTAAATAATTCATTATCTTAAAAAGATGATAGTCTAAGAAATGCAGATAAATTCTCCTGCTGTATTTGTGAAGTATCGTGTTACCCGAGTGTGCCACGTGAAACGTTACCGACTACCGGTTGGGAACCACTGCTCCAAAGGTTCATTTGAAGACACATTCGTAGTGAGCAAACCATTCTATGAATCAATAATTAGACGAACACATAAGGAGCAAACGTCTTTCAGAATGGTGATTTGAATATGCACATCTTAGTTCTTAGTAGTCTCCAGTCATATTCATGAAATGTGCACTTCCTGACAATAAAAAGTAAAGCACCCAGAAGGAGTGGTTGAAGGTGGGGGAAAGTAGGTATGCGGAAAAACCTTGTGCCTTTATTGAACAGATTACGACATGGGATAAAAGAGACAAGGCCGTTGGCAGTTACAGGTTGAATGTAGGTTCAAGGTCAGTAGGGTGTCGCACCCTTCCTGGCCACAATGCATACCCTTATGCGGGTCGAACTGGTGTCAAAGAGTCTTCGGATCCACTCCTGAGGCAAGTTCGACCACATTTCTTGCAACTGTCCCACCAGATCCCGCAGGTTGGTACGGGGACGGATTCCACTTCTAATGTCATCCCACACGTTTTCAATAATTGATGTCCGGAGATCTTGCTGGCAACGAGAGAACCTAAACATGCTCAAGGCAGGCCATAGACAAACTGCTGTGCGTGGACGTGCGTTATCCCAGGTTACTGTGCCATTAGGGTTACGTTTGCGGACGCCGAATATCTGTGCCGTTAACGTTTGCCGAAGCATTATTATAGGTGACCTGAACGCGTATATGGCTCCCCACACTATGATGCCAGGAATTACGTCTTTGTGTCTTTCCACACTATGGGCATGATCTCCTTTCTTCCCTCAACCCTCAAACGACGGACAGCAGAGGTTATGGATAAGCAGAACTCATCACTGAACACGATGCTACGCCAGTCGTCCTCTGTCAATGCCTCCCGACCAAGACACCACTCCAAACGCAGGCGTTGGTTTTCTGGTGTCATTGTCAGCCGACTCATGGGGTGTTAGGACCCTAATCTTGCGCATGCGAGTCGTCGAAACACTTTGTGGGAACCAACAGGATATTGAAGAGTCTCCAGTATATGTTCGAGGATGGCGGGTGCTGAAGTTATGGGATCCCGTAATGCTTGGCGCAGCATACGAAGGTCCTCCCTCGGTGTGGTGTTTCTTGGTTAGCCCAATCCTTCTCGACGTGAGTGCGTTCCCTCCTCTAGCCATTGGGTCCGACATCGGGTAACTGTGACATCTGTGTGGCCCACGTTCTTGGCAATTACACGATAAGACGAACCAGCGTCATGCAGTCCCAGTCTCTGTCAAATGCTATCAATTGGTGGATAGGCTATCTAACGCGTCTGCGACGCATCGCAGGTGCTACAAACGGTAGGTGGTCTTCGCTGCAGGTCTTGCTGGACTGTCTGACTCACGGCAGTTGACTGGTAACAACCTATCAACAATAGGGTGGTGCCATCACGAATGCACTCTAGTGGGCGCTCTACACATTACAGACCCTTGTAAAAGTAATCATTTATTCATACATGAATGGTTTGCAGGTAGACCAAAATGGGATGATATTGAAACACTCCTTTTGTGGTTATTTTTTTTATCAGACCCTGTATGTGCGGAGGAAACTTTATTCTAAAAGGGAATTTCAAGACACACATGTTAATTTATTGTGCTCTAAAGCACATTCATTTAGTACATGCAGAGTAACAGTAACTATGAATTGATATCAAGAGAGAGACAAATGTTTGTTTATAGTTCCCTATTTAATCATTTTATTGGTATTCTGCCCGAAGGCAGGTCCGAATCTCCCAGCCGGAGTTTACGTGCGGTAGGGTGGCCAGGGCCTTTCCGCTCCTCCTTATGTTGGCCAACAGCACGCAGTGCTTAGAACCGGCATACCATCCAAGTTCCGACTGCGCCCAATGTTGCGTAACTGCTGAGTTCTCATGGGATCTGGTGTTTCAACACGGCTAGGCCGTTGGCCTCATAGTTCCCTATAGCCATATTTATGTAGTACGTGCGGAGCAAAAATTTTCTGGGAAGGATCTTAGATACGACACCTCCCAATTCATAAAGGCCGTAGGCCATATTCATGTTGATCTAGTACATGTGGAGCAAACATTATTAAGATAGGATGTTTGGATTGACACATGTTAATTCATGGTGCCTTTAAGCCAAATTCATGTAGAAGCGCAAACATTACGCTGCTAAGTAATTGGGATAGGCACAAACATATTCATACTGGCTAGAACCAATATCATGTAGTACATGCGGTGCTAAGTATATTTGAAAAAATATTTTTAATACAAATAGTTTATTGCCAACGTAAGCAAATTTATGTAATATAATCCGAGAAATGTCTGTTTTAAAGCAGGATATTCATGACGCCCAGGTTAATTCGTAGTGGGGAGATAAACCATTGCTCAATTATTTCGTAATGTATCCTTGACGAGACATATATTCATTCTTATTGGGAAGAGGCTACATTTAACTGATGTGTTGGAACAGACTTTGCTCGGAAGATTAGTCTGCCGAGACTCATGTTTTTCCTTCCTGTTTAACAGCTACATTCAAAACAGGGTTCTTTTAAGAGTGCATTTGTCGATAGCGTACTGAACTATTAGGCCCAAGTTCGAGGCTTAAAAGCCGGCAAATGTCGTCGGATTTTAAGAGAGTTATGGCATGTAAAAGAACCTATCACTACAATTGGTTGTGTGTTGCCAAATTCGTAGGTTATATTTGATTTGGTTAGAAATATTCTATCGAGTTCCAACGTTTGCCGCTAAGTGAAAGTGATATCTGGTAGCCTAAAATGGAACTAATTGAAATTGATGGAAATCTATGGGCGTTCAATTTAAATTGCCCTGTTATGGTCAATGGCCGCAACTCGTATATCATAATTTAAGGGTATTAAATAATATAGCGCTTTCATGTGAAGAAGACAGTCTTTGTCTTCGATGACGTTTGAGTAAGAAATCCTGTTATAACATTTCAGGGATGGCCATTGGTAGAATTAAATGCGGTAATGCTGTTATAGGTTTACCATTCCTTTTGACTGTGCAGCATAAGATATGCTGGGGTGGCGGAGTTTTACCTTGAGGGGATCCTCCACATGCAATAAATCCAGATGTATAGCCAGGATTTTATTTTAAGAAGGAGCATGATCCTCTGTCTTTTGTTTCCCTCACTCATATTTCTGTTTTCCATTTCCTCTTCTAGAATAAAAGTATGTAGTTAGTTTTAGTTATAAGTATGTAGTTAGTTTTTGTTATAAGTATGTAGTTAGTTTTAGTTGTAAGTATGCAGTTAGTATTTCTTATTAGATATAGTTCATTGTTTCTTTACACTGTGATGTGTGAGGGTGCATGTGAGTGTGCCTGGTGACAGACTGCTTTAGTGGTGGTATTTTCTTGTTGATGGAACTTAAGCATTTTTTTCGTTAGTACAATTGGTATTTAATTGTTAGTAGAAGGTTAGTATTTTTGTGAGTAGAATTGCTCTATTACTTTATTCTGAAAGGGAGTAGCAGCCTTTCAGAATAAATCGGTTCTTTACTTTTCTCATAGACGGTTAGGTTATTGATACCATTAGCCAACTAATGGCTACACTGCGTTCTTCTGCACGGTTGAATGTACGGGTAAAATACAGCCGTAATGCTATTACTGAGGATATGTAGATTATGCATAATTACATGTGATGATGGCCTCCTCCCGTTTAAAATGCCAATCCGGAGGTAATCTAGTCCCCCGTTTGGATCTCCTGGTGGGAACTACTCGAGAGGGGGTTAACATCACAGAAGTATCAAAGAAGAAAGCTGACATTCTATGGATCGGAGCGTGGAATTTGAGGTGTCTGCTATGAAGTGGAAGGATAGAAAACTTCTAAAGGGAAATGGATAGGTTGAGGTTGGATTTGGTTGGGATAAGTGAAATGCGCTCGCAGGAGGAACAGGACTTTTGGTCAAGAGACTATAGGATCATTAGCACTAAATTAAACAATGTCTATGCGTCGGTAGGGGGTGCAAGGCATTTGGATGCGTCTCAAATAGCCTCTCCAATTGCAAATGTCAACCTCACCTTCTCGCGGTGCACCCTGTTACCAGAGACTAGGCTCTGGCGACCGAGTATATGGCGGGATAACCACATAATGATGCAGTAAATGGCATCATTTCCACCCACAACATCTTGGGAGGGAGCAAGTGCCAAGGCTTAAAGGTGGCAGCCCCACCATGGCACTCGGCAAATGTGGGCTAATAACTCGCAGTTGCTTAAAAAAACACATATTAAAGAAACTAAGAAAAGCAGCTGGACGGATCCTACGATGACGACCTTTGGCTTGAAAAAGGACATGAATATTGGGTTTTGGAATGTTAGAACATTGTACCAGACTGGAAAACTAAAGCAGCTTGCTACCGAGGTAGAACGGTACAGATTGGTTATCCTAGGAGTTAGTGAAGTAAGGTGGAACGAATTTGGAGAGATGAGAACTTTGAGCGGACAAACCTTCCTCTACTCGGGTAAGCCAAATGAAGACGACCCACATAATGAGGGAGTGGGATTGCTCCTAAACAAGAGAACAAAGAGCAGTTTGCTGGACTGGAAGCCCGTTTCATCAAGAATTATCACTGCAAGGTTCAAGGTGAAGGTTAGAAATGTTTCGGTGGTCCAATGCTATGCATCTACAGAAAAAGCCGAAGCAGAGGACAAGGCAAAATATTATTCAGAACTCCAGACTACTATGCAGACCATAAACAAGAGGGATATTGTGATAGTCATGGGAGACTTCAACGCCAAAGTGGGAGCTGAAAACCTGGGACTTGAACAAGTAATGGGCCAACATGGATTGGGTGCCATGAATGAGAATGGAGAACTGCTGGTAGACTTTTGTGCAAGAAATGAACTCGTTATTGGTGGAAGCTTTTCCCTCATAAAGAATGCCACAAAGTGACATGGGTATCTTCAGATCTGTGAACCGAAAACCAGATTGACCACCTGACAATTAGCAGAAGCTGGAGAAGGTCACTTCTGGATGTCAGAAATCGACGAGGAGCAGATATAGGCAGTGACCACCATATAGTAACTGCCCGCAACCGAGTTAAGATTGCAGCTGCAAAGAAAAAGTTTGAGCAGAAAATGAAAAGGTTTGATGTTGGAAAACTACAGAATGAGAGAAACAAGGACCATTTTAAGATCAACCTCAGTAACAGGTTTACAGCCCTTCAAGTGGATGGAGATGATGTTGAAGAACACTGGGAGAAAGTTAAGACTACGTTAACAAACACTGCAGAGGAGGTACTTGGCTTCAAGAACACCAGGAGGAAAGAATGGATGACAACAAACACTTGGGAGTGTATAGAACAACGTAGAGAGCTGAAACTCAAGCTGAATAATTGCAGGACACGAACCCAGAAAGTTGAACTCCAAGCAGCATATCGTGCTAAAGACCGGGAAGTAAAGAAGAATGCAAAAGCAGACCGGAAAAAGTGGGTATCAAACCTTGCTGAATTAGCAGAGACTGCAGCAAGAGAGAGAAATATGAAAGGCTTGTATGACATTACGAGGAAACTCGCCAAGAAGAAATTTAAACAAAGTAGACCCATTAAGAATAAACAAGGAGACATGCTCACTAATGACGAAGCAAAATTAAACAGATGGCAGGAACACTTCATGGAGGTGTTGAAGAGAGAGGACGTAGAGGAAGATAGGCAGATGTCATATGTAAATGAAGATGGTGAAACGGACGGCATCAACACAGAACCTCCCTCAAGAAGTGAGATCAAAGAAGCAATCAGACAAATAAACAAGATGTTCAGTAAAGAACATATAGCCTACTTTCTCCTAAATGTATGAGTATAGTTATAACTCGTTGTTATTATCAAAGAGTATAATAGAACTATTCTTTGTTGAAGACCTTAGAAACGATTTACCTCTACCAAACGCCACAACCTAGATAAAAACTGCTACCATCATTGAAGAAAGAAAGATAAGAAGTATCTAAAGAATGTTATGGATCTGCAGACATAATCGACCGGACTGGCGGCGTGGCTCAGCGGTAACGTTCTCGCTTGCTGGACCGTATGTTTCAGGTTCGTATCCTGGCGCAGTCAGCTGGCATTTGACGGTGCACAAATGCGAGGGAGCCGTGTTAGTAGATTTACTGGCACGTTAAAGACCCCTTCGGGACAAAATTCTGGCACCCCGGCGTCTCTAAAAGCAACAGTAGTTAAAAGGGACGTAAAACCAATAACATTAATATTATTATTATTATTATTATTATTATTACATAATCGGCCTGACGCGGGCAACATCCAACTTTGAGTTGAGGCATGTCTTTACACGTCTGGCTGCGTATGACTTTCACAACCCTAATTGAATTAACAAATCTTTCCATGACCCTACAGAGACGTGTGTATACCAACTATGTGGATATTTTTGATTGCTATTTGGCTGAAATAAAAGTATTAATTAATATCCTGAACTAGCACCAACGGTAGAGTTCATATACTATGTGAAATCGTTTTGTTCTTTACTTCAATTAACATTTTCAAATAACGCACAATAGGCTGTTACAAATCCTTTAAAATAAAAAGTAAAAATGTATCGTAGTATCATCTTGTCATTCTTCAAATTCGATGCGCATAGAATGCCAATGGTATAGTAATCAATGGAGCCCCACGTGGACTAGTCGTGACATCTAGTGGTGAAATATCGAACAATATAATCCTAACAGAGCGAGTGCATTCTAGCGGCCAGAAGAAGAAACTTTTCAATAAAATCTGGAAGTTAATAAGTAGCGGCGTGCAGTTACCTTTTTGGCAGCTAGATGTCTCGAGTAAATCTGCTGGCGAATTATGTTTTAATTAAATATATATTTTACACCATAATATGCACAATATAACGCTTAATTTTAAAACATCTGAGTCATTACAAAACAATAAACATATAACATTTCAAGCAAAAAAATAGCTCTCATCGGGTTTGAACCATAGGCATTTGAGCGATAGGCTAACGCTCTACCACTGAGCTAATTGTGTCAACGAATATCGTTCTATATAAAATGACTTACATAGAACTTGTTAGCAAATAATGATTTATACTAAACGATTTCATCACTGGAGTATATTATTTATATATAAAGCATTTCATACAAAGTTTATTTATTTTGTATCAGTACGCTATATTGCATGCAATACTCAAATTAGTGAAATATAAGTCAGGCACAAGATATCCGCTGCCATCTTGTCTTATTACTGAATCGGCTCAGCGTTTTAAAATCACGTCTGCACTATAGTATTACAAAATAAACTTTTAATTTCGAACGTGCCTCTTCCTTTAGAACAGTTAAAACGATTCTCGGCTCGATAATCGGAACTGGTGGGTCCCATGATATGGATTATAAAGTTTGCATAATTCGCACGGCCGCCATCCTGAAATGGTATGGCGGACGACCTTGTAGTTTGGTCGCAAGACGCATCCTATATGAAGGTATGTTGTTACCAAATTTGGTAGAGATCGGATGATTTGTTTAGTCGTTATTTGATTTTATGTTTTGAACGTTTGAGTGGCCGCCATTCAGTTTTAGTAAAGATGGCGGCGATATAAAACATGACACTGAGGTGTCCTTTGCTAGTGCTACCTTTGTACCAAATTTCGTTCAATTCGCATTCACCGTGTTCGAATTGATAGGGAGGGACAGACATTCAGAGTACACACACACAGACTCACACACACACATACACACACACAGACAGACACACTTTTTTCGCCCTGTGTTGATCTCATAAGTCTACTTTCATTTTTTGCAAAAATCGAAAGTAGGCTAAAAATGGAAAGGCCCCAGGAGTGGATAACATAGCGCCTGAGCTTCTAACCGTTAATCCTGATATGACGGCCGATATGTTGCATCCACTGTTTACAAAAATCTGGAACGAGGAAAAAGTGCCAAAGGAATGGAGAGAGGGACTCCTTGTCATATTACCGAAGAAAGGTGACCTGACCAACTGTCACAATTGGAGAGGTATCACTTTACTTTGAATTCCCAGTAAAGTGATGACTCTCGTGATACTCAACAGAGTAAAAACAAGGATAGAAAAATCGACTTCGCAAAGAACAAGCAGGTTTCAGGAGCAACCGCTCATGCATCGACCAAATTAACACTCTACGGATCATTATTGAACAGTTTAACGAGTACAATGCTAGCTTATTTCATCTGTTCCTGGACTTTGAGAAGGCTTTTGATTCATTGGAAAGGAATGCCATGCGGAGAACACTACAAAGTATGGCATACCAACGAAAATAGGCAAGATCATCAAGCAGACCTACGATGACTTCACATATAGAGTAATCCACGAAGGGAAGCTCTAGGAGCCCTTCTTCGGAAATTCTGGTGTGCGACAAGGGTGTGTCCTAACTCCGACTATCTTACTCCTTGTCCTTGATGATGTCTTGAGAAAAGTCGTTGAGGGAAGGCAGAGAGGCATCCAGTGGGGACTGGTCGAGAGATTGGAGAGTCTAGAGTTTGCCGATGACATATGTCTATTGACTCAGAAACATACTGATATGGAGGGAAAGCTGCAGGACCTGGAGAGAGACGCTGGAGCAGTGGGCCTAAGGATAAATGTTCAGAAAACAAAGGTGATGAAGGTCAATGCGAAGAGCAAGCAGAAACTCAGAGTCAATGACGAAGATGTTCAGGAAGTTGAAGAGTTCACATATCTTGGCAGTGTGACTACGCAAGATGGAGGAGCAACAGCTGATGTCAAAATGAGGGTCCAGAAAGCCAATGCGGCATTAATACAGCTCTATCCGATTTGGAGGGCCAGAGAAATATCGATGAAAACGAAACTGCGCATTTTTCAAACAAATGTGAAAACAGTACTGCTGTATGGCTGTGAAACGTGGAAAGTTACCTCAGAGATCACCCACAAGCTTCAAGTATTCATAAACAGATTCTTACGAAGAATAAAGCGCATCTTCTGGCCAAGAGTCATTTCAAATGAAGACCTTTGGAAGCAAACCAAAGAAGAACCTATTGGTATACAAATAAAACGGAGGAAATGGAAATGGATTGGCCACACCTTACGTAAAGAACAAAATGCAGTGGAGAGACAGGCTTTGTTCTGGAACCCCCAAGGACAACGGAAGAGAGGAAGACCGCGGAAGTCATGGTGACGCAGTGTGATGGATGAAGCAAAACAGGAAGGAAAGACCTTTGGCGAACTCAAGACCTTGGCTCAAAATAGGATACGCTGGCGCTGCTTCGTCGAAGCCCTATGCTCTGCAAAAGAGTAAAAGGACATAAGTCAAGTATGCGTGGGTAGGCCTCATAATAAGTGGGAAACTTGGAGAGTGGGTGGAATATTATGAGCAATATAGTGAACGGATTAGTGTAGCAAAAATCAATACAAAACCTATGTGCACCACAGTGGTACAAGTCTATAGGCCTACCAGTCAAGCTGATGACGAAGATGTTGAAAAGGTCTACGAGGAAATAGATGAAATTCTGAGGTATATCAAGGGTGATGAAAATGTTATAGTAATGGGAGATTGGAATGCTGTGGTAGGAAAAGGAAGTGATCGGAATATAGTGGGAAATTTCGGATTAGGTGAGAGGAATGACCGAGGCAGCAGGCTGATGGAATTCTTCACCGAGCATGAGTTGGTCATAGCTAACACCTTATTCAATAACCACAATAGAAGAATATACACATGAATGAGATCAGGAGATACAGGGCGTTACCAAATCGACTTCATTATGGTGAAGCAGAGATCTCGAAACCAGATTTTGGATTGTAAAACATATCCCGATGCTGACATAAACTCTGACCACAATCTGGTTGTTAAGTTGAAGAAACTGAAGAAAAGTCAAAAGCCAAAAAGGTGGGCAATAGACAGACAGAAAGAGAAGGATGTAAACAAAAGATTCAAGAAGAGTATAAAGGAAGGACTAAAGAAAACCCCTACACAAACTACAGATGCAGACGAATAGGTACTTTTGAAGAATGAAATAACAAAATCCGCAGAATAAATCATTGGTAGGAAAGAAAGAATAGGTAGAAAATCGTGGATCACTCAGGATATACTAGAATTAATGGTTGAAAGGCGGAAACACAAGAATGTAATAAATGAAAAAGGGAAAGTATAATACAGACGTCTGAGATATGAGCTTAACAAGAAGTGCAAGGAAACGAAAGAAGAATGGTTGAAAGAGAAATGTGCAGGTATAGAAAATTAGGAAAAGTCGGCACAGCCTATCGAAGGATTACGTATACTTAAGGGGAAAAGAAGACTAAGTGCTGTAATATTACGGGCACAGATGGAAAGCCTCTAACAGATAGGGAAGAAAAGGTTAAGAGATGGAAAGCTTATATATAGTGTTTGTATAAGGGAAAGGAGAGAGAATCATGCAATGGAAGAGGAAGAGGAAATTGATGAGGAAGTAAAAGGAGATTTAATATTGAGATAAGAATTTGACAGAGCATTGGATGACTTGAGCAGGAACAAAGCACGAGGCAAAGATGATATACTGATTCAGTTGCTACGCTGTATAGGTGATGATGGTCTGATCGCGTTATTTCACTTGGTGTGTAGGATTTATGAGACAGGTGAGGTACCCTCTGATATCAGAAAGAATGTTGTCATCCCTATACCGAAGAAAGTAGGAGCTGACAGATGTGAAGATTACCGTACAATCAGCTTGATTACTCATGCTTCAAAGATCCTGTCTAGTATAATTTACAATAGGATGGAACGTCAGATAGAAGCGAATTTGGGTGACGACAGGTTTGGTTTCAGGCGAAATGTAGGAACAAGGGAAGCTGTACTAAGTCTTAGGCTGATTTTGGAAGGTAGAATAAGGAAAGATAAGAGAAAGTTCATGGCATTTGTAGACTTAGATAAGGCTTTTGATAACGTTGATTAGGCAAAATTGTTTGGCAATTTGAAAATGATGGGAATAAAGTACAGGGATTGGAGTGTGATCTACAGTCTATACAGAAACCAGACAGCAGTCATTCGAGCTGAAAGACGTGAGAGAGAAGCCGGTATTCAGGAAGGTGTATGGCAAGGCTGCAACTTATCACCCATACTTTTCAATCTTTACATTGAACATACAATGAAGGAAATTAGAGAAAAAATTAAAGTGGGAGTGAAGATTCAAGGAGAAATAATTTCAACTCTGAGATTTGCTGATGACATCGATATTTTGGCCGAAACGCATTGTGATTTGAATGACTCCGTCTTGAGGAAAGAATTCATAAGGAAAATTAATAAATTTAAAACAAAAATATTGAAATGCATCCGAAATGAATAAGAAACCTCTATAGACGTCAAATTGGCAACGATAAACTAATGGAAGTAGGAGACTTCTGTTAATTAGGAAGCAAAATAACCAGTGATGAACGAAGTAAAGAAGATTTAAAAAGTAGGTTGGCTTAGGCAAGGAAAGCTTTTGTGCAGAAAAGGAATCTGTTGACATCGAATATATAGTTAGGTATTAGGAAGTCATTTTTGAAAACCTTTGTCTGGAGAGTGGCACTCTATGGGAGTGAAACTAGGACTATTGGTGCAGCAGCAAAGAGGGGAATTGAAGCGTTTGAAATGTGATGATCCATGAGAATGATGAAGATCAGATGGGTAGATAAGGTTACAAACGAAGAAATATTAAGACGAGTGGGAGAGGAGAGATGTTTCTGGCGACTGCTAACGAAGAGAAGAGATAGGTTGTTAGGACACTTTTAAGACATCCAGGAATAGCAAGCTTAGTTAAAGGAAGGGTCGAAGACAGGAACTGTAGGGGTAGACCAAGGTTAGAATACGTTAACCAGATTGCCTCGGAAGTAGGGTGTGGTAGCTATTTAGATATGAAGCGATTAGCTCAGGACAGGGAGGCATGGAGCGCTGCATCGAACCAGTCAGAAGACTGAAGACTCAAACAACAACACCCAGACCCAATTTTAATGAGCTGTTATAGTAAAATTAACAATATTTCAAAATTTCCTTCCTTTAAATTCGAGAGAAATGCGTACTAAATATTTCAATCCTTCCCTGCTTGCTTACAATGTACCTTTTGAGACCAAACCTTTAGCTCAGACTAAATTGATTGCATGCCAGTGGCTTCAGCCTACAAAAGATGGCCGTCCCGTCTCCCTGCTGGGGAGGGGTTTGGACCGATTCTGTCTGCTCTTTAAATAACATTCCTTTCTTCCGGCTTTTCTCAACACTGACCGTGTCTTAAATGTATGTCGGTCACATTCTTTAGCATTCGTTAACATATTTTGTCGCGTACTGAAGGGGTCAAGGTATTCAGGGATTAGATAATCCTACCTTTAATATTCTGAATTACTTTATCAATATATTTATTTTTATTACTAATGAAAGCAGATTGCTCTAATTGTGGATCGAATCCCTGACGGGACTGATATTTACATACAAGCAGATGGGTAAACTACTACGTTCCCCCCCGCTAACCAATTACATCTGGAGTGGTGTCTATATTGCAGGGTGCATACAGCCCGGTTCGGCGTTTATACAGACCTGGGACGGGAATCGAACCCTGTCGCTGACTGTCAGCAACTCCTATGGTGCACTTTGGTCCACTTTCTTTTTCACCCATCTATGTTACGTGGTACTTAATTTAGAGTCTAACTAACACAATTTGACGGTTACATCACCCCTATTCCTCCTTCACGTGTCTACAACACGCTGAATACCTCCATATGTGACATACGCTATGGGAACGTTGTCCTTCCATCACGTGTCTACAACACGCTGGTTACCTCCATGCGACACATACGCTATGGGGACGTAGTCGTTCCTTCACGTGTCTACAACACGCTGATTACCTCCATACGTCAAATACGCTAAGGGAACGTAGTCCTTCCTACACGTGTCTACAACACGCTGATTACCTCCATACGTCACATACGCTATGGGGACGTAGTCGTTCCTTCACGTGTCTAAAACACGCTGATTACCTCCATACGTCACATACGCTATGGGAACGTAGTCATTCCATCACGTGTCTACAACACGCTGATTACCTCCATACGTCACATACGCTATGGGAACGTAGTCCTTCCTTCACGTGTCTACAACACGCTGATTACCTCCATACATCACATACGCTATGGGTACGTGGTCCTTCCTTCACGTGTCTACAACACGCTGATTACCTCCTCACGTCACATACGCTATGGGAACGTAGTCCTTCCTTCACGTGTCTACAACATGCTGATTACCTCCATACGTCACATACGCTATGGGAACGTAGTCCTTCCTTCACGTGTCTACAACACGCTGATTACCTCCATACGTCACATACGCTATGGGAACGTAGTCCTTACTTCACGTGTCTACAACACGCTGGTTACCTCCATACATCACATACGCTATGGGAACGTAGTCCTTCCTTCACGTGTCTACAACACGCTGATTACCTCCATACGTCACATACGCTATGGGAACGTAGTCCTTACTTCACGTGTCTACAACACGCTGATTACCTCCATACATCACATACGCTATGGGAACGTAGTCCTTCCTTCACGTGTCTACAACACGCTGGTTACCTCCATACGTCACATACGCTATAGGAACGGTGTCCTTACTTCACGTGTCTACAACACGCTGATTACCTCCATACATCACATACGCTATGGGAAAGTAGTCCTTCCATCACGAGTCTACAACACGCTGATTACCTCCATACGTTACATACGCTATAGGAACTTAGTCCTTCCTTCACGTTTCTACAACCCGCTGGTTACCTCCATACATCACATACGCTATGGGAACGTAGTCCTTCCTTCACGTGTCTACAACACGCTGGTTACCTCCATACGTCACATATGCTATGGGAACGTAGTCCTTCCTTCACGCGTCTACAACATGCTGATTACCTCCATACATCACATACGCTATGGGAACGTAATCATTACTTCACGTGTCTACAACACGCTGATTACCTCCATACGGCACATACGCTATGGGAACGTAGTCCTTCCTTCACGTGTCTACAACACGCTCATTACCTCCATGCGTCACATACGCTATGGAAACGTAGTCGTTCCTTCACGAGTCTACAACATGCTGATTACCTCCATACATCACATACGCTATGGGAACGTAGTCCTTACTTCACGTGTCTACAACACGCTGATTACCTCCATACATCACATACGCTATGGGAACGTAGTCCTTCCTTCACGTGTCTACAACACGCTCATTACCTCCATACGTCACATACGCTATAGGAAAGTCTGGCTGCGTGGCTCAGGGGTAACGTTCTCGCTTGCTGATCCCAAGGTTGCAGGTTCGAAACCTGGCGCAGTCAGCTGGCATTTGAGGGTGCGCAAATGCGAGGGAGCCGTGTCAGTACATTTACTGGCACGTTAAAGATCCCCTTCGGGGCAAAATTCCTGCACCCCGGCGTCTCTAAAAGCCAGTGTAGTTAAAAGGGACGTAAAACCAATAACATTATTATTATTATTACGCTATAGGAACGTAATCCTTCCTTCACGTGTCTACAACACGCTGATTACCTCCATACGTCACATACGCTATGGGAACGTAGTCCTTCCTTCACGTGTATACAACACGCTGATTACCTCCATACGTCACATACGATATGGGAACGTAGTCCTTACTTCACGTGTCTACAACCCGCTGGTTACCTCCATACATCACATACGCTATAGGTACGGTGTCTTTCCTTCACGTGTCTGCAACATGCTAATTACCTCCATACGTTACATACGCTATGGAAACGTAGTCCTTGCTTCACGTGTATACAACACGCTGATTACCTCCATACGTCACATACGCTATGGGAACGGTGTCCTTACTTCACGTGTCTACAACACGCTGATTACCTCCATACGTCACATACGCTATAGGAACGGTGTCTTTCCTTCACGTGTCTACAACATGCTGATTACCTCCATACATTACATACGCTATGCGAACGTAGTCTTTCCTTCACGTGTCTACAACCCGCTGGTTACCTCCATACATCACAGACGCTATGGGAACCTAGTCCTTCCTTCACGTGTCTACAACACGCTGGCTACCTCCATTCGTCACATATGCTATGGGAACGTACTCATTCCTTCACGTGTCTACAACACGCTGATTACCTCCATACGTCACATACGCTATGGGAACGTAGTCCTTCCTTCACGTGTCTACAACACGCTGATTACCTCCATACGTCACAAACGCTAAGGGAACCTAGTCCTTACATCACGTGTCTACAACACGCTGATTACCTCCATACGTCACATACGCTATGGGAACGTAGTCCTTCCTTCACGTGTCTACAACACGCCGGCTACCACCATATGTCACATACGCTATGGGAACGTAGTCCTTCCTTCACGTGTCTACAACCCGCTGGTTACCTCCATACGTCACATACGCTATAGGAACGGTGTCCTTCCTTCACGTGTCTACTACACGCTCATTACCTCCATACGTCATATACGCTATGGGAACGTAGTCCTTCCTTCACGTGTCTACAACACGCTGGCTACCTCCATACGTTACATACGCTATGAGAACCGTGTCCTTCCTTTACGTGTCTACAACACGCTGATTACGTCCATACGTCACATACGCTATGGGAACGTAGGCCTTCCTTCACGTGTCTACAACACGCTGATTACCTCCATACGTTACATACGCTATGGGAACGTAGTCCTTTCTTCACGTGTCTACAACACGCTGAAAACCTCCATACGTCACATACGCTATGGGAACGTAGTCCTTCCATCACGTGTCTACAACCCGCTGATTACCTCCATACGTCACATACGCTATAGGAACGGTGTCCTTCCTTCACGTGTCTACTACACGCTGATTACCTCCATACGTTACATACGCTATGGGAACGTAGTCCTTCCTTCACGTGTCTACAACACGCTGATTACCTCCATACGTCACATACGCTATGGGAACGTAGTCCTTCCTTCACGTGTCTAGAACACGCTGATTACCTCCATACGTCACATACGCTATGGGAACGTAGTCCTTCCTTCACGTGTCTACAACACGCTCATTACCTCCATACGTCACATACGCTATGGGAACGTAGTCCTTCCTTCACGTGTCTAGAACACGCTGATTACCTCCATACGTCACATACGCTATGGGAACGTAGTCCTTCCTTCACGTGTCTACAACACGCTCATTACCTCCATACGTCACATACGCTATGGGAACGTAGTCCTTACTTCACGTGTCTACAACACGCTGATTACCTCCATACGTCACATACGCTATGGAAACGGTGTCCTTCCTTCACCTGTCCACAACACGCTGATTACCTCCATACGTCACATACGCTATGGGAACGCAGTCCTTCCTTCACGTGTCTACTACACGCTCATTACCTCCATACGTCACATACGCTATGGGAACGTAGTCCTTCCTTCACGTGTCTACTACACGCTCATTACCTCCATACGTCACATACGCTATGGGAACGTAGTCCTTACTTCACGTGTCTACAACACGCTGATTACCTCCATACGTCACATACGCTATGGAAACGGTGTCCTTCCTTCACGTGTCTACAACACGCTGATTACCTCCATACGTCACATACGCTATAGGAACGGTGTCCTTCCTTCACGTGTCTACAACACGCTGATTACCTCCATACGTCACATACGCTATAGGAACGGTGTCCTTCCTTCACGTGTCTACAACACGCTGATTACCTCCATACGTCACATACGCTATGGAAACGGTGTCCTTCCTTCACGTGTCTACAACACGCTGATTACCTCCATACGTCACATACGCTATAGGAACGGTGTCCTTCCTTCACGTGTCTACAACACGCTGATTACCTCCATACGTCACATACGCTATAGGAACGGTGACCTTCCTTCACGTGTCTACAACACGCTGATTACCTCCATACGTTACATACGCTATGGGAACGTAGTCCTTTCTTCACGTGTCTACAACACGCTGAAAACCTCCATACGTCACATACGCTATGGGAACGTAGTCCTTCCTTCACGTGTCTACAACCCGCTGATTACCTCCATACGTCACATACGCTATAGGAACGGTGTCCTTCCTTCACGTGTCTACTACACGCTGATTACCTCCATACGTTACATACGCTATGGGAACGTAGTCCTTCCTTCACGTGTCTACAACACGCTGATTACCTCCATACGTCACATACGCTATGGGAACGTAGTCCTTCCTTCACGTGTCTAGAACACGCTGATTACCTCCATACGTCACATACGCTATGGGAACGTAGTCCTTCCTTCACGTGTCTACAACACGCTTATTACCTCCATACGTCACATACGCTATGGGAACGTAGTCCTTCCTTCACGTGTCTAGAACACGCTGATTACCTCCATACGTCACATACGCTATGGGAACGTAGTCCTTCCTTCACGTGTCTACAACACGCTCATTACCTCCATACGTCACATACGCTATGGGAACGTAGTCCTTACTTCACGTGTCTACAACACGCTGATTACCTCCATACGTCACATACGCTATGGAAACGGTGTCCTTCCTTCACCTGTCCACAACACGCTGATTACCTCCATACGTCACATACGCTATGGGAACGCAGTCCTTCCTTCACGTGTCTACTACACGCTCATTACCTCCATACGTCACATACGCTATGGGAACGTAGTCCTTCCTTCACGTGTCTACTACACGCTCATTACCTCCATACGTCACATACGCTATGGGAACGTAGTCCTTACTTCACGTGTCTACAACACGCTGATTACCTCCATACGTCACATACGCTATGGAAACGGTGTCCTTCCTTCACGTGTCTACAACACGCTGATTACCTCCATACGTCACATACGCTATAGGAACGGTGTCCTTCCTTCACGTGTCTACAACACGCTGATTACCTCCATACGTCACATACGCTATAGGAACGGTGTCCTTCCTTCACGTGTCTACAACACGCTGATTACCTCCATACGTCACATACGCTATGGAAACGGTGTCCTTCCTTCACGTGTCTACAACACGCTGATTACCTCCATACGTCACATACGCTATAGGAACGGTGTCCTTCCTTCACGTGTCTACAACACGCTGATTACCTCCATACGTCACATACGCTATAGGAACGGTGTCCTCCCTTCACGTGTCTACAACACGCTGATTACCTCCATACGTCACATACGCTATAGGAACGGTGTCCTTCCTTCACCTGTCCACAACACGCTGGTTACCTCCATACGTCACATACGCTATGGAAACGGTGTCCTTCCTTCACCTGTCCACAACACGATGATTACCTCCATACGTCACATACGCTATGGAAACGGTGTCCTTCCTTCACGTGTCTACAACACGCTGATTACCTCCATACGTCACATACGCTATGGGAACGGTGTCCTTCCTTCACGTGTCTACAACACGCTGATTACCTCCATACGTTACATACGCTATGGGAACGTAGTCCTTACTTCACGTGTCTACAACACGCTGATTACCTCCATACGTCACATACACTATGGGAACGGTGTCCTTCCTTTTCGTGTCTACAACACGCTGATGACCTCCATACGTCACATACGCTATGGAAACGTAGTCCTTCCTTCACGTGTCTACTACACGCTCATTACATCCATACGTCACATACGCTATGGGGACGGTGTCCTTCCTTTTCGTGTCTACAACACGCTGATGACCTCCATACGTCACATACGCTATGGAAGCGTAGTCTTTCCTTCACGTGTCTACAACACGCTGATTACCTCCATACGTCACATACGCTATGGAAACGGTGTCCTTCCTTCACGTGTCTACAACACGCTGATTACCTCCATACGTCACATACGCTATAGGAACGGTGTCCTTCCTTCACGTGTCTACAACACGCTGATTACCTCCATACGGCACATACGCTATGGGAACGTAGTCCTTCCTTCACGTGTCTACAACACGCTCATTACCTACATACGTCACATATGCTATGGAAACGGTGTCCTTACTTCACGTGTCTACTACACGCTGATTACCTCCATACGTCACATACGCTATAGGAACGGTGTCCTTCCTTTACCTGTTTACAACACGCTGATTACCTCCATACGTCACATACGCTATGGGAACGTAGTCCTTACTTCACGTGTCTACTACACGCTGATTACCTCCATACGTCACATACGCTATAGGAACGGTGTCCTTCCTTCACGTGTCTACTACACGCTCATTACCTCCGTACGTCACATATGCTATAGGAACGGTGTCCTTCCTTCACGTGTCTACAACACGCTGATTACCTCCATACGTCACATACGCTATGGGAACGGTGTCCTTCCTTTACCTGTTTACAACACTCTGATTACCTCCACACGTCACATACGCTATGGGAACGGTGTCCTTCCTTTACCTGTTTACAACACGCTGATTACCTCCATACGTCACATACGCTATGGGAACGGTGTCCTTCCTTTACCTGTTTACAACACGATGATGACCTCCATACGTCACATACGCTATGGAAACGTAGTCCTTCCTTCACGTGTCTACAACACGCTGATTACCTCCATACGTCACATACGCTATGGAAACGGTGTCCTTACTTCACGTGTCTACAACACGCTGATTACCTCCATACGTCACATACGCTATGGGAACGGTGTCCTTCCTTCACGTGTCTACAACACGCTGATTACCTCCATACGTTACATACGCTATGGGAACGTAGTCCTTACTTCACGTGTCTACAACCCGCTGATTTCCTCCATACGTTTCATACGCTATGGGAATGGTGTCCTTCCTTCACGTGTCTACAACACGCTGATTACCTCCATACGTTACATACGCTATAGGAACGGTGTCCTTCCTTCACGTGTCTACTACACGCTGATTACCTTCATACGTCACATACACTATGGGAACGTAGTCTTTCCTTCACGTGTCTACAACACGCTGATTACCTCCATACGTCACATACGCTATGGGAACGGTGTCCTTCCTTTACGTGTCTACAACACGCTGATTACCTCCATACGTCACATACGCTATGGGAACGGTGTCCTTCCTTCACGTGTCTACTACACGCTGATTACCTTCATACGTCACATACGCTATGGGAACGTAGTCTTTCCTTCACGTGTCTACAACACGCTGATTACCTCCATACGTCAGTAGTGGAGTGATGACAGTTCTAACCCCCCCCACCACTACTCCCAATGCGAGCCGATAATTCCCGAACCGGTGGTCGGAGATTCACGAATAAAGTGTCGTTGGACTCGGGCTGACGGGGGCTTTGCTATGGACTACTCGTTATATTTTTGAATTTTTTTTTTGAAAATTTTTGTTTTCGAAAGTTGGTGATAGTTTGAAAACCAAACAGGATAGAACGTTGTGCCATGGCTCAAACGAACAGTCTTTATGACCTTTATTTTTTGTAATAAAACTTTTTTATTTTTTATATTATTTTGAAAACACTTGAATTTTGAAAATCCTATATTTTGGAAACTAGGAACTCTACAAAAAAAATTGTTTGACGTAAATCAATGGTCCCTACCCCCTCTACCCCCAAAATAAATTTCAAGTCTCTAGAGAAAAAAAATGTGTGTAGTAGTGGGATGAGGGGAAAGCTGCTTCCAAAAGCAAGTGGTGAGCCCCTGCGACCTTGGAATGGAAGGAGCCATGCTAGGAGGGCGTGCTTGGATTCGTTTTTTTCGTCTCGTTGCGCTCTTTACGGGAATGTCGGTGTCGAAAAGATGAAAATTTGGAAACACGGTCTTTTTGGGGTAAAACCGTGATTTTGAACTTTTTGCTATATCTCGCGAACCAATCATGCTAGAGGCATGAACGAGGGGTCCAAGGACTCGGGCTGACGTCCTCTTTGCTATGGACCACACGTTATATTTAAAAAAAAATTGGAAACGCGATTTTGGGGTAAACACGTGTTTTTTGTGATTTTTGCCGATATCTCACGAATCAATAACGCTAGAGACGTGTACGAGGTGTCCTAGGACTCGGGATAACGCCCCCCTTTCGAGTGTGGTAGATATTGTTTTCCAAAAAAAAAATCGCAAAGGGACTAACGCCATACACATTGAAAAAAAAACTGTTTTTTTTTTTCTTTACCTGTTTATAATGTCCATGAAGCGTGGTGGTTGAGAGAGACGATACGGCTGGGTGTGTGTGTTTTTCAACGAACCTGTCGCTAACCACAAGGACCATGCTTAATAGAACAATCGCTATTTCGGCTGGTCGGTGTATGACAGAACGAGCATGCGTTTTCTGATATTTTACCTTTAACGTGTAAACGGTGATGAGAACTTGATTCTATGTTGGTCGAAGCGAGTACCGAAAACAAACTTACAGGAGGTGAAGGTCATTTGAGCTTATTGGAAGGCATTGATCTGACTTGACAACAGGTGACGCTTGAAGGTGAAATAATCTGACCATCGTGGTGGCAGGGGAGTGTGAAAGGCATGCACACACATTTGTGAAACCACATGTAGGCTAAACCAGTGACATCCTGTTTTGCTTCGTACGTGACAAAATGCAAGTTCATGTGAAATTTGATCTTCCACAGGTGTTCGCTTGGGTGTTATCTGTCCACGTGCGCGATAACTGTTAACAAGTGACATCCTGTTTTGCTGCGTACGTGACAAAATGCAAGTTCATGTGAAATTTGATCCGGCAGAGGTGTTCGCCTGGGACGTTAGCTGTCCACGTGCACGATAAGAGAATGTTCAAAGCGTGGGAATCGCTGAATCAGTAAAAAAGTATGATGCAACTTGTGGGAATGATGTCACAACCAATAGATAGGCAAGAGCTGCGAACAGCAGTGGTGGGAGGTGGAGGGGGGGGGAGAGGGGGAGGGGTAATGTAAGAGAGAACACAGGTGGAAAGAGAAAGAAATATGTGGAGGTGAGGACTGTACACATAGAGCTATAGGTGGTGTACAACATGTGTGAATAAATAAAAAGTACACAGGTTCACACAACATGTAATTTATTGATCCAGGAATTAAACGTAGAGTTAAACCCTAACCATTTGACGTAGAGTTTATTTCCTTTTTGTTTCAACACTTTTTCCACAAGATAATGCTGAGGAAATGCTGTTTTCTGAAGTTCATGTAGATAAAATCTACCTTTTATGGGTTGATGGTTGAGGTCCTCGAGTAAATAGGTGACTGGACTGTCCAAGTTGACTCGACGAATTCGAAATAGTTCAGTCCCCCACTGAGGCGTGTAGCCCTTATTGAAGGTAGACTTAAATTTGCTCACACGAACAAAATCCCCAATGTTCAGTCGGTGACGTTTAGGATCGGCTGTTTTTATGGGGTTAAACAGTTTATCCAATCGCTGAATATTTTTAGTCACGAGGCGTGGCTTGGTCCCAATCGTTCTATGTTTGGTGTCATTGTAACGTGACACTAGTTCAGATAACATGTCCAACCAGCGATACGTGCCCTGAGCGGTAAACGCTTTCCACATGTGGGTTTTCAATGTTCGGTTGAACCGTTCGACCACACTGGCTTTCAGATTGCTGTACGTGGTGTAATGGTGAATATCCTTAGATTTGAGAAAACTGGAGAAGTCCTTGTTGAAAAATTCTTTCCCCTGGTCGGTTTGTAGCAGCTGAGGTTGACGTTGGGAGTGTTGAATAATATGTTGAAAGGCCTTGGTAACTAGTGGACCAGACTTGCGACGCACAGGTTCAACAAAGGCCATTTTGGAATAGACATCAATGACGGTCAACATATAGCGTACACCGTCGTTAACGCCAGCATAGGGTATCATTTCAACCAAGTCAGCCTGCCAAAGTTCATCCACACCTCGTGAAATCACCTTGAGTCGCGGATAGTGACGCCTAGCTGGGCGATGCAACTCGTGAGCAATACCCATTTTAATGGGTGAGGGCTTAAACAATAATTTTGGCATTTCGAAGTTCTTGTTCAATTTCTTGAATTTCCCAATCGTGACCGGTATGGCCAGCTTGACGTGAAGCATGCAACAACTGTAGCCGCTGGACGAGCTTATTGGGATTGTGCCAGTAGGTAACATCCACAAGGGGTTTTAATGGTTTAAATGTCACTCCCGAAGCGGACACTTTCCGACGAGTACTTTGACTGGTGGGAAACATTTTTGCAATGATGGTTTTATATTTTTGAGATATATTGGCATTCACTTGTTGCGTGGGATCATACTGTCTCTTATGGGCATGGGTATCCAATAAAATGGATTTATATTTGTCAAGATCCTCTGACGTATAATCATGGGAAGAGGGGGTCCGAGAAAAGAGCAGCTTTAACAGTCCTGGGGTTAATTTATAGTTGATGTTTTTAATGACAGCTTTAGTACGAGAAAATTTAATGGATGAATCGCCAATTTTAAAACTATCATCCTCATAGCGAACACCATACGTGGTATCTGTGTTTCCAATAAATAGATCGGTGAAATAGGGTTCCAATGTTGATCCATAATATTTTATTAAAATGGTTTTCAGTTGTGCTTTATGTTGAGGGGTGGCCAAGAGTTGTGAAAACGGAGACGCCCTGGAAGGGCAAGGTGTTTCGACCATGGCCAAGGATTTCTTTTTTCTCAAAAACTCTGCAAGGGGTGCGGCCTTTTTTTGAGGCGTAAACACTTGTTCCTCCTCATCCTCAACTTCACTAACACTAGTCAAATCTTCCTCTTCCTCTTCCTCAGGGTCCTCGTGCAGCGTCTGCGTGGCTTGTGAAACGGTGGGTAGCGTTTCAGATGGCTTGAAAGAGGGTTTCAACATGGCTTTTAGCGGAGGTGCTAAATGTTGTTGAATAAACAAAGCATGATTGGCACGTGATTGTTTCAATTGACGAAACTTTTGGCGAATAGTATTTTTTGCTCTAATAATATGCTTTTTTAATTGACTCTCTGCTAACGCCATGGTGTCTTGGCAAATGACTTGCCGGGGAATGAGACAAGGCCTTAAATAGCAATAAAATGATCAAACCCTAAGCGATACCGTCCTTGGTTGAGTTCACTTTGTTTGTCAATCACTAAACAGGCATGACGTTGAGTGTTCCAGCACTTGGCACACAATTCTGTAAACATTTGAAAGGTCATATCCGGATTCACATGTTCATTATAAATGTGACGACTGTTCCTCTCGTCCTGACGAAATAAAACAATGACATTGGCATTGTCACGAATCAACTGTTTGGACATTTTAGAATACGTTTGCCCAAGATAGAAGCAATCGATATGTTTGTGTCGACCCATGCTGAAATAGCTTTGAATGATGCCTTGACGTTCAGTGGATACATCATCGAAAATCATGAGTGAATCAGGCTTTACTTCATCCGGTGAAATCACATTTTCTTGCATGGAAAATGTAAAATAACCCATATTCTCTTTTTGTAATCCAGACATGACTTGATCCAGAAACACGTAAAGGGGTTGGTAGAGAGATTTTGCAAAAATATAAATATTTTTAAAACGCAGACCATTGGGCGCTGTAATGAGCGTTAGCAAAAGATTAGTCTTTCCACAGCCGGAAGGCCCCACAATGATGCAGCGAATGGAAGATGGAAACAGTGAACCATGGCGTTGTTCACGTGATGTGGGACAGAGATGGGAAACCATGTCCCCCACGGGGAATGACTCTTGCTGCTTAATAATCTTCATGTCAACTAAGGCTTAGACAGGCTAGCAGGCTGTCTATATACAGGACACCGAGCCTTGTCATAGAAACAGTAGACTGGTACTACAGGTTGACGATGGATGTCTTTGGACGTGCGTTGATGGCCAAAGCTAGGTCTGTCCCCATACATGATCCTAAACAGGAAACAGATCCTGCTAATAAACACTATGTGGATACGTCAGTAGTGCCACGCACAAAACAGGGAGATTATGACTTTAAGGGAAAGCGGTTAACCCATGTAAAATATCCTCAAGTGTCTACAGACGTTACTACGAAAAAGTATGTGGATAACAAAGTGTATGAGTTTAATGACAAAGTGCCCCAGCTTACGGTGAATGGCTATAGCGCTAATCACCATCGGATTATTCACGTGGAAGACCCACAAGACGAAGACGATGTTTGTACCAAGCGTTACATGACCCATGAAATGAAAAGGCTTTATAAATTTATCCCATCTGTATTTTTAGTGTATCTAACAAATGAAAAACCTGTGAATGACAGAAACCATTTACCGCTAGTCCATGATCAGCACTTGACCTATGCGCTTGCTTCGGGTTTAAGCCACTATCGATTACACTATGATGGAACCATTCACATCAAATATGCCATACCTGATGAGAACCATTTACAAATAAAGATAAATGGTCATAGGATGTTGGTCCATAACCATGAAATGGTCAATGCTGGTGACGAATTATCCTTTCACCTCATGTTGACATGGGATGAAAAGCAAGCGGGAAAAACCATAAACGACTTCCCACTTTATGTGGAATTGGAATATACAGCCATGAAATAACCATCTGACGTTAGTTGTGATTTAAACTTTCTTGTGAAAGGTTGTGGGTCATTATCATCATGGTGAAACAAAGGTATGTGGTGAGAAAGACTAAAAAAAGGACATTGTCCTTGGCAAAGCCTGGGCTTACAACATTCGAGGACAAGCCCTTGCGAAAGAAAAAAAGAAAAAATAATGTATTGACCATAAGGAAAGCCCTTCGAGCAGCACAGAGACAGGTTATTCCAAAACGTCGGCGACAGGTTTCAAACCAAGGGCGAGTGATTCCCGTCCCCAAACGAGCGGGATTTTTACCTGCATTATTTGCCGGTTTGGCTGCTCTGGGTTCACTTTTGGGCGGTGCCAGTGCAGTGGCGAAAACCATTAAAGCCGCGCAGCAGGGCAAGCAACAACTCAAAGAAAGTCAGCGACACAATGAAACGATGGAAGCGATTGCCATGGGGGCTAGAAATGCCAATTTAAAGCCAGCCTTTTATCAACAAGGATTTGGGATTTCACCATTTCGAAATATTAAAAAAAAAAATAACCTCAGCCATAGCGAGACATGCCCTGACGCATCAACAAGTGGAAAGCTATGCTAAACAACTAAAGCTTTCTCATTTTCGAGGTGTGTTTATGCGAAACCAATTACCCCCACGACCCTGGAAAAAGGAATGTGCTGTTGTCAATTTGGATGATCACCGAGGACCAGGAACGCATTATGTAGCTTATGTCAAAGAGGGATCCACGGTATGGTACTTTGACAGTTTTGGGAATTTGCCTCTGCCCATGGAACTAGTGACCTATTTTGGAAACAGGATCAAGCTATATTATAATGTGAAACGAGAGCAAACGTTTAATAGCCAACAGTGTGGACGTTTGTGTTTAATTTTTTTATATAAGACGCAGCATAAGCTAAAACGCCACCAGTATGTCGGCAGAAAGTAAAACGTTTACAGTGCATGGACGTGGACCTGAAGTCAGCCTAGACTTTTACCCGCCTATCGAATTGAGTGAAAAACCCTATGGTTTAGGACTTGTTTCTCTTGAAACGTACAATCGAATATACAACATACGTGAAAATGTGAACAACAAGTTTTACTATGATGATTCTGTGCTCACCTTGAACTCTGGTGGATACACGATCGATGACATTTATGAACACATTTATGTGGTGTTGATCAATCAATATGGTTTAAAGTCATTTCTCGACGGAACGCACAAGTTTGAACTTGTAGGCAATACCAACACTCATCGCTGCAGTATTTTCTCTACCTTCAACATTGACTTTAAAACACACCCCGATTCCATTGGCCCATTACTAGGATTTAAACCACGTGTGTTAGAGCCCAACAAAAAACATGAATCAGACCATGAAGTGAAATTCATTGAGGACCATCATGTGTCGGTGACGTGTAATATTATTAGCCAAGTGTACACCAATCAGGAACCATCGCATTCACTTTATGACTTTATTGTGACATCGCCCAATGGCTATATTATTCGTGAAAACCCTCCAGTGGTGCTTTTTCATGCTGTGGCTGTCGATAGTATTAGTAATATAACATTAAGACTGATCAATAGAGATCAACAACTCATTGATCTAGATTCTACCACACCAGTGACTTACAAGTTGGTGCTAAAGCCACTATGAAATTTGTGTATAAAGCAACAACACCGTCTAGGAATGGTGTTAGTTGTTTGCCACGTGAATACACGTTAACATCTCAGAACAAGCAGATATTACAGCATTTGGGTTACCACGTCAACCCTCATGATGAATTCTATCCTAGAGATAGCGAACCGCATCGAGGAGCAACCAGGAGTGGTAAGAATTGATCTCCATTCCTATCAAGCTCAAACACCTGGACTCAATAACAATGATGAAATTCAATTTGTTATCAACAACCAAGATATTTACACCCTACCGCATGAAAGTGTCATTCAGATTGAAGGTCGGCTCACCAAAGCCGATGGCTCTACACCTACCACATCCAAGTTGGCCAACCATGGTTTAGCCTTTCTGTTTTCTGAAGTACGTTATGTCATTAACGATATCGTGGTGGATAGCACTCGAAATGTGGGCATTTCCAGTGTCATGAAACTATACCCCTCTTATAGTGAGGAAGAAGGTAAAACACTTTGCATGGCAGGTTGGTGTCCTGACTCGACCAATGACTGGATGGTACACACCGATGGGACCTTTACTGGATATTTACCTCTTAAACTGATTCTAGGCTTTGCTGAAGATCACCAACGCATTGTGGTCAACGCAAGGCAAGTGCTTTATCTGGTGAGAGACAGGAGTGATAATAATGCACTCAAGGAAGCCGACAATGCCCCCATCGATTCAAAAGTTCAACTACAACGCTTGCTATGGAAAGTGCCTCATGTGACCCTTAACGATAGCAAAAAACTGGACATACTCAAAATGGTAAAGAGAGATATGCCTCTACCCATGGAATTTAGAAGCTGGGCACTCCATGAGTATCCGCTATTGCCCACTACCAACACACACAGTTGGTCTGTAAAAACAGCTCGCTATACAGAGAGACCTCTCTACCTGATCGTGGGTTTTCAAACGAATCGCAAGTATCAACAAACCAAAGATGCCTCGCAATTTGATCACCTGCAATTGAGAAATGCACGTCTTTTCCTCAACGGAGCTGTCTTTCCCTATGAAGGACTGGATTTGGATTTTTCAAAAAATAAGTTTGGGCCCCTGTACGACTTGTTTTCTAAATTTCGATGGTCGTATTATCAAAAAGAGAACGGCCCCATGCTACTACCCCAAGCGTTTAAGGCAAGAGCACCACTGATTGTCTTTGACTGTTCTTACCTGGAAGAGTCTGTCAAGCCATCCAATATCGACATTCGACTAGATTTTGAAACGCATGACAATGTACCAGCCAATACGACGGCCTACTGTCTGATTATTCATCACAAACAAGTCAACTATTATCCACTGTCCAACCAAGTGACGAGTGTATAAATAACAGGTCATTCCACGTCAAGCCGCTCAGTCATGTCTTGCTTTAAAGCCTCAAGAGACGTTACATCCATGAATTTAAACTCTGAGGAACAACGTTTCAAGACTTTTGCCACATGGCCAGTGCCTTTCATAAACCCTCAAGCCTTGGCAGCCGCTGGATTCTACTATTTAAAAACAAGAGATGAAGTGAAATGTGCCTTTTGTCCCATCATCATAGACCAATGGCAGGAGGGCGATGAACCCATGCAGGAACATCAGCGCTGGTCACCCACCTGCCCCTACCTGTGCAGAATGAAAGTGGGAAATATACCCTGTCATTCAAGCTATCCCTCGCTTGTGTCTCTGGGTGATGAAAAAAAAACAAGTTACGATACGTGTGGACCGTATGGTATCCATAGTGCTTCGGTGAGCAGCTCACCATCAAAAACGCCTAGTTTAGAGACATTGGGACATCATCGGTGTTATGGACGTTACAAACACAAGAGACTATATTGTTGTATTAGTTGCTATCGTCCTTATCCCAAAATGACAAAGGCCTGTAAGACGTGTAATGATAATAAAATGATGTAATTCTTAAATTCTTATTTTTTTGCTTTTGCCTCTGTCCTACCCTAACCTTATTTTTTGAAACTAGCATGGCAGGTAAGTCCATGCCATGATCACACCTGATCGTCCGTCAGTCGTCAGTTGAACTTGGTCCAGACAAGCGTCAACATGTTGCGCACACTCATTGTGGATTGCCAAGGGTTTAAAATTGGTGACAACAAATTTATATTTAAACAAGTGGCCATGATCGATTGTACCACGTTTTGGATATCACAAGCTACGCATTTGCTATTTAAACCACCCCATGCTTTTGATTTGTTGTGTGAAAAAGACCGTAAACAAACCCAGTGGATTGAAAATCATAGGCAACTAGACTGGAATCAGGGAACCATTTCCTATAAATATTTGGACGTGGTTATGAAAGCACACTTGTCCTCGGCCAATGTGGTATTTGTGAAAGGTAATGAAAAACGTCAATGGTTGCAACCATTTTTGGCGTCTTACTGCCAATGTATCGACCTCATGGAGTTGGGCTGCCCCTCCCTGCAAACGCTCATGGATACTTGTTCCTGTGGCAACATTACCCATACAGCCCTATCACATGCGTGGCATCTCTTTCATTGGTTAACCACCCATGCCTGCTGGGAGTTGTTGAACAAAATTATAACTCAAGATTTACCTGTGAATGACGTCAGTGAGATTTCTACAAGCGACGTATAAACATCTACAGCACGTGATACCATGGAGAAAGGCAATGCTACGGACAAAGCCATCGGCAAGTTCTTTGTGTGCAAAAAGAAACTAGACAGTTTTACCAAAGAGGAACTCTTGGCGCTGCCCAAGTCGTTCATTTATTATGTGGCCGCCAACGCGGTCAAAGAAATCTGGCAACATGTACCAAAATCATGGACTCAAGACCCTGTGTTGAGTGAATTGCAACCCTGTACGGATTACGATCACCATAAGCAAGTGGCCATGGCAAAAATACCGTCTATGCGTCAGTGTGCGACTTGCCAGCTAGTGAAACTGTATCACGGTCATAAGAGTCCATGTAAAGACTTTGTTGAATCATTCCACGGGTGTCATGGCGAGAAAAAGCAACAACAACAACAAACACAAACATCGTCCACAGAGGAGGAGGAAGACCAAACCTTTTTACCATCGATGGAAAAGGATATGCCAGACCTGTACTGGCAATGGCGTCATTGACAAAGTGATTCAATACCTACCTTTCGAAATCCATCTTCCAGGTTATCGTTTTTGCGGCCCTGGAACTCGTCTCGAAAAACGTTTACAACGTGGTGATGTACCCATTAATCTTTTGGATCAAGCATGCAAGGAACATGACCTTTCTTATCGCCATAGTCATCCTGGTTTAAGACATGTGGCAGATAAATTGTTATTAAAGAAAGCTAAACAACGTTTCACATCCAGTGATGCCTCAGTGGGTGAAAGGATGGCAGCCCTGATTGTCATGAGTGCTATGAAAGGAAAGTTGATGATGCATGGACATAAACATTGAGGAGTGAGGAATTGGGATTTGTTTGTATTCTATTTTTCTTTTGTCAATTCACTATGACTATGAAATAAAAACAAAAGTTTTCCAGAGCACGATGTTTTGTTATTTTTAATTTTAAGAAATCGTGATGTTGATGGCTGATTTTTTCATTTTACACATTTCACACATGATGAATTCCACACACTGTCATTTATCATTTTGCAATTTACAGTTTTTGAAAACGTTCGTTTCAAGTTTAACGTTTTTGATGATATGGATTTTTCCATTTTGCTGATGACACATTTTAAACAATGTCCGTTTGAAGTTTTTGAATTTTCAAATTTCACACATGGCCATTTCCAGTTTTTAAAAATGTCCGTTTTAAGTTTTGCTGTTTTGGTGATATGGAAACATGGAATTTCCATTTTGCTGTTTTCATATTTTTTCCATTTGGTGTATGTCGAAAGTTGAGATTTGACAATGATGTTGATGCAAGTGCATGACCATGACGATGCTGCAGTGAGTTTATGGATGTTTGGAGAAACGTCGAGGTCTACGACTACTGCAGGTAAGACTGTTTTTACAAAAATAATGTCTATTGACTGCCACATTTCAATGAAAAAACGAAACTATTTAAAACAAAATTAATATATAAGTGACCATTTACCCCCCTCCCCACCCACCCACTCTACCTCATCGTGTTTGCTCTGGTCAACCATACACATCAGCTTTCTCTTTCCACTCATACATTCACACCTGTCTTTGGGAACAAACACAACCACTTTATTTATTCCCAAAAGCACATTCTCGACATGCACACTCATTCCAAAAGAACTTTTTAGTTTATCATTTACATTACGAAAAATAATTAAATACTAGTTATTAAAGTTACTAAAAATCTTACTTATTTCATATTTACAAAAAAAACTCAACTTTGTTCAGCGTTAAAAGAATCACACTATTTACCAATCAAAAAAATTTAAAAAAATAAGGTTGCATAGAACGTTTTAAGAGCAAAAGATCCAAGTGGATTGCCACTATTTACAAAATCTACTATTTACAATGGCTGAAACCAATATTTACAAAATACTAAATCTACAAGTTACATAAAGCTATGTCCCATAAACGATTAAACAGTGAAATCACACCTCCTCCTCGTTGCGATCATAACCCCAGGGCAGGCTAGTGAGCAGGTCATCACCCCACACACGTTTGTTATCCATGGAGGCGAGGGTGCGTTTTCTCTGTTCCACAAGATATAAATGATGGTTGCTGGATTGTATCCTGCACTGTGTATGAGACATAGCTTTGCCAGTGCGTAAAACCGCTAGGTAATCGTCTACACGTAGCGATTTTACCACTGCCCTACCTACACCTTTTGCTCTTTTGGCTTCCTTACAGTCGAGTGTGCGGTAAGCATACATTTTCGAAGCCAAACCTACGAATTCCGTCATAATGGAATCACCGCATTCATCTTTTAAAACGCCCATTTTCTTCTTGTTTTTTAGGGGCAGCTGAAACACGTTGTCAACACTATAGCAAGAGGTGTCGAACCAGTCACTATGTTGCCTCATGACGTCATAGGGGTTGCAGTGGCGAATGTGGTAAATGAATGAGTCCGTGTCCATATACAAAAGAGAGACGTCCTCAAAATGGCGTTTCGCAAACTCATAGTGGAATCGATACATGACCGATTTAGAAAAGTCTAAAATGACTTGACCCAAGTAAATGGGTTTATCCATGGTCACGCTGGTCTTACTCAATTCAATAGTAGCCAAATCCTCATCGATAATTTTGATCGATTTGAAATTTGGCTTGGCAATGTACCGCCGGGCACCCCACTGCCCCTCCCAGACATTCACCAATTTAATGTCACGGTATTTGCGGACATTCTCCATAGACTTGCCATAGATGCAGTTGTTCATTAATTTAAAAAAATTAATTTCAAACTGCTGTGTTGCCATTTGTCGGTGCTCTGTGTTGAGTCGCATGTATGGCTCAAGCCATGCTTTTTGAGCAAAAGAAATACCCCTGTGGATTTTCTTCAACACCAAGCCTTGGGCGAGGCATTGCACCAACATTTGGATATGTACCACATACCGATTTTTGTTGTAAAGTGTGCCCATGAGTTTTTCAATTTTCACTTTACTGTCAGGGGGAACCATTTGCTCAAGGCAGAATGAAACAAGACCAGGGGTTTCATGCAACGCAATGTGTTCAAAGGTAGTCACTTAAGTGAGCGTGGAAATGATAACAACATGTCTTTATATATGCTATGTTGCATGTATAATCTTTTTTTCCCACGCTTTGAACATTCTCTTATCGTGCACGTGGACAGCTAACGTCCCAGGCGAACACCTGTGCCGGATCAAATTTCACATGAACTTGCATTTTGTCACGTACGCAGCAAAACAGGATGTCACTTGTTAACAGTTATCGCGCACGTGGACAGATAACACCCAAGCGAACACCTGTGAAAGATCAAATTTCACATGAACTTGCATTTTGTCACGTACAAAGCAAAACGGGATGTCACTGGTTTAGCGTGCCTGTGGTTTCACACGTGTGTGCACGCCTTTCACACTCCCCTGCCACCACGAAGGTCAGATTATTTCACCTTCAAGCGTCTTGGTCATTTTTTCAATTGCACCTGTTGTCAAGTCAGATCAATGCCTTCCAATAAGCTCAAATGACCTTCACCTCCTGTAAGTTTGTTTTCGGTACTCGCTTCGACCAACATAGAATCAAGTTCTCATCACCGTTTACACGTTAAAGGTAAAATATCAGAAAACGCATGCTCGTTCTGTCATACACCGACCAGCCGAAATAGCGATTGTTCTATTAAGCATGGTCCTTGTGGTTAGCGACAGGTTCGTTGAAAAACACACACACCCAGCCGTATCGTCTCTCTCAACCACCACGCTTCATGGACATTATAAACAGGTAAAGAAAAAAAAACAGTTTTTTTTTTCAATGTGTATGGCGTTAGTCCCTTTGCGATTTTTTTTTTTGGAAAACAATATCTACCACACTCGAAAGGGGGGCGTTATCCCGAGTCCTAGGACACCTCGTACGCGTCTCTAGCGTTATTGATTCGTGAGATATCGGCAAAAATCACAAAAAACACGTGTTTACCCCAAAATCGCGTTTCCAATTTTTTTTTAAATATAACGTGTGGTCCATAGCAAAGAGGACGTCAGCCCGAGTCCTTGGACCCCTCGTTCATGCCTCTAGCATGATCGGTTCGCGAGATATAGCAAAAAGTTCAAAATCACGGTTTTACCCCAAAAAGACCGTGTTTCCAAATTTTCATCTTTTCGACACCGACATTCCCGTAAAGAGCGCAACGAGACGAAAAAAACGAATCCAAGCACGCCCTCCTAGCATGGCTCCTTCCATTCCAAGGTCGCAGGGGCTCACCACTTGCTTTTGGAAGCAGCTTTCCCCTCATCCCACTACTACACAAAATTTTTTTCTCTAGAGACTTGAAATTTATTTTGGGGGTAGAGGGGGTAGGGACCATTGATTTACGTCAAACAATTTTTTTTGTAGAGTTCCTAGTTTCCAAAATATAGGATTTTCAAAATTCAAGTGTTTTCAAAAAAATATAAAAAATAAAAAAGTTTTATTACAAAAAATAAAGGTCATAAAGACTGTTCGTTTGAGCCATGGCACAACGTTCTATCCTGTTTGGTTTTCAAACTATCACCAACTTTCGAAAACAAAAATTTTCAAAAAAAAAATTCAAAAATATAACGAGTAGTCCATAGCAAAGCCCCCGTCAGCCCGAGTCCAACGACACTTTATTCGTGAATCTCCGACCACCGGTTCGGGAATTATCGGCTCGCATTGGGAGTAGTGGTGGGGGGGGGGGGTTAGAACTGTCATCACTCCACTACTTACGTCACATACGCTATAGGAACGGTGTCCTTCCTTCACGTGTCTACAACACGCTGATTACCTCCATACGTCACATACGCTATAGGAACGGTGTCCTTCCTTCACGTGTCTACTACACGCTGATTACCTTCATACGTCACATACGCTATGGGAACGTAGTCTTTCCTTCACGTGTCTACAACACGCTGATTACCTCCATACGTCACATACGCTATAGGAACGGTGACCTTCCTTCACGTGTCTACAACCCGCTGATTACCTCCTTACATCACATACGCTATGGGAACGTAGTCCTTCCTTTACGTGTCTACAATACGCTGATTACCTCCATACGTCACATACGCTATGGGAACGTAGTCCTTCCTTCACGTGTCTACAACACGCTGATTACCTCCATACGTTACATACGCTATGGGAACGTAGTCCTTACTTCACGTGTCTACAACCCGCTGATTACCTCCATACGTTACATACGCTATGGGAACGTTGTCCTTCCTTTACGTGTCTACAACCCGCTGATTACCTCCATACGTCACATACGCTATAGGAACGTAGTCCTTCCTTCACGTGTCTACAACCCGCTGATTACCGCCATACGTCACATACGCTATGGGAACGTAGTCCTTCCTTCACGTGTCTACAACACGCTGATTACCTCCATACGTTACATACGCTATGGGAACGTAGTCCTTACTTCACGTGTCTACAACCCGCTGATTACCTCCTTACATCACATACGCTATGGGAACGTAGTCCTTCCTTTACGTGTCTACAACACGCTGATTACCTCCATACGTCACATACGCTATGGGAACGTAGTCCTTCCTTCACGTGTCTACAACACGCTGATTACCTCCATACGTTACATACGCTATGGGAACGTAGTCCTTACTTCACGTGTCTACAACCCGCTGATTACCTCCATACGTTACATACGCTATGGGAACGTTGTCCTTCCTTTACGTGTCTACAACCCGCTGATTACCTCCATACGTTACATACGCTATGGGAACCTAGTCCTTACATCACGTGTCTACAACACGCTGATTACCTCCATACGTCACATACGCTATGGGAACGTAGTCCTTCCTTCACGTGTCTACAACACGCTGATTACCTCCATACGTCACATACGCTATGGGAACGTAGTCCTTCCTTCACGTGTCTACAACACGCTGGTTACCTCCATACGTCACATACGCTATAGGAACGGTGTCCTTCCTTCACGTGTCTACTACACGCTCATTACCTCCATACGTCATATACGCTATGGGAACGTAGTCCTTCCTTCACGTGTCTACAACACGCTGGCTACCTCCATACGTTACATACGCTATGAGAACCGTGTCCTTCCTTTACGTGTCTACAACACGCTGATTACCTCCATACGTCACATACGCTATGGAAACGGTGTCCTTCCTTCACGTGTCTACAACACGCTGGCTACCTCCATACGTTACATACGCTATGGTAACGGTGTCCTTCCTTCACGTGTCTACAACACGCTGGCTACCTCCATACGTTACATACGCTATGGTAACGGTGTCCTTCCTTTACGTGTCTACAACACGCTGGCTACCTCCATACGTCACATACGCTATGGGAACGTAGTCCTTCCTTCACGTGTCTACAACACGCTGGCTACCTCCATACGTTACATACGCTATGGTAACGGTGTCCTTCCTTCACGTGTCTACAACACGCTGGCTACCTCCATACGTTACATACGCTAAGGGAACCTAGTCCTTACATCACGTGTCTACAACACGCTGATTACCTCCATACGTCACATACGCTATGGGAACGTAGTCCTTACTTCACGTGTCTACAACACGCTGGCTACCTCCATACGTCACATACGCTATAGGAACGGTGTCCTTCCTTCACGTGTCTACTACACGCTCATTACCTCCATACGTCACATACGCTATGGGAACGTAGTCCTTACTTCACGTGTCTACAACACGCTGGCTACCTCCATACGTCACATACGCTATAGGAACGGTGTCCTTCCTTCACGTGTCTACAACACGCTGGCTACCTCCATACGTTACATACGCTAAGGGAACCTAGTCCTTACATCACGTGTCTACAACACGCTGATTACCTCCATACGTCACATACGCTATGGGAACGTAGTCCTTACTTCACGTGTCTACAACACGCCGGCTACCACCATATGTCACATACGCTATAGGAACGGTGTCCTTCCTTCACGTGTCTACTACACGCTCATTACCTCCATACGTCATATACGCTATGGGAACGTAGTCCTTCCTTCACGTGTCTACAACACGCTGGCTACCTCCATACGTTACATACGCTATGAGAACCGTGTCCTTCCTTCACGTGTCTACAACACGCTGGCTACCTCCATACGTTACATACGCTATGGGAACGTTGTCCTTCCTTTACGTGTCTACAACCCGCTGATTACCTCCATACGTCACATACGCTAAGGGAACCTAGTCCTTACATCACGTGTCTACAACACGCTGATTACCTCCAAACGTCACATACGCTATGGGAACGTAGGCCTTCCTTCACGTGTCTACAACACGCTGATTACCTCCATACGTTACATACGCTATGGGAACGTAGTCCTTCCTTCACGTGTCTACAACACGCTGGCTACCTCCATACGTTACATACGCTATGGTAACGGTGTCCTTCCTTTACGTGTCTACAACACGCTGATTACCTCCATACGTTACATACGCTATGGGAACGGTGTCCTTCCTTTACGTGTCTACAACACGCTGGCTACCTCCATACGTCACATACGCTATGGGAACGGTGACCTTCCTTCACGTGTCTACAACACGCTGATTACCTCCATGCGTTACATACGCTATGGGAACGTAGTCCTTCCTTCACGTGTCTACAACACGCTGATTACCTCCATACGTCACATATGCTACAGGAACGGTGTCCTTCCTTCACGTGTCTACTACACGCTCATTATCTCCATACGTCACATACGCTATTGGAACGTAGTCCTTCCTTCACGTGTCTACAACACGCTGATTACCTCCATACGTCACATACGCTATGGGAACGTAGTTCTTCCTTCACGTGTCTACTACACGCTCATTACCTCCATACGTCACATACGCTATGGGAACGTAGTCCTTACTTCACGTGTCTACAACACGCTGATTACCTCCATACGTCACATACGCTATGGAAACGGTGTCCTTCCTTCACCTGTCCACAACACGCTGATTACCTCCATACGTCACATACGCTATGGGAACGTAGTCCTTCCTTCACGTGTCTACTACACGCTCATTACCTCCATACGTCACATTCGCTATGGGAACGTAGTCCTTCCTTCACGTGTCTACTACACGCTCATTACCTCCATACGTCACATACGCTATGGGAACGTAGTCCTTACTTCACGTGTCTACAACACGCTGATTACCTCCATACGTCACATACGCTATAGGAACGGTGTCCTTCCTTCACGTGTCTACAACACGCTGATTACCTCCATACGTCACATACGCTATGGAAACGGAGTCCTTCCTTCACCTGTCCACAACACGCTGGTTACCTCCATACGTCACATACGCTATGGAAACGGTGTCCTTCCTTCACCTGTCCACAACACGCTGATTACCTCCATACGTCACATACGCTATGGAAACGGTGTCCTTCCTTCACGTGTCTACAACACGCTGATTACCTCCATACGTCACATACGCTATGGGAACGGTGTACTTCCTTCACGTGTCTACAACACGCTGATTACCTCCATACGTTACATACGCTATGGGAACGTAGTCCTTACTTCACGTGTCTACAACACGCTGATTACCTCCATACGTCACATACACTATGGGAACGGTGTCCTTCCTTTTCGTGTCTACAACACGCTGATGACCTCCATACGTCACATACGCTATGGAAACGTAGTCCTTCCTTCACGTGTCTACTACACGCTCATTACATCCATACGTCACATACGCTATGGGGACGGTGTCCTTCCTTTTCGTGTCTACAACACGCTGATGACCTCCTTACATCACATACGCTATGGGAACGGTGTCCTTCCTTCACGTGTCTACAACACGCTGATTACCTCCATACGTCACATACGCTATAGGAACGGTGTCCTTCCTTCACGTGTCTACAACACGCTGATGACCTCCATACGTCACATACGCTATGGGAACGGTGTCCTTCCTTCACGTGTCTACAACCCGCTGATTACCTCCTTACATCACATACGCTATGGGAACGTAGTCCTTCCTTTACGTGTCTACAACACGCTGATTACCTCCATACGTCACATACGCTATAGGAACGGTGTCCTTCCTTCACGTGTCTACAACACGCTGATTACCTCCATACGTCACATACGCTATAGGAACGGTGTCCTTCCTTCACGTGTCTACAACACGCTGATTACCTCCATACGTTACATACGCTATGTGAACGTAGTCCTTACTTCACGTGTCTACAACACGCTGATTACCTCCATACGTCACATACGCTATGGGAACGTAGTCCTTCCTTCACGTGTCTACAACACGCTCATTACCTACATACGTCACATATGCTATGGAAACGGTGTCCTTACTTCACGTGTCTACTACACGTTGATTACCTCCATACGTCACATACGCTATGGGAACGGTGTCCTTCCTTTACCTGTTTACAACACGCTGATTACCTCCACACGTCACATACGCTATGGGAACGGTGTCCTTCCTTTACCTGTTTACAACACGCTGATTACCTCCATACGTCACATACGCTATGGGAACGTAGTCCTTACTTCACGTGTCTACTACACGCTGATTACCTCCATACGTCACATACGCTATAGGAACGGTGTCCTTCCTTCACGTGTCTACTACACGCTCATTACCTCCATACGTCACATATGCTATAGGAACGGTGTCCTTCCTTCACGTGTCTACAACACGCTGATTACCTCCATACGTCACATACGCTATGGGAACGGTGTCCTTCCTTTACCTGTTTACAACACGCTGATTACCTCCACACGTCACATACGCTATGGGAACGGTGTCCTTCCTTTACCTGTTTACAACACGCTGATTACCTCCATACGTCACATACGCTATGGGAACGGTGTCCTTCCTTTACCTGTTTACAACACGATGATGACCTCCATACGTCACATACGCTATGGAAACGTAGTCCTTCCTTCACGTGTCTACAACACGCTGATTACCTCCATACGTCACATACGTTATGGAAACGGTGTCCTTACTTCACGTGTCTACAACACGCTGATTACCTCCATACGTCACATACGCTATGGGAACGGTGTCCTTCCTTCACGTGTCTACAACACGCTGATTACCTCCATACGTTACATACGCTATGGGAACGTAGTCCTTACTTCACGTGTCTACAACCCGCTGATTACCTCCATACGTTACATACGCTATGGGAATGGTGTCCTTCCTTTACGTGTCTACAACACGCTGATTACCTCCATACGTCACATACATATAGGAACGGTGTCCTTCCTTCACGTGTCTACAACACGCTGATTACCTCCATACGTCACATACATATAGGAACGGTGTCCTTCCTTCACGTGTCTACAACACGCTGATTACCTCCATACGTCACATACGCTATGGGAACGGTGTCCTTCCTTCACGTGTCTACAACACGCTGATTACCTCCATACGTTACACACGCTATGGGAACGTAGTCCTTACTTCACGTGTCTACAACCCGCAGATTACCTCCATAAGTTACATACGCTATGGGAACGTTGTCCTTCCTTTACGTGTCTACCACACGCTGATTACCTCCATACGTCACATACGCTATAGGAACGGTGTCCTTCCTTCACGTGTCTACTACACGCTCATTACCTTCATACGTCACATACGCTATGGGAACGTAGTCCTTACTTCACGTGTCTACAACACGCTGATTACCTCCATACGTCACATACGCTATGGGAACGTAGTCCTACCTTCACGTGTCTACAACACGCTGATTACCTCCATACGTCACATACGCTATGGGAACGGTGTCCTTCCTTTACGTGTCTACAACACGCTGATTACCTCCATACGTCACATACGCTACGGGAACGGTGTCCTTCCTTCACGTGTCTACAACCCGCTGATTACCTCCTTACATCACATACGCTATGGGAACGTAGTCCTTCCTACACGTGTCTACTACACGCTCATTACCTCCATACGTCACATACGCTATGGGAACGTAGTCCTTACTTCACGTGTCTACAACACGCTGATTACCTCCATACGTCACATACGCTATGGGAACGTAGTCCTACCTTCACGTGTCTACAACACGCTGATTACCTCCATACGTCACATACGCTATGGAAACGGTGTCCTTCCTTCACCTGTCCACAACACGCTGATTACCTCCATACGTCACATACGCTATGGAAACGGTGTCCTTCCTTCACGTGTCTACAACACGCTGATTACCTCCATACGTTACATACGCTATAGGAACGGTGTCCTTCCTTCACGTGTCTACAACACGCTGATTACCTCCATACGTCACATACGCTATAGGAACGGTGTCCTCCCTTCACGTGTCTACAACACGCTGATTACCTCCATACGTCACATACGCTATAGGATCGGTGTCCTTCCTTCACCTGTCCACAACACGCTGGTTACCTCCATACGTCACATACGCTATGGAAACGGTGTCCTTCCTTCACCTGTCCACAACACGCTGATTACCTCCATACGTCACATACGCTATGGAAACGGTGTCCTTCCTTCACGTGTCTACAACACGCTGATTACCTCCATACGTCACATACGCTATGGGAACGGTGTCCTTCCTTCACGTGTCTACAACACGCTGATTACCTCCATACGTTACATACGCTATGGGAACGTAGTCCTTACTTCACGTGTCTACAACACGCTGATTACCTCCATACGTCACATACACTATGGGAACGGTGTCCTTCCTTTTCGTGTCTACAACACGCTGATGACCTCCATACGTCACATACGCTATGGAAACGTAGTCCTTCCTTCACGTGTCTACTACACAATCATTACATCCATACGTCACATACGCTATGGGGACGGTGTCCTTCCTTTTCGTGTCTACAACACGCTGATGACCTCCATACATCACATACGCTATGGAAGCGTAGTCTTTCCTTCACGTGTCTACAACACGCTGATTTCCTCCATACGACACATACGCTATGGAAACGGTGTCCTTCCTTCACGTGTCTACAACACGCTGATTACCTTCATACGTCACATACGCTATGGGAACGGTGTCCTTCCTTCACGTGTCTACAACACGCTGATTACCTCCATACGTTACATACGCTATGGGAACGTAGTCCTTACTTCACGTGTCTACAACACGCTGATTACCTCCATACGTCACATACGCTATAGGAACGGTGTCCTTCCTTCACGTGTCTACAACACGCTGATTACCTCCATACGGCACATACGCTATGGGAACGTAGTCCTTCCTTCACGTGTCTACAACACGCTCATTACCTACATACGTCACATATGCTATGGAAACGGTGTCCTTACTTCACGTGTCTACTACACGCTGATTACCTCCATACGTCACATACGCTATGGGAACGGTGTCCTTCCTTTACCTGTTTACAACACGCTGATTACCTCCATACGTCACATACGCTATGGGAACGTAGTCCTTACTTCACGTGTCTACTACACGCTGATTACCTCCATACGTCACATACGCTATAGGAACGGTGTCCTTCCTTCACGTGTCTACTACACGCTCATTACCTCCGTACGTCACATATGCTATAGGAACGGTGTCCTTCCTTCACGTGTCTACAACACGCTGATTACCTCCATACGTCACATACGCTATGGGAACGGTGTCCTTCCTTTACCTGTTTACAACACTCTGATTACCTACACACGTCACATACGCTATGGGAACGGTGTCCTTCCTTTACCTGTTTACAACCCGCTGATTACCTCCATACGTCACATACGCTATGGGAACGGTGTCCTTCCTTTACCTGTTTACAACACGATGATGACCTCCATACGTCACATACGCTATGGAAACGTAGTCCTTCCTTCACGTGTCTACAACACGCTGATTACCTCCATACGTCACATACGCTATGGAAACGGTGTCCTTACTTCACGTGTCTACAACACGCTGATTACCTCCATACGTCACATACGCTATGGGAACGGTGTCCTTCCTTCACGTGTCTACAACACGCTGATTACCTCCATACGTTACATACGCTATGGGAACGTAGTCCTTACTTCACGTGTCTACAACCCGCTGATTACCTCCATACGTTACATACGCTATGGGAATGGTGTCCTTCCTTTACGTGTCTACAACACGCTGATTACCTCCATACGTCACATACGCTATAGGAACGGTGTCCTTCCTTCACGTGTCTACTACACGCTGATTACCTTCATACGTCACATACGCTATGGGAACGTAGTCCTTCCTTCACGTGTCTACAACACGCTGATTACCTCCATACGTCACATACGCTATGGGAACGGTGTCCTTCCTTTACGTGTCTACAACACGCTGATTACCTCCATACATCACATACGCTATGGGAACGTAGTCCTTCCTTCACGTGTCTACAACCCGCTGATTACCTCCATACGTCACATACGCTATGGGAACGTAGTCCTTCCTTCACGTGTCTACAACACGCTGATTACCTCCATACGTTACATACGCTATGGGAACGTAGTCCTTCCTTCACGTGTCTACAACACGCTGATTACCTCCATACGTTACATACGCTATGGGAACGTAGTCCTTACTTCACGTGTCTACAACCCGCTGATTACCTCCATACGTCACATACGCTATGGGAACGTAGTCCTTCCTTCACGTGTCTACAACACGCTGATTACCTCCATACGTTACATACGCTATGGGAACGTAGTCCTTACTTCACGTGTCTACAACACGCTGGCTACCTCCATACGTTACATACGCTATGAGAACCGTGTCCTTCCTTTACGTGTCTACAACCCGCTGATTACCTCCATACGTCACATACGCTATAGGAACGGTGTCCTTCCTTCACGTGTCTACTACACGCTGATTACCTCCATACGTTACATACGCTATGGGAACGTAGTCTTTCCTTCACGTGTCTACAACACGCTGATTACCTCCATACGTCACATACGCTATAGGAACGGTGACCTTCCTTCACGTGTCTACAACCCGCTGATTACCTCCTTACATCACATACGCTATGGGAACGTAGTCCTTCCTTTACGTGTCTACAACACGCTGATTACCTCCATACGTCACATACGCTATGGGAACGTAGTCCTTCCTTCACGTGTCTACAACACGCTGATTACCTCCATACGTTACATACGCTATGGGAACGTAGTCCTTACTTCACGTGTCTACAACCCGCTGATTACCTCCATACGTTACATACGCTATGGGAACGGTGTCCTTCCTTCACGTGTCTACAACCCGCTGATTACCTCCATACGTCACATACGCTATGGGAACGTTGTCCTTCCTTTACGTGTCTACAACACGCTGATTACCTCCATACGTCACATACGCTAAGGGAACCTAGTCCTTACATCACGTGTCTACAACACGCTGATTACCTCCATACGTCACATACGCTATGGGAACGTAGTCCTTCCTTCACGTGTCTACAACACGCCGGCTACCACCATATGTCACATACGCTATGGGAACGTAGTCCTTCCTTCACGTGTCTATAACCCGCTGGTTACCTCCATACGTCACATACGCTATAGGAACGGTGTCCTTCCTTCACGTGTCTACTACACGCTCATTACCTCCATACGTCATATACGCTATGGGAACGTAGTCCTTCCTTCACGTGTCTACAACACGCTGGCTACCTCCATACGTTACATACGCTATGGGAACGTAGGCCTTCCTTCACGTGTCTACAACACGCTGATTACCTCCATACGTTACATACGCTATGGGAACGTAGTCCTTCCTTCACGTGTCTACAACACGCTGGCTACCTCCATACGTTACATACGCTATGGTAACGGTGTCCTTCCTTCACGTGTCTACAACACGCTGGCTACCTCCATACGTTACATACGCTATGGGAACGTTGTCCTTCCTTTACGTGTCTACAACCCGCTGATTACCTCCATACGTCACATACGCTAAGGGAACCTAGTCCTTACATCACGTGTCTACAACACGCTGATTACCTCCATACGTCACATACGCTATGGGAACGTAGGCCTTCCTTCACGTGTCTACAACACGCTGATTACCTCCATACGTTACATACGCTATGGGAACGTAGTCCTTCCTTCACGTGTCTACAACACGCTGGCTACCTCCATACGTTACATACGCTATGGTAACGGTGTCCTTCCTTCACGTGTCTACAACACGCTGGCTACCTCCATACGTTACATACGCTATGGGAACGGTGTCCTTCCTTCACGTGTCTACAACATGCTGGTTACCTCCATACGTCACATACGCTATAGGAACGGTGACCTTCCTTCACGTGTCTACAACCCGCTGATTACCTCCTTACATCACATACGCTATGGGAACGTAGTCCTTCCTTTACGTGTCTACAACACGCTGATTACCTCCATACGTCACATACGCTATGGGAACGTAGTCCTTCCTTCACGTGTCTACAACACGCCGGCTACCACCATATGTCACATACGCTATGGGAACGTAGTCCTTCCTTCACGTGTCTATAACCCGCTGGTTACCTCCATACGTCACATACGCTATAGGAACGGTGTCCTTCCTTCACGTGTCTACTACACGCTCATTACCTCCATACGTCATATACGCTATGGGAACGTAGTCCTTCCTTCACGTGTCTACAACACGCTGGCTACCTCCAGACGTCACATACGCTATGGGAACGTAGGCCTTCCTTCACGTGTCTACAACACGCTGATTACCTCCATACGTTACATACGCTATGGGAACGTAGTCCTTCCTTCACGTGTCTACAACACGCTGATTACCTCCATACGTCACATACGCTATGAGAACCGTGTCCTTCCTTCACGTGTCTACAACACGCTGATTACCTCCAGACGTCACATACGCTATGGGAACGTAGGCCTTCCTTCACGTGTCTACAACACGCTGATTACCTCCATACGTTACATACGCTATGGGAACGTAGTCCTTCCTTCACGTGTCTACAACACGCTGGCTACCTCCATACGTCACATACGCTATGGGAACGTAGTTCTTCCTTCACGTGTCTACTACACGCTCATTACCTCCATACGTCACATACGCTATGGGAACGTAGTCCTTACTTCACGTGTCTACAACACGCTGATTACCTCCATACGTTACATACGCTATGGGAACGTAGTCCTTCCTTCACGTGTCTACAACACGCTGATTACCTCCAGACGTCACATACGCTATGGGAACGTAGGCCTTCCTTCACGTGTCTACAACACGCTGAATACCTCCATACGTCACATACGCTATGGGAACGTAGTCCTTACTTCACGTGTCTACAACACGCTGATTACCTCCAGACGTCACATACGCTATGGGAACGGTGTCCTTCCTTTACGTGTCTACAACACGCTGATTACCTCCATACGTCACATACGCTATGAGAACCGTGTCCTTCCTTCACGTGTCTACAACACGCTGATTACCTCCAGACGTCACATACGCTATGGGAACGTAGGCCTTCCTTCACGTGTCTACAACACGCTGATTACCTCCATACGTTACATACGCTATGGTAACGGTGTCCTTCCTTTACGTGTCTACAACACGCTGGTTACCTCCATACGTCACATACGCTATAGGAACGGTGACCTTCCTTCACGTGTCTACAACACGCTGATTACCTCCATACGTTACATACGCTATGGGAACGTAGTCCTTTCTTCACGAGTCTACAACACGCTGAATACCTCCATACGTCACATACGCTATGGGAACGTAGTCCTTCCTTCACGTGTCTACAACCCGCTGATTACCTCCATACGTCACATACGCTATAGGAACGGTGTCCTTCCTTCACGTGTCTACTACACGCTGATTACCTCCATGCGTTACATACGCTATGGGAACGTAGTCCTTCCTTCACGTGTCTACAACACGCTGATTACCTCCATACGTCACATATGCTACAGGAACGGTGTCCTTCCTTCACGTGTCTACTACACGCTCATTATCTCCATACGTCACATACGCTATTGGAACGTAGTCCTTCCTTCACGTGTCTACAACACGCTGATTACCTCCATACGTCACATACGCTATGGGAACGTAGTTCTTCCTTCACGTGTCTACTACACGCTCATTACCTCCATACGTCACATACGCTATGGGAACGTAGTCCTTACTTCACGTGTCTACAACACGCTGATTACCTCCATACGTCACATACGCTATGGAAACGGTGTCCTTCCTTCACCTGTCCACAACACGCTGATTACCTCCATACGTCACATACGCTATGGGAACGTAGTCCTTCCTTCACGTGTCTACTACACGCTCATTACCTCCATACGTCACATTCGCTATGGGAACGTAGTCCTTCCTTCACGTGTCTACTACACGCTCATTACCTCCATACGTCACATACGCTATGGGAACGTAGTCCTTACTTCACGTGTCTACAACACGCTGATTACCTCCATACGTCACATACGCTATAGGAACGGTGTCCTTCCTTCACGTGTCTACAACACGCTGATTACCTCCATACGTCACATACGCTATGGAAACGGTGTCCTTCCTTCACCTGTCCACAACACGCTGGTTACCTCCATACGTCACATACGCTATGGAAACGGTGTCCTTCCTTCACCTGTCCACAACACGCTGATTACCTCCATACGTCACATACGCTATGGAAACGGTGTCCTTCCTTCACGTGTCTACAACACGCTGATTACCTTCATACGTTACATACGCTATGGGAACGTAGTCCTTACTTCACGTGTCTACAACCCGCTGATTACCTCCATACGTCACATACGCTATGGGAACGTTGTCCTTCCTTTACGTGTCTACAACACGCTGATTACCTCCATACGTCACATACGCTAAGGGAACCTAGTCCTTACATCACGTGTCTACAACACGCTGATTACCTCCATACGTCACATACGCTATGGGAACGTAGTCCTTCCTTCACGTGTCTACAACACGCCGGCTACCACCATATGTCACATACGCTATGGGAACGTAGTCCTTCCTTCACGTGTCTATAACCCGCTGGTTACCTCCATACGTCACATACGCTATAGGAACGGTGTCCTTCCTTCACGTGTCTACTACACGCTCATTACCTCCATACGTCATATACGCTATGGGAACGTAGTCCTTCCTTCACGTGTCTACAACACGCTGGCTACCTCCATACGTTACATACGCTATGGGAACGTAGGCCTTCCTTCACGTGTCTACAACACGCTGATTACCTCCATACGTTACATACGCTATGGGAACGTAGTCCTTCCTTCACGTGTCTACAACACGCTGGCTACCTCCATACGTTACATACGCTATGGTAACGGTGTCCTTCCTTCACGTGTCTACAACACGCTGGCTACCTCCATACGTTACATACGCTATGGGAACGTTGTCCTTCCTTTACGTGTCTACAACCCGCTGATTACCTCCATACGTCACATACGCTAAGGGAACCTAGTCCTTACATCACGTGTCTACAACACGCTGATTACCTCCATACGTCACATACGCTATGGGAACGTAGGCCTTCCTTCACGTGTCTACAACACGCTGATTACCTCCATACGTTACATACGCTATGGGAACGTAGTCCTTCCTTCACGTGTCTACAACACGCTGGCTACCTCCATACGTTACATACGCTATGGTAACGGTGTCCTTCCTTCACGTGTCTACAACACGCTGGCTACCTCCATACGTTACATACGCTATGGGAACGGTGTCCTTCCTTCACGTGTCTACAACATGCTGGTTACCTCCATACGTCACATACGCTATAGGAACGGTGACCTTCCTTCACGTGTCTACAACCCGCTGATTACCTCCTTACATCACATACGCTATGGGAACGTAGTCCTTCCTTTACGTGTCTACAACACGCTGATTACCTCCATACGTCACATACGCTATGGGAACGTAGTCCTTCCTTCACGTGTCTACAACACGCCGGCTACCACCATATGTCACATACGCTATGGGAACGTAGTCCTTCCTTCACGTGTCTATAACCCGCTGGTTACCTCCATACGTCACATACGCTATAGGAACGGTGTCCTTCCTTCACGTGTCTACTACACGCTCATTACCTCCATACGTCATATACGCTATGGGAACGTAGTCCTTCCTTCACGTGTCTACAACACGCTGGCTACCTCCAGACGTCACATACGCTATGGGAACGTAGGCCTTCCTTCACGTGTCTACAACACGCTGATTACCTCCATACGTTACATACGCTATGGGAACGTAGTCCTTCCTTCACGTGTCTACAACACGCTGATTACCTCCATACGTCACATACGCTATGAGAACCGTGTCCTTCCTTCACGTGTCTACAACACGCTGATTACCTCCAGACGTCACATACGCTATGGGAACGTAGGCCTTCCTTCACGTGTCTACAACACGCTGATTACCTCCATACGTTACATACGCTATGGGAACGTAGTCCTTCCTTCACGTGTCTACAACACGCTGGCTACCTCCATACGTCACATACGCTATGGGAACGTAGTTCTTCCTTCACGTGTCTACTACACGCTCATTACCTCCATACGTCACATACGCTATGGGAACGTAGTCCTTACTTCACGTGTCTACAACACGCTGATTACCTCCATACGTTACATACGCTATGGGAACGTAGTCCTTCCTTCACGTGTCTACAACACGCTGATTACCTCCAGACGTCACATACGCTATGGGAACGTAGGCCTTCCTTCACGTGTCTACAACACGCTGAATACCTCCATACGTCACATACGCTATGGGAACGTAGTCCTTACTTCACGTGTCTACAACACGCTGATTACCTCCAGACGTCACATACGCTATGGGAACGGTGTCCTTCCTTTACGTGTCTACAACACGCTGATTACCTCCATACGTCACATACGCTATGAGAACCGTGTCCTTCCTTCACGTGTCTACAACACGCTGATTACCTCCAGACGTCACATACGCTATGGGAACGTAGGCCTTCCTTCACGTGTCTACAACACGCTGATTACCTCCATACGTTACATACGCTATGGTAACGGTGTCCTTCCTTTACGTGTCTACAACACGCTGGTTACCTCCATACGTCACATACGCTATAGGAACGGTGACCTTCCTTCACGTGTCTACAACACGCTGATTACCTCCATACGTTACATACGCTATGGGAACGTAGTCCTTTCTTCACGAGTCTACAACACGCTGAATACCTCCATACGTCACATACGCTATGGGAACGTAGTCCTTCCTTCACGTGTCTACAACCCGCTGATTACCTCCATACGTCACATACGCTATAGGAACGGTGTCCTTCCTTCACGTGTCTACTACACGCTGATTACCTCCATGCGTTACATACGCTATGGGAACGTAGTCCTTCCTTCACGTGTCTACAACACGCTGATTACCTCCATACGTCACATATGCTACAGGAACGGTGTCCTTCCTTCACGTGTCTACTACACGCTCATTATCTCCATACGTCACATACGCTATTGGAACGTAGTCCTTCCTTCACGTGTCTACAACACGCTGATTACCTCCATACGTCACATACGCTATGGGAACGTAGTTCTTCCTTCACGTGTCTACTACACGCTCATTACCTCCATACGTCACATACGCTATGGGAACGTAGTCCTTACTTCACGTGTCTACAACACGCTGATTACCTCCATACGTCACATACGCTATGGAAACGGTGTCCTTCCTTCACCTGTCCACAACACGCTGATTACCTCCATACGTCACATACGCTATGGGAACGTAGTCCTTCCTTCACGTGTCTACTACACGCTCATTACCTCCATACGTCACATTCGCTATGGGAACGTAGTCCTTCCTTCACGTGTCTACTACACGCTCATTACCTCCATACGTCACATACGCTATGGGAACGTAGTCCTTACTTCACGTGTCTACAACACGCTGATTACCTCCATACGTCACATACGCTATAGGAACGGTGTCCTTCCTTCACGTGTCTACAACACGCTGATTACCTCCATACGTCACATACGCTATGGACACGGTGTCCTTCCTTCACCTGTCCACAACACGCTGGTTACCTCCATACGTCACATACGCTATGGAAACGGTGTCCTTCCTTCACCTGTCCACAACACGCTGATTACCTCCATACGTCACATACGCTATGGAAACGGTGTCCTTCCTTCACGTGTCTACAACACGCTGATTACCTCCATACGTTACATACGCTATGGGAACGTAGTCCTTACTTCACGTGTCTACAACACGCTGATTACCTCCATACGTCACATACACTATGGGAACGGTGTCCTTCCTTTTCGTGTCTACAACACGCTGATGACCTCCATACGTCACATACGCTATGGAAACGTAGTCCTTCCTTCACGTGTCTACTACACGCTCATTACATCCATACGTCACATACGCTATGGGGACGGTGTCCTTCCTTTTCGTGTCTACAACACGCTGATGTCCTCCATACGTCACATACGCTATGGGAACGGTGTCCTTCCTTCACGTGTCTACAACCCGCTGATTACCTCCTTACATCACATACGCTATGGGAACGTAGTCCTTCCTTTACGTGTCTACAACACGCTGATTACCTCCATACGTCACATACGCTATAGGAACGGTGTCCTTCCTTCACGTGTCTACAACACGCTGATTACCTCCATACGTCACATACGCTATAGGAACGGTGTCCTTCCTTCACGTGTCTACAACACGCTGGTTACCTCCATACGTTACATACGCTATGTGAACGTAGTCCTTACTTCACGTGTCTACAACACGCTGATTACCTCCATACGTCACATACGCTATGGGAACGTAGTCCTTCCTTCACGTGTCTACAACACGCTCATTACCTACATACGTCACATATGCTATGGAAACGGTGTCCTTACTTCACGTGTCTACTACACGTTGATTACCTCCATACGTCACATACGCTATGGGAACGGTGTCCTTCCTTTACCTGTTTACAACACGCTGATTACCTCCACACGTCACATACGCTATGGGAACGGTGTCCTTCCTTTACCTGTTTACAACACGCTGATTACCTCCATACGTCACATACGCTATGGGAACGTAGTCCTTACTTCACGTGTCTACTACACGCTGATTACCTCCATACGTCACATACGCTATAGGAACGGTGTCCTTCCTTCACGTGTCTACTACACGCTCATTACCTCCATACGTCACATATGCTATAGGAACGGTGTCCTTCCTTCACGTGTCTACAACACGCTGATTACCTCCATACGTCACATACGCTATGGGAACGGTGTCCTTCCTTTACCTGTTTACAACACGCTGATTACCTCCACACGTCACATACGCTATGGGAACGGTGTCCTTCCTTTACCTGTTTACAACACGCTGATTACCTCCATACGTCACATACGCTATGGGAACGGTGTCCTTCCTTTACCTGTTTACAACACGATGATGACCTCCATACGTCACATACGCTATGGAAACGTAGTCCTTCCTTCACGTGTCTACAACACGCTGATTACCTCCATACGTCACATACGTTATGGAAACGGTGTCCTTACTTCACGTGTCTACAACACGCTGATTACCTCCATACGTCACATACGCTATGGGAACGGTGTCCTTCCTTCACGTGTCTACAACACGCTGATTACCTCCATACGTTACATACGCTATGGGAACGTAGTCCTTACTTCACGTGTCTACAACCCGCTGATTACCTCCATACGTTACATACGCTATGGGAATGGTGTCCTTCCTTTACGTGTCTACAACACGCTGATTACCTCCATACGTCACATACATATAGGAACGGTGTCCTTCCTTCACGTGTCTACAACACGCTGATTACCTCCATACGTCACATACATATAGGAACGGTGTCCTTCCTTCACGTGTCTACAACACGCTGATTACCTTCATACGTTACATACGCTATGGGAACGGTGTCCTTCCTTTACGTGTCTACAACACGCTGATTACCTCCATACGTCACATACGCTATGGGAACGGTGTCCTTCCTTCACGTGTCTACAACACGCTGATTACCTCCATACGTTACACACGCTATGGGAACGTAGTCCTTACTTCACGTGTCTACAACCCGCAGATTACCTCCATAAGTTACATACGCTATGGGAACGTTGTCCTTCCTTTACGTGTCTACCACACGCTGATTACCTCCATACGTCACATACGCTATAGGAACGGTGTCCTTCCTTCACGTGTCTACTACACGCTCATTACCTTCATACGTCACATACGCTATGGGAACGTAGTCCTTACTTCACGTGTCTACAACACGCTGATTACCTCCATACGTCACATACGCTATGGGAACGTAGTCCTACCTTCACGTGTCTACAACACGCTGATTACCTCCATACGTCACATACGCTATGGGAACGGTGTCCTTCCTTTACGTGTCTACAACACGCTGATTACCTCCATACGTCACATACGCTACGGGAACGGTGTCCTTCCTTCACGTGTCTACAACCCGCTGATTACCTCCTTACATCACATACGCTATGGGAACGTAGTCCTTCCTACACGTGTCTACTACACGCTCATTACCTCCATACGTCACATACGCTATGGGAACGTAGTCCTTACTTCACGTGTCTACAACACGCTGATTACCTCCATACGTCACATACGCTATGGGAACGTAGTCCTACCTTCACGTGTCTACAACACGCTGATTACCTCCATACGTCACATACGCTATGGAAACGGTGTCCTTCCTTCACCTGTCCACAACACGCTGATTACCTCCATACGTCACATACGCTATGGAAACGGTGTCCTTCCTTCACGTGTCTACAACACGCTGATTACCTCCATACGTCACATACGCTATAGGAACGGTGTCCTTCCTTCACGTGTCTACAACACGCTGATTACCTCCATACGTCACATACGCTATAGGAACGGTGTCCTCCCTTCACGTGTCTACAACACGCTGATTACCTCCATACGTCACATACGCTATAGGATCGGTGTCCTTCCTTCACCTGTCCACAGCACGCTGGTTACCTCCATACGTCACATACGCTATGGAAACGGTGTCCTTCCTTCACCTGTCCACAACACGCTGATTACCTCCATACGTCACATACGCTATGGAAACGGTGTCCTTCCTTCACGTGTCTACAACACGCTGATTACCTCCATACGTCACATACGCTATGGGAACGGTGTCCTTCCTTCACGTGTCTACAACACGCTGATTACCTCCATACGTTACATACGCTATGGGAACGTAGTCCTTACTTCACGTGTCTACAACACGCTGATTACCTCCATACGTCACATACACTATGGGAACGGTGTCCTTCCTTTTCGTGTCTACAACACGCTGATGACCTCCATACGTCACATACGCTATGGAAACGTAGTCCTTCCTTCACGTGTCTACTACACAATCATTACATCCATACGTCACATACGCTATGGGGACGGTGTCCTTCCTTTTCGTGTCTACAACACGCTGATGACCTCCATACATCACATACGCTATGGAAGCGTAGTCTTTCCTTCACGTGTCTACAACACGCTGATTTCCTCCATACGACACATACGCTATGGAAACGGTGTCCTTCCTTCACGTGTCTACAACACGCTGATTACCTTCATACGTCACATACGCTATGGGAACGGTGTCCTTCCTTCACGTGTCTACAACACGCTGATTACCTCCATACGTTACATACGCTATGGGAACGTAGTCCTTACTTCACGTGTCTACAACACGCTGATTACCTCCATACGTCACATACGCTATAGGAACGGTGTCCTTCCTTCACGTGTCTACAACACGCTGATTACCTCCATACGGCACATACGCTATGGGAACGAAGTCCTTCCTTCACGTGTCTACAACACGCTCATTACCTACATACGTCACATATGCTATGGAAACGGTGTCCTTACTTCACGTGTCTACTACACGCTGATTACCTCCATACGTCACATACGCTATGGGAACGGTGTCCTTCCTTTACCTGTTTACAACACGCTGATTACCTCCATACGTCACATACGCTATGGGAACGTAGTCCTTACTTCACGTGTCTACTACACGCTGATTACCTCCATACGGCACATACGCTATAGGAACGGTGTCCTTCCTTCACGTGTCTACTACACGCTCATTACCTCCGTACGTCACATATGCTATAGGAACGGTGTCCTTCCTTCACGTGTCTACAACACGCTGATTACCTCCATACGTCACATACGCTATGGGAACGGTGTCCTTCCTTTACCTGTTTACAACACTCTGATTACCTACACACGTCACATACGCTATGGGAACGGTGTCCTTCCTTTACCTGTTTACAACCCGCTGATTACCTCCATACGTCACATACGCTATGGGAACGGTGTCCTTCCTTTACCTGTTTACAACACGATGATGACCTCCATACGTCACATACGCTATGGAAACGTAGTCCTTCCTTCACGTGTCTACAACACGCTGATTACCTCCATACGTCACATACGCTATGGAAACGGTGTCCTTACTTCACGTGTCTACAACACGCTGATTACCTCCATACGTCACATACGCTATGGGAACGGTGTCCTTCCTTCACGTGTCTACAACACGCTGATTACCTCCATACGTTACATACGCTATGGGAACGTAGTCCTTACTTCACGTGTCTACAACCCGCTGATTACCTCCATACGTTACATACGCTATGGGAATGGTGTCCTTCCTTTACGTGTCTACAACACGCTGATTACCTCCATACGTCACATACGCTATAGGAACGGTGTCCTTCCTTCACGTGTCTACTACACGCTGATTACCTTCATACGTCACATACGCTATGGGAACGTAGTCCTTCCTTCACGTGTCTACAACACGCTGATTACCTCCATACGTCACATACGCTATGGGAACGGTGTCCTTCCTTTACGTGTCTACAACACGCTGATTACCTCCATACATCACATACGCTATGGGAACGTAGTCCTTCCTTCACGTGTCTACAACCCGCTGATTACCTCCATACGTCACATACGCTATGGGAACGTAGTCCTTCCTTCACGTGTCTACAACACGCTGATTACCTCCATACGTTACATACGCTATGGGAACGTAGTCCTTCCTTCACGTGTCTACAACACGCTGATTACCTCCATACGTTACATACGCTATGGGAACGTAGTCCTTACTTCACGTGTCTACAACCCGCTGATTACCTCCATACGTCACATACGCTATGGGAACGTAGTCCTTCCTTCACGTGTCTACAACACGCTGATTACCTCCATACGTTACATACGCTATGGGAACGTAGTCCTTCCTTCACGTGTCTACAACCCGCTGGTTACCACCATACGTCACATACGCTATAGGAACGGTGTCCTTCCTTCACGTGTCTACTACACGCTGATTACCTCCATACGTCATATACGCTATGGGAACGTAGTCCTTCCTTCACGTGTCTACAACACGCTGGCTACCTCCATACGTTACATACGCTATGAGAACCGTGTCCTTCCTTTACGTGTCTACAACCCGCTGATTACCTCCATACGTCACATACGCTATAGGAACGGTGTCCTTCCTTCACGTGTCTACTACACGCTGATTACCTCCATACGTTACATACGCTATGGGAACGTAGTCTTTCCTTCACGTGTCTACAACACGCTGATTACCTCCATACGTCACATACGCTATAGGAACGGTGACCTTCCTTCACGTGTCTACAACCCGCTGATTACCTCCTTACATCACATACGCTATGGGAACGTAGTCCTTCCTTTACGTGTCTACAACACGCTGATTACCTCCATACGTCACATACGCTATGGGAACGTAGTCCTTCCTTCACGTGTCTACAACACGCTGATTACCTCCATACGTTACATACGCTATGGGAACGTAGTCCTTACTTCACGTGTCTACAACCCGCTGATTACCTCCATACGTTACATACGCTATGGGAACGGTGTCCTTCCTTCACGTGTCTACAACCCGCTGATTACCTCCATACGTCACATACGCTATGGGAACGTTGTCCTTCCTTTACGTGTCTACAACACGCTGATTACCTCCATACGTCACATACGCTAAGGGAACCTAGTCCTTACATCACGTGTCTACAACACGCTGATTACCTCCATACGTCACATACGCTATGGGAACGTAGTCCTTCCTTCACGTGTCTACAACACGCCGGCTACCACCATATGTCACATACGCTATGGGAACGTAGTCCTTCCTTCACGTGTCTATAACCCGCTGGTTACCTCCATACGTCACATACGCTATAGGAACGGTGTCCTTCCTTCACGTGTCTACTACACGCTCATTACCTCCATACGTCATATACGCTATGGGAACGTAGTCCTTCCTTCACGTGTCTACAACACGCTGGCTACCTCCATACGTTACATACGCTATGGGAACGTAGGCCTTCCTTCACGTGTCTACAACACGCTGATTACCTCCATACGTTACATACGCTATGGGAACGTAGTCCTTCCTTCACGTGTCTACAACACGCTGGCTACCTCCATACGTTACATACGCTATGGTAACGGTGTCCTTCCTTCACGTGTCTACAACACGCTGGCTACCTCCATACGTTACATACGCTATGGGAACGTTGTCCTTCCTTTACGTGTCTACAACCCGCTGATTACCTCCATACGTCACATACGCTAAGGGAACCTAGTCCTTACATCACGTGTCTACAACACGCTGATTACCTCCATACGTCACATACGCTATGGGAACGTAGGCCTTCCTTCACGTGTCTACAACACGCTGATTACCTCCATACGTTACATACGCTATGGGAACGTAGTCCTTCCTTCACGTGTCTACAACACGCTGGCTACCTCCATACGTTACATACGCTATGGTAACGGTGTCCTTCCTTCACGTGTCTACAACACGCTGGCTACCTCCATACGTTACATACGCTATGGGAACGGTGTCCTTCCTTCACGTGTCTACAACATGCTGGTTACCTCCATACGTCACATACGCTATAGGAACGGTGACCTTCCTTCACGTGTCTACAACCCGCTGATTACCTCCTTACATCACATACGCTATGGGAACGTAGTCCTTCCTTTACGTGTCTACAACACGCTGATTACCTCCATACGTCACATACGCTATGGGAACGTAGTCCTTCCTTCACGTGTCTACAACACGCCGGCTACCACCATATGTCACATACGCTATGGGAACGTAGTCCTTCCTTCACGTGTCTATAACCCGCTGGTTACCTCCATACGTCACATACGCTATAGGAACGGTGTCCTTCCTTCACGTGTCTACTACACGCTCATTACCTCCATACGTCATATACGCTATGGGAACGTAGTCCTTCCTTCACGTGTCTACAACACGCTGGCTACCTCCAGACGTCACATATGCTATGGGAACGTAGGCCTTCCTTCACGTGTCTACAACACGCTGATTACCTCCATACGTTACATACGCTATGGGAACGTAGTCCTTCCTTCACGTGTCTACAACACGCTGGCTACCTCCATACGTCACATACGCTATGGGAACGTAGTTCTTCCTTCACGTGTCTACTACACGCTCATTACCTCCATACGTCACATACGCTATGGGAACGTAGTCCTTACTTCACGTGTCTACAACACGCTGATTACCTCCATACGTTACATACGCTATGGTAACGGTGTCCTTCCTTTACGTGTCTACAACACGCTGATTACCTCCATACGTCACATACGCTATGAGAACCGTGTCCTTCCTTCACGTGTCTACAACACGCTGATTACCTCCAGACGTCACATACGCTATGGGAACGTAGGCCTTCCTTCACGTGTCTACAACACGCTGATTACCTCCATACGTTACATACGCTATGGTAACGGTGTCCTTCCTTTACGTGTCTACAACACGCTGGCTACCTCCATACGTCACATACGCTATAGGAACGGTGACCTTCCTTCACGTGTCTACAACACGCTGATTACCTCCATACGTTACATACGCTATGGGAACGTAGTCCTTTCTTCACGAGTCTACAACACGCTGAATACCTCCATACGTCACATACGCTATGGGAACGTAGTCCTTCCTTCACGTGTCTACAACCCGCTGATTACCTCCATACGTCACATACGCTATAGGAACGGTGTCCTTCCTTCACGTGTCTACTACACGCTGATTACCTCCATGCGTTACATACGCTATGGGAACGTAGTCCTTCCTTCACGTGTCTACAACACGCTGATTACCTCCATACGTCACATATGCTACAGGAACGGTGTCCTTCCTTCACGTGTCTACTACACGCTCATTATCTCCATACGTCACATACGCTATTGGAACGTAGTCCTTCCTTCACGTGTCTACAACACGCTGATTACCTCCATACGTCACATACGCTATGGGAACGTAGTTCTTCCTTCACGTGTCTACTACACGCTCATTACCTCCATACGTCACATACGCTATGGGAACGTAGTCCTTACTTCACGTGTCTACAACACGCTGATTACCTCCATACGTCACATACGCTATGGAAACGGTGTCCTTCCTTCACCTGTCCACAACACGCTGATTACCTCCATACGTCACATACGCTATGGGAACGTAGTCCTTCCTTCACGTGTCTACTACACGCTCATTACCTCCATACGTCACATTCGCTATGGGAACGTAGTCCTTCCTTCACGTGTCTACTACACGCTCATTACCTCCATACGTCACATACGCTATGGGAACGTAGTCCTTACTTCACGTGTCTACAACACGCTGATTACCTCCATACGTCACATACGCTATAGGAACGGTGTCCTTCCTTCACGTGTCTACAACACGCTGATTACCTCCATACGTCACATACGCTATGGAAACGGTGTCCTTCCTTCACCTGTCCACAACACGCTGGTTACCTCCATACGTCACATACGCTATGGAAACGGTGTCCTTCCTTCACCTGTCCACAACACGCTGATTACCTCCATACGTCACATACGCTATGGAAACGGTGTCCTTCCTTCACGTGTCTACAACACGCTGATTACCTCCATACGTTACATACGCTATGGGAACGTAGTCCTTAATTCACGTGTCTACAACACGCTGATTACCTCCATACGTCACATACACTATGGGAACGGTGTCCTTCCTTTTCGTGTCTACAACACGCTGATGACCTCCATACGTCACATACGCTATGGAAACGTAGTCCTTCCTTCACGTGTCTACTACACGCTCATTACATCCATACGTCACATACGCTATGGGGACGGTGTCCTTCCTTTTCGTGTCTACAACACGCTGATGTCCTCCATACGTCACATACGCTATGGGAACGGTGTCCTTCCTTCACGTGTCTACAACCCGCTGATTACCTCCTTACATCACATACGCTATGGGAACGTAGTCCTTCCTTTACGTGTCTACAACACGCTGATTACCTCCATACGTCACATACGCTATAGGAACGGTGTCCTTCCTTCACGTGTCTACAACACGCTGATTACCTCCATACGTCACATACGCTATAGGAACGGTGTCCTTCCTTCACGTGTCTACAACACGCTGGTTACCTCCATACGTTACATACGCTATGTGAACGTAGTCCTTACTTCACGTGTCTACAACACGCTGATTACCTCCATACGTCACATACGCTATGGGAACGTAGTCCTTCCTTCACGTGTCTACAACACGCTCATTACCTACATACGTCACATATGCTATGGAAACGGTGTCCTTACTTCACGTGTCTACTACACGTTGATTACCTCCATACGTCACATACGCTATGGGAACGGTGTCCTTCCTTTACCTGTTTACAACACGCTGATTACCTCCACACGTCACATACGCTATGGGAACGGTGTCCTTCCTTTACCTGTTTACAACACGCTGATTACCTCCATACGTCACATACGCTATGGGAACGTAGTCCTTACTTCACGTGTCTACTACACGCTGATTACCTCCATACGTCACATACGCTATAGGAACGGTGTCCTTCCTTCACGTGTCTACTACACGCTCATTACCTCCATACGTCACATATGCTATAGGAACGGTGTCCTTCCTTCACGTGTCTACAACAAGCTGATTACCTCCATACGTCACATACGCTATGGGAACGGTGTCCTTCCTTTACCTGTTTACAACACGCTGATTACCTCCACACGTCACATACGCTATGGGAACGGTGTCCTTCCTTTACCTGTTTACAACACGCTGATTACCTCCATACGTCACATACGCTATGGGAACGGTGTCCTTCCTTTACCTGTTTACAACACGATGATGACCTCCATACGTCACATACGCTATGGAAACGTAGTCCTTCCTTCACGTGTCTACAACACGCTGATTACCTCCATACGTCACATACGTTATGGAAACGGTGTCCTTACTTCACGTGTCTACAACACGCTGATTACCTCCATACGTCACATACGCTATGGGAACGGTGTCCTTCCTTCACGTGTCTACAACACGCTGATTACCTCCATACGTTACATACGCTATGGGAACGTAGTCCTTACTTCACGTGTCTACAACCCGCTGATTACCTCCATACGTTACATACGCTATGGGAATCGTGTCCTTCCTTTACCTGTTTACAACACGCTGATTACCTCCATACGTCACATACGCTATGGGAACGGTGTCCTTCCTTCACGTGTCTACAACACGCTGATTACCTCCATACGTTACATACGCTATGGGAACGTAGTCCTTACTTCACGTGTCTACAACCCGCTGATTACCTCCATACGTCACATACGCTATGGGAACGGTGTCCTTCCTTTACCTGTTTACAACACGCTGATTACCTCCACACGTCACATACGCTATGGGAACGGTGTCCTTCCTTTACCTGTTTACAACACGCTGATTACCTCCATACGTCACATACGCTATGGGAACGGTGTCCTTCCTTTACCTGTTTACAACACGATGATGACCTCCATACGTCACATACGCTATGGAAACGTAGTCCTTCCTTCACGTGTCTACAACACGCTGATTACCTCCATACGTCACATACGTTATGGAAACGGTGTCCTTACTTCACGTGTCTACAACCCGCTGATTACCTCCATACGTCACATACGCTATGGGAATCGTGTCCTTCCTTTACGTGTCTACAACACGCTGATTACCTCCATACGTCACATACATATAGGAACGGTGTCCTTCCTTCACGTGTCTACAACACGCTGATTACCTCCATACGTCACATACATATAGGAACGGTGTCCTTCCTTCACGTGTCCACAACCCGCTGATTACCTTCATACGTTACATACGCTATGGGAACGGTGTCCTTCCTTCACGTGTCTACAACACGCTGATTACCTCCATACGTCACATACGCTATGGGAACGGTGTCCTTCCTTCACGTGTCTACAACACGCTGATTACCTCCATACGTCACATACGCTATGGGAACGGTGTCCTTCCTTCACGTGTCTACAACACGCTGATTACCTCCATACGTTACATACGCTATGGGAACGTAGTCCTTACTTCACGTGTCTACAACACGCTGATTACCTCCATACGTCACATACACTATGGGAACGGTGTCCTTCCTTTTCGTGTCTACAACACGCTGATGACCTCCATACGTCACATACGCTATGGAAACGTAGTCCTTCCTTCACGTGTCTACTACACAATCATTACATCCATACGTCACATACGCTATGGGGACGGTGTCCTTCCTTTTCGTGTCTACAACACGCTGATGACCTCCATACGTCACATACGCTATGGAAGCGTAGTCTTTCCTTCACGTGTCTACAACACGCTGATTTCCTCCATACGACACATACGCTATGGAAACGGTGTCCTTCCTTCACGTGTCTACAACACGCTGATTACCTTCATACGTCACATACGCTATGGGAACGGTGTCCTTCCTTCACGTGTCTACAACACGCTGATTACCTCCATACGTTACATACGCTATGGGAACGTAGTCCTTACTTCACGTGTCTACAACACGCTGATTACCTCCATACGTCACATACGCTATAGGAACGGTGTCCTTCCTTCACGTGTCTACAACACGCTGATTACCTCCATACGGCACATACGCTATGGGAACGTAGTCCTTCCTTCACGTGTCTACAACACGCTCATTACCTACATACGTCACATATGCTATGGAAACGGTGTCCTTACTTCACGTGTCTACTACACGCTGATTACCTCCATACGTCACATACGCTATGGGAACGGTGTCCTTCCTTTACCTGTTTACAACACGCTGATTACCTCCATACGTCACATACGCTATGGGAACGTAGTCCTTACTTCACGTGTCTACTACACGCTGATTACCTCCATACGTCACATACGCTATAGGAACGGTGTCCTTCCTTCACGTGTCTACTACACGCTCATTACCTCCGTACGTCACATATGCTATAGGAACGGTGTCCTTCCTTCACGTGTCTACAACACGCTGATTACCTCCATACGTCACATACGCTATGGGAACGGTGTCCTTCCTTTACCTGTTTACAACACTCTGATTACCTACACACGTCACATACGCTATGGGAACGGTGTCCTTCCTTTACCTGTTTACAACACGCTGATTACCTCCATACGTCACATACGCTATGGGAACGGTGTCCTTCCTTTACCTGTTTACAACACGATGATGACCTCCATACGTCACATACGCTATGGAAACGTAGTCCTTCCTTCACGTGTCTACAACACGCTGATTACCTCCATACGTCACATACGCTATGGAAACGGTGTCCTTACTTCACGTGTCTACAACACGCTGATTACCTCCATACGTCACATACGCTATGGGAACGGTGTCCTTCCTTCACGTGTCTACAACACGCTGATTACCTCCATACGTTACATACGCTATGGGAACGTAGTCCTTACTTCACGTGTCTACAACCCGCTGATTACCTCCATACGTTACATACGCTATGGGAATGGTGTCCTTCCTTTACGTGTCTACAACACGCTGATTACCTCCATACGTCACATACGCTATAGGAACGGTGTCCTTCCTTCACGTGTCTACAACACGCTGATTACCTACATACGTTACATACGCTATAGGAACGGTGTCCTTCCTTCACGTGTCTACTACACGCTGATTACCTTCATACGTCACATACGCTATGGGAACGTAGTCCTTCCTTCACGTGTCTACAACACGCTGATTACCTCCATACGTCACATACGCTATGGGAACGGTGTCCTTCCTTTACGTGTCTACAACACGCTGATTACCTCCATACGTCACATACGCTATGGGAACGTAGGCCTTCCTTCACGTGTCTACAACACGCTGATTACCTCCATACGTCACATACGCTATGGGAACGGTGTCCTTCCTTCACGTGTCTACAACACGCTGATTACCTCCATACGTCACATACGCTATGGGAACGGTGTCCTTCCTTTACGTGTCTAAAACATGCTGATTACCTCCATACGTCACATACGCTATGGGAACGGTGTCCTTCCTTCACGTGTCTACAACACGCTGATTACCTCCATACGTCACATACGCTATGGGAACGGTGTCCTTCCTTTACGTGTCTACAACACGCTGATTACCTCCATACGTCACATACGCTATGGGAACGTAGTCCTTACTTCACGTGTCTACAACCCGCTGATTACCTCCATACGTTACATACGCTATGGGAACGTAGTCCTTACTTCACGTGTCTACAACCCGCTGATTACCTCCATACGTCACATACGCTATGGGAACGTAGTCCTTACTTCACGTGTCTACAACCCGCTGATTACCTCCATACGTCACATACGCTATAGGAACGGTGTCCTTCCTTCACGTGTCTACTACACGCTGATTACCTTCATACGTCACATACGCTATGGGAACGGTGTCCTTCCTTCACGTGTCTACTACACGCTGATTACCTTCATACGTCACATACGCTATGGGAACGTAGTCCTTCCTTCACGTGTCTACAACACGCTGATTACCTCCATACGTTACATACGCTATGGGAACGTAGGCCTTCCTTCACGTGTCTACAACACGCTGATTACCTCCATACGTCACATACGCTATGGGAACGGTGTCCTTCCTTCACGTGTCTACAACACGCTGATTACCTCCATACGTTACATACGCTATGGGAACGTAGTCCTTCCTTCACGTGTCTACAACACGCTGATTACCTCCATACGTTACATACGCTATGGGAACGGTGTCCTTCCTTCACGTGTCTACAACACGCTGATTACCTCCATACGTCACATACGCTATGGGAACGTAGTCCTTCCTTCACGTGTCTACAACACGCCGGCTACCAACATATGTCACATACGCTATGGGAACGTAGTCCTTCCTTCACGTGTCTACAACCCGCTGGTTACCTCCATACGTCACATACGCTATAGGAACGGTGTCCTTCCTTCACGTGTCTACTACACGCTGATTACCTCCATACGTCATATACGCTATGGGAACGTAGTCCTTCCTTCACGTGTCTACAACACGCTGGCTACCTCCATACGTTACATACGCTATGAGAACCGTGTCCTTCCTTTACGTGTCTACAACACGCTGATTACCTCCATACGTCACATACGCTATGGGAACGTAGTCCTTTCTTCACGTGTCAACAACACGCTGAATACCTCCATACGTCACATACGCTATGGGAACGTAGTCCTTCCTTCACGTGTCTACAACCCGCTGATTACCTCCATACGTCACATACGCTATAGGAACGGTGTCCTTCCTTCACGTGTCTACTACACGCTGATTACCTCCATACGTCACATACGCTATGGGAACGTAGTCCTTCCTTCACGTGTCTACAACACGCTGATTACCTCCATACGTCACATATGCTACAGGAACGGTGTCCTTCCTTCACGTGTCTACTACACGCTCATTACCTCCATACGTCACATACGCTATGGGAACGTAGTCCTTCCTTCACGTGTCTACAACACGCTGATTACCTCCATACGTCACATACGCTATGGGAACGTAGTCCTACCTTCACGTGTCTACAACACGCTGATTACCTCCATACGTCACATACGCTATGGGAACGGTGTCCTTCCTTTACGTGTCTACAACACGCTGATTACCTCCATACGTCACATACGCTATGGGAACGGTGTCCTTCCTTCACGTGTCTACAACCCGCTGATTACCTCCTTACATCACATACGCTATGGGAACGTAGTCCTTCCTTCACGTGTCTACTACACGCTCATGACCTCCATACGTCACATACGCTATGGGAACGTATTCCTTACTTCACGTGTCTACAACACGCTGATTACCTCCATACGTCACATACGCTATGGGAACGTAGTCCTACCTTCACGTGTCTACAACACGCTGATTACCTCCATACGTCACATACGCTATGGAAACGGTGTCCTTCCTTCACCTGTCCACAACACGCTGATTACCTCCATACGTCACATACGCTATGGGAACGTAGTCCTTCCTTCACGTGTCTACTACACGCTCATTACCTCCATACGTCACATACGCTATGGGAACGTAGTCCTTCCTTCACGTGTCTACTACACGCTCATTACCTCCATACGTCACATACGCTATGGGAACGTAGTCCTTACTTCACGTGTCTACAACACGCTGATTACCTCCATACGTCACATACGCTATAGGAACGGTGTCCTTCCTTCACCTGTCCAACACACGCTGGTTACCTCCATACGTCACATACGCTATGGAAACGGTGCCCTTCCTTCACCTATCCACAACACGCTGATTACCTCCATACGTCACATACGCTATGGGAACGGTGTCCTTCCTTCACGTGTCTACAACACGCTGATTACCTCCATACGTTACATACGCTATGGGAACGTAGTCCTTACTTCACGTGTCTACAACACGCTGATTACCTCCATACGTCACATACACTATGGGAACGGTGTCCTTCCTTTTCGTGTCTACAACACGCTGATGACCTCCATACGTCACATACGCTATGGAAACGTAGTCCTTCCTTCACGTGTCTACTACACAATCATTACATCCATACGTCACATACGCTATGGGGACGGTGTCCTTCCTTTTCGTGTCTACAACACGCTGATGACCTCCATACGTCACATACGCTATGGAAGCGTAGTCTTTCCTTCACGTGTCTACAACACGCTGATTTCCTCCATACGACACATACGCTATGGAAACGGTGTCCTTCCTTCACGTGTCTACAACACGCTGATTACCTTCATACGTCACATACGCTATGGGAACGGTGTCCTTCCTTCACGTGTCTACAACACGCTGATTACCTCCATACGTTACATACGCTATGGGAACGTAGTCCTTACTTCACGTGTCTACAACACGCTGATTACCTCCATACGTCACATACGCTATAGGAACGGTGTCCTTCCTTCACGTGTCTACAACACGCTGATTACCTCCATACGGCACATACGCTATGGGAACGTAGTCCTTCCTTCACGTGTCTACAACACGCTCATTACCTACATACGTCACATATGCTATGGAAACGGTGTCCTTACTTCACGTGTCTACTACACGCTGATTACCTCCATACGTCACATACGCTATGGGAACGGTGTCCTTCCTTTACCTGTTTACAACACGCTGATTACCTCCATACGTCACATACGCTATGGGAACGTAGTCCTTACTTCACGTGTCTACTACACGCTGATTACCTCCATACGTCACATACGCTATAGGAACGGTGTCCTTCCTTCACGTGTCTACTACACGCTCATTACCTCCGTACGTCACATATGCTATAGGAACGGTGTCCTTCCTTCACGTGTCTACAACACGCTGATTACCTCCATACGTCACATACGCTATGGGAACGGTGTCCTTCCTTTACCTGTTTACAACACTCTGATTACCTACACACGTCACATACGCTATGGGAACGGTGTCCTTCCTTTACCTGTTTACAACACGCTGATTACCTCCATACGTCACATACGCTATGGGAACGGTGTCCTTCCTTTACCTGTTTACAACACGATGATGACCTCCATACGTCACATACGCTATGGAAACGTAGTCCTTCCTTCACGTGTCTACAACACGCTGATTACCTCCATACGTCACATACGCTATGGAAACGGTGTCCTTACTTCACGTGTCTACAACACGCTGATTACCTCCATACGTCACATACGCTATGGGAACGGTGTCCTTCCTTCACGTGTCTACAACACGCTGATTACCTCCATACGTTACATACGCTATGGGAACGTAGTCCTTACTTCACGTGTCTACAACACGCTGATTACCTCCATACGTCACATACGCTATAGGAACGGTGTCCTTCCTTCACGTGTCTACAACACGCTGATTACCTCCATACGTCACATACGCTATAGGAACGGTGTCCTTCCTTCACGTGTCTACAACACGCTGATTACCTCCATACGTTACATACGCTATAGGAACGGTGTCCTTCGTTCACGTGTCTACTACACGCTGATTACCTTCATACGTCACATACGCTATGGGAACGTAGTCCTTCCTTCACGTGTCTACAACACGCTGATTACCTCCATACGTCACATACGCTATGGGAACGGTGTCCTTCCTTCACGTGTCTACAACCCGCTGATTACCTCCTTACATCACATACGCTATGGGAACGTAGTCCTTCCTTTACGTGTCTACAACACGCTGATTACCTCCATACGTCACATACGCTATGGGAACGTAGTCCTTCCTTCACGTGTCTACAACACGCTGATTACCTCCATACGTTACATACGCTATGGGAACGTAGTCCTTACTTCACGTGTCTACAACCCGCTGATTACCTCCATACGTTACATACGCTATGGGAACGTTGTCATTCCTTTACGTGTCTACAACACGCTGATTACCTCCATACGTCACATACGCTATGGGAATGTAGTCCTTACTTCACGTGTCTACAACCCGCTGATTACCTCCATACGTCACATACGCTAAGGGAACCTAGTCCTTACATCACGTGTCTACAACACGCTGATTACCTCCTTACATCACATACGTTATGGGAACGTAGTCCTTCCTTCACGTGTCTACTACACGCTCATGACCTCCATACGTCACATACGCTATGGGAACGTATTCCTTACTTCACGTGTCTACAACACGCTGATTACCTCCATACGTCACATACGCTATGGGAACGTAGTCCTACCTTCACGTGTCTACAACACGCTGATTACCTCCATACGTCACATACGCTATGGAAACGGTGTCCTTCCTTCACCTGTCCACAACACGCTGATTACCTCCATACGTCACATACGCTATGGGAACGTAGTCCTTCCTTCACGTGTCTACTACACGCTCATTACCTCCATACGTCACATACGCTATGGGAACGTAGTCCTTCCTTCACGTGTCTACTACACGCTCATTACCTCCATACGTCACATACGCTATGGGAACGTAGTCCTTACTTCACGTGTCTACAACACGCTGATTACCTCCATACGTCACATACGCTATAGGAACGGTGTCCTTCCTTCACCTGTCCAACACACGCTGGTTACCTCCATACGTCACATACGCTATGGAAACGGTGCCCTTCCTTCACCTATCCACAACACGCTGATTACCTCCATACGTCACATACGCTATGGAAACGGTGTCCTTCCTTCACGTGTCTACAACACGCTGATTACGTCCTTACGTCACATACGCTATGGGAACGGTGTCCTTCCTTCACGTGTCTACAACACGCTGATTACCTCCATACGTTACTACGCTATGGGAACGTAGTCCTTACTTCACGTGTCTACAACACGCTGATTACCTCCATACGTCACTTACACTATGGGAACGGTGTCCTTCCTTTTCGTGTCTCTAACACGCTGATGACCTCCATACGTCACATACGCTATGGAAACGTAGTCCTTCCTTCACGTGTCTACTACACGCTCATTACATCCATACGTCACATACGCTATGGGGACGGTGTCCTTCCTTTTCGTGTCTACAACACGCTGATGACCTCCATACGTCACATACGCTATGGAAACGTAGTCCTTCACGTGTCTACTACACGCTGATTACCTCCATACGTCACATACACTATGGGAACGGTGTCCTTCCTTTTCGTGTCTACAACACGCTGATGACCTCCATACGTCACATACGCTATGGAAACGTAGTCCTTCCTTCACGTGTCTACAACACGCTGATTACCTCCATACGTCACATACGCTATGGAAGCGTAGTCTTTCCTTCACGTGTCTACAACACGCTGATTACCTCCATACGTCACATACGCTATGGAAACGGTGTCCTTCCTTCACGTGTCTACAACACGCTGATTACCTCCATACGTCACATACGCTATGGGAACGGTGTCCTTCCTTCACGTGTCTACAACACGCTGATTACCTCCATACGTTACATACGCTATGGGAACGTAGTCCTTACTTCACGTGTCTACAACACGCTGATTACCTCCATACGTCACATACGCTATAGGAACGGTGTCCTTCCTTCACGTGTCTACAACACGCTGATTACCTCCATACGGCACATACGCTATGGGAACGTAGTCCTTCCTTCACGTGTCTACAACACGCTCATTACCTACATACGTCACATATGCTATGGAAACGGTGTCCTTACTTCACGTGTCTACTACACGCTGATTACCTCCATACGTCACATACGCTATGGGAACGGTGTCCTTCCTTTACCTGTTTACAACACGCTGATTACCTCCATACCTCACATACGCTATGGGAACGTAGTCCTTACTTCACGTGTCTACAACACGCTGATTACCTCCATACGTCACATACGCTATAGGAACGGTGTCCTTCCTTCACGTGTCTACAACACGCTGATTACCTCCATACGGCACATACGCTATGGGAACGTAGTCCTTCCTTCACGTGTCTACTACACGCTCATTACCTCCATACGTCACATACGCTATGGGAACGTAGTCCTTACTTCACGTGTCTACAACACGCTGATTACCTCCATACGTCACATACGCTATAGGAACGGTGTCCTTCCTTCACCTGTCCACAACACGCTGGTTACCTCCATACGTCACATACGCTATGGAAACGGTGCCCTTCCTTCACCTGTCCACAACACGCTGATTACCTCCATACGTCACATACGCTATGGAAACGGTGTCCTTCCTTCACGTGTCTACAACACGCTGATTACCTCCTTACGTCACATACGCTATGGGAACGGTGTCCTTCCTTCACGTGTCTACAACACGCTGATTACCTCCATACGTTACTACGCTATGGGAACGTAGTCCTTACTTCACGTGTCTACAACACGCTGATTACCTCCATACGTCACATACACTATGGGAACGGTGTCCTTCCTTTTCGTGTCTCTAACACGCTGATGACCTCCATACGTCACATACGCTATGGAAACGTAGTCCTTCCTTCACGTGTCTACTACACGCTCATTACATTCATACGTCACATACGCTATGGGGACGGTGTCCTTCCTTTTCGTGTCTACAACACGCTGATGACCTCCATACGTCACATACGCTATGGAAACGTAGTCCTTCACGTGTCTACTACACGCTGATTACCTCCATACGTCACATACACTATGGGAACGGTGTCCTTCCTTTTCGTGTCTACAACACGCTGATGACCTCCATACGTCACATACGCTATGGAAACGTAGTCCTTCCTTCACGTGTCTACAACACGCTGATTACCTCCATACGTCACATACGCTATGGAAGCGTAGTCTTTCCTTCACGTGTCTACAACACGCTGATTACCTCCATACGTCACATACGCTATGGAAACGGTGTCCTTCCTTCACGTGTCTACAACACGCTGATTACCTCCATACGTCACATACGCTATGGGAACGGTGTCCTTCCTTCACGTGTCTACAACACGCTGATTACCTCCATACGTTACATACGCTATGGGAACGTAGTCCTTACTTCACGTGTCTACAACACGCTGATTACCTCCCTACGTCACATACGCTATAGGAACGGTGTCCTTCCTTCACGTGTCTACAACACGCTGATTACCTCCATACGGCACATACGCTATGGGAACGTAGTCCTTCCTTCACGTGTCTACAACACGCTCATTACCTACATACGTCACATATGCTATGGAAACGGTGTCCTTACTTCACGTGTCTACTACACGCTGATTACCTCCATACGTCACATACGCTATAGGAACGGTGTCCTTCCTTCACGTGTCTACTACACGCTCATTACCTCCGTACGTCACATATGCTATAGGAACGGTGTCCTTCCTTCACGTGTCTACAACACGCTGATTACCTCCATACGTCACATACGCTATAGGAACGGTGTCCTTCCTTCACGTGTCTACTACACGCTCATTACCTCCCTACGTCACATACGCTATAGGAACGGTGTCCTTCCTTCACGTGTCTACAACACGCTGATTACCTCCATACGGCACATACGCTATGGGAACGTAGTCCTTCCTTTACCTGTTTACAACACGCTGATTACCTCCATACCTCACATACGCTATGGGAACGTAGTCCTTACTTCACGTGTCTACTACACGCTGATTACCTCCATACGTCACATACGCTATAGGAACGGTGTCCTTCCTTCACGTGTCTACTACACGCTCATTACCTCCGTACGTCACATATGCTATAGGAACGGTGTCCTTCCTTCACGTGTCTACAACACGCTGATTACCTCCATACGTCACATACGCTATGGGAACGGTGTCCTTCCTTTACCTGTTTACAACACTCTGATTACCTCCACACGTCACATACGCTATGGGAACGGTGTCCTTCCTTTACCAGTTTACAACACGCTGATTACCTCCATACGTCACATACGCTATGGGAACGGTGTCCTTCCTTTACCTGTTTACAACACGATGATGACCTCCATACGTCACATACGCTATGGAAACGTAGTCCTTCCTTCACGTGTCTACAACACGCTGATTACCTCCATACGTCACATACGCTATGGAAACGGTGTCCTTACTTCACGTGTCTACAACACGCTGATTACCTCCATACGTCACATACGCTATGGGAACGGTGTCCTTCCTTCACGTGTCTACAACACGCTGATTACCTCCATACGTTACATACGCCATGGGAACGTAGTCCTTACTTCACGTGTCTACAACCCGCTGATTACCTCCATACGTTACATACGCTATGGGAATGGTGTCCTTCCTTTACGTGTCTACAACACGCTGATTACCTCCATACGTCACATACGCTATAGGAACGGTGTCCTTCCTTCACGTGTCTACAACACGCTGATTACCTCCATACGTTACATACGCTATAGGAACGGTGTCCTTCCTTCACGTGTCTACTACACGCTGATTACCTTCATACGTCACATACGCTATGGGAACGTAGTCCTTCCTTTTCGTGTCTACAACACGCTGATTACCTCCATACGTCACATACGCTATGGGAACGGTGTCCTTCCTTTACGTGTCTACAACACGCTGATTACCTCCATACGTCACATACGCTATGGGAACGGTGTCCTTCCTTCACGTGTCTACAACCCGCTGATTACCTCCTTACATCACATACGCTAAGGGAACGTAGTCCTTCCTTCACGTGTCTACAACACGCTGATTACCTCCATACGTCACATACGCTATGGGAACGTAGTCCTTACTTCACGTGTCTACAACCCGCTGATTACCTCCATACGTCACATACGCTAAGGGAACCTAGTCCTTACATCACGTGTCTACAACACGCTGATTACCTCCATACGTCACATACGCTATGGGAACGTAGTCCTTCCTTCACGTGTCTACAACACGCCGGCTACCACCATATGTCACATACGCTATGGGAACGTAGTCCTTCCTTCACGTGTCTACAACCCGCTGGTTACCTCCATACGTCACATACGCTATAGGAACGGTGTCCTTCCTTCACGTGTCTACTACACGCTCATTACCTCCATACGTCATATACGCTATGGGACCGTAGTCCTTCCTTCACGTGTCTACAACACGCTGATTACCTCCATACGTCACATACGCTATGGGAACGTAGGCCTCCCTTCACGTGTCTACAACACGCTGATTACCTCCATACGTTACATACGCTATGGGAACGTAGTCCTTCCTTCACGTGTCTACAACACGCTGGCTACCTCCATACGTTACATACGCTATGGTAACGGTGTCCTTCCTTTACGTGTCTACAACACGCTGATTACCTCCATACGTCACATACGCTATAGGAACGGTGACCTTCCTTCACGTGTCTACAACACGCCGATTACCTCCATACGTTACATACGCTATGGGAACGTAGTCCTTTCTTCACGTGTCTACAACACGCTGAATACCTCCATACGTCACATACGCTATGGGAACGTAGTCCTTCCTTCACTTGTCTACAACCCGCTGATTACCTCCATACGTCACATACGCTATAGGAACGGTGTCCTTCCTTCACGTGTCTACTACACGCTGATTACCTCCATACGTTACATACGCTATGGGAACGTATTCCTTCCTTCACGTGTCTACAACACGCTGATTACCTCCATACGTCACATATGCTACAGGAACGGTGTCCTTCCTTCACGTGTCTACTACACGCTCATTACCTCCATACGTCACATACGCTATGGGAACGTAGTCCTTCCTTCACGTGTCTACAACACGCTGATTACCTCCATACGTCACATACGCTATGGGAACGTAGTTCTTCCTTCACGTGTCTACTACACGCTCATTACCTCCATACGTCACATACGCTATGGGAACGTAGTCCTTACTTCACGTGTCTACAACACGCTGATTACCTCCATACGTCACATACGCTATGGAAACGGTGTCCTTCCTTCACCTGTCCACAACACGCTGATTACCTCCATACGTCACATACGCTATGGGAACGTAGTCCTTCCTTCACGTGTCTACTACACGCTCATTACCTCCATACGTCACATTCGCTATGGGAACGTAGTCCTTCCTTCACGTGTCTACTACACGCTCATTACCTCCATACGTCACATACGATATGGGAACGTAGTCCTTACTTCACGTGTCTACAACACGCTGATTACCTCCATACGTCACATACGCTATGGAAACGGTGTCCTTCCTTCACGTGTCTACAACACGCTGATTACCTCCATACGTCACATACGCTATAGGAACGGTGTCCTTCCTTCACGTGTCTACAACACGCTGATTACCTCCATACGCCACATACGCTATAGGAACGGTGTCCTTCCTTCACGTGTCTACAACACGCTGATTACCTCAATACGTCACATACGCTATGGAAACGGTGTCCTTCCTTCACGTGTCTACAACACGCTGATTACCTCCATACGTCACATACGCTACAGGAACGGTGTCCTTCCTTCACGTGTCTACAACACGGTGATTACCTCCATACGTCACATACGCTATAGGAACGGTGTCCTCCCTTCACGTGTCTACAACACGCTGATTACCTCCATACGTCACATACGCTATAGGAACGGTGTCCTTCCTTCACCTGTCCACAACACCCTGGTTACCTCCAAACGTCACATACGCTATGGAAACGGTGTCCTTCCTTCACCTGTCCACAACACGCTGATTACCTCCATACGTCACATACGCTATGGAAACGGTGTCCTTCCTTCACGTGTCTACAACACGCTGATTACCTCCATACGTCACATACGCTATGGGAACGGTGTCCTTCCTTCACGTGTCTACAACACGCTGATTACCTCCATACGTTACATACGCTATGGGAACGTAGTCCTTACTTCACGTGTCTACAACACGCTGATTACCTCCATACGTCACATACACTATGGGAACGGTGTCCTTCCATTTCGTGTCTACAACACGCTGATGACCTCCATACGTCACATACGCTATGGAAACGTAGTCCTTCCTTCACGTGTCTACTACACGCTCATTACATCCATACGTCACATACGCTATGGGGACGGTGTCCTTCCTTTTCGTGTCTACAACACGCTGATGACCTCCATACGTCACATACGCTATGGAAGCGTAGTCCTTCCTTCACGTGTCTACAACACGCTGATTACCTCCATACGTCACATACGCTATGGAAACGGTGTCCTTCCTTCACGTGTCTACAACACGCTGATTACCTCCATACGTCACATACGCTATCGGAACGGTGTCCTTCCTTCACGTGTCTACAACACGCTGATTACCTCCATACGTTACATACGCTATGGGAACGTAGTCCTTACTTCACGTGTCTACAACACGCTGATTACCTCCATACGTCACATACGCTATAGGAACGGTGTCCTTCCTTCACGTGTCTACAACACGCTGATTACCTCCATACGTCACATACGCTATGGGAACGGTGTCCTTCCTTCACGTGTCTACAACCCGCTGATTACCTCCTTACATCACATACGCTATGGGAACGTAGTCCTTCCTTTACGTGTCTACAACACGCTGATTACCTCCATACGTTACATACGCTATGGGAACGTAGTCCTTACTTCACGTGTCTACAACACGCTGATTACCTCCATACGTCACATACGCTATGGGAACGTAGTCCTTCCTTCACGTGTCTACAACACGCTCATTACCTACATACGTCACATATGCTATGGAAACGGTGTCCTTACTTCACGTGTCTACTACACGCTGACTACCTCCACACGTCACATACGCTATGGGAACGGTGTCCTTCCTTTACCTGTTTACAACACGCTGATTACCTCCATACGTCACATACGCTATGGGAACGTAGTCCTTACTTCACGTGTCTACTACACGCTGATTACCTCCATACGTCACATACGCTATAGGAACGGTGTCCTTCCTTCACGTGTCTACTACACGCTCATTACCTCCATATGTCACATATGCTATAGGAACGGTGTCCTTCCTTCACGTGTCTACAACACGCTGATTACCTCCATACGTCACATACGCTATGGGAACGGTGTCCTTCCTTTACCTGTTTACAACACGCTGATTACCTCCACACGTCACATACGCTATGGGAACGGTGTCCTTCCTTTACCTGTTTACAACACGCTGATTACCTCCATACGTCACATACGCTATGGGAACGGTGTCCTTCCTTTACCTGTTTACAACACGATGATGACCTCCATACGTCACATACGCTATGGAAACGTAGTCCTTCCTTCACGTGTCTACAACACGCTGATTACCTCCATACGTCACATACGCTATGGGAACGGTGTCCTTCCTTTACCTGTTTACAACACCCTGATTACCTCCATACGTCACATACGCTATGGAAACGGTGTCCTTACTTCACGTGTCTACAACACGCTGATTACCTCCATACGTCACATACGCTATGGGAACGGTGTCCTTCCTTCACGTGTCTACAACACGCTGATTACCTCCATACGTTACATACGCTATGGGAACGTAGTCCCTACTTCACGTGTCTACAACCCGCTGATTACCTCCATACGTTACATACGCTATGGGAATGGTGTCCTTCCTTTACGTGTCTACAACACGCTGATTACCTCCATACGTCACATACGCTATAGGAACGGTGTCCTTCCTTCACGTGTCTACAACACGCTGCTTACCTCCATACGTTACATACGCTATAGGAACGGTGTCCTTCCTTCACGTGTCTACTACACGCTGATTACCTTCATACGTCACATACGCTATGGGAACGTAGTCCTTCCTTCACGTGTCTACAACACGCTGATTACCTCCATACGTCACATACGCTATGGGAATGGTGTCCTTCCTTTACGTGTCTACAACACGCTGATTACCTCCATACGTCACATACGCTATGGGAACGTAGTCCTTCCTTCACGTGTCTACAACACACTGATTACCTCCATACGTTACATACGCTATGGGAACGTAGTCCTTCCTTCACGTGTCTACAACCCGCTGATTACCTCCATACGTTACATACGCTATGGGAACGGTGTCCTTCCTTTACGTGTCTACTACACGCTCATTACCTCCATACGTCACATACGCTATGGGAACGTAGTCCTTCCTTCACGTGTCTACAACCCGCTGATTACCTCCATACGTTACATACGCTATGGGAACGTAGTCCTTCCTTTACGTGTCTACAACACGCTGATTACCTCCATACGTCACATACGCTATGGGAACGTAGTCCTTCCTTCACGTGTCTACAACACGCTGATTACCTCCATACGTTACATACGCTATGGGAACGTAGTCCCTACTTCACGTGTCTACCACACGCTGATTACCTCCATACGTCACATACGCTATAGGAACGGTGTCCTTCCTTCACGTGTCTACTACACGCTCATTACCTCCATACGTCACATACGCTATGGGAACGTAGTCCTTCCTTCACGTGTCTACAGCACGCTGATTACCTCCATACGTCACATACGCTATGGGAACGTAGTCCTTCCTTCACGTGTCTACAACACGCTGGCTACCTCCATACGTCACATACGCTATGGGAACGTAGTCCTACCTTCACGTGTCTACAACACGCTGATTACCTCCATACGTCACATACGCTATGGGAACGGTGACCTTCCTTCACGTGTCTACAACCCGCTGATTACCTCCTTACATCACATACGCTATGGGAACGTAGTCCTTCCTTCACGTGTCTACTACACGCTCATTACCTCCATACGTCACATACGCTATGGGAACGTAGTCCTTACTTCACGTGTCTACAACACGCTGATTACCTCCATACGTCACATACGCTATAGGAACGGTGACCTTCCTTCACGTGTCTACAACACGCTGATTACCTCCAGACGTCACATACGCTATGGGAACGGTGTCCTTCCTTCACGTGTCTACTACACGCTCATTACCTCCATACGTCACATACGCTATGGGAACGTAGTCCTTCCTTCACGTGTCTACAACACGCTGATTACCTCCATACGTCACACATGCTATTGGAACTGTGTCCTTCCTTCACGTGTCTACTACCCGCTGATTACCTACTTACATCACATACGCTATGGGAACGTAGTCCTTCCTTTACGTGTCTACAACACGCTCATTACCTCCATACGTCACATACGCTGTGGGTACGTAGTCCTTCCTTCACGTGTCTACTACACGCTCATTACCTCCATACGTCACATACGCTATGGGAACGTAGTCCTTCCTTCACGTGTCTACAACACGCTGATTACCTCCATACGTCACATACGCTATGGGAACGGTGTCCTTCCTTCACGTGTCTACAACACGCTGATTACCTCCATACGTCACATACGCTATGGGAACGGTGTCCTTCCTTTACGTGTCTACAACACGCTGATTACCTCCATACGTCACTTACACTATGGGAACGTAGTCCTTCCTTCACGTGTCTACAACACGCTGATTACCTCCATACGTCACATACGCTATGGGAACGTAGTCCTTCCTTCACGTGTCTACAACACGCTGATTACCTCCATACGTCACATACGCTATGGGAACGGTGTCCTTCCTTCACGTGTCTACAACACGCTGATTACCTCCATACGTCACATACGCTATGGGAACGGTGTCCTTCCTTTACGTGTCTACAACACGCTGATTACCTCCATACGTCACATACGCTATGGGAACGGTGTCCTTCCTTCACGTGTCTACAACCCGCTGATTACCTCCTTACATCACATACGCTATGGGAACGTAGTCCTTCCTTTACGTGTCTACAACACGCTGATTACCTCCATACGTCACATACGCTATGGGAACGTAGTCCTTCCTTCACTTGTCTACAACACGCTGATTACCTCCATACGTTACATACGCTATGGGAACGTAGTCCTTACTTCACGTGTCTACAACCCGCTGATTACCTCCATACGTTACATACGCTATGGGAACGTTGTCCTTCCTTTACGGGTCTACCACACGCTGATTACCTCCATACGTCACATACGCTATAGGAACGGTGTCCTTCCTTCACGTGTCTACTACACGCTCATTACCTCCATACGTCACATACGCTATGGGAACGTAGTCCTTACTTCACGTGTCTACAACACGCTGATTACCTCCATACGTCACATACGCTATGGGAACGTAGTCCTACCTTCACGTGTCTACAACACGCTGATTACCTCCATACGTCACATACGCTATGGGAACGGTGTCCTTCCTTCACGTGTCTACAACACGCTGATTACCTCCATACGTTACATACGCTATGGGAACGGTGTCCTTCCTTCACGTGTCTACTACACGCTCATTACCTCCATACGTCACATACGCTATGGGAACGTAGTCCTTCCTTCACTTGTCTACAACACGCTGATTACCTCCGTACGTCACATACGCTATGGGAATGGTGTCCTTCCTTTACGTGTCTACAACACGCTGATTACCTCCATACGTCACATACGCTATGGGAACGTAGTCCTTCCTTCACTTGTCTACAACACGCTCATTACCTCCATACGTCACATACGCTATGGGAACGTAGTCCTTCCTTCACTTGTCTACAACACGCTGATTACCTCCATACGTCACATACGCTATGGGAACGGTGTCCTTCCTTCACGTGTCTACAACACGCTGATTACCTCCATACGTTACATACGCTATGGGAACGGTGTCCTTCCTTCACGTGTCTACTACACGCTCATTACCTCCATACGTCACATACGCTATGGGAACGTAGTCCTTACTTCACGTGTCTACAACCCGCTGATTACCTCCATACGTTACATACGCTATGGGAACGTAGTCCTTCCTTCACTTGTCTACAACACGCTGATTACCTCCATACGTCACATATGCTATAGGAACGGTGTCCTTCCTTCACGTGTCTACTACCCGCTGATTACCTCCTTACATCACATACGCTATGGGAACGTAGTCCTTCCTTTACGTGTCTACAACACGCTCATTACCTCCATACATCACATACGCTATGGGTACGTAGTCCTTCCTTCACGTGTCTACTACACGCTCATTACCTCCATACGTCACATACGCTATGGGAACCTAGTCCTTCCTTCACGTGTCTACAACACGCTGATTACCTCCGTACGTCACATACGATATGGGAACAGTGTCCTTCCTTCACGTGTCTACAACACGCTGATTACCTCCATACGTCACATACGCTATGGGAACGTAGTCCTTCCTTCACGTGTCTACAACACGCTGATTACCTCCATACGTCACATACGCTATGGGAACGTAGTCCTTCCTTCACGTGTCTACAACACGCTGATTACCTCCATACGTTACATACGCTATGGGAACGTAGTCCTTACTTCACGTGTCTACAACCCGCTGATTACCTCCATACGTTACATACGCTATGGGAATGGTGTCCTTCCTTTACGTGTCTACAACACGCTGATTACCTCCATACGTCACATACGCTATGGGAACGTAGTCCTTACTTCACGTGTCTACAACACGCTGATTACCTCCATACGTCACATACGCTATGGGAACGGTGTCCTTCCTTCACGTGTCTACAACACGCTGATTACCTCCATACGTTACATACGCTATGGGAACGTAGTCCTTACTTCACGTGTCTACAACACGCTGATTACCTCCATACGTCACATACGCTATGGGAATGGTGTCCTTCCTTTACGTGTCTACAACACGCTGATTACCTCCATACGTCACATACGCTATATGAACGGTGTCCTTCCTTCACGTGTCTACAACACGCTGATTACCTCCATACGTTACATACGCTATGAGAACGTAGTCCTTCCTTCACGTGTCTACAACACGCTGATTACCTCCATACGTCACATACGCTATAGGAACGGTGTCCTTCCTTCACGTGTCTACTACACGCTGATTACCTTCATACGTCACATACGCTATGGGAACGTAGTCCTTCCTTCACGTGTCTACAACACGCTGATTACCTCCATACGTCACATACGCTATGGGAACGGTGTCCTTCCTTCACGTGTCTACAACCCGCTGATTACCTCCATACGTCACATACGCTATAGGAACGGTGTCCTTCCTTCACGTGTCTACAACCCGCTGATTACCTCCATACGTCACATACGCTATGGGAACGGTGTCCTTCCTTTACGTGTCTACAACACGCTGATTACCTCCATACGTCACATACGCTATGGGAACGGTGTCCTTCCTTCACGTGTCTACAACCCGCTGATTACCTCCTTACATCACATACGCTATGGGAACGTAGTCCTTCCTTTACGTGTCTACAACACGCTGATTACCTCCATACGTCACATATGCTATGGGAACGTAGTCCTTCCTTCACGTGTCTACAACACGCTGATTACCTCCATACGTCACATACGCTATGGGAACGTAGTCCTTACTTCACGTGTCTACAACCCGCTGATTACCTCCATACGTTACATACGCTATGGGAACGTAGTCCTTCCTTTACGTGTCTACAACACGCTGATTACCTCCATACGTCACATATGCTATGGGAACGTAGTCCTTCCTTCACGTGTCTACAACACGCTGATTACCTCCATACGTTACATACGCTATGGGAACGTAGTCCTTCCTTCACGTGTCTACAACCCGCTGATTACCTCCATACGTCACATATGCTATGGGAACGTAGTCCTTCCTTCACGTGTCTACAACACGCTGATTACCTCCATACGTTACATATGCTATGGGAACGTAGTCCTTCCTTCACGTGTCTACAACCCGCTGATTACCTCCATACGTTACATACGCTATGGGAACGTAGTCCTTCCTTCACGTGTCTACAACACGCTGATTACCTCCATACGTTACATACGCTATGGGAACGTAGTCCTTACTTCACGTGTCTACAACCCGCTGATTACCTCCATACGTTACATACGCTATGGGAACGTAGTCCTTCCTTTACGTGTCTACAACACGCTGATTACCTCCATACGTCACATATGCTATGGGAACGTAGTCCTTCCTTCACGTGTCTACAACACGCTGATTACCTCCATACGTCACATACGCTATGGGAACGTAGTCCTTACATCACGTGTCTACAACACGCTGATTACCTCCATACGTTACATACGCTATGGGAACGTAGTCCTTCCTTTACGTGTCTACAACACGCTGATTACCTCCATACGTCACATATGCTATGGGAACGTAGTCCTTCCTTCACGTGTCTACAACACGCTGATTACCTCCATACGTCACATATGCTATGGGAACGTAGTCCTTCCTTCACGTGTCTACAACACGCTGATTACCTCCATACGTCACATACGCTATAGGAACGGTGTCCTTCCTTCACGTGTCTACAACCCGCTGATTACCTCCATACGTCACATACGGTATGGGAACGTTGTCCTTCCTTCACGTGTCTACTACACGCTGATTACCTCCATACGTCACATACGCTATGGGAACGTAGTCCTTACTTCACGTGTCTACAACACGCTGATTACCTCCATACGTCACATACGCTATGGGAACGTAGTCCTTCCTTCACGTGTCTACTACACGCTCATTACCTCCATACGTCACATACGCTATGGGAACGTAGTCCTTACTTCACGTGTCTACAACACGCTGATTACCTCCATACGTCACATACGCTATGGGAACGTAGTCCTACCTTCACGTGTCTACAACACGCTGATTACCTCCATACGTCACATACGCTATGGGAACGGTGTCCTTCCTTTACGTGTCTACAACACGCTGATTACCTCCATACGTCACATACGCTATGGGAACGGTGTCCTTCCTTCACGTGTCTACAACCCGCTGATTACCTCCTTACATCACATACGCTATGGGAACGTAGTCCTTCCTTCACGTGTCTACTACACGCTCATTACCTCCATACGTCACATACGCTATGGGAACGTAGTCCTTACTTCACGTGTCTACAACACGCTGATTACCTCCATACGTCACATACGCTATAGGAACGGTGACCTTCCTTCACGTGTCTACAACACGCTGATTACCTCCAGATGTCACATACGCTATGGGAACGGTGTCCTTCCTTCACGTGTCTACAACACGCTGATTACCTCCATACGTCACATACGCTATGGGAACGGTGTCCTTCCTTTTCGTGTCTACAACTTGCTGACGACCTCCATACGTCACATACGCTATGGGAACGGTGTCGTTCCTTCACGTGTCTACAACACGCTGATTACCTCCATACGTCACATACGCTATGGGAACCTAGTCCTTACTTCACGTGTCTACTACACGCTGGTTACCTCCATACGTCACATACGCTATGGGAACGTAGTCCTTCCTTTACGTGTCTACTACACGCTGGTTACCTCCATACGTCACATATGCTATAGGAACGGTGTCTTCCTTCACGTGTCTACTACCCGCTGATTACCTCCATACGTCACATACGCTATGGGAACGTAGTCCTTCCTTCACGTGTCTACAACACGCTGATTACCTCCATTCGTCACATACGCTATGGGAACGGTGTCCTTCCTTCACGTGTCTACTACACGCTCATTACCTCCATACGTCACATACGCTATGGGAACGTAGTCCTTCCTTCACGTGTCTACAACACGCTGATTACCTCCATACGTCACATATGCTATAGGAACTGTGTCCTTCCTTCACGTGTCTACTACCCGCTGATTACCTCCATACGTCACATACGCTATGGGAACGTAGTCCTTCCTTCACGTGTCTACAACACGCTGATTACCTCCATTCGTCACATACGCTATGGGAACGGTGTCCTTCCTTCACGTGTCTACTACACGCTCATTACCTCCATACGTCACATACGCTATGGGAACGTAGTCCTTCCTTCACGTGTCTACAACACGCTGATTACCTCCATACGTCACATATGCTATAGGAACTGTGTCCTTCCTTCACGTGTCTACAACACGCTCATTACCTCCATACGTCACATACGCTATGGGAACGTAGTCCTTCCTTTACGTGTCTACAACACGCTCATTACCTCCATACGTCACATACGCTATGGGTACGTAGTCCTTCCTTCACGTGTCTACTACACGCTCATTACCTCCATACGTCACATACGCTATGGGAACGTAGTCCTTCCTTCACGTGTCTACAACACGCTGATTACCTCCATACGTCACATACGCTATGGGAACGGTGTCCTTCCTTCACGTGTCTACAACACGCTGATTACCTCCATACGTCACATACGCTATGGGAACGTAGTCCTTCCTTCACGTGTCTACAACACGCTGATTACCTCCATACGTCACATACGCTATGGGAACGTAGTCCTTCCTTCACGTGTCTACAACACGCTGATTACCTCCATACGTTACATACGCTATGGGAACGTAGTGCTTCCTTCACGTGCCTACAACACGCTGATTACCTCCATACGTTACATACGCTATGGGAACGGTGTCCTTCCTTTACGTGTCTACAACACGCTGATTACCTCCATACGTCACTTACACTATGGGAACGTAGTCCTTCCTTCACGTGTCTTCAACACGCTGATTACCTCCATACGTCACATACGCTATGGGAACGGTGTCCTTCCTTTACGTGTCTACAACACGCTGATTACCTCCATACGTCACTTACACTATGGGAACGTAGTCCTTCCTTCACGTGTCTACAACACGCTGATTACCTCCATACGTCACATACGCTATGGGAACGGTGTCCTTCCTTTACGTGTCTACAACACGCTGATTACCTCCATACGTCACTTACACTATGGGAACGTAGTCCTTCCTTCACGTGTCTACAACACGCTGATTACCTCCATACGTCACATACGCTATGGGAACGTAGTCCTTCCTTCACGTGTCTACCACACGCTGATTACCTCCATACGTCACATACGCTATGGGAACGGTGTCCTTCCTTTACGTGTCTACAACCCGCTGATTACCTCCATACGTCACATACGCTATGGGAACGGTGTCCTTCCTTCACGTGTCTACAACCCGCTGATTACCTCCTTACATCACATACGCTATGGGAACGGTGTCCTTCCTTCACGTGTCTACAACACGCTGATTACCTCCATACGTCACATACGCTATGGGAACGGTGTCCTTCCTTCACGTGTCTACAACCCGCTGATTACCTCCTTACATCACATACGCTATGGGAACGTAGTCCTTCCTTTACGTGTCTACAACACGCTGATTACCTCCATACGTCACATACGCTATGGGAACGTAGTCCTTCCTTCACGTGTCTACAACATGCTGATTACCTCCATACGTTACATACGCTATGGGAACGTAGTCCTTACTTCACGTGTCTACAACCCACTGATTACCTCCATACGTTACATACGCTATGGGAACGTTGTCCTTCCTTAACGTGTCTACCACACGCTGATTACCTCCATACGTCATATACGCTATAGGAACGGTGTCCTTCCTTCACGTGTCTACTACACGCTCATTACCTCCATACGTCACATACGCTATGGGAACGTAGTCCTTACTTCACGTGTCTACAACACGCTCATTACCTCCATACGTCACATACGCTATTGGAACGGTGTCCTTCCTTTACGTGTCTACAACACGCTGATTACCTCCATACGTCACATACGCTATGGGAACGGTGTCCTTCCTTCACGTGTCTACAACCCGCTGATTACCTCCTTACATCACATACGCTATGGGAACGTAGTCCTTCCTTCACGTGTCTACTACACGCTCATTACCTCCATACGTCACATACGCTATGGGAACGTAGTCCTTCCTTCACGTGTCTACAACACGCTGATTACCTCCATACGTCACATACGCTATGGGAACGTAGTCCTTCCTTCACGTGTCTGCAACACGCTGATTACCTCCATACGTCACATACGCTATGGGAACGGTGTCCTTCCTTCACGTGTCTACAACACGCTGATTACCTCCATACGTCACATACGCTATGGGAACGGTGTCCTTCCTTCACGTGTCTACAACACGCTGATTACCTCCATACGTCACATACGCTATGGGAACGGTGTCCTTCCTTTTCGTGTCTACAACTTGCTGATGACCTCCATACGTCACATACGCAATGGGAACGGTGTCGTTCCTTCACGTGTCTACAACACGCTGATTACCTCCATACGTCACATACGCTATGGGAACCTAGTCCTTACTTCACGTGTCTACTACACGCTGGTTACCTCCATACGTCACATACGCTATGGGAACGTAGTCCTTCCTTTACGTGTCTACAACACGCTGGTTACCTCCATACGTCACATATGCTATAGGAACGGTGTCTTCCTTCACGTGTCTACTACCCGCTGATTACCTCCATACGTCACATACGCTATGGGAACGTAGTCCTTCCTTCACGTGTCTACAACACGGTGATTACCTCCATTCGTCACATACGCTATGGGAACGGTGTCCTTCCTTCACGTGTCTACTACACGCTCATTACCTCCATACGTCACATACGCTATGGGAACGTAGTCCTTCCTTCACGTGTCTACAACACGCTGATTACCTCCATACGTCACATATGCTATAGGAACTGTGTCCTTCCTTCACGTGTCTACTACCCGCTGATTACCTCCATACGTCACATACGCTATGGGTACGTAGTCCTTCCTTCACGTGTCTACTACACGCTCATTACCTCCATACGTCACATACGCTATGGGAACGTAGTCCTTCCTTCACGTGTCTACAACACGCTGATTACCTCCATACGTCACATACGCTATGGGAACGGTGTCCTTCCTTCACGTGTCTACAACACGCTGATTACCTCCATACGTCACATACGCTATGGGAACGTAGTCCTTCCTTCACGTGTCTACAACACGCTGATTACCTTCATACGTCACATACGCTATGGGAACGTAGTCCTTCCTTCACGTGTCTACAACACGCTGATTACCTCCATACGTCACATACGCTATGGGAACGTAGTCCTTCCTTCACGTGTCTACAACACGCTGATTACCTCCATACGTCACATACGCTATAGGAACGGTGTCCTTCCTTTACGTGTCTACAACACGCTGATTACCTCCATACGTCACATACGCTATGGGAACGTAGTCCTTCCTTCACGTGTCTACAACACGCTGATTACCTCCATACGTCACATACGCTATAGGAACGTAGTCCTTCCTTCACGTGTCTGCAACACGCTGATTACCTCCATACGTCACATACGCTATGGGAACGGTGTCCTTCCTTCACGTGTCTACAACACGCTGATTACCTCCATACGTCACATACGCTATGGGAACGTAGTCCTTCCTTCACGTGTCTACAACACGCTGATTACCTCCATACGTCACATACGCTATGGGAACGGTGTCCTTCCTTTACGTGTCTACAACACGCTGATTACCTCCATACGTCACATACGCTATGGGAACGGTGTCCTTCCTTTACCTGTTTACAACACGCTGATTACCTCCATACGTCACATACGCTATGGGAACGGTGTCCTTCCTTTACCTGTTTACAACACGCTGATTACCTCCACACGTCACATACGCTATGGGAACGGTGTCCTTCCTTTACGTGTTTACAACACGCTGATTACCTCCATACGTCACATACGCTATGGGAACGGTGTCCTTCCTTTACGTGTCTACCACACGCTGATTACCTCCATACGTCACATACGCTATAGGAACGGTGTCCTTCCTTCACGTGTCTACTACACGCTCATTACCTCCATACGTCACATACGCTATGGGAACGTAGTCCTTACGTCACGTGTCTACAACACGCTGATTACCTCCATACGTCACATACGCTATGGGAACGTAGTCCTACCTTCACGTGTCTACAACACGCTGATTACCTCCATACGTCACATACGCTATTGGAACGGTGTCCTTCCTTTACGTGTCTACAACACGCTGATTACCTCCATACGTCACATACGCTATGGGAACGGTGTCCTTCCTTCACGTGTCTACAACACGCTGATTACCTCCATACGTCACATACGCTATAGGAACGGTGTCCTTCCTTCACGTGTCTACAACACGCTGATTACCTCCATACGTCACATACGCTATAGGAACGGTGTCCTTCCTTCACGTGTCTACAACACGCTGATTACCTCCATACGTTACATACGCTATGTGAACGTAGTCCTTCCTTCACGTGTCTACAACACGCTCATTACCTACATACGTCACATATGCTATGGAAACGGTGTCCTTACTTCACGTGTCTACTACACGTTGATTACCTCCATACGTCACATACGCTATGGGAACGGTGTCCTTCCTTTACCTGTTTACAACACGCTGATTACCTCCACACGTCACATACGCTATGGGAAGGGTGTCCTTCCTTTACCTGTTTACAACACGCTGATTACCTCCATACGTCACATACGCTATGGGAACGTAGTCCTTACTTCACGTGTCTACTACACGCTGATTACCTCCATACGTCACATACGCTATAGGAACGGTGTCCTTCCTTCTAGTGTCTACTACACGCTCATTACCTCCATACGTCACATATGCTATAGGAACGGTGTCCTTCCTTCACGTGTCTACAACACGCTGATTACCTCCATACGTCACATACGCTATGGGAACGGTGTCCTTCCTTTACCTGTTTACAACACGCTGATTACCTCCACACGTCACATACGCTATGGGAACGGTGTCCTTCCTTTACCTGTTTACAACACGCTGATTACCTCCATACGTCACATACGCTATGGGAACGGTGTCCTTCCTTTACCTGTTTACAACACGATGATGACCTCCATACGTCACATACGCTATGGAAACGTAGTCCTTCCTTCACGTGTCTACAACACGCTGATTACCTCCATACGTCACATACGCTATGGGAACGGTGTCCTTCCTTCACGTGTCTACAACACGCTGATTACCTCCATACGTCACATACGCTATGGGAACGGTGTCCTTCCTTCACGTGTCTACAACACGCTGATTACCTCCATACGTCACATACGTTATGGAAACGGTGTCCTTACTTCACGTGTCTACAACACGCTGATTACCTCCATACGTCACATACGCTATGGGAACGGTGTCCTTCCTTTACGTGTCTACAACACGCTGATTACCTCCATACGTCACATACGCTATGGGAACGGTGTCCTTCCTTTACGTGTCTACAACACGCTGATTACCTCCATACGTCACATACGCTATGGGAATGGTGTCCTTCCTTTACGTGTCTACAACACGCTGATTACCTCCATACGTCACATACATATAGGAACGGTGTCCTTCCTTCACGTGTCTACAACACGCTGATTACCTCCATACGTCACATACATATAGGAACGGTGTCCTTCCTTCACGTGTCTACAACACGCTGATTACCTCCATACGTCACATACATATGGGAACGGTGTCCTTCCTTCACGTGTCTACAACACGCTGATTACCTCCATACGTCACATACGCTATGGGAACGTAGTCCTTCCTTCACGTGTCTACAACACGCTGATTACCTCCATACGTCACATACGCTATAGGAACGGTGTCCTTCCTTCACGTGTCTACAACACGCTGATTACCTCCATACGTCACATACGCTATGGGAACGGTGTCCTTCCTTCACGTGTCTACAACACGCTGATTACCTCCATACGTTACACACGCTATGGGAACGTAGTCCTTACTTCACGTGTCTACAACCCGCAGATTACCTCCATAAGTTACATACGCTATGGGAACGTTGTCCTTCCTTTACGTGTCTACCACACGCTGATTACCTCCATACGTCACATACGCTATAGGAACGGTGTCCTTCCTTCACGTGTCTACTACACGCTCATTACCTTCATACGTCACATACGCTATGGGAACGTAGTCCTTACTTCACGTGTCTACAACACGCTGATTACCTCCATACGTCACATACGCTATGGGAACGTAGTCCTACCTTCACGTGTCTACAACACGCTGATTACCTCCATACGTCACATACGCTATGGGAACGGTGTCCTTCCTTTACGTGTCTACAACACGCTGATTACCTCCATACGTCACATACGCTACGGGAACGGTGTCCTTCCTTCACGTGTCTACAACCCGCTGATTACCTCCTTACATCACATACGCTATGGGAACGTAGTCCTTCCTACACGTGTCTACTACACGCTCATTACCTCCATACGTCACATACGCTATGGGAACGTAGTCCTTACTTCACGTGTCTACAACACGCTGATTACCTCCATACGTCACATACGCTATGGGAACGTAGTCCTACCTTCACGTGTCTACAACACGCTGATTACCTCCATACGTCACATACGCTATGGAAACGGTGTCCTTCCTTCACGTGTCCACAACACGCTGATTACCTCCATACGTCACATACGCTATAGGAACGGTGTCCTCCCTTCACGTGTCTACAACACGCTGATTACCTCCATACGTCACATACGCTATAGGAACGGTGTCCTTCCTTCACGTGTCTACAACACCCTGATTACCTCCATACGTCACATACGCTATAGGAACGGTGTCCTCCCTTCACGTGTCTACAACACGCTGATTACCTCCATACGTCACATACGCTATAGGATCGGTGTCCTTCCTTCACCTGTCCACAACACGCTGGTTACCTCCATACGTCACATACGCTATGGAAACGGTGTCCTTCCTTCACCTGTCCACAACACGCTGATTACCTCCATACGTCACATACGCTATGGAAACGGTGTTCTTCCTTCACGTGTCTACAACACGCTGATTACCTCCATACGTCACATACGCTATGGGAACGGTGTCCTTCCTTCACGTGTCTACAACACGCTGATTACCTCCATACGTTACATACGCTATGGGAACGTAGTCCTTACTTCACGTGTCTACAACACGCTGATTACCTCCATACGTCACATACACTATGGGAACGGTGTCCTTCCTTTTCGTGTCTACAACACGCTGATGACCTCCATACGTCACATACGCTATGGAAACGTAGTCCTTCCTTCACGTGTCTACTACACAATCATTACATCCATACGTCACATACGCTATGGGGACGGTGTCCTTCCTTTTCGTGTCTACAACACGCTGATGACCTCCATACATCACATACGCTATGGAAGCGTAGTCTTTCCTTCACGTGTCTACAACACGCTGATTTCCTCCATACGACACATACGCTATGGAAACGGTGTCCTTCCTTCACGTGTCTACAACACGCTGATTACCTTCATACGTCACATACGCTATGGGAACGGTGTCCTTCCTTCACGTGTCTACAACACGCTGATTACCTCCATACGTTACATACGCTATGGGAACGTAGTCCTTACTTCACGTGTCTACAACACGCTGATTACCTCCATACGTCACATACGCTATAGGAACGGTGTCCTTCCTTCACGTGTCTACAACACGCTGATTACCTCCATACGGCACATACGCTATGGGAACGTAGTCCTTCCTTCACGTGTCTACAACACGCTCATTACCTACATACGTCACATATGCTATGGAAACGGTGTCCTTACTTCACGTGTCTACTACACGCTGATTACCTCCATACGTCACATACGCTATGGGAACGGTGTCCTTCCTTTACCTGTTTACAACACGCTGATTACCTCCATACGTCACATACGCTATGGGAACGTAGTCCTTACTTCACGTGTCTACTACACGCTGATTACCTCCATACGTCACATACGCTATAGGAACGGTGTCCTTCCTTCACGTGTCTACTACACGCTCATTACCTCCGTACGTCACATATGCTATAGGAACGGTGTCCTTCCTTCACGTGTCTACAACACGCTGATTACCTCCATACGTCACATACGCTATGGGAACGGTGTCCTTCCTTTACCTGTTTACAACACTCTGATTACCTACACACGTCACATACGCTATGGGAACGGTGTCCTTCCTTTACCTGTTTACAACCCGCTGATTACCTCCATACGTCACATACGCTATGGGAACGGTGTCCTTCCTTTACCTGTTTACAACACGATGATGACCTCCATACGTCACATACGCTATGGAAACGTAGTCCTTCCTTCACGTGTCTACAACACGCTGATTACCTCCATACGTCACATACGCTATGGAAACGGTGTCCTTACTTCACGTGTCTACAACACGCTGATTACCTCCATACGTCACATACGCTATGGGAACGGTGTCCTTCCTTCACGTGTCTACAACACGCTGATTACCTCCATACGTTACATACGCTATGGGAACGTAGTCCTTACTTCACGTGTCTACAACCCGCTGATTACCTCCATACGTTACATACGCTATGGGAATGGTGTCCTTCCTTTACGTGTCTACAACACGCTGATTACCTCCATACGTCACATACGCTATAGGAACGGTGTCCTTCCTTCACGTGTCTACAACACGCTGATTACCTACATACGTTACATACGCTATAGGAACGGTGTCCTTCCTTCACGTGTCTACTACACGCTGATTACCTTCATACGTCACATACGCTATGGGAACGTAGTCCTTCCTTCACGTGTCTACAACACACTGATTACCTCCATACGTCACATACGCTATGGGAACGTAGTCCTTCCATCACGTGTCTACAACATGCTGATTACCTCCATACGTCACATACGCTATGGGAACGTAGTCCTTCCTTCACGTGTCTACAACCCGCTGATTACCTCCATACGTTACATACGCTATGGGAACGGTGTCCTTCCTTTACGTGTCTACAACACGCTGATTACCTCCATACATCACATACGCTATGGGAACGTAGTCCTTCCTTCACGTGTCTACAACCCGCTGATTACCTCCATACGTCACATACGCTATGGGAACGTAGTCCTTCCTTCACGTGTCTACAACCCGCTGATTACCTCCATACGTCACATACGCTAAGGGAACCTAGTCCTTACATCACGTGTCTACAACACGCTGATTACCTCCATACGTCACATACGCTATGGGAACGTAGTCCTTCCTTCACGTGTCTACAACACGCCGGCTACCAACATATGTCACATACGCTATGGGAACGTAGTCCTTCCTTCACGTGTCTACAACCCGCTGGTTACCACCATACGTCACATACGCTATAGGAACGGTGTCCTTCCTTCACGTGTCTACTACACGCTGATTACCTCCATACGTCATATACGCTATGGGAACGTAGTCCTTTCTTCACGTGTCTACAACACGCTGAATACCTCCATACGTCACATACGCTATGGGAACGTAGTCCTTCCTTCACGTGTCTACAACCCGCTGATTACCTCCATACGTCACATACGCTATGAGAACCGTGTCCTTCCTTTACGTGTCTACAACACGCTGATTACCTCCAGACGTCACATACGCTATGGAAACGTAGTCCTTTCTTCACGTGTCTACAACACGCTGAATACCTCCATACGTCACATACGCTATGGGAACGTAGTCCTTTCTTCACGTGTCTACAACACGCTGAATACCTCCATACGTCACATACGCTATGGGAACGTAGTCCTTCCTTCACGTGTCTACAACCCGCTGATTACCTCCATACGTCACATACGCTATAGGAACGGTGTCCTTCCTTCACGTGTCTACTACACGCTGATTACCTCCATACGTTACATACGCTATGGGAACGTAGTCTTTCCTTCACGTGTCTACAACACGCTGATTACCTCCATACGTCACATACGCTATAGGAACGGTGACCTTCCTTCACGTGTCTACAACCCGCTGATTACCTCCTTACATCACATACGCTATGGGAACGGTGTCCTTCCTTTACGTGTCTACAACACGCTGATTACCTCCATACGTCACATACGCTATGGGAACGTAGTCCTTCCTTCACGTGTCTACAACACGCTGATTACCTCCTTACATCACATACGCTATGGGAACGGTGTCCTTCCTTCACGTGTCTACAACCCGCTGATTACCTCCTTACATCACATACGCTATGGGAACGTAGTCCTTCCTTTACGTGTCTACAACACGCTGATTACCTCCATACGTCACATACGCTATGGGAACGTAGTCCTTCCTTCACGTGTCTACAACACGCTGATTACCTCCATACGTTACATACGCTATGGGAACGTAGTCCTTACTTCACGTGTCTACAACCCGCTGATTACCTCCATACGTTACATACGCTATGGGAACGTTGTCCTTCCTTTACGTGTCTACAACCCGCTGATTACCTCCATACGTCACATACGCTAAGGGAACCTAGTCCTTACATCACGTGTCTACAACACGCTGATTACCTCCATACGTCACATACGCTATGGGAACGTAGTCCTTCCTTCACGTGTCTACAACACGCTGATTACCTCCATACGTCACATACGCTATGGAAACGGTGTCCTTCCTTCACCTGTCCACAACACGCTGATTACCTCCATACGTCACATACGCTATGGGAACGTAGTCCTTCCTTCACGTGTCTACTACACGCTCATTACCTCCATACGTCACATTCGCTATGGGAACGTAGTCCTTCCTTCACGTGTCTACTACACGCTCATTACCTCCATACGTCACATACGCTATGGGAACGTAGTCCTTACTTCACGTGTCTACAACACGCTGATTACCTCGATACGTCACATACGCTATAGGAACGGTGTCCTTCCTTCACGTGTCTACAACACGCTGATTACCTCCATACGTCACATACGCTATGGAAACGGTGTCCTTCCTTCACCTGTCCACAACACGCTGGTTACCTCCATACGTCACATACGCTATGGAAACGGTGTCCTTCCTTCACCTGTCCACAACACGCTGATTACCTCCATACGTCACATACGCTATGGAAACGGTGTCCTTCCTTCACGTGTCTACAACACGCTGATTACCTCCATACGTTACATACGCTATGGGAACGTAGTCCTTACTTCACGTGTCTACAACACGCTGATTACCTCCATACGTCACATACACTATGGGAACGGTGTCCTTCCTTTTCGTGTCTACAACACGCTGATGACCTCCATACGTCACATACGCTATGGAAACGTAGTCCTTCCTTCACGTGTCTACTACACGCTCATTACATCCATACGTCACATACGCTATGGGGACGGTGTCCTTCCTTTTCGTGTCTACAACACGCTGATGACCTCCATACGTCACATACGCTATGGGAACGGTGTCCTTCCTTCACGTGTCTACAACCCGCTGATTACCTCCTTACATCACATACGCTATGGGAACGTAGTCCTTCCTTTACGTGTCTACAACACGCTGATTACCTCCATACGTCACATACGCTATAGGAACGGTGTCCTTCCTTCACGTGTCTACAACACGCTGATTACCTCCATACGTCACATACGCTATAGGAACGGTGTCCTTCCTTCACGTGTCTACAACACGCTGGTTACCTCCATACGTTACATACGCTATGTGAACGTAGTCCTTACTTCACGTGTCTACAACACGCTGATTACCTCCATACGTCACATACGCTATGGGAACGTAGTCCTTCCTTCACGTGTCTACAACACGCTCATTACCTACATACGTCACATATGCTATGGAAACGGTGTCCTTACTTCACGTGTCTACTACACGTTGATTACCTCCATACGTCACATACGCTATGGGAACGGTGTCCTTCCTTTACCTGTTTACAACACGCTGATTACCTCCACACGTCACATACGCTATGGGAACGGTGTCCTTCCTTTACCTGTTTACAACACGCTGATTACCTCCATACGTCACATACGCTATGGGAACGTAGTCCTTACTTCACGTGTCTACTACACGCTGATTACCTCCATACGTCACATACGCTATAGGAACGGTGTCCTTCCTTCACGTGTCTACTACACGCTCATTACCTCCATACGTCACATATGCTATAGGAACGGTGTCCTTCCTTCACGTGTCTACAACACGCTGATTACCTCCATACGTCACATACGCTATGGGAACGGTGTCCTTCCTTTACCTGTTTACAACACGCTGATTACCTCCACACGTCACATACGCTATGGGAACGGTGTCCTTCCTTTACCTGTTTACAACACGCTGATTACCTCCATACGTCACATACGCTATGGGAACGGTGTCCTTCCTTTACCTGTTTACAACACGATGATGACCTCCATACGTCACATACGCTATGGAAACGTAGTCCTTCCTTCACGTGTCTACAACACGCTGATTACCTCCATACGTCACATACGTTATGGAAACGGTGTCCTTACTTCACGTGTCTACAACACGCTGATTACCTCCATACGTCACATACGCTATGGGAACGGTGTCCTTCCTTCACGTGTCTACAACACGCTGATTACCTCCATACGTTACATACGCTATGGGAACGTAGTCCTTACTTCACGTGTCTACAACCCGCTGATTACCTCCATACGTTACATACGCTATGGGAATGGTGTCCTTCCTTCACGTGTCTACAACACGCTGATTACCTCCATACGTCACATACATATAGGAACGGTGTCCTTCCTTCACGTGTCTACAACACGCTGATTACCTCCATACGTCACATACATATAGGAACGGTGTCCTTCCCTCACGTGTCTACAACACGCTGATTACCTTCATACGTTACATACGCTATGGGAACGGTGTCCTTCCTTTACGTGTCTACAACCCGCTGATTACCTCCATACGTCACATACGCTATGGGAACGGTGTCCTTCCTTCACGTGTCTACAACACGCTGATTACCTCCATACGTTACACACGCTATGGGAACGTAGTCCTTACTTCACGTGTCTACAACCCGCTGATTACCTCCATAAGTTACATACGCTATGGGAACGTAGTCCTTACTTCACGTGTCTACAACCCGCTGATTACCTCCATACGTCACATACGCTATGGGAACGTTGTCCTTCCTTTACGTGTCTACCACACGCTGATTACCTCCATACGTCACATACGCTATAGGAACGGTGTCCTTCCTTCACGTGTCTACTACACGCTCATTACCTTCATACGTCACATACGCTATGGGAACGTAGTCCTTACTTCACGTGTCTACAACACGCTGATTACCTCCATACGTCACATACGCTATAGGAACGGTGTCCTTCCTTCACGTGTCTACTACACGCTCATTACCTCCATACGTCACATACGCTATGGGAACGGTGTCCTTCCTTTACGTGTCTACAACACGCTCATTACCTCCATACGTCACATACGCTATAGGAACGGTGTCCTTCCTTCACGTGTCTACTACACGCTCATTACCTTCATACGTCACATACGCTATGGGAACGTAGTCCTTACTTCACGTGTCTACAACACGCTGATTACCTCCATACGTCACATACGCTATGGGAACAGTGTCCTTCCTTCACGTGTCTACAACACGCTGATTACCTCCATACGTCACATACGCTATGGGAACGTAGTCCTACCTTCACGTGTCTACAACACGCTGATTACCTCCATACGTCACATACGCTATGGAAACGGTGTCCTTCCTTCACCTGTCCACAACACGCTGATTACCTCCATACGTCACATACGCTATGGAAACGGTGTCCTTCCTTCACGTGTCTACAACACGCTGATTACCTCCATACGTCACATACGCTATAGGAACGGTGTCCTTCCTTCACGTGTCTACAACACGCTGATTACCTCCATACGTCACATACGCTATAGGAACGGTGTCCTCCCTTCACGTGTCTACAACACGCTGATTACCTCCATACGTCACATACGCTATAGGATCGGTGTCCTTCCTTCACCTGTCCACAACACGCTGGTTACCTCCATACGTCACATACGCTATGGAAACGGTGTCCTTCCTTCACCTGTCCACAACACGCTGATTACCTCCATACGTCACATACGCTATGGAAACGGTGTCCTTCCTTCACGTGTCTACAACACGCTGATTACCTCCATACGTCACATACGCTATGGGAACGGTGTCCTTCCTTCACGTGTCTACAACACGCTGATTACCTCCATACGTTACATACGCTATGGGAACGTAGTCCTTACTTCACGTGTCTACAACACGCTGATTACCTCCATACGTCACATACACTATGGGAACGGTGTCCTTCCTTTTCGTGTCTACAACACGCTGATGACCTCCATACGTCACATACGCTATGGAAACGTAGTCCTTCCTTCACGTGTCTACTACACAATCATTACATCCATACGTCACATACGCTATGGGGACGGTGTCCTTCCTTTTCGTGTCTACAACACGCTGATGACCTCCATACGTCACATACGCTATGGAAGCGTAGTCTTTCCTTCACGTGTCTACAACACGCTGATTTCCTCCATACGACACATACGCTATGGAAACGGTGTCCTTCCTTCACGTGTCTACAACACGCTGATTACCTTCATACGTCACATACGCTATGGGAACGGTGTCTTCCTTCACGTGTCTACAACACGCTGATTACCTCCATACGTTACATACGCTATGGGAACGTAGTCCTTACTTCACGTGTCTACAACACGCTGATTACCTCCATACGTCACATACGCTATAGGAACGGTGTCCTTCCTTCACGTGTCTACAACACGCTGATTACCTCCATACGGCACATACGCTATGGGAACGTAGTCCTTCCTTCACGTGTCTACAACACGCTCATTACCTACATACGTCACATATGCTATGGAAACGGTGTCCTTACTTCACGTGTCTACTACACGCTGATTACCTCCATACGTCACATACGCTATGGGAACGGTGTCCTTCCTTTACCTGTTTACAACACGCTGATTACCTCCATACGTCACATACGCTATGGGAACGTAGTCCTTACTTCACGTGTCTACTACACGCTGATTACCTCCATACGTCACATACGCTATAGGAACGGTGTCCTTCCTTCACGTGTCTACTACACGCTCATTACCTCCGTACGTCACATATGCTATAGGAACGGTGTCCTTCCTTCACGTGTCTACAACACGCTGATTACCTCCATACGTCACATACGCTATGGGAACGGTGTCCTTCCTTTACCTGTTTACAACACTCTGATTACCTACACACGTCACATACGCTATGGGAACGGTGTCCTTCCTTTACCTGTTTACAACACGCTGATTACCTCCATACGTCACATACGCTATGGGAACGGTGTCCTTCCTTTACCTGTTTACAACACGATGATGACCTCCATACGTCACATACGCTATGGAAACGTAGTCCTTCCTTCACGTGTCTACAACACGCTGATTACCTCCATACGTCACATACGCTATGGAAACGGTGTCCTTACTTCACGTGTCTACAACACGCTGATTACCTCCATACGTCACATACGCTATGGGAACGGTGTCCTTCCTTCACGTGTCTACAACACGCTGATTACCTCCATACGTTACATACGCTATGGGAACGTAGTCCTTACTTCACGTGTCTACAACCCGCTGATTACCTCCATACGATACATACGCTATGGGAATGGTGTCCTTCCTTTACGTGTCTACTACACGCTGATTACCTCCATACGTCACATACGCTATAGGAACGGTGTCCTTCCTTCACGTGTCTACAACACGCTGATTACCTCCATACGTCACATACGCTATAGGAACGGTGTCCTTCCTTCACGTGTCTACAACCCGCTGATTACCTCCATACGATACATACGCTATGGGAATGGTGTCCTTCCTTCACGTGTCTACAACACGCTGATTACCTCCATACGTCACATACGCTATAGGAACGGTGTCCTTCCTTCACGTGTCTACAACACGCTGATTACCTACATACGTTACATACGCTATAGGAACGGTGTCCTTCCTTCACGTGTCTACTACACGCTGATTACCTTCATACGTCACATACGCTATGGGAACGTAGTCCTTCCTTCACGTGTCTACAACACGCTGATTACCTCCATACGTCACATACGCTATGGGAACGGTGTCCTTCCTTTACGTGTCTACAACACGCTGATTACCTCCATACGTCACATACGCTATGGGAACGGTGTCCTTCCTTCACGTGTCTACAACACGCTGATTACCTCCATACGTTACATACGCTATGGGAACGTAGTCCTTCCATCACGTGTCTACAACACGCTGATTACCTCCACACGTCACATACGCTATGGGAACGTTGTCATTCCTTTACGTGTCTACAACACGCTGATTACCTCCATACGTCACATACGCTATGGGAATGTAGTCCTTACTTCACGTGTCTACAACCCGCTGATTACCTCCATACGTCACATACGCTAAGGGAACCTAGTCCTTACATCACGTGTCTACAACACGCTGATTACCTCCATACGTCACATACGCTATGGGAACGTAGTCCTTCCTTCACGTGTCTACAACACGCCGGCTACCAACATATGTCACATACGCTATGGGAACGTAGTCCTTCCTTCACGTGTCTACAACCCGCTGGTTACCTCCATACGTCACATACGCTATAGGAACGGTGTCCTTCCTTCACGTGTCTACTACACGCTGATTACCTCCATACGTCATATACGCTATGGGAACGTAGTCCTTCCTTCACGTGTCTACAACACGCTGATTACCTCCATACGTCACATACGCTATGGGAACGTAGTCCTACCTTCACGTGTCTACAACACGCTGATTACCTCCATACGTCACATACGCTATGGGAACGGTGTCCTTCCTTCACGTGTCTACAACCCGCTGATTACCTCCTTACATCACATACGCTATGGGAACGTAGTCCTTCCTTCACGTGTCTACTACACGCTCATGACCTCCATACGTCACATACGCTATGGGAACGTATTCCTTACTTCACGTGTCTACAACACGCTGATTACCTCCATACGTCACATACGCTATGGGAACGTAGTCCTACCTTCACGTGTCTACAACACGCTGATTACCTCCATACGTCACATACGCTATGGAAACGGTGTCCTTCCTTCACCTGTCCACAACACGCTGATTACCTCCATACGTCACATACGCTATGGGAACGTAGTCCTTCCTTCACGTGTCTACTACACGCTCATTACCTCCATACGTCACATACGCTATGGGAACGTAGTCCTTCCTTCACGTGTCTACTACACGCTCATTACCTCCATACGTCACATACGCTATGGGAACGTAGTCCTTACTTCACGTGTCTACAACACGCTGATTACCTCCATACGTCACATACGCTATGGGAACGGTGTCCTTCCTTCACGTGTCTACAACCCGCTGATTACCTCCTTACATCACATACGCTATGGGAACGTAGTCCTTCCTTCACGTGTCTACTACACGCTCATGACCTCCATACGTCACATACGCTATGGGAACGTATTCCTTACTTCACGTGTCTACAACACGCTGATTACCTCCATACGTCACATACGCTATGGGAACGTAGTCCTACCTTCACGTGTCTACAACACGCTGATTACCTCCATACGTCACATACGCTATGGAAACGGTGTCCTTCCTTCACCTGTCCACAACACGCTGATTACCTCCATACGTCACATACGCTATGGGAACGTAGTCCTTCCTTCACGTGTCTACTACACGCTCATTACCTCCATACGTCACATACGCTATGGGAACGTAGTCCTTCCTTCACGTGTCTACTACACGCTCATTACCTCCATACGTCACATACGCTATGGGAACGTAGTCCTTACTTCACGTGTCTACAACACGCTGATTACCTCCATACGTCACATACGCTATAGGAACGGTGTCCTTCCTTCACCTGTCCAACACACGCTGGTTACCTCCATACGTCACATACGCTATGGAAACGGTGCCCTTCCTTCACCTATCCACAACACGCTGATTACCTCCATACGTCACATACGCTATGGGAACGGTGTCCTTCCTTCACGTGTCTACAACACGCTGATTACCTCCATACGTTACATACGCTATGGGAACGTAGTCCTTACTTCACGTGTCTACAACACGCTGATTACCTCCATACGTCACATACACTATGGGAACGGTGTCCTTCCTTTTCGTGTCTACAACACGCTGATGACCTCCATACGTCACATACGCTATGGAAACGTAGTCCTTCCTTCACGTGTCTACTACACAATCATTACATCCATACGTCACATACGCTATGGGGACGGTGTCCTTCCTTTTCGTGTCTACAACACGCTGATGACCTCCATACGTCACATACGCTATGGAAGCGTAGTCTTTCCTTCACGTGTCTACAACACGCTGATTTCCTCCATACGACACATACGCTATGGAAACGGTGTCCTTCCTTCACGTGTCTACAACACGCTGATTACCTTCATACGTCACATACGCTATGGGAACGGTGTCCTTCCTTCACGTGTCTACAACACGCTGATTACCTCCATACGTTACATACGCTATGGGAACGTAGTCCTTACTTCACGTGTCTACAACACGCTGATTACCTCCATACGTCACATACGCTATAGGAACGGTGTCCTTCCTTCACGTGTCTACAACACGCTGATTACCTCCATACGGCACATACGCTATGGGAACGTAGTCCTTCCTTCACGTGTCTACAACACGCTCATTACCTACATACGTCACATATGCTATGGAAACGGTGTCCTTACTTCACGTGTCTACTACACGCTGATTACCTCCATACGTCACATACGCTATGGGAACGTTGTCCTTCCTTTACCTGTTTACAACACGCTGATTACCTCCATACGTCACATACGCTATGGGAACGTAGTCCTTACTTCACGTGTCTACTACACGCTGATTACCTCCATACGTCACATACGCTATAGGAACGGTGTCCTTCCTTCACGTGTCTACTACACGCTCATTACCTCCGTACGTCACATATGCTATAGGAACGGTGTCCTTCCTTCACGTGTCTACAACACGCTGATTACCTCCATACGTCACATACGCTATGGGAACGGTGTCCTTCCTTTACCTGTTTACAACACTCTGATTACCTACACACGTCACATACGCTATGGGAACGGTGTCCTTCCTTTACCTGTTTACAACACGCTGATTACCTCCATACGTCACATACGCTATGGGAACGGTGTCCTTCCTTTACCTGTTTACAACACGATGATGACCTCCATACGTCACATACGCTATGGAAACGTAGTCCTTCCTTTACGTGTCTACAACACGCTGATTACCTCCATACGTCACATACGCTATGGGAACGGTGTCCTTCGTTCACGTGTCTACTACACGCTGATTACCTTCATACGTCACATACGCTATGGGAACGTAGTCCTTCCTTCACGTGTTTACATCACGCTGATTACCTACATACGTTACATACGCTATGGGAACGGTGTCCTTCGTTCACGTGTCTACTACACGCTGATTACCTACATACGTTACATACGCTATGGGAACGGTGTCCTTCCTTCACGTGTCTACAACACGCTGATTACCTCCATACGTTACATACGCTATGGGAACGGTGTCCTTCCTTCACGTGTCTACAACACGCTGATTACCTACATACGTTACATACGCTATAGGAACGGTGTCCTTCGTTCACGTGTCTACTACACGCTGATTACCTTCATACGTCACATACGCTATGGGAACGTAGTCCTTCCTTCACGTGTCTACAACACGCTGATTACCTCCATACGTCACATACGCTATGGGAACGGTGTCCTTCCTTTACGTGTCTACAACACGCTGATTACCTCCATACGTCACATACGCTATGGGAACGGTGTCCTTCCTTCACGTGTCTACAACCCGCTGATTACCTCCTTACATCACATACGCTATGGGAACGTAGTCCTTCCTTTACGTGTCTACAACACGCTGATTACCTCCATACGTCACATACGCTATGGGAACGTAGTCCTTCCTTCACGTGTCTACAACACGCTGATTACCTCCATACGTTACATACGCTATGGGAACGTAGTCCTTACTTCACGTGTCTACAACCCGCTGATTACCTCCATACGTTACATACGCTATGGGAACGTTGTCATTCCTTTACGTGTCTACAACACGCTGATTACCTCCATACGTCACATACGCTATGGGAATGTAGTCCTTACTTCACGTGTCTACAACCCGCTGATTACCTCCATACGTCACATACGCTAAGGGAACCTAGTCCTTACATCACGTGTCTACAACACGCTGATTACCTCCATACGTCACATACGCTATGGGAACGGTGTCCTTCCTTTACGTGTCTACAACACGCTGATTACCTCCATACGTCACATACGCTATGGGAACGGTGTCCTTCCTTCACGTGTCTACAACCCGCTGATTACCTCCTTACATCACATACGCTATGGGAACGTAGTCCTTCCTTCACGTGTCTACAACACGCTGATTACCTCCATACGTCACATACGCTATGGGAACGTAGTCCTTCCTTCACGTGTCTACTACACGCTCATTACCTCCATACGTCACATACGCTATGGGAACGTAGTCCTTACTTCACGTGTCTACAACACGCTGATTACCTCCATACGTCACATACGCTAAGGGAACCTAGTCCTTACATCACGTGTCTACAACACGCTGATTACCTCCATACGTCACATACGCTATGGGAACGGTGTCCTTCCTTTACGTGTCTACAACACGCTGATTACCTCCATACGTCACATACGCTATGGGAACGTAGTCCTTCCTTCACGTGTCTACTACACGCTCATTACCTCCATACGTCACATACGCTATGGGAACGTAGTCCTTCCTTCACGTGTCTACTACACGCTCATGACCTCCATACGTCACATACGCTATGGGAACGTATTCCTTACTTCACGTGTCTACAACACGCTGATTACCTCCATACGTCACATACGCTATGGGAACGTAGTCCTTCCTTCACGTGTCTACTACACGCTCATTACCTCCATACGTCACATACGCTATGGGAACGTAGTCCTTACTTCACGTGTCTACAACACGCTGATTACCTCCATACGTCACATACGCTATAGGAACGGTGTCCTTCCTTCACCTGTCCAACACACGCTGGTTACCTCCATACGTCACATACGCTATGGAAACGGTGCCCTTCCTTCACCTATCCACAACACGCTGATTACCTCCATACGTCACATACGCTATGGAAACGGTGCCCTTCCTTCACGTGTCTACAACACGCTGATTACGTCCTTACGTCACATACGCTATGGGAACGGTGTCCTTCCTTCACGTGTCTACAACACGCTGATTACCTCCATACGTTACTACGCTATGGGAACGTAGTCCTTACTTCACGTGTCTACAACACGCTGATTACCTCCATACGTCACTTACACTATGGGAACGGTGTCCTTCCTTTTCGTGTCTCTAACACGCTGATGACCTCCATACGTCACATACGCTATGGAAACGTAGTCCTTCCTTCACGTGTCTACTACACGCTCATTACATCCATACGTCACATACGCTATGGGGACGGTGTCCTTCCTTTTCGTGTCTACAACACGCTGATGACCTCCATACGTCACATACGCTATGGAAACGTAGTCCTTCACGTGTCTACTACACGCTGATTACCTCCATACGTCACATACACTATGGGAACGGTGTCCTTCCTTTTCGTGTCTACAACACGCTGATGACTTCCATACGTCACATACGCTATGGAAACGTAGTCCTTCCTTCACGTGTCTACAACACGCTGATTACCTCCATACGTCACATACGCTATGGAAGCGTAGTCTTTCCTTCACGTGTCTACAACACGCTGATTACCTCCATACGTCACATACGCTATGGAAACGGTGTCCTTCCTTCACGTGTCTACAACACGCTGATTACCTCCATACGTCACATACGCTATGGGAACGGTGTCCTTCCTTCACGTGTCTACAACACGCTGATTACCTCCATACGTTACATACGCTATGGGAACGTAGTCCTTACTTCACGTGTCTACAACACGCTGATTACCTCCATACGTCACATACGCTATAGGAACGGTGTCCTTCCTTCACGTGTCTACAACACGCTGATTACCTCCATACGGCACATACGCTATGGGAACGTAGTCCTTCCTTCACGTGTCTACAACACGCTCATTACCTACATACGTCACATATGCTATGGAAACGGTGTCCTTACTTCACGTGTCTACTACACGCTGATTACCTCCATACGTCACATACGCTATGGGAACGGTGTCCTTCCTTTACCTGTTTACAACACGCTGATTACCTCCATACCTCACATACGCTATGGGAACGTAGTCCTTACTTCACGTGTCTACAACACGCTGATTACCTCCATACGTCACATACGCTATAGGAACGGTGTCCTTCCTTCACGTGTCTACAACACGCTGATTACCTCCATACGGCACATACGCTATGGGAACGTAGTCCTTCCTTCACGTGTCTACTACACGCTCATTACCTCCATACGTCACATACGCTATGGGAACGTAGTCCTTACTTCACGTGTCTACAACACGCTGATTACCTCCATACGTCACATACGCTATAGGAACGGTGTCCTTCCTTCACCTGTCCACAACACGCTGGTTACCTCCATACGTCACATACGCTATGGAAACGGTGCCCTTCCTTCACCTGTCCACAACACGCTGATTACCTCCATACGTCACATACGCTATGGAAACGGTGTCCTTCCTTCACGTGTCTACAACACGCTGATTACCTCCTTACGTCACATACGCTATGGGAACGGTGTCCTTCCTTCACGTGTCTACAACACGCTGATTACCTCCATACGTTACTACGCTATGGGAACGTAATCCTTACTTCACGTGTCTACAACACGCTGATTACCTCCATACGTCACATACACTATGGGAACGGTGTCCTTCCTTTTCGTGTCTCTAACACGCTGATGACCTCCATACGTCACATACGCTATGGAAACGTAGTCCTTCCTTCACGTGTCTACTACACGCTCATTACATTCATACGTCACATACGCTATGGGGACGGTGTCCTTCCTTTTCGTGTCTACAACACGCTGATGACCTCCATACGTCACATACGCTATGGAAACGTAGTCCTTCACGTGTCTACTACACGCTGATTACCTCCATACGTCACATACACTATGGGAACGGTGTCCTTCCTTTTCGTGTCTACAACACGCTGATGACCTCCATACGTCACATACGCTATGGAAACCTAGTCCTTCCTTCACGTGTCTACAACACGCTGATTACCTCCATACGTCACATACGCTATGGAAGCGTAGTCTTTCCTTCACGTGTCTACAACACGCTGATTACCTCCATACGTCACATACGCTATGGAAACGGTGTCCTTCCTTCACGTGTCTACAACACGCTGATTACCTCCATACGTTACATACGCTATGGGAACGTAGTCCTTACTTCACGTGTCTACAACACGCTGATTACCTCCCTACGTCACATACGCTATAGGAACGGTGTCCTTCCTTCACGTGTCTACAACACGCTGATTACCTCCATACGGCACATACGCTATGGGAACGTAGTCCTTCCTTCACGTGTCTACAACACGCTCATTACCTACATACGTCACATATGCTATGGAAACGGTGTCCTTACTTCACGTGTCTACTACACGCTGATTACCTCCATACGTCACATACGCTATAGGAACGGTGTCCTTCCTTCACGTGTCTACTACACGCTCATTACCTCCATACGTCACATACGCTATGGGAACGGTGTCCTTCCTTTACGTGTCTACAACACGCTCATTACCTCCATACGTCACATACGCTATAGGAACGGTGTCCTTCCTTCACGTGTCTACTACACGCTCATTACCTTCATACGTCACATACGCTATGGGAACGTAGTCCTTACTTCACGTGTCTACAACACGCTGATTACCTCCATACGTCACATACGCTATGGGAACAGTGTCCTTCCTTCACGTGTCTACAACACGCTGATTACCTCCATACGTCACATACGCTATGGGAACGTAGTCCTACCTTCACGTGTCTACAACACGCTGATTACCTCCATACGTCACATACGCTATGGAAACGGTGTCCTTCCTTCACCTGTCCACAACACGCTGATTACCTCCATACGTCACATACGCTATGGAAACGGTGTCCTTCCTTCACGTGTCTACAACACGCTGATTACCTCCATACGTCACATACGCTATAGGAACGGTGTCCTTCCTTCACGTGTCTACAACACGCTGATTACCTCCATACGTCACATACGCTATAGGAACGGTGTCCTCCCTTCACGTGTCTACAACACGCTGATTACCTCCATACGTCACATACGCTATAGGATCGGTGTCCTTCCTTCACCTGTCCACAACACGCTGGTTACCTCCATACGTCACATACGCTATGGAAACGGTGTCCTTCCTTCACCTGTCCACAACACGCTGATTACCTCCATACGTCACATACGCTATGGAAACGGTGTCCTTCCTTCACGTGTCTACAACACGCTGATTACCTCCATACGTCACATACGCTATGGGAACGGTGTCCTTCCTTCACGTGTCTACAACACGCTGATTACCTCCATACGTTACATACGCTATGGGAACGTAGTCCTTACTTCACGTGTCTACAACACGCTGATTACCTCCATACGTCACATACACTATGGGAACGGTGTCCTTCCTTTTCGTGTCTACAACACGCTGATGACCTCCATACGTCACATACGCTATGGAAACGTAGTCCTTCCTTCACGTGTCTACTACACAATCATTACATCCATACGTCACATACGCTATGGGGACGGTGTCCTTCCTTTTCGTGTCTACAACACGCTGATGACCTCCATAAGTTACATACGCTATGGGAACGTTGTCCTTCCTTTACGTGTCTACCACACGCTGATTACCTCCATACGTCACATACGCTATAGGAACGGTGTCCTTCCTTCACGTGTCTACTACACGCTCATTACCTTCATACGTCACATACGCTATGGGAACGTAGTCCTTACTTCACGTGTCTACAACACGCTGATTACCTCCATACGTCACATACGCTATGGGAACGTAGTCCTACCTTCACGTGTCTACAACACGCTGATTACCTCCATACGTCACATACGCTATGGGAACGGTGTCCTTCCTTTACGTGTCTACAACACGCTGATTACCTCCATACGTCACATACGCTACGGGAACGGTGTCCTTCCTTCACGTGTCTACAACCCGCTGATTACCTCCTTACATCACATACGCTATGGGAACGTAGTCCTTCCTACACGTGTCTACTACACGCTCATTACCTCCATACGTCACATACGCTATGGGAACGTAGTCCTTACTTCACGTGTCTACAACACGCTGATTACCTCCATACGTCACATACGCTATGGGAACGTAGTCCTACCTTCACGTGTCTACAACACGCTGATTACCTCCATACGTCACATACGCTATGGAAACGGTGTCCTTCCTTCACGTGTCCACAACACGCTGATTACCTCCATACGTCACATACGCTATAGGAACGGTGTCCTCCCTTCACGTGTCTACAACACGCTGATTACCTCCATACGTCACATACGCTATAGGAACGGTGTCCTTCCTTCACGTGTCTACAACACCCTGATTACCTCCATACGTCACATACGCTATAGGAACGGTGTCCTCCCTTCACGTGTCTACAACACGCTGATTACCTCCATACGTCACATACGCTATAGGATCGGTGTCCTTCCTTCACCTGTCCACAACACGCTGGTTACCTCCATACGTCACATACGCTATGGAAACGGTGTCCTTCCTTCACCTGTCCACAACACGCTGATTACCTCCATACGTCACATACGCTATGGAAACGGTGTTCTTCCTTCACGTGTCTACAACACGCTGATTACCTCCATACGTCACATACGCTATGGGAACGGTGTCCTTCCTTCACGTGTCTACAACACGCTGATTACCTCCATACGTTACATACGCTATGGGAACGTAGTCCTTACTTCACGTGTCTACAACACGCTGATTACCTCCATACGTCACATACACTATGGGAACGGTGTCCTTCCTTTTCGTGTCTACAACACGCTGATGACCTCCATACGTCACATACGCTATGGAAACGTAGTCCTTCCTTCACGTGTCTACTACACAATCATTACATCCATACGTCACATACGCTATGGGGACGGTGTCCTTCCTTTTCGTGTCTACAACACGCTGATGACCTCCATACATCACATACGCTATGGAAGCGTAGTCTTTCCTTCACGTGTCTACAACACGCTGATTTCCTCCATACGACACATACGCTATGGAAACGGTGTCCTTCCTTCACGTGTCTACAACACGCTGATTACCTTCATACGTCACATACGCTATGGGAACGGTGTCCTTCCTTCACGTGTCTACAACACGCTGATTACCTCCATACGTTACATACGCTATGGGAACGTAGTCCTTACTTCACGTGTCTACAACACGCTGATTACCTCCATACGTCACATACGCTATAGGAACGGTGTCCTTCCTTCACGTGTCTACAACACGCTGATTACCTCCATACGGCACATACGCTATGGGAACGTAGTCCTTCCTTCACGTGTCTACAACACGCTCATTACCTACATACGTCACATATGCTATGGAAACGGTGTCCTTACTTCACGTGTCTACTACACGCTGATTACCTCCATACGTCACATACGCTATGGGAACGGTGTCCTTCCTTTACCTGTTTACAACACGCTGATTACCTCCATACGTCACATACGCTATGGGAACGTAGTCCTTACTTCACGTGTCTACTACACGCTGATTACCTCCATACGTCACATACGCTATAGGAACGGTGTCCTTCCTTCACGTGTCTACTACACGCTCATTACCTCCGTACGTCACATATGCTATAGGAACGGTGTCCTTCCTTCACGTGTCTACAACACGCTGATTACCTCCATACGTCACATACGCTATGGGAACGGTGTCCTTCCTTTACCTGTTTACAACACTCTGATTACCTACACACGTCACATACGCTATGGGAACGGTGTCCTTCCTTTACCTGTTTACAACCCGCTGATTACCTCCATACGTCACATACGCTATGGGAACGGTGTCCTTCCTTTACCTGTTTACAACACGATGATGACCTCCATACGTCACATACGCTATGGAAACGTAGTCCTTCCTTCACGTGTCTACAACACGCTGATTACCTCCATACGTCACATACGCTATGGAAACGGTGTCCTTACTTCACGTGTCTACAACACGCTGATTACCTCCATACGTCACATACGCTATGGGAACGGTGTCCTTCCTTCACGTGTCTACAACACGCTGATTACCTCCATACGTTACATACGCTATGGGAACGTAGTCCTTACTTCACGTGTCTACAACCCGCTGATTACCTCCATACGTTACATACGCTATGGGAATGGTGTCCTTCCTTTACGTGTCTACAACACGCTGATTACCTCCATACGTCACATACGCTATAGGAACGGTGTCCTTCCTTCACGTGTCTACAACACGCTGATTACCTACATACGTTACATACGCTATAGGAACGGTGTCCTTCCTTCACGTGTCTACTACACGCTGATTACCTTCATACGTCACATACGCTATGGGAACGTAGTCCTTCCTTCACGTGTCTACAACACACTGATTACCTCCATACGTCACATACGCTATGGGAACGTAGTCCTTCCATCACGTGTCTACAACATGCTGATTACCTCCATACGTCACATACGCTATGGGAACGTAGTCCTTCCTTCACGTGTCTACAACCCGCTGATTACCTCCATACGTTACATACGCTATGGGAACGGTGTCCTTCCTTTACGTGTCTACAACACGCTGATTACCTCCATACATCACATACGCTATGGGAACGTAGTCCTTCCTTCACGTGTCTACAACCCGCTGATTACCTCCATACGTCACATACGCTATGGGAACGTAGTCCTTCCTTCACGTGTCTACAACCCGCTGATTACCTCCATACGTCACATACGCTAAGGGAACCTAGTCCTTACATCACGTGTCTACAACACGCTGATTACCTCCATACGTCACATACGCTATGGGAACGTAGTCCTTCCTTCACGTGTCTACAACACGCCGGCTACCAACATATGTCACATACGCTATGGGAACGTAGTCCTTCCTTCACGTGTCTACAACCCGCTGGTTACCACCATACGTCACATACGCTATAGGAACGGTGTCCTTCCTTCACGTGTCTACTACACGCTGATTACCTCCATACGTCATATACGCTATGGGAACGTAGTCCTTTCTTCACGTGTCTACAACACGCTGAATACCTCCATACGTCACATACGCTATGGGAACGTAGTCCTTCCTTCACGTGTCTACAACCCGCTGATTACCTCCATACGTCACATACGCTATGAGAACCGTGTCCTTCCTTTACGTGTCTACAACACGCTGATTACCTCCAGACGTCACATACGCTATGGAAACGTAGTCCTTTCTTCACGTGTCTACAACACGCTGAATACCTCCATACGTCACATACGCTATGGGAACGTAGTCCTTTCTTCACGTGTCTACAACACGCTGAATACCTCCATACGTCACATACGCTATGGGAACGTAGTCCTTCCTTCACGTGTCTACAACCCGCTGATTACCTCCATACGTCACATACGCTATAGGAACGGTGTCCTTCCTTCACGTGTCTACTACACGCTGATTACCTCCATACGTTACATACGCTATGGGAACGTAGTCTTTCCTTCACGTGTCTACAACACGCTGATTACCTCCATACGTCACATACGCTATAGGAACGGTGACCTTCCTTCACGTGTCTACAACCCGCTGATTACCTCCTTACATCACATACGCTATGGGAACGGTGTCCTTCCTTTACGTGTCTACAACACGCTGATTACCTCCATACGTCACATACGCTATGGGAACGTAGTCCTTCCTTCACGTGTCTACAACACGCTGATTACCTCCTTACATCACATACGCTATGGGAACGGTGTCCTTCCTTCACGTGTCTACAACCCGCTGATTACCTCCTTACATCACATACGCTATGGGAACGTAGTCCTTCCTTTACGTGTCTACAACACGCTGATTACCTCCATACGTCACATACGCTATGGGAACGTAGTCCTTCCTTCACGTGTCTACAACACGCTGATTACCTCCATACGTTACATACGCTATGGGAACGTAGTCCTTACTTCACGTGTCTACAACCCGCTGATTACCTCCATACGTTACATACGCTATGGGAACGTTGTCCTTCCTTTACGTGTCTACAACCCGCTGATTACCTCCATACGTCACATACGCTAAGGGAACCTAGTCCTTACATCACGTGTCTACAACACGCTGATTACCTCCATACGTCACATACGCTATGGGAACGTAGTCCTTCCTTCACGTGTCTACAACACGCTGATTACCTCCATACGTCACATACGCTATGGAAACGGTGTCCTTCCTTCACCTGTCCACAACACGCTGATTACCTCCATACGTCACATACGCTATGGGAACGTAGTCCTTCCTTCACGTGTCTACTACACGCTCATTACCTCCATACGTCACATTCGCTATGGGAACGTAGTCCTTCCTTCACGTGTCTACTACACGCTCATTACCTCCATACGTCACATACGCTATGGGAACGTAGTCCTTACTTCACGTGTCTACAACACGCTGATTACCTCGATACGTCACATACGCTATAGGAACGGTGTCCTTCCTTCACGTGTCTACAACACGCTGATTACCTCCATACGTCACATACGCTATGGAAACGGTGTCCTTCCTTCACCTGTCCACAACACGCTGGTTACCTCCATACGTCACATACGCTATGGAAACGGTGTCCTTCCTTCACCTGTCCACAACACGCTGATTACCTCCATACGTCACATACGCTATGGAAACGGTGTCCTTCCTTCACGTGTCTACAACACGCTGATTACCTCCATACGTTACATACGCTATGGGAACGTAGTCCTTACTTCACGTGTCTACAACACGCTGATTACCTCCATACGTCACATACACTATGGGAACGGTGTCCTTCCTTTTCGTGTCTACAACACGCTGATGACCTCCATACGTCACATACGCTATGGAAACGTAGTCCTTCCTTCACGTGTCTACTACACGCTCATTACATCCATACGTCACATACGCTATGGGGACGGTGTCCTTCCTTTTCGTGTCTACAACACGCTGATGACCTCCATACGTCACATACGCTATGGGAACGGTGTCCTTCCTTCACGTGTCTACAACCCGCTGATTACCTCCTTACATCACATACGCTATGGGAACGTAGTCCTTCCTTTACGTGTCTACAACACGCTGATTACCTCCATACGTCACATACGCTATAGGAACGGTGTCCTTCCTTCACGTGTCTACAACACGCTGATTACCTCCATACGTCACATACGCTATAGGAACGGTGTCCTTCCTTCACGTGTCTACAACACGCTGGTTACCTCCATACGTTACATACGCTATGTGAACGTAGTCCTTACTTCACGTGTCTACAACACGCTGATTACCTCCATACGTCACATACGCTATGGGAACGTAGTCCTTCCTTCACGTGTCTACAACACGCTCATTACCTACATACGTCACATATGCTATGGAAACGGTGTCCTTACTTCACGTGTCTACTACACGTTGATTACCTCCATACGTCACATACGCTATGGGAACGGTGTCCTTCCTTTACCTGTTTACAACACGCTGATTACCTCCACACGTCACATACGCTATGGGAACGGTGTCCTTCCTTTACCTGTTTACAACACGCTGATTACCTCCATACGTCACATACGCTATGGGAACGTAGTCCTTACTTCACGTGTCTACTACACGCTGATTACCTCCATACGTCACATACGCTATAGGAACGGTGTCCTTCCTTCACGTGTCTACTACACGCTCATTACCTCCATACGTCACATATGCTATAGGAACGGTGTCCTTCCTTCACGTGTCTACAACACGCTGATTACCTCCATACGTCACATACGCTATGGGAACGGTGTCCTTCCTTTACCTGTTTACAACACGCTGATTACCTCCACACGTCACATACGCTATGGGAACGGTGTCCTTCCTTTACCTGTTTACAACACGCTGATTACCTCCATACGTCACATACGCTATGGGAACGGTGTCCTTCCTTTACCTGTTTACAACACGATGATGACCTCCATACGTCACATACGCTATGGAAACGTAGTCCTTCCTTCACGTGTCTACAACACGCTGATTACCTCCATACGTCACATACGTTATGGAAACGGTGTCCTTACTTCACGTGTCTACAACACGCTGATTACCTCCATACGTCACATACGCTATGGGAACGGTGTCCTTCCTTCACGTGTCTACAACACGCTGATTACCTCCATACGTTACATACGCTATGGGAACGTAGTCCTTACTTCACGTGTCTACAACCCGCTGATTACCTCCATACGTTACATACGCTATGGGAATGGTGTCCTTCCTTCACGTGTCTACAACACGCTGATTACCTCCATACGTCACATACATATAGGAACGGTGTCCTTCCTTCACGTGTCTACAACACGCTGATTACCTCCATACGTCACATACATATAGGAACGGTGTCCTTCCCTCACGTGTCTACAACACGCTGATTACCTTCATACGTTACATACGCTATGGGAACGGTGTCCTTCCTTTACGTGTCTACAACCCGCTGATTACCTCCATACGTCACATACGCTATGGGAACGGTGTCCTTCCTTCACGTGTCTACAACACGCTGATTACCTCCATACGTTACACACGCTATGGGAACGTAGTCCTTACTTCACGTGTCTACAACCCGCTGATTACCTCCATAAGTTACATACGCTATGGGAACGTAGTCCTTACTTCACGTGTCTACAACCCGCTGATTACCTCCATACGTCACATACGCTATGGGAACGTTGTCCTTCCTTTACGTGTCTACCACACGCTGATTACCTCCATACGTCACATACGCTATAGGAACGGTGTCCTTCCTTCACGTGTCTACTACACGCTCATTACCTTCATACGTCACATACGCTATGGGAACGTAGTCCTTACTTCACGTGTCTACAACACGCTGATTACCTCCATACGTCACATACGCTATAGGAACGGTGTCCTTCCTTCACGTGTCTACTACACGCTCATTACCTCCATACGTCACATACGCTATGGGAACGGTGTCCTTCCTTTACGTGTCTACAACACGCTCATTACCTCCATACGTCACATACGCTATAGGAACGGTGTCCTTCCTTCACGTGTCTACTACACGCTCATTACCTTCATACGTCACATACGCTATGGGAACGTAGTCCTTACTTCACGTGTCTACAACACGCTGATTACCTCCATACGTCACATACGCTATGGGAACAGTGTCCTTCCTTCACGTGTCTACAACACGCTGATTACCTCCATACGTCACATACGCTATGGGAACGTAGTCCTACCTTCACGTGTCTACAACACGCTGATTACCTCCATACGTCACATACGCTATGGAAACGGTGTCCTTCCTTCACCTGTCCACAACACGCTGATTACCTCCATACGTCACATACGCTATGGAAACGGTGTCCTTCCTTCACGTGTCTACAACACGCTGATTACCTCCATACGTCACATACGCTATAGGAACGGTGTCCTTCCTTCACGTGTCTACAACACGCTGATTACCTCCATACGTCACATACGCTATAGGAACGGTGTCCTCCCTTCACGTGTCTACAACACGCTGATTACCTCCATACGTCACATACGCTATAGGATCGGTGTCCTTCCTTCACCTGTCCACAACACGCTGGTTACCTCCATACGTCACATACGCTATGGAAACGGTGTCCTTCCTTCACCTGTCCACAACACGCTAGTAGTGGAGTAGTGAGAGTTCTGCCCCACTTCAAAACCCCCCTTGCTCTACTACTAAGCCTCAGCCATGTTAAATATCTCTTGAACGCATGGTCCGATTTTGACAAATGAGGTATTGTTGGACTCGGGCTGACGTCCTCTTTGCTATGGACCACTCGTTATATTTTTCAAAATTTTTTTGAAAATTTTTGTTTTCGAAAATAGGCGATAGTTTGAAAACCAAACAGGATAGAACGTTGTGCCATGGCTCAAACGAACAGTCTTTATGACCTTTATTTTTTGTAATAAAACTTTTTTATTTTTTATATTTTTTTGAAAACACTCGAATTTTGAAAATCCTATATTTTGGAAACTAGGAACTCTACAAAAAAAATTGTTTAACGTAAATCAATGGTCCCTACCCCCTCTACCCCCAAAATAAATTTCAAGTCTCTAGAATGAAAACCTGCAGTAGTGGGGTAGTGGGGGAGCTGCTTATAAAAGCAAGTGGTGAGCCCCTGCGACCTTGGAATGGAAGGAGCCATGCTAGGAGGGCGTGCTTGGATTCGTTTTTTTCGTCTCGTCGTGCTCTTTACGGGAATGTCGGTGTCGAAAAGGTGAAAATCTGGAAACACAGTCTTTTTGGGGTAAAAACGTGATTTTAGACTTTTTGCTATATCTCGCGAACCAATCATGCTAGAGGCATGTTCGACAGGTCCAAGGACTCGGGGTGACGTCCTCTCTGCTATGGACCACTCGTTATAATTTTTAATAAAATTGGAAACTCGATTTTGGGGTAAACACGTGTTTTTGTGATTTTGCCGATATCTCGTGAACCAATCATGCTAGAGGTGTGTTCGACAGGTCCAAGTACTCAGGGTGATGTCCTCTTTGCTATGGACTACTCATTGTAATTTTAAAAAAATTTGGGAAACGCGATTTTGGGGTAAACACGTGTTTTTTGTGATTTTGCCGATATTTCACGAAGCAATAACGCTAGAGACATGTACGATGGGTCCAAGGATTCGGGAAGACGTCCTCTTTGCTATGGACCACTCGTTGTAATTTTAAAAAAATTGGGAAACGCGATTTTGGGGTAAACACGTGTTTTTTGTGATTTTGCCGATATTTCACGAAGCAATAACGCTAGAGGCATGTACGATGGGTCCAAGGATTCGGGAAGACGTCCTCTTTGCTATGGACCACTCGTTGTAATTTTAAAAAATTTTGGAAACGCGATTTTGGGGGTAAACACGTGTTTTTTGTGATTTTTGCCGATATCTCACGAACCAATAACGCTAGAGACATGTACGAGGTGTCCTAGGACTCGGGCTAACACTCCCTTTCAAATGTGGTAGATATTTTTTTTCAAAAAATAATTCACATGGGTCTAACGCCATACATGTTGAAAAAACGTTTTCTTTTTCTTTACCTGTTTATAATGTTCATGAAGCGTGGTGGTTGAGAGAGACGATACGGCTGGGTGTGTGTGTTTCAACGAACTTGTCGCTGACCACGGTGGCTGTGTTCAATAGATTAATTGATATTTCGACGAGTCGGTGTATGACAGAGCGAGCGTGCGTTTTCTGATATTTTACCTTTAACGTGTAAACGGTGATGAGAACTTGGTTCTATGTTGGTCGAAGCGAGTAGAGAAAATAAACTTACAGGAGGTGAATGCCATTTGAGATTATTGGAAGGCTCCGATCTGACTTGACAACAGGTGACGCTTGAAGGTGAAATAATCTGACCATCGTGGTTGCAGGGGAGTGTGAAAGGCATGCACACACATTTGTGAAACCACATGTAGGCTAAACCAGTGACATCCTGTTTTGCTTCGTACGTGACAAAATGCAAGTTCATGTGAAATTTGATTCGCCACAGGTGTTCGCCTGGGACGTTAGCTGTCCACGTGCCTGATAACAGAATGGTCAAAGCGTGGAAAAAAAAAAAAGATTATACATGCAACGTAGCATATATAAAGACATGTCGTTATCATTTCCACGCTCACTTAGGTGACTACCTTTGAACACACTGCGTTTATCAGTTTTGGTGTTGGTGGAAAATACTTAACCTTGTTGTGGGGTAGGTATATATTTATTTATATATTTATTGATTTTTATATAAATACATGCAATTATTTATTGATTAGGTAATTAATGATTTTTATTTATTTATTTGTTTGCAGATAACGTGCATAGCCTACCTGTCGTGTGTCTGTGGGAAATATATATTAAAGAAAGAGAGAAAGACAGAAAAGAAAACCATTTCCATACTAGCCCACGAGACGGGAATATAGAAAAGCATTACACGTCAAGGTGAGATTTGTTTTATTATATAATATAACCTGTTTGATTTTGTTTTGTTTATGAAATACATAAACTATATGGAATGGATATACTTATGGTGGTTTATTTTATTTCTTTTTAGAGTGTTGGAAAACGCTTGACCTCTGTGAATAACCAGGAACGTGTGTGTTTTTTGGATTATTGTCAGACAGTCTACATTTCTAAACTCAGGTGAGTGTGTTCTTTCAAAATAATGTCTTTTACTGCTGCGGATACGTTAACTTGGGAAACCCTAAACAGTTGTTTCAAATCGCGTGTGTGCTCTGGCCGCATAGTGAATGTTAGAAAAAGTTCGATTCCCAAAGAATTTTTAGAATCTTGTTTTGAAATTTTTAAAATTGAAATTTGTACAGCGCAAAGGTTGCATACGGTTTTAAAGGTGAATACAGAACTAGTGTGCGATTTCGTATATAAAAAGAAGGATGTAGAGCATAAAGAGACATTCTATATTTGCAGTAAAATGCAAGAGCTATTCATAGCCCATAATTTGGAACAGTGGTATGAAACCCACGTGGTGAATGCCTTGCTGTCAAAATTTGATAAACTGCAACAAGGACCGAGTGGTCTAGCCTTAGACAAAATTCATCATTTACAAATCAACATTTGTCATTTCAACCCGTTGAATGCTGGGTCTAGCTATATTAAAACACCTCCAGCAATAGCTTCGAAAAAGGCTGTGGTGAATATTGAGAACCATGACAATGATTGCTTTCTGTGGGCTGTGGCTGCGTACTTGCAGCCAGCTCAAGATCGTCATGTTAACAGACCAGGAATGTACAAGGCCAAGTTTGTTGAATTGAAACATACTTTAAATTTAACTCGAGTGACGTTCCCTATGGACTTAACCGAGATCCATAGGTTTGAACAAGACAACCAGGACTTTTCGTTCATGGTGTATGGCCTTGATGGTGATGAGATTGTGGGTCCTCTTTATGCCACAAAAGAACCGAAACGACATCACATTCATCTTTTATATTTATCTGTAGGAGAAGTGAATCACTATTGCCTCATTAAAAGCCTGAGTAGATTGCTAAGCAGTCAAGTGTCCAAGCATAATGGTAAGAAGTACATTTGCGACCGTTGCTTGCAATATTTTACAACCCCTACGCTCTTAGAACGTCATAGGATAGATTGTGTTACTCAGGAAGCGGTGAGATTGATATTGCCACAAGGGGACAAGGCTGTGTTAAAGTTTAAGGACATTCATAAGCGTGACACTGTTCCCTATGTGGTATATGCAGATTTCGAAGCTCTCACCACACCCATGGCGGGATGTGAACCAGATCCCACCATGAGCTCAACCACACCCATTCAAAAACATGAACCTTTTGCCATAGGATTTAATGTGGTGTGTGCCCATGACCCCACACAATCCGTTTACAAATACCGTCAGGGGCCAGATTGTGCCAAATGGTTCTTGGATGAACTTGTGAAGTTGGCCGACCATGTACAGGAATTATTGGACCACCCAGTACCCATGAGTCTATCTCCAGAACAACAGCAGCAGTATGAGCATGCCACGACATGTCATATTTGCGAAAAGCCACTGATCAGTGCAGAAGACACCGTTCGTGATCACTCGCACTTTACGGGGGAGTTTCGTGGAGCTGCGCATAGTAAATGCAACTTGAACTTTCCAGCTCCTCGCTTCATCAGTGTCTTTTTCCACAATCTGGCGAATTATGACATTCAGTTTTTGATTCGTGAATTGGGCCATGTCAACAAGGGCTCGTTTACCATTATTCCCCAAAACCATGAGCGTTTTACGGCCCTGACATGGTGGTTGGGCGACTTTAGCATTCGATTTTTGGATTCCTTTAAGTTTATGGCATCCTCGCTAGACAGCCTTGTGAATGGCTTGAATGAAGAGGAATTAAAAAATACTAGAATGCATTTTAATGATCCTGAGCAATTTCAGTTGTGCATTCGGAAAGGTATATTCCCGTATGATTTCTGCAACAGCTGGGACGTGTTAAAGCAAAGAAAACTCCCACCACAAGAGAAATTTTACTCCAAACTAACACGCAGTACCGTTTCCGATGAAGACTATGCACATGCATGTCAAGTTTGGCGAGTGTTTGGCATGAAGACGCTAAGTGAATATGCTTTGCATTACCTAAAACTGGATGTATTGCTGCTCACTGATGTGTTTGAAAAATTCCGTAACTTGTGTCAACACATTTACGGTCTTGATCCGGCTCACTATTACACGAGTCCTGGACTCTCGTTCGATGCCGCTTTGAAATACACTCAAGTGGAATTGGATTTACTCACTGACGTAGACATGGTTCTATTTTTTGAAAAGGGCATTCGTGGCGGCTTTGTGTCACTTAACCAACGCCATGCTGAAGCGAACAATGTCTACATGCCTGATTATTCACCAGACAAACCAGAATCGTACTTAATGTACTATGACGTGAATAATTTGTACGGTTACGCCATGAGTCAGCCTTTGCCCTATGGGAAGTTTGCTTGGCTGACAGAGAAACAAGTGTCAGAATTTGATGTGAACATGGCTAGCCAAGAAACAGGCCGTGGATATGTGCTAGAAGTGGATATTGAATATCCATCATCCTTGTATGATGAACATGCCGATTTCCCATTCTGTCTTGAGCAAATGGTTCCCCCTGACAGTAAAGTGAAAACTGAAAAACTCATGGGCACACTTTACAACAAAAATCGGTATGTGCTACATATCCAAATGTTGGTGCAATGCCTCGCCCAAGGCTTGGTGTTGAAGAAAGTCCACAGGGGTATTTCTTTTGCTCAAAAAGCATGGCTTGAGCCATACATGCGACTCAACACAGAGCACCGACAAATGGCAACACAGCAGTTTGAAATTAATTTTTTTAAATTAATGAACAACTGCATCTATGGCAAGTCTATGGAGAATGTCCGCAAATACCGTGACATTAAATTGATGAATGTCTGGGAGGGGCGGTGGGGTGCCCGGCGGTACATTGCCAAGCCAAATTTCAAATCGATCAAAATTATCGATGAGGATTTGGCTACTATTGAAATGAGTAAGACCAGCGTGACCATGGATAAGCCCATTTACTTGGGTCAAGTCATTTTAGACTTTTCTAAATCGGTCATGTATCGATTCCACTATGAGTTTGCGAAACGCCATTTTGAGGACGTCTCTCTTTTGTATATGGACACGGACTCATTCATTTACCACATTCGCCACTGCAACCCCTATGACGTCATGAGGCAACATAGTGACTGGTTCGACACCTCTTGCTATAGTGCTGACAACGTGTTTCAGCTGCCCATAAAGAACAAGAAGGAAATGGGCGTTTTAAAAGATGAATGCGGTGATTCCATTATGACGGAATTCGTAGGTTTGGCTTCAAAAATGTATGCTTACCGCACACTCGACTGTAAGGAAGCCAAGAGAGCAAAAGGTGTAGGTAGGGCAGTGGTAAAATCGCTACGTGTAGACGATTACTTAGCGGTTTTACGCACTGGCAAAGCTATGTCTCATACACAGTGCAGGATACAATCCAGCAACCATCATTTGTATCTTGTGGAACAGAGAAAACGCACCCTCGCCTCCATGGATAACAAGCGTGTGTGGGCTGATGACCTGCTCACTAGCCTGCCCTGGGGTTATGATCGCAACGAGGAGGAGGTGTGATTTCACTGTTTAATCGTTTATGGGGCATGGCTTTTTGTAACTTGTAGATTTAGAATTTTGTAAATATTGGTTTCTGTCATTGTAAATAGTAGATTTTGTAAATAGTGACAATTCACTTGGACCTTTTGCTCTTTAAAAAGTTGTGTGCAACCTTATTTTTTAAAATTTTTTTGATTGGTAAATAGTGTGATTCTTTTAACGCTGTACAAAGTTGAGTTTTTTTTGTAAATATGAAATAAGTAAGATTTTTAGTAACTTTAATAACTAGTATTTAATTATTTTTCGTAATGTAAATGATAAACTAAAAAGTTCTTTTGGAATGAGTGTGCATGTCGAGAATGTGCTTTTGGGAATAAATAAAGTGGTTGTGTTTGTTCCCAAAGACAGGTGTGAATGTATGAGTGGAGAGAGAAAACTGGTGTGTATGATTGACCAGAGCAAACACGATGAGGTAGAGTGGGTGGGTGGGGTGGGGGTAAATGGTCACTTATATATTCATTTTGTTTTAAATAGTTTCGTTTTTTCATTGAAATGTGACAGTCAAAAGACATTATTTTTGTAAAAACAGTCTTACCTGCAGTAGTCGTAGACCTCGACGTTTCTCCAAACACACATCAACACATTGCAGTATTATCAAGGTCAAGCACTCGCATCAACATCATTGTCAAATCTCAACTTTCGACATACACCAAATGGAAAAAATATGAAAACAGCAAAATGGAAATTCCATGTTTCCATATCACCAAAACAGCAAAACTTAAAACGGACATTTTTAAAAACTGGAAATGGCCATGTGTGAAATTTGAAAATTCAAAAACTTCAAACGGACATTGTTTAAAATGTGTCATCAGCAAAATGGAAAAATCCATATCATCAAAAACGTTAAACTTGAAACGAACGTTTTCAAAAACTGTAAATTGCAAAATGATAAATGACAGTGTGTGGAATTCATCATGTGTGAAATGTGTAAAATGAAAAAAATCAGCCATCAACATCACGATTTCTTAAAATTAAAAATAACAAAACATCGTGCTCTGGAAAACTTTTGTTTTTATTTCATAGTCATAGTGAATTGACAAAAGAAAAATAGAATACAAACAAATCCCAATTCCTCACTCCTCAATGTTTATGTCCATGCATCATCAACTTTCCTTTCATAGCACTCATGACAATTAGGGCTGCCATCCTTTCACCTACTGAGGCATCACTGGATGTGAAACGTTGTTTAGCTTTCTTCAATAACAATTTATCTGCCACATGTCTTAAACCAGAATGACTATGGCGATAAGAAAGGTCATGTTCCTTGCATGCTTGATCCAAAAGATTAATGGGTACATCACCACGTTGTAAACGTTTTTCGAGACGAGTTCCAGGGCCGCAAAAACGATAACCTGGAAGATGGATTTCGTAAGGTAAGTATTGAATCACTTTGTCAATGACGCCATTGCCAGTACAGGTCTGGCATATCCTTTTCCATCGATGGTAAAAAGGTTTGGTCTTCCTCCTCCTCTGTGGACGATGTTTGTGTTTGTTGTTGTTGTTGTTGCTTTTTCTCGCCATGACACTCGTGGAATGATTCAACAAAGTCTTTACACGGACTTTTATGACCGTGATACAGTTTCACTAGCTGGCAAGTCGCACACTGACGCATAGACGGTATTTTTGCCATGGCCACTTGCTTATGGTGATCGTAATCCGTACAAGGTTGCAATTCACTCAACACAGGGTCTTGAGTCCATGATTTTGGTACATGTTGCCAGATTTCTTTCACTGCGTTGGCGGCCACATAATAAATGAACGACTTGGGCAGCGCCAAGAGTTCCTCTTTGGTAAAACTGTCTAGTTTCTTTTTGCACACAAAGAACTTGCCGATGGCTTTGTCCGTAGCATTGCCTTTCTCCATGGTATCACGTGCTGTAGATGTTTACACGTCGCTTGTAGAAATCTCACTGGCGTCATTCACAGGTAAATCTTGAGTTATAATTTTGTTCAACAACTCCCAGCAGGCATGAGTGGTTAACCAATGAAAGAGATGCCACGCATGCGATAGGGCTGTATGGGTAATGTTGCCACAGGAACAAGTATCCATGAGCGTTTGCAGGGAGGGGCAGCCCAACTCCATGAGGTCGATACATTGGCAGTAAGACGCCAAAAATGGTTGCAACCATTGACGTTTTTCATTACCTTTCACAAATACCACATTGGCCGAGGACAAGTGTGCTTTCATGACCACGTCCAAATATTTATAGGAAATGGTTCCCTGATTCCAGTCTAGTTGCCTATGATTTTCAATCCACTGGGTTTGTTTACGGTCTTTTTCACACAACAAATCAAAAGCATGGGGTGGTTTAAATAGCAAATGCGTAGCTTGCGATATCCAAAACGTGGTACAATCGATCATGGCCACTTGTTTAAATATAAATTTGTTGTCACCAATTTTAAACCCTTGGCAATCCACAATGAGTGTGCGCAACATGTTGACGCTTGCCTGGACCAAGTTCAACTGACGACTGACTGACGATCAGGTGTGATCATGACATGGACATACCTGCCATGCTAGTTTCAAAAAAGAAGGTTAGGGTAGGACAGGGGGACCTGCAAAAATTAGAATTTAAGAATTACATCATTTTATTATCATAACACGTCTTACAGGCTTTTCTCATTTTAGGATAAGGACGATAGCAACTGATACAACAATATAGTCTCTTGTGTTTGTAACGTCCATAACACCGATGATGTCCCAATGTCTCTAAACTAGGCGTTTTTGATGGTGAGCTGCTCACCGAAGCACCATGGATACCATACGGCCCACATGTATCGTAACTTGTTTTTTTTTCATCACCCAAAGACACAAGTGAGGGATAGCTTGAATGACAGGGTATATTTCCCACTTTCATTCTGCACAGGTAGGGGCAGGTGGGTGACCAGCGCTGATGTTCCTGCATGGGTTCATCGCCCTCCTGCCATTGGTCTATGATGATGGGACAAAAGGCACATTTCACTTCATCTCTTGTTTTTAAATAGTAGAATCCAGCAGCCGCCAAGGCTTGAGGGTTTATGAAAGGCACTGGCCATGTGGCAAAAGTCTTGAAACGTTGTTCCTCAGAGTTTAAATTCATGGATGTAACGTCTCTTGAGGCTTTAAAGCAAGACATGACTGAGCGACTTGACGTGGGTTGAGCTGTTATTTATACACTCGTCACTTGGTTGGACAGTGGATAATAGTTGACTTGTTTGTGATGAATAATTAAACAGTAGGCTGTCGTATTGGCTGGTACATTGTCATGCGTTTCAAAATCTAGTCGAATGTCGATATTGGATGGCTTGACAGACTCTTCCAGGTAAGAACAGTCAAAAACAATCAGTGGTGCTCTTGCCTTAAACGCTTGGGGTAGTAGCATGGGACCGTTCTCTTTTTGATAATACGACCATCGAAATTTAGAAAACAAGTCGTACAGGGGGCCAAACTTATTTTTTGAAAAATCCAAATCCAGTCCTTCATAGGGAAACACAGCTCCGTTGAGGAAAAGACGTGCATTTCTCAATTGCAGGTGATCAAATTGCGTGGCATCTTTGGTTTGTTGATACTTGCGATTCGTTTGAAAACCCACGATCAGGTAGAGAGGTCTCTCTGTATAGCGAGCTGTTTTTACAGACCAACTGTGTGTGTTGGTGGTGGGCAATAGCGGATACTCATGGAGTGCCCAGCTTCTAAATTCCATGGGTAGAGGCATATCTCTCTTTACCATTTTGAGTATGTCCAGTTTTTTGCTATCGTTAAGGGTCACATGAGGCACTTTCCATAGCAAGCGTTGTAGTTGAATTTTTGAATCGATGGGGGCATTGTCGGCCCCCTTGAGTGCATTGTTATCACTCCTGTCTCTCACTAGATAAAGCACTTGCCTTGCGTTAACCACAATGCGTTGGTGATCTTCGGCAAAGCCTAGAACCAGTTTAAGAGGTAAATATCCAGTAAAGGTCCCATCGGTGTGTACCATCCAGTCATTGGTCGAGTCAGGGCACCAAGCTGCCATGCAAAGTGTTTTACCTTCTTCCTCACTATAAGAGGGGTATAGTTTCATGACACTGGAAATACCCACATTTCGAGTGCTATCCACCACGATATCGTTAATGACATAACGTACTTCAGAAAACAGAAAGGCTAAACCATGGTTGGCCAACTTGGATGTAGTGGGTGTAGAGCCATCGGCTTTGGTGAGCCGACCTTCAATCTGAATAACACTTTCATGCGGTAGGGTGTAAATATCTTGGTTGTTGATAACAAATTGAATTTCATCATTGTTATTGAGTCCAGGTGTTTGAGCTTGATAGGAATGGAGATCAATTCTTACCACTCCTGGTTGCTCCTCGATGTGGTTCGCTATCTCTAGGATAGAATTCATTATAAGGGTTGACGTGGTAACCCAAATGCTGTAAAATCTGCTTGCCTTGAGATGTTAACGTGTATTCACGTGGCAAACAACTAACACTGTTCCTAGACGGTGTTGTTGCTTTATACACAAATTTCATAGTGGCTTTAGCACCAACTTGTAAGTCACTGGTGTAGTGGAATCTAGATCAATGAGTTGTTGATCTCTATTGATCAGTCTTAATGTTATATTACTAATACTATCAACAGCCACAGCATGAAAAAGCACCACTGGAGGGTTTTCACGAATAATATACCCATTGGGCGATGTCACAATAAAGTCATAAAGCGAATGCGATGGTTCTTGATTGGTGTACACTTGGCTAATAATATTACACGTCACCGACACATGATGGTCTTCAATGAATTTCACTTCATGGTCTGATTCATGTTTTTTGTTGGGCTCCAACACACGTAGTTTAAATCCTAGTAATGGGCCAATGGAATCGGGGTGTGTTTTAAAGTCAATGTTGAATGAGGAGAAAATACTGCAGCGATGAGTGTTGGTATTTCCTACAAGTTCAAACTTGTGCGTTCCGTCGAGAAATGACTTTAAACCATATTGATTGATCAACACCACATAAATGTGTTCATAAATATCATCGATCGTGTATCCACCAGAGTTCAAGGTGAGCACAGAATCATCATAGTAAAACTTGTTGTTCACATTTTCACGTATGTTGTAAATTCGATTGTACGTTTCAAGAGAAACAAGTCCTAAACCATAGGGTTTTTCACTCAATTCGATAGGCGGGTAAAAGTCTAGGCTGACTTCAGGTCCACGTCCATGCACTGTAAACGTTTTACTTTCTGCCGACATACTGGTGGCGTTTTTGCTTATGCTGCGTCTTATATAAAAAAATTAAACACAAACGTCCACACTGTTGGCTGTTAAACGTTTGCTCTCGTTTCACATTATAATATAGCTTGATCCTGTTTCCAAAATAGGTCACTAGTTCCATGGGCGGGGGCAAATTCCCAAAACTGTCAAAGTACCATACCATGGATCCCTCTTTGACATAAGCTACATAATGCGTTCCTGGTCCTCGGTGATCATCCAAATTGACAACAGCACATTCCTTTTTCCAGGGTCGTGGGGGTAATTGGTTTCGCATAAACACACCTCGAAAATGAGAAAGCTTTAGTTGTTTAGCATAGCTTTCCACTTGTTGATGCGTCAGGGCATGTCTCGCTATGGCTGAGGTTAAATTTTTTTTTTTTTAATATTTCGAAATGGTGAAATCCCAAATCCTTGTTGATAAAAGGCTGGCTTTAAATTGGCATTTCTAGCCCCCATAGCAATCGCTTCCATCGTTTCATTGTGTCGCTGACTTTCTTTGAGTTGTTGCTTGCCCTGCTGCGCGGCTTTAATGGTTTTCGCCACTGCACTGGCACCGCCCAAAAGTGAACCCAGAGCAGCCAAACCGGCAAATAATGCAGGTAAAAATCCCGCTCGTTTGGGAACGGGAATCACTCGCCCTTGGTTTGAAACCTGTCGCCGACGTTTTGGAATAACCTGTCTCTGTGCTGCTCGAAGGGCTTTCCTTATGGTCAATACATTATTTTTTCTTTTTTTCTTTCGCAAGGGCTTGTCCTCGAATGTTGTAAGCCCAGGCTTTGCCAAGGACAAAGTCCTTTTTTTAGTCTTTCTCACTGCATACCTTTGTTTCACCATGATGATAATGACCAACAACCTTTCACACGAAAGTTTAAATCACAACTAACGTCAGATGGTTATTTCATGGCTGTATATTCCAATTCCACATAAAGTGGGAAATCGTTTATGGTTTTTCCCGCTTGCTTTTCATCCCATGTCAACATGAGATAAAAGGATAATTCGTCACCTGCATTGACCATTTCATGGTTATGGACCAACATCCTATGACCATTTATCTTTATTTGTAAATGGTTCTCATCAGGTATGGCATATTTGATGTGAATGGTTCCATCATAGTGTAATCGATAGTGGCTTAAACCCGAAGCAAGCACATAGGTCAAGTGATGATCATGGACTAGCGGTAAATGGTTTCTCTCATTCAAAGGTTTTTCATTTGTCAGATACACTAAAAACACAGATGGGATAAATTTATAAAGCCTTTTCATTTCATGGGTCACGTAACGCTTGGTACAAACATCGTCTTCGTCTTGTGGGTCTTCCACGTGAATAATCCGATGGTGATTAGCGCTATAGCCATTCACCATAAGCTGGGGCACTTTGTCATAAAACTCATACACTTTGTTATCCACATACTTTTTCGTAGTAACGTCTGTAGACACTTGAGGATGTTTTACATGGGTTAACCGCTTTCCCTTAAAGTCATAATCTCCCTGTTTTGTGCGTGGCACTACTGACCTATCCACATAGTGTTTATTAGCAGGATCTGTTTCCTGTTTAGGATCATGTATGAGGACAGGCCTATCTTTGGCCATCAACGCACGTCCAAAGACATCCATCGTCAACCTGTAGTAGCAGTCTACTGTTTCTATGACAAGGTTCGGTGTCCTGTATATAGACAGCCGGCTAGCCTGTCTAAGCCTTAGTTGACATGAAGATTATTAAGCAGCAAGAGTCATTCCCCGTGGGGGACATGGTTTCCCATCTCTGTCCCACATCACGTGAACAACGCCATGGTTCACTGTTTCCATCTTCCATTCGCTGCATCATTGTGGGGCCTTCCGGCTGTGGAAAGACTAATCTTTTGCTAACGCTCATTACAGCGCCCAATGGTCTGCGTTTTCAAAATATTTATATTTTTGCAAAATCTCTCTACCAACCCCTCTACGTGTTTCTGGATCAAGTCATGTCTGGATTACAAAAAGAGAATATGGGTTATTTTACATTTTCCATGCAAGAAAATGTGATTTCACCGGATGAGGTAAAGCCTGATTCACTCATGATTTTCGATGATGTATCCACTGAACGTCAAGGCATCATTCAAAGCTATTTCAGCATGGGTCGACACAAACATATCGATTGCTTCTATCTTGGGCAAACGTATTCTAAAATGTCCAAACAGTTGATTCGTGACAATGCCAATGTCATTGTTTTATTTCGTCAGGACGAGAGGAACAGTCGTCACATTTATAATGAACATGTGAATCCGGATATGACCTTTCAAATGTTTACAGAATTGTGTGCCAAGTGCTGGAACACTCAACGTCATGCCTGTTTAGTGATTGACAAACAAAGTGAACTCAACCAAGGACGGTATCGCTTAGGGTTTGATCATTTTATTGCTATTTAAGGCCCTGTCTCATTCCCCATCAAGTCATTTGTCAAGACACCATGGCGTTAGCAGAGAGTCAATTGAAAAAGCATATTATTAGAGCAAAAAATACTATTCGCCAAAAGTTTCGTCAATTGAAACAATCACGTGCCAATCATGCTTTGTTTATTCAGCAACATTTAGCACCTCCACTAAAAGCCATGTTGAAACCCTCTTTCAAGCCATCTGAAACGCTACCCACCGTTTCACAAGCCACGCAGACGCTGCACGAGGACCCTGAGGAAGAGGAAGTGGAAGATTTGACTAGTGATAGTGAAGTTGAGGATGAGGAGGAACAAGTGTTTACGCCTCAAAAAAAGGCCGCACCCCTTGCAGAGTTTTTGAGAAAAAAGAAATCCTTGGCCATGGTCGAAACACCTTGCCCTTCCAGAGCGTCTCCGTTTTCACAACTCTTGGCCACCCCTCAACATAAAGCTCAACTGAAAACCATTTTAATAAAATATTATGGATCAACATTGGAACCCTATTTCACCGATCTATTTATTGGAAACACAGATACCACGTATGGTGTTCGCTATGAGGATGATAGTTTTAAAATTGGCGATTCATCCATTAAATTTGCTCGTACTAAAGCTGTCATTAAAAACATCAACTATAAATTAACGCCAGGACTGTTAAAGCTGCTCTTTTCTCGGACCCCCTCTTCCCATGATTATACGTCAGAGGACCTTGACAAATATAAATCCATTTTATTGGATACCCATGCTCACAAAAGACAGTATGATCCCACGCAACAAGTGAATGCCAATATATCTCAAAAATATAAAACCATCATTGCAAAAATGTTTCCCACTAGTCAAAGTACTCGTCGTAAAGTGTCCGCTTCGGGAGTGACTTTTAAACCATTAAAACCCCTTGTGGATGTTACCTACTGGCACAATCCCAATAAGCTCGTCCAGCGGCTACAGTTGTTGCATGCCTCACGTCAAGCTGGCCATACCGGTCACGATTGGGAAATTCAAGAAATTGAACAAGAACTTCGAAATGCCAAAATTATTGTTTAAGCCCTCACCCATTAAAATGGGTATTGCTCACGAGTTGCATCGCCCAGCTAGGCGTCACTATCCGCGACTCAAGGTGATTTCACGAGGTGTGGATGAACTTTGGCAGGCTGACTTGGTTGAAATGATACCCTATGCTGGCGTTAACGACGGTGTACGCTATATGTTGACCGTCATTGATGTCTATTCCAAAATGGCCTTTGTTGAACCTGTGCGTCGCAAGTCTGGCCCACTAGTTACCAAGGCCTTTCAACATATTATTCAACACTCCAAACGTCAACCTCAGCTGCTACAAACCGACCAGGGGAAAGAATTTTTCAACAAGGATTTCTCCAGTTTTCTCAAATCTAAGGATATTCACCATTACACCACGTACAGCAATCTGAAAGCCAGTGTGGTCGAGCGGTTCAACCGAACATTGAAAACCCATATGTGGAAAGCGTTTACCGCTCAGGGCACGTATCGCTGGTTGGACATGTTACCTGAGCTAGTATCACGTTACAATGACACCAAACATAGAACGATTGGGACCAAGCCACGTCTCGTAACTAAAAATATTCAGCGATTGGATAAACTGTTTAACCCCATAAAAACAGCTGATCCTAAACGTCACCGACTGAACATTGGGGATTTTGTTCGTGTGAGCAAATTTAAGTCTGCCTTCAATAAGGGCTACACGCCTCAGTGGGGGACTGAACTATTTCGAATTCGTCGAGTCAACTTGGACACTCCAGTCACCTATTTACTCGAGGACCTCAACCATCAACCCATAAAAGGTAGATTTTATCTCCATGAACTTCAGAAAACAGCATTTCCTCAGCATTATCTTGTGGAAAAAGTGTTGAAACAAAAAGGAAATAAACTCTACGTCAAATGGTTAGGGTTTAACTCTACGTTTAATTCCTGGATCAATAAATTACATGTTGTGTGAACCTGTGTACTTTTTATTTATTCACACATGTTGTACACCACCTATAGCTCTATGTGTACAGCGCTCCGCGCTTCATGCATGTTCATACATGTTTGTCTTTCCCTTTCCTCCTGTGTTCTCTCATACATCACCCCCTCCCCTCTCCCTCCCTTCACCGCCCACCACTGCTGTTTGCAGCTCTTGCCTATCTATTGGTTGTGACATCATTCCGACAAGTTGCATCATACTTTTTACTGATTCAGCGATTCCCACGCTTTGAACATTCTCTTATCGTGCACGTGGACAGATAACACCCAAGCGAACACCTGTGCCGGATCAAATTTCACCTGAACTTGCATTTTGTCACGTACGAAGCAAGACAGGATGTAACTTGTTAACAGTTATCGCGCACGTGGACAGCTAACACCCAAGCGAACACCTGTGAAAGATCAAATTTCACATGAACTTGCATTTTGTCACGTACGAAGCAAAACAGGATGTCACTGGTTTAGCGTGCCTGTGGTTTCACACATGTGTGCACGCCTTTCACACTCCCCTGCCACCACGATGGTAAGATTATTTCACCTTCAAGCGTCACCTGTTGTCAAGTCAGATCAACGCCTTCCAATAATCTCAAATGACCTTCACCTCCTGCTCGTCGGCAAGTTTATTTTCTCTACTCGCTTCGACCAACATAGAACCTAGTTCTCATCACCGTTTACACGTTAAAGGTAAAATATCAGAAAACGCACCCTCGCTCTGTCATACACCGACCCGCCGAAATAGCGATTGATCTATTGAGCACAGCCACCGTGGTCAGCGACAGGTTCGTTGAAACACACACACACCCAGCCGTATCGTCTCTCTCAACCACCACGCTTCATGGACATTATAAACAGGTAAAGAAAAAGAAAACGTTTTTTCAACATGTATGGCGTTAGGCCCTTTGTGAATTATTTTTGGAAAAAATATCTACCACACTCGAAAGGGGGCGTTACCCCGAGTCCTAGGACACCTCCTACACGTCTCTAGCGTTATTGGTTCGTGAGATATCGGCAAAAATCACAAAAAACACGTGTTTACCCCAAAATCGCGTTTCCAATTTTTTTTTTAAAATATAACGAGTGGTCCATAGCAAAGAGGACGTCTTCCCGAATCCTTGGACCCATCGTACATGCCTCTAGCGTTATTGCTTCGTGAAATATCGGCAAAATCACAAAAAACACGTGTTTACCCCAAAATCGCGTTTCCCAATTTTTTTAAAATTACAACGAGTGGTCCATAGCAAAGAGGACGTCTTCCCGAATCCTTGGACCCATCGTACATGCCTCTAGCGTTATTACTTCGTGAAATATCGGCAAAATCACAAAAAACACGTGTTTACCCCAAAATCGCGTTTCCAATTTTATTAAAAATTATAACGAGTGGTCCATAGCAAAGAGGACGTCACTCCGAGTCCTTGGACCCCTCGTTCATGTCTCTAGCATACTTGGTTCGCGAGATATAGCAAAAAGTCTAAAATCACGTTTTTACCCCAAAAAGACCGTGTTTCCAGATTTTCACCTTTTCGACACCTACATTCCCGTAAAGAGCACGACGAGACGAAAAAAACGAATCCAAGCACGCCCTCCTAGCATGGCTCCTTCCATTCCAAGGTCGCAGGGGCTCACCACTTGCTTTTATAAGCAGCTCCCCCACTACCCCACTACTGCAGGTTTTCATTCTAGAGACTTGAAATTTATTTTGGGGGTAGAGGGGGTAGGGACCATTGATTTACGTTAAACAATTTTTTTTGTAGAGTTCCTAGTTTCCAAAATATAGGATTTTCAAAATTCGAGTGTTTTCAAAAAAATATAAAAAATAAAAAAGTTTTATTACAAAAAATAAAGGTCATAAAGACTGTTCGTTTGAGCCATGGCACAACGTTCTATCCTGTTTGGTTTTCAAACTATCGCCTATTTTCGAAAACAAAAATTTTCAAAAAAATTTTGAAAAATATAACGAGTGGTCCATAGCAAAGAGGACGTCAGCCCGAGTCCAACAATACCTCATTTGTCAAAATCGGACCATGCGTTCAAGAGATATTTAACATGGCTGAGGCTTAGTAGTAGAGCAAGGGGGGTTTTGAAGTGGGGCAGAACTCTCACTACTCCACTACTCCTCTTCACCGGCTAATCTCTTCTTAGTATAACAATGTATGGAACAAATGAACAAGTCTAATAACAGTTGCAAGCTCTAAGTCACGCTCCTTCACAAAGCGATCAGCATGCACCTCTTCACCGGCTAATCTCTTCTTAGTATAACAATGTATGGAACAAGAGAACAAGTCTAATAACAGTTGCAGGCTCTAACTCACGCACCTTCACAAGGCGATCAGCATGAACCTCATCACCTGCCAATCTCTTCTTAGTATAACAATGTATGGAACAAAAGAACAAGTCTAATAACTGTTGCAGGCTCTAACTCACGCTCCTTCACAAAGCGATCAGCATCCACCTCGTCACAGGCTATACTCTTCCTAGTATAACAATGTATGGAACACAAGAACAAGTTTAATAACAGTTGCAGGCTCTAACTCACTCTCCTTCACAAAGCGATCAGCATCAAACTCGTCACAGGCTAATCTCTTCTTAGTATGACAATGTATGGAACAGAAGAACAAGTCTAATAACAGCTGCAGGCTCTAACTCACGCTCCTTCACAATGCGATCAGCATGCACCTCGTCACCGGCTAATCACTTCTTAGTATAACAATGTATGGAACACAACAACAAGTCTAATAATAGTTGCAGGCTCTAACTCACGTACCTTCACAAAGCGATCAGCATCCACATCGTCACAGGCTAATCTCTTCTTAGTATAACAATGTATGGAACAAGAGAACAAGTCTAATAACAGTTGCAGGCTCTAACTCACGCTCCTTCACAACGCGATCAGCATATACCTCATCCCAGGCTAATCTCTTCTTAGTATAACAATGTATGGAACAAGAGAACAAGTCTAATAACATTTGCAGGACTAACTCACTCTCCTTCAAAAAGCGATCAGCATCCACCTCGTCACAGGCTAATCTATTCTTAGTATAACAATGTATGGAGCAAGAGAACAAGTCTAATAACAGTTGCAGGCTCTAACTCACTCTCCTTGACAAAGCGATCAGCATCCCCCTCGTCACTGGCTAATCCCTTCTTAGTATAACAATGTATGGAACACAAGAACAAGTCTATTAACAGTTGCAGGCTCTAACTCACGCTCCTTCACAAAGCGATCAGCATCCCCCTCGTCACTGGCTAATCTCTTCTTAGTATAACACTGTATGGAACACAAGAACAAGTCTATTAACAGTTGCAGGTTCTAACTCACGCTCCTTCACAAAGCGATCAGCATCCCCCTCGTCACTGGCTAATCACTTCTTAGTATAACAATGTATGGAACACAAGAACAAGTCTAATATCAGCTGCAGGCTCTAACTCACTCTCCTTCACAAAGCGATCAGCATCCCCCCCGTCACTGGCTAATCACTTCTTAGTATAACAATGTATGGAACACAAGAACAAGTCTAATAACAGTTGCAGGCTCTAACTCACTCTCCTTCACAAAGCGATCAGCAGGCACCTCGTCACCGGCTAATCTCTTCTTAGTATAACACTGTATGGAACACAAGAACAAGTCTATTAACAGTTGCAGGCTCTAACTCACTCTCCTTCACAAAGCGATCAGCATGCACCTCGTCACCGGCTAATCTCTTCTTGGTATAACAATGTATGGAACACAAGAACAAGTCTAATAACAGCTGCAGGCTCTAACTCACTCTCCTTCACAAAGCGATCAGCATCCACCTCGCCGCAGGCTAATCTCTTCTTAGTATAACAATGTATGGAACACAAGAACAAGTCTAATAACAGTTGCAGGCTCTAACTCACTCTCCTTCACAAAGCGATCAGCATCCACCTCGTTACTGGCTAATCTCTTCCTAGTATAACAATGTATGGAACACAAGAACAAGTCTAATAACAGCTGCAGGCTCTAACTCACTCTCCTTCACAAAGCAATCAGCATGCACCTCGTCACAGGCTAATCTCTTCTTAGGATAACAATGCATGGAACAAGAGAACAAGTCTAATAACAGTGCAGGCTCTAACTCACTCTCCTTCACAAAGCGATCAGCATCCACCTTGTCACCGGCTAATCTCTTCTTAGTATAACAATGTATGGAACACAAGAACAAGTCTAATAACAATAGCAGGCTCTAACTCACGCTCCTTCACAAAGCGATCAGCATCCACCTCGTCACAGGCTATTCTCTTCCTAGTATAACAATGTATGGAACAAGAGAACATGTCTAATAACAGTTGCAGGCTCTAACTCACTCTCCTTCACAAAGCGATCAGCATCCACCTCGTCACAGGCTATTCTCTTCTTAGTATAACAATGTATGGAACACAAGAACAAGTCTAATAACAGCTGCAGGCTCCAACTCACTCTCCTTCACAAGGCGATCAGCAAGCACCTCGTCAATGGCTAATCTCTTCTTAGTATAACAATGTATGGAACACAAGGACAAGTCTAATAACAAATGCAGGCTCTAACTCACTCTCCTCCACAAAGCGATCAGCATCCCCCTCGTCACCGGCTAATCTCTTCTTAGTATAACAATGTATGGAACACAAGATCAAGTCTAATAACAGTTGTAGGCTCTAACTCACGCTCCTTCACAAAGCGATCAGCATCCACCTCGCCACTGGCTAATCTCTTCCTAGTATAACAATGTATGGAACACAAGAACAAGTCTAAAAACAGCTGCAGGCTCTAACTCACTCTCCTTCACAAGGCGATCAGCATCCCCCTCGTCACCGGCTAATCTCTTCTTAGTATAACAATGTATGGAACACAAGAACAAGTTAATAACAGCTGCAGGCTCTAACTCACTCTCCTTCACAAAGCGATCAGCATGCACCTCATCACCGGCTAATCTCATCTTAGTATAACAATGTATGGAACACAGGAACAAGTCTAATAACATTTGCAGGACTAACTCACTCTCCTTCACAAAGCGATCAGCATCCACCTCGTCACTGGCTAATCTCTTCTTAGTATAACAATGTATGGAACACAGGAACAAGTCTAATAACAGCTGCAGGCTCTAACTCACTCTCCTTCACAAAGCGATCAGCATCCCCCTCGTCACTGGCTATTCTCTTCTTAGTATAACAATGTATGGAACACAAGAACAAGTCTAATAACAGTTGCAGGCTCTAACTCACTCTCCTTCACAAAGCGATCAGCATCCCCCTCGTCACCGGCTAATCTCTTCTTAGTATAACAATGTATGGAACACAAGAACAAGTTAATAACAGCTGCAGGCTCTAACTCACTCTCCTTCACAAAGCGATCAGCATCCACCTCGTCACTGGCTAATCTCTTCTTAGTATAACAAGGTATGGAACACAAGAACAAGTCTAATAACAGCTGCAGGCTCTAACTCACTCTCCTTCACAAAGCGATCAGCATCCCCCTCGTCACTGGCTAATCTCTTCTTAGTATAACAATGTATGGAACACAAGAACAAGTCTAATAACAGTTGCAGGCTCTAACTCACTCTCCTTCACAAAGCGATCAGAATCCACCTCGTCACAGGCTAATCTCTTCTTAGTATAACAATGTATGGAACAAGAGAACAAGTCTAATAACAGTTGCAGGCTCTAACTCACGCTCCTTCACAAAGCGATCAGCATATACCTCGTCACAGGCTAATCTCTTCTTAGTATAACAATGTATGGAACAAGAGAACAAGTCTAATAACATTTGCAGGACTAACTCACTCTCCTTCAAAAAGCGATCAGCATCCACCTCGTCACAGGCTAATCTATTCTTAGTATAACAATGTATGGAGCAAGAGAACAAGTCTAATAACAGTTGCAGGCTCTAACTCACTCTCCTTCACAAAGCGATCAGCATCCGCCACGTCACAGGATAATCTCTTCTTAGTATAACATTGTATGGAACATAAGAACAAGTCTAATGAAAGTTGCAGGCTCTAACTCACTCTCCTTCACAAAGCGATCAGCGTCCCCCTCGTCACCGGCTAATCCCTTCTTAGTATAACAATGTATGGAACACAAGAACAAGTCTAATAACAGTTGCAGGCTCTAACTCACTCTCCTTCACAAAGCGATCAGCATCCACCTCCTCACCTGCTAATCTCTTCTTAGTATAACAATGTATGGAACAGAAGAACAAGTCTAATAACAGCTGCAGGCTCTAACTCACGCTCCTTCACAATGCGATCAGCATGCACCTCGTCACCGGCTAATCACTTCTTAGTATAACAATGTATGGAACACAACAACAAGTCTAATAATAGTTGCAGGCTCTAACTCACGTACCTTCACAAAGCGATCAGCATCCACATCGTCACAGGCTAATCTCTTCTTAGTATAACAATGTATGGAACAAGAGAACAAGTCTAATAACAGTTGCAGGCTCTAACTCACGCTCCTTCACAACGCGATCAGCATATACCTCATCCCAGGCTAATCTCTTCTTAGTATAACAATGTATGGAACAAGAGAACAAGTCTAATAACATTTGCAGGACTAACTCACTCTCCTTCAAAAAGCGATCAGCATCCACCTCGTCACAGGCTAATCTATTCTTAGTATAACAATGCATGGAGCAAGAGAACAAGTCTAATAACAGTTGCAGGCTCTAACTCACTCTCCTTGACAAAGCGATCAGCATCCCCCTCGTCACTGGCTAATCCCTTCTTAGTATAACAATGTATGGAACACAAGAACAAGTCTATTAACAGTTGCAGGCTCTAACTCACGCTCCTTCACAAAGCGATCAGCATCCCCCTCGTCACTGGCTAATCTCTTCTTAGTATAACACTGTATGGAACACAAGAACAAGTCTATTAACAGTTGCAGGTTCTAACTCACGCTCCTTCACAAAGCGATCAGCATCCCCCTCGTCACTGGCTAATCACTTCTTAGTATAACAATGTATGGAACACAAGAACAAGTCTAATATCAGCTGCAGGCTCTAACTCACTCTCCTTCACAAAGCGATCAGCATCCCCCCCGTCACTGGCTAATCTCTTCTTAGTATAACAATGTATGGAACACAAGAACAAGTCTAATAACAGTTGCAGGCTCTAACTCACTCTCCTTCACAAAGCGATCAGCAGGCACCTCGTCACCGGCTAATCTCTTCTTAGTATAACACTGTATGGAACACAAGAACAAGTCTATTAACAGTTGCAGGCTCTAACTCACTCTCCTTCACAAAGCGATCAGCATGCACCTCGTCACCGGCTAATCTCTTCTTGGTATAACAATGTATGGAACACAAGAACAAGTCTAATAACAGCTGCAGGCTCTAACTCACTCTCCTTCACAAAGCGATCAGCATCCACCTCGCCGCAGGCTAATCTCTTCTTAGTATAACAATGTATGGAACACAAGAACAAGTCTAATAACAGTTGCAGGCTCTAACTCACTCTCCTTCACAAAGCGATCAGCATCCACCTCGTTACTGGCTAATCTCTTCCTAGTATAACAATGTATGGAACACAAGAACAAGTCTAATAACAGCTGCAGGCTCTAACTCACTCTCCTTCACAAAGCAATCAGCATGCACCTCGTCACAGGCTAATCTCTTCTTAGGATAACAATGCATGGAACAAGAGAACAAGTCTAATAACAGTGCAGGCTCTAACTCACTCTCCTTCACAAAGCGATCAGCATCCACCTTGTCACCGGCTAATCTCTTCTTAGTATAACAATGTATGGAACACAAGAACAAGTCTAATAACAATAGCAGGCTCTAACTCACGCTCCTTCACAAAGCGATCAGCATCCACCTCGTCACAGGCTATTCTCTTCCTAGTATAACAATGTATGGAACAAGAGAACATGTCTAATAACAGTTGCAGGCTCTAACTCACTCTCCTTCACAAAGCGATCAGCATCCACCTCGTCACAGGCTATTCTCTTCTTAGTATAACAATGTATGGAACACAAGAACAAGTCTAATAACAGCTGCAGGCTCCAACTCACTCTCCTTCACAAGGCGATCAGCAAGCACCTCGTCAATGGCTAATCTCTTCTTAGTATAACAATGTATGGAACACAAGGACAAGTCTAATAACAAATGCAGGCTCTAACTCACTCTCCTCCACAAAGCGATCAGCATCCCCCTCGTCACCGGCTAATCTCTTCTTAGTATAACAATGTATGGAACACAAGATCAAGTCTAATAACAGTTGTAGGCTCTAACTCACGCTCCTTCACAAAGCGATCAGCATCCACCTCGCCACTGGCTAATCTCTTCCTAGTATAACAATGTATGGAACACAAGAACAAGTCTAAAAACAGCTGCAGGCTCTAACTCACTCTCCTTCACAAGGCGATCAGCATCCCCCTCGTCACCGGCTAATCTCTTCTTAGTATAACAATGTATGGAACACAAGAACAAGTTAATAACAGCTGCAGGCTCTAACTCACTCTCCTTCACAAAGCGATCAGCATGCACCTCATCACCGGCTAATCTCATCTTAGTATAACAATGTATGGAACACAGGAACAAGTCTAATAACAGTTGCAGGACTAACTCACTCTCCTTCACAAAGCGATCAGCATCCACCTCGTCACTGGCTAATCTCTTCTTAGTATAACAATGTATGGAACACAGGAACAAGTCTAATAACAGCTGCAGGCTCTAACTCACTCTCCTTCACAAAGCGATCAGCATCCCCCTCGTCACTGGCTATTCTCTTCTTAGTATAACAATGTATGGAACACAAGAACAAGTCTAATAACAGTTGCAGGCTCTAACTCACTCTCCTTCACAAAGCGATCAGCATCCCCCTCGTCACCGGCTAATCTCTTCTTAGTATAACAATGTATGGAACACAAGAACAAGTTAATAACAGCTGCAGGCTCTAACTCACTCTCCTTCACAAAGCGATCAGCATCCACCTCGTCACTGGCTAATCTCTTCTTAGTATAACAAGGTATGGAACACAAGAACAAGTCTAATAACAGCTGCAGGCTCTAACTCACTCTCCTTCACAAAGCGATCAGCATCCCCCTCGTCACTGGCTAATCTCTTCTTAGTATAACAATGTATGGAACACAAGAACAAGTCTAATAACAGTTGCAGGCTCTAACTCACTCTCCTTCACAAAGCGATCAGAATCCACCTCGTCACAGGCTAATCTCTTCTTAGTATAACAATGTATGGAACAAGAGAACAAGTCTAATAACAGTTGCAGGCTCTAACTCACGCTCCTTCACAAAGCGATCAGCATATACCTCGTCACAGGCTAATCTCTTCTTAGTATAACAATGTATGGAACAAGAGAACAAGTCTAATAACATTTGCAGGACTAACTCACTCTCCTTCAAAAAGCGATCAGCATCCACCTCGTCACAGGCTAATCTATTCTTAGTATAACAATGTATGGAGCAAGAGAACAAGTCTAATAACAGTTGCAGGCTCTAACTCACTCTCCTTCACAAAGCGATCAGCATCCGCCACGTCACAGGATAATCTCTTCTTAGTATAACATTGTATGGAACATAAGAACAAGTCTAATGAAAGTTGCAGGCTCTAACTCACTCTCCTTCACAAAGCGATCAGCATCCCCCTCGTCACCGGCTAATCCCTTCTTAGTATAACAATGTATGGAACACAAGAACAAGTCTAATAACAGTTGCAGGCTCTAACTCACTCTCCTTCACAAAGCGATCAGCATCCACCTCCTCACCTGCTAATCTCTTCTTAGTATAACAATGTATGGAACACAAGAACAAGTCTAATAACAGCTGCAGGCTCTAACTCACTCTCCTTCACAAAGCGATCAGCAGGCACCTCGTCACCGGCTAATCTCTTCTTAGTATAACACTGTATGGAACACAAGAACAAGTCTATTAACAGTTGCAGGCTCTAACTCACTCTCCTTCACAAAGCGATCAGCATGCACCTCGTCCATGGCTAATCTCTTCCTAGTATAACAATGTATGGAACACAAGAACAAGTCTAATAACAGCTGCAGGCTCTAACTCACGCTCCTTCACAAAGCGATCAGCATGCACCTCGTCACTGGCTAACCTCTTCTTAGTATAACAATGTATGGAACACAAGAACAAGTCTAATAACAGTTGCAGGCTCTAACTCACTCTCCTTCACAAAGCGATCAGCATCCACCTCGTCACCGGCTAATCTCTTCCTAGTATAACAATGTATGGAACACAAGAACAAGTCTAATAACAGCTGCAGGCTCTAACTCACTCTCCTTCACAAAGCAATCAGCATGCACCTCGTCACAGGCTAATCTCATCTTAGGATAACAATGCATGGAACAAGAGAACAAGTCTAATAACAGTTGCAGGCTCTAACTCACTCTCCTTCACAAAGCGATCAGCATCCACCTTGTCACCGGCTAATCTCTTCTTAGTATAACAATGTATGGAACACAAGAACAAGTCTAATAACAATAGCAGGCTCTAACTCACGCTCCTTCACAAGGCGATCAGCATCCACCTCGTCACCGGCTAATCTCTTCTTAGTATAACAATGTATGGAACACAAGAACAAGTCTAATAACAGCTGCAGGCTCTAACTCACTCTCCTTCACAAAGCGATCAGCATCCCCCTCGTCACTGGCTAATCTCTTCTTAGTATAACAATGTATGGAACACAAGAACAAGTCTAATAACAGTTGCAGGCTCTAACTCACTCTCCTTCACAAAGCGATCAGAATCCACCTCGTCACAGGCTAATCTCTTCTTAGTATAACAATGTATGGAACAAGAGAACAAGTCTAATAACAGTTGCAGGCTCTAACTCACGCTCCTTCACAAAGCGATCAGCATATACCTCGTCACAGGCTAATCTCTTCTTAGTATAACAATGTATGGAACAAGAGAACAAGTCTAATAACATTTGCAGGACTAACTCACTCTCCTTCAAAAAGCGATCAGCATCCACCTCGTCACAGGCTAATCTATTCTTAGTATAACAATGTATGGAGCAAGAGAACAAGTCTAATAACAGTTGCAGGCTCTAACTCACTCTCCTTCACAAAGCGATCAGCATCCGCCACGTCACAGGATAATCTCTTCTTAGTATAACATTGTATGGAACATAAGAACAAGTCTAATGAAAGTTGCAGGCTCTAACTCACTCTCCTTCACAAAGCGATCAGCATCCCCCTCGTCACCGGCTAATCCCTTCTTAGTATAACAATGTATGGAACACAAGAACAAGTCTAATAACAGTTGCAGGCTCTAACTCACTCTCCTTCACAAAGCGATCAGCATCCACCTCCTCACCTGCTAATCTCTTCTTAGTATAACAATGTATGGAACACAAGAACAAGTCTAATAACAGCTGCAGGCTCTAACTCACTCTCCTTCACAAAGCGATCAGCAGGCACCTCGTCACCGGCTAATCTCTTCTTAGTATAACACTGTATGGAACACAAGAACAAGTCTATTAACAGTTGCAGGCTCTAACTCACGCTCCTTCACAAAGCGATCAGCATGCACCTCGTCACTGGCTAACCTCTTCTTAGTATAACAATGTATGGAACACAAGAACAAGTCTAATAACAGTTGCAGGCTCTAACTCACTCTCCTTCACAAAGCGATCAGCATCCACCTCGTCACCGGCTAATCTCTTCCTAGTATAACAATGTATGGAACACAAGAACAAGTCTAATAACAGCTGCAGGCTCTAACTCACTCTCCTTCACAAAGCAATCAGCATGCACCTCGTCACAGGCTAATCTCATCTTAGGATAACAATGCATGGAACAAGAGAACAAGTCTAATAACAGTTGCAGGCTCTAACCCACTCTCCTTCACAAAGCGATCAGCATCCACCTTGTCACCGGCTAATCTCTTCTTAGTATAACAATGTATGGAACACAAGAACAAGTCTAATAACAATAGCAGGCTCTAACTCACGCTCCTTCACAAGGCGATCAGCATCCACCTCGTCACCGGCTAATCTCTTCTTAGTATAACAATGTATGGAACACAAGAACAAGTCTAATAACAGTTGCAGGACAAACTCACTCTCCTTCACAAAGCGATCAGCATCCACCTCGTCACCGGCTAATCTCTTCTTAGTATAACAATGTATGGAACACAAGAACAAGTCTAATAACAGTTGTTGGCTCTAACTCACGCTCCTTCACAAAGCGATCAGCATGCACCTCGTCACCGACTAATCTCTTCTTAGTATAACAATGTATGGAACACAAGAACAAGTCTAATAACAAATGCAGGCTCCATCTCACTCTCCTCCACAAAGCGATCAGCATCCCCCTCGTCACCGGCTAATCTCTTCTTAGTATAACAATGTATGGAACACAAGATCAAGTCTAATAACAGTTGTAGGCTCTAACTCACGCTCCTTCACAAAGCGATCAGCATCCACCTCGCCACTGGCTAATCTCTTCCTAGTATAACAATGTATGGAACACAAGAACAAGTCTAATAACAGCTGCAGGCTCTAACTCACTCTCCTTCACAAGGCGATCAGCATGCACCTCGTCACTGGCTATTCTCTTCTTAGTATAACAATGTATGGAACACAAGAACAAGTCTAATAACAGCTGCAGGCTCTAACTCACTCTCCTTCACAAAGCGATCAGCATCCACCTCGTCACCTGCTAATCTCTTCTTAGTATAACAATGTATGGAACAAGAGAACAAGTCTAATAACAGCTGCAGGCTCTAACTCACTCTCCTTCACAAAGCGATCAGCATCCACCTCGTCACTGGCTAATCTCTTCTTAGTATGACAATGTATGGAAGACAAGAACAAGTCTAATAACAGTTGCAGGCTCTAACTCACTCTCCTTCACAAAGCGATCAGCATCCCCCTCGTCACAGGCTAATCTCTTCTTAGTATAACAATGTATGGAACAAGAGAACAAGTCTAATAACAGCTGCAGGCTCTAACTCACGCTCCTTCACAAAGCGATAAGCATCCACCTCGTCACAGGCTAATCTCTTCTTAGTATAACAATGTATGGAACACAAGAACAAGTTAATAACAGCTGCAGGCTCTAACTCACTCTCCTTCACAAAGCGATCAGCATCCACCTCGTCACTGGCTAATCTCTTCTTAGTATAACAATGTATGGAACACAAGAACAAGTCTAATAACAGCTGCAGGCTCTAACTCACTCTCCTTCACAAAGCGATCAGCATCCCCCTCGTCACAGGCTAATCTCTTCTTAGTATAACAATGTATGGAACACAAGATCAAGTCTAATAACAGTTGTAGGCTCTAACTCACGCTCCTTCACAAAGCGATCAGCATCCACCTCGCCACTGGCTAATCTCTTCCTAGTATAACAATGTATGGAACACAAGAACAAGTCTAATAACAGCTGCAGGCTCTAACTCACTCTCCTTCACAAGGCGATCAGCATGCACCTCGTCACTGGCTATTCTCTTCTTAGTATAACAATGTATGGAACACAAGAACAAGTCTAATAACAGCTGCAGGCTCTAACTCACTCTCCTTCACAAAGCGATCAGCATCCACCTCGTCACCTGCTAATCTCTTCTTAGTATAACAATGTTTGGAACAAGAGAACAAGTCTAATAACAGCTGCAGGCTCTAACTCACTCTCCTTCACAAAGCGATCAGCATCCACCTCGTCACTGGCTAATCTCTTCTTAGTATAACAATGTATGGAACACAAGAACAAGTCTAATAACAGTTGCAGGCTCTAACTCACTCTCCTTCACAAAGCGATCAGCATCCCCCTCGTCACAGGCTAATCTCTTCTTAGTATAACAATGTATGGAACAAGAGAACAAGTCTAATAACAGCTGCAGGCTCTAACTCACGCTCCTTCACAAAGCGATAAGCATCCACCTCGTCACAGGCTAATCTCTTCTTAGTATAACAATGTATGGAACACAAGAACAAGTTAATAACAGCTGCAAGCTCTAACTCACTCTCCTTCACAAAGCGATCAGCATCCACCTCGTCACTGGCTAATCTCTTCTTAGTATAACAATGTATGGAACACAAGAACAAGTCTAATAACAGTTGCAGGCTCTAACTCACTCTCCTTCACAAAGCGATCAGCATCCCCCTCGTCACTGGCTAATCTCTTCTTAGTATAACAATGTATGGAACACAAGAACAAGTCTAATAACAGTTGCAGGCTCTAACTCACTCTCCTTCACAAAGCGATCAGAATCCACCTCGTCACTGGCTAATCTCTTCTTAGTATAACAATGTATTGAACAAGAGAACAAGTCTAATAACAGTTGCAGGCTCTAACTCACTGTCCTTCAGCGATCAGCATCCACCTCGTCTCCGGCTATCTTTTCTTAGTATAAAACCAAGTCCCCGATTCTTGGTGTCACGGGTAATCTCGAGAACCACTGGATGGATTTTGATGCGGTTTTCACCATTCTGTAAAAGATATCTCGTGGAAGGTTTCTGTAGAAAATAATTTATTTATGATCAAAGGAAGCGAAGCAGTAACAATATCAGTGAAAATTACGGAAAAAACCTGGTGTCGGCGTGCTCTTTATGCTGGCACTGTGCAAACCGTATGTACAATGCTTGTAAGAATTGTTCAGCATGAAAGGTTCTACGGAAAAGTCAGTCAGAGCGTATCTCTATCTTCAATACATTGCCCACTATAAGTGTTTTTAAATTGGACGGAAGGGGGATTTGTGTTTGATGCACCTCCCCATACTTGAAATACGTCTGGCAATAATTCGTTGCACATGCATCTCCATGAAAATGTAATTACTAGTCCAGTCAGTGATTTTAACCCATCATGGCGAGACGGAAAACGGATATAGGTTGTAGTTCATTGACATCGAAAATGAAGCGCTTATCACGTAATGCATTCATAACTCTTCCTGGGCGAAGCCGGGGTGGGTTGCTAGTATACTATTAGGCTAGGTTTCGTCGTAGAGAGGGCGGGATGGTGCAATGCACAAGCTTCTTACCTCTGACTAAGGATTCGATTCCCGGTCAATGCATGTGATAGTACGTTGACCTTAACGAGTTTCATTGAAATTGCTCCAGCCGTAGCTCATGATCGCGAGATTAGCAATCACGTAAATAATTCCTACTACCAGCCGCGCTGGCCGAGAGCGCTAACGCGCTGGAATCGAGAGAGCGTGGGTTCGAACCCCACCTCGGCCGTCCTGAAAATGGTTTTCGTGGATTGCCATTTTCACCTTTAGGCAAATACCGACGGTTTCTTCCAATGGATCCACGGCCGATTTCCTTCCAAAACCCCTTCCCTGACCCGTCCTGAAAAGAAAACACATGGGCATTGGTTAAGTGAGCCCTTCGCGGATAATGAAAACCTTATCCTCATCCTCGCGTCTTTTATTTACATCCCCACGTTTGTTATCCGAATCCTCTGGCAATACAATAATTTATTAGATCAAGCATAATTAGGGGCGCTGATTTATGGTAATATAAAAAGCCTCAAAGCGGTGAAATAACAACAGCGAGGAGTGAGTGTGCACGGTCAATAGCTACTAGCATAGTCCTTGTCTAACTAACTCGTGAAGCGTATGCAGAGCATTGTTTCCAGGACTTCAAGGGACTGCGTTATCCCGCCTCTTGTGAAACGTTTATATTCTTAAGGTTTCTACGAAGGGACTATTTCAATTAATTTTAAAGTGAATATTTTTAAAAATTATCTTATTGCCAGCGTTTCGTTGGCATTTAGCATTTTAGGGTGAAAATAACAAATTTCGCAAAATAAATTTATTTCGCCATATTTCGCGGCTACAATCATTTAAAAAAATGGCTTCTTTAGAGTAAATATATCGTTGTGATATCATATATGTGTTTGCTAAATAACTCGCGGATATCGTTAAAATCAAAAATGCGGGACTCTAAGCATAATACATCCCTTTCAGTTCGGAGTGTTAATTATGCTTAATGACATCATTTGAATGAGATTACCTTAAATCATCTGACATTTATCATGGAAAAAATGTCGTCCAGGTTCAACAAGTTCAGATTGTATTCCATAAACAGCTTAACCGGTATCCTGAGCATGGCGAAACATTTTGCGGAGGACTTTAGCCATTGGCTGCATTAATAAAATTAAATATTTCCAACACTAAGATTTGTTGATGACATCGTCATCTTAACCGACACTCCAGACGATTTCAATGAGTTTTTAAATGGTATGGATTCTGTCTTAAGGAAAGAATTCATGATGAAAATTAATAAATGTAAAACAAAAATATTGGAATGCAGCCGAACGAAATCAGAAACCCCTATGGATGTCGAATTGGCAGGTGAAAAGCTAAAGAATGTAGGAGACTTCTGTTACTTAGGAAGCAAAATAACCAGTAATGGACGAAGCAAAGAGGATATATAAAGTAGGCTAGCACAGGCAAGGAAAGCATTTCTATAGAAAAGGAATCTGTTTACATCCAATATTGTTTCCTCTTACTTGTGCCGGGCTCCTCTCCGTCTTCTTTCCTGTCGACCTCTCGTGGTCAACTCTTGTTCTCTTCCGACACCGACGGTATTAGGGTATCCGAGGCCTAGGGTGTCTTTCACTTTCCTATCTGCCTTTAGTGGCTCTCCTTCCTTCCAAGTCCCATTCTTCGAGGGTTGAGGGCATTTATTTTCTTCATTTGCCTTATCCTTTATTTGTTTACCCTTCTAGTTTGTAAGTCTATAGTTTTCATTCTCATCTCATCTTTCACTATTATCCAAACCATTAACCTAGATGTTAGTCCCCTTAAAACAACAACTATCATCATCATGAATTCTTTCCTCATTACGAAGTCTATACCATTTAAAAACGCATTCTGAGTGTCTGGTGAATCAGTTAAGATGACAGTCATCAGCAAATCTCTCCCACTTTAAATTGATCTCTAATTTCCTTCATTGAAAAGTATGGGTTATAAATTGCAGCCTTGCCCTACGTCTTTCTGAATACCAGCTTCTCTCCCATGTCCTTCGTCTCGAATAACTAGGGTTAATTAGTTATTAATTAAATTAAGTAACGGTCCACTATTCCGTTCAAATCTCATAGAATTTTCTTTATAAACGTTTTATTCCGACAGAGCCATGAATCCTTGACAGTGTTTTGCACGACAGAATGATTTATTTTGTTTTGTATTCTCTTTTATATGCTGGCTGCAAAAAAAGAAAAAAATCATCAAAACTGGCTATTTATGATTAGAATTCCTATAAAGCTTTTAATGTTTTTTCGAATCTAAGATATCTGTTTCATTGGAAATATCTGTAATTGTACAAGATCTATGACAGACGTAGTTATACAATTAATCATATTACTTTTTTGTGCTCTAAGCTGTATTTACCCCCTTAAATCTTCGTCAATTATGACCTTTAGCTCCTGGGAGTCTGGATTAGGGTCCTGCAAAGTGACCCGGCCCACTACACTAGACCGCACTGAGCTTGAAAAGTCTCAAAACTAGCTGCGTCAAAGCTTGGGCTGGTCTTGGCCATGCATTATCGCTTTTAACGTGGCCGGCAAATGAGAGCGCTTTGGTACTCCATGGGAAGACAGAGCCGACTGGAGAGGCTTTGTGTTTGTCCAGCTATCGGAAACGAATATGGATCGTGGTACTCGAAGGAAAGAACGGATGGTAAGAAAAAGTCAAATAAAGGGGGGAAAGAAAGAACCGTGCAATATAAGACTTCATAATTTGATCAAAATCTTAAAGGTCGCATTTGGTTAGTATTGAAACCAGTAGTTAATGGTGGTGGGAATGACGTAAATTAAGGCTGTGTCCCAAAGCTACATTTTCAGCCGTAGTGAACTACATAGTCGACTAAGATTCAGGATGTGACGTCACATGTCATGGTCCAAAGCTGCTTAGCACATAACCACCTCGACCAATGGAGAGGTACTCGCTCTAAGTTACGCCCACTGGCATTCTGGGAGAGTCAGTGTCTAGCTGAACCAATGCCCTGTAAACTGAGAACTACTCGCGTGTGGCATAGCTGTTTCCGGTCACGGAGAGAGTCCGTCATTTCGTCATACAAGATCCACCCACTCGTACCTAATGAGAAGGGAAGACCCCCCACTTTGTACCTGTGGAGCCGTTTTCACCGTGGTCCACATTTTAACCGAGTGTGTGGATCTTGCCGATGACGCGGTGGCTGCTGATCAAGTCATCCGCTTTATAAGTGAGAGAGTGGGTTAGGGCCAGCAATCTAAATTTTCCAGACTTGTTCTTTTTTTAATGCTGAATCTTCGCTTTTTCTGTAATTTTTATTTATGGCCTACTTGTATTATAATTATTAGTTTTATTAATTTTTTGTTTTATTAATTTTCGGCCTTTTCAAATTTAGGTGTCCACCTCTAAATTTTAAATTCAATTCCAAATTTGTATACTTTAATCGTTATTAAGAGGGCCAGATGAGCCCTTGATTGGCGACTAGCACAAGCACAAGCTCCGTAGTGAGGACACAGCCTTAAGAGGGCCAGATGAGCCCTAAAACAAGTGCTCGCTTGATTGGCGACTAGTACAAGCACAAGCTCCGTAGTGAGGACACAGCCTTAAGAGGGCCAGATGAGCCCTTGATTGGCGACTAGTACAAGCACAAGCTCCGTAGTGAGGACACAGCCTTAAGAGGGCCAGATGTGCCCTTGATTGGCGACTAGCACAAGCACAAGCTCCGTAGTGAGGACACAGCCTTAAGAGAGCCAGATGAGCCCTTGATTGGCGACTAGCACAAGCACAAGCTCCGTAGTGAGGACACAGCCTTAAGAGGGCCAGATGAGCCCATGATTGGCGACTAGCACAAGCACAAGCTCCGTAGTGAGGACACAGCCTTAAGAGGGCCAGATGAGCCCTTGATTGGCGACTAGCACAAGCACAAGCTCCGTAGTGAGGACACAGCCTTAAGAGGGCCAGATGAGCCCTTGATTGGCGACTAGCACAAGCACAAGCTCCGTAGTGAGGACACAGCCTTAAGAGGGCCAGATGAGCCCTTGATTGGCGACTAGCACAAGCACAAGCTCCGTAGTGAGGACACAGCCTTAAGAGGGACAGATGAGCCCTTGATTGGCGACTAGCACAAGCACAAGCTCCGTAGTGAGGACACAGCCTTAAGAGGGCCAGATGAGCCCTTGATTGGCGACTAGCACAAGCACAAGCTCCGTAATGAGGACAAAGCCTTAAGAGGGCCAGATTAGCCCTTGATTGGCGACTAGCACAAGCACAAGCTCCGTAGTGAGGACACAGCCTTAAGAGGGCCAGATGAGCCCTTGATTGGCGACTAGCACAAGCACAAGCTCCGTAGTGAGGACACAGCATTAAGAGGGCCAGATGAGCCCTTGATTGGCGACTAGCACAAGCACAAGCTCCGTAGTGAGGACACAGCCTTAGGAGGGCCAGATGAGCCCTTGATTGGCGACTAGCACAAGCACAAGCTCCGTAGTGAGGACACAGCCTTAAGAGGGCCAGATGAGCCCTTGATTGGCGACTAGCACAAGCACAAGCACCGTAGTGAGGACACAGCCTTAAGAGGGCCAGAAGAGCCCTTGATTGGCGACTAGCACAAGCACCTCCGTAGTGAGGACACAGCCTTAGGAGGGCCAGATGAGCCCTTGATTGGCGACTAGCACAAGCACAAGCTCCGTAGTGAGGACACAGCCTTAAGAGGGACAGATGAGCCCTTGATTGGCGACTAGCACAAGCACAAGCTCCGTAGAGAGGACACAGCCTTAGGAGGGCCAGATGAGCCCTTGATTGGCGACTAGCACAAGCACAAGCTCCGTAGTGAGGACACAGCCTTAAGAGGGCCAGATGAGCCCTTGATTGGCGACTAGCACAAGCACAAGCTCCGTAGTGAGGACACAGCCTTAGGAGGGCCAGATGAGCCCTTGATTGGCGACTAGCACAAGCACAAGCTCCGTAGTGAGGACACAGCCTTAAGAGGGCCAGATGAGCCCTTGATTGGCGACTAGCACAAGCACAAGCTCCGTAGTGGGGACACAGCCTTAAGAGGGCCAGATGAGCCCTTGATTGGCGACTAGCACAAGCACAAGCTCCGTAGTGAGGACACAGCCTTAGGAGGGCCAGATGAGCCCTTGATTGGCGACTAGCACAAGCACAAGCTCCGTAGTGAGGACACAGCCTTAAGAGGGCCAGATGAGCCCTTGATTGGCGACTAGCACAAGCACAAGCTCCGTAGTGAGGACACAGCCTTAAGAGGGCCAGATGAGCCCTTGATTGGCGACTAGCACAAGCACAAGCTCCGTAGTGAGGACACAGCCTTAGGAGGGCCAGATGAGCCCTTGATTGGCGACTAGCACAAGCACAAGCTCCGTAGTGAGGACACAGCCTTAAGAGGGCCAGATGAGCCCTTGATTGGTGACTAGCACAAGCACAAGCTCCGTAGTGAGGACACAGCCTTAAGAGGGCCAGATGAGCCCTTGATTGGCGACTAGCACAAGCCCAAGCTCCGTAGTGAGGACACAGCCTTAAGAGGGCCAGATGAGCCCTTGATTGGCGACTAGCACAAGCACAAGCTCCGTAGAGAGGACACAGCCTTAAGAGGGCCAGATGAGCCCTTGATTGGCGACTAGCACAAGCACAAGCTCCGTAGTGAGGACACAGCCTTAAGAGGGCCAGATGAGCACTTGATTGGCGACTAGCACAAGCACAAGCTCCGTAGTGAGGACACAGCCTTAAGAGGGCCAGATGAGCCCTTGATTGGCGACTAGCACAATCTCCGTAGTGAGGACACAGCCTTAAGAGGACCAGATGAGCCCTTGATTGGCGACTAACACAAGCACAAGCTCCGTAGTGAGGACACAGCCTTAAGAGGGCCAGATGAGCCCTTGATTGGCGACTAGCACAAGCACAAGCTCCGTAGTGAGGACACAGCCTTAAGAGGGCCAGATGAGCCCTTGATTGGCGACTAGCACAAGCACAAGCTCCGTAGTGAGGACACAGCCTTAGGAGGGCCAGATGAGCCCTTGATTGGCGACTAGCACAAGCACAAGCTCCGTAGTGAGGACACAGCCTTAAGAGGGCCAGATGAGCCCTTGATTGGCGACTAGTACAAGCACAAGCTCCGTAGTGAGGACACAGCCTTAAGAGGGCCAGATGAGCCCTTGATTGGCGCCTAGCACAAGCACAAGCTCCGTAGTGAGGACACAGCCTTAAGAGGGCCAGATGAGCCCTTGATTGGCGACTAGCACAAGCACAAGCTCCGTAGTGAGGACACGGCCTTAAGAGGGGCAGATGAGCCCTTGATTGGCGACTAGAACAAGCACAAGCTCCGTAGTGAGGACACAGCCTTAGGAGGGCCAGATGAGCCCTTGATTGGCGACTAGCACAAGCACAAGCTCCGTAGTGAGGACACAGCCTTAAGAGGGCCAGATGAGCCCTTGATTGGCGACTAGCACAAGCACAAGCTCCGTAGTGAGGACACAGCCTTAAGAGGGCCAGATGAGCCCTTGATTGGCGACTAGCACAAGCACAAGCTCCGTAGTGAGGACACAGCCTTAGGAGGGCCAGATGAGCCCTTGATTGGCGACTAGCACAAGCACAAGCTCCGTAGTGAGGACAAAGCCTTACGAGGGCCAGATGAGCCCTTGATTGGCGACTAACACAAGCACAAGCTCCGTAGTGAGGACACAGCCTTAAGAGGGCCAGATGAGCCCTTGATTGGCGACTAGCACAAGCTCCGTAGTGAGGACACAGCCTTAAGAGGGCCAGATGAGCCCTTGATTGGCGACTAGCACAAGCACAAGCTCCGTAGTGAGGACCCAGCGTTAGGAGGGCCAGATGAGCCCTTGATTGGCGACTAGCACAAGCACAAGCTGCGTTGTGAGGACACAGCCTCAAGAGGGCCAGATGAGCCCTTGATTGGCGACTAGTGCAAGCACAAGATCCGTAGTGAGGACACAGCCTTAAGAGGGCCAGATGAGCCCTTGATTGGCGACTAGCACAAGCACAAGCTCCGTAGTGAGGACACAGCCTTAGGAGGGCCAGATGAGCCCTTGATTGGCGACTAGCACAAGCACAAGCTCCGTAGTGAGGACACAGCCTTAGGAGGGCCAGATGAGCCCTTGATTGGCGACTAGCACAAGCACAAGCTCCGTAGTGAGGACACAGCCTTAAGAGGGCCAGATGAGCCCCTGATTGGCGACTAGCACAAGCACAAGCTCCGTAGTGAGGACACAGCCTTAGGAGGGCCAGATGAGCCCTTAATTGGCGACTAGCACAAGCACAAGCTCCGTAGTGAGGACACAGCCTTAAGAGGGCCAGATGAGCCCTTGATTGGCGACTAGCACAAGCACAAGCTCCGTAGTGAGGACACAGCCTTAGGAGGGCCAGATGAGCCCTTGATTGGCGACTAGCACAAGCACAAGCTCCGTAGTTAGGACACAGCCTTAAGAGGGCCAGATGAGCCCTTGATTGGCGACTAGCACGAGCACAATCTCCGTAGTGAGGACACAGCCTTAAGAGGGCCAGATGAGCCCTTGATTGGCGACTAGCACAAGCACAAGCTCCGTAGTGAGGACACATTCTTAGGAGGGCCAGATGAGCCCTTGATTGGCGACTAGCACAAGCACAAGCTCCGTAGTGAGGACACAGCCTTAAGAGGGCCAGATGAGCCCTTGATTGGCGACTAGCACAAGCACAAGCTCCGTAGTGAGGACACAGCCTTAAGAGGGCCAGATGAGCCCTTGATTGGCGACTAGCACAAGCACAAGCTCCGTAGTGAGGACACAGGCTTAGGAGGGCCAGATGAGCCCTTGGTTGGCGACTAGCACAAGCACAAGCTCCGTAGTGAGGACACAGCCTTAAGAGGGCCAGATGAACCCTTGATTGGCGACTAGCACAAGCACAAGCTCCGTAGTGAGGACACAGCCTTAAGAGGGCCAGATGAGCCCTTGATTGGCGACTAGCACAAGCACAAGCTCCGTAGTGAGGACACAGCCTTAAGAGGGCCAGATGAGCCCTTGATTGGCGACTAGCACAAGCACAAGCTCCGTAGTAAGGACACAGCCCTAAGAGGGCCAGATGAGCCCTTGATTGGCGACTAGCACAAGCACAAGCTCCGTAGTGAGGACACAGCCTTAAGAGGGCCAGATGAGCACTTGATTGGCGACTAGCACAAGCACAAGCTCCGTAGTGAGGACATAGCCTTAAGAGGGCCAGATGAGCCCTTGATTGGCGACTAGCACAAGCTCCGTAGTGAGGACACAGCCTTAAGAGGGCCAGATGAGCCCTTGATTGGCGACTAGCACAAGAACAAGCTCCGTAGTGAGGACACAGCCTTAAGAGGGCCAGATGAGCCCTTGATTGGCGACTAGCACAAGCACAAGCTCCGTAGTGAGGACACAGCCTTAAGAGGGCCAGATGAGCCCTTGATTGGCGACTAGCACAAGCACAAGCTCCGTAGTGAGGACACAGCCTTAGGAGGGCCAGATGAGCCCTTGATTGGCGACTAGCACAAGCACAAGCTCCGTAGTGAGGACACAGCCTTAAGAGGGCCAGATGAGCCCTTGATTGGCGACTAGCACAAGCACAAGCTCCGTAGTGAGGACACAGCCTTAAGAGGGCCAGATGAGCCCTTGATTGGCGACTAGCACTAGCACAGGCTCCGTAGTGAGGACACAGCCTTAGGAGGGCCAGATGAGCCCTTGATTGGCGACTAGCACAAGCACAAGCTCCGTAGTGAGGACACAGCCTTAAGAGGGCCAGATGAGCCCTTGATTGGCGACTAGCACAAGCACAAGCTCCGTAGTGAGGACACAGCCTTAAGAGGGCCAGATGAGCCCTTGATTGGCGACTAGCACAAGCCCAAGCTCCGTAGTGAGGACACAGCCTTAAGAGGGCCAGATGAGCCCTTGATTGGCGACTAGCACAAGCACAAGCTCCGTAGAGAGGACACAGCCTTAAGAGGGCCAGATGAGCCCTTGATTGGCGACTAGCACAAGCACAAGCTCCGTAGTGAGGACACAGCCTTAAGAGGGCCAGATGAGCACTTGATTGGCGACTAGCACAAGCACAAGCTCCGTAGTGAGGACACAGCCTTAAGAGGTCCAGATGAGCCCTTGATTGGCGACTAGCACAATCTCCGTAGTGAGGACACAGCCTTAAGAGGACCAGATGAGCCCTTGATTGGCGACTAGCACAAGCACAAGCTCCGTAGTGAGGACACAGCCTTAAGAGGGCAAGATGAGCCCTTGATTGGCGACTAGCACAAGCACAAGCTCCGTAGTGAGGACACAGCCTTAAGAGGGCCAGATGAGCCCTTGATTGGCGACTAGCACAAGCACAAGCTCCGTAGTGAGGACACAGCCTTAGGAGGGCCAGATGAGCCCTTGATTGGCGACTAGCACAAGCACAAGCTCCGTAGTGAGGACACAGCCTTAAGAGGGCCAGATGAGCCCTTGATTGGCGACTAGTACAAGCACAAGCTCCGTAGTGAGGACACAGCCTTAAGAGGTCCAGATGAGCCCTTGATTGGCGCCTAGCACAAGCACAAGCTCCGGAGTGAGGACACAGCCTTAAGAGGGCCAGATGAGCCCTTGATTGGCGACTAGCACAAGCACAAGCTCCGTAGTGAGGACACGGCCTTAAGAGGGGCAGATGAGCCCTTGATTGGCGACTAGCACAAGCACAAGCTCCGTAGTGAGGACACAGCCTTAGGAGGGCCAGATGAGCCCTTGATTGGCGACTAGCACAAGCACAAGCTCCGTAGTGAGGACACAGCCTTAAGAGGGCCAGATGAGCCCTTGATTGGCGACTAGCACAAGCACAAGCTCCGTAGTGAGGACACAGCCTTAAGAGGGCCAGATGAGCCCTTGATTGGCGACTAGCACAAGCACAAGCTCCGTAGTGAGGACACAGCCTTAGGAGGGCCAGATGAGCCCTTGATTGGCGACTAGCACAAGCACAAGCTCCGTAGTGAGGACAAAGCCTTACGAGGGCCAGATGAGCCCTTGATTGGCGACTAACACAAGCACAAGCTCCGTAGTGAGGACACAGCCTTAAGAGGGCCAGATGAGCCCTTGATTGGCGACTAGCACAAGCTCCGTAGTGAGGACACAGCCTTAAGAGGGCCAGATGAGCCCTTGATTGGCGACTAGCACAAGCACAAGCTCCGTAGTGAGGACACAGCCTTAGGAGGGCCAGATGAGCCATTGATTGGCGACTAGCACAAGCACAAGCTCCGTAGTGAGGACAAAGCCTTACGAGGGCCAGATGAGCCCTTGATTGGCGACTAGCACAAGCACAAGCTACGTTGTGAGGACACAGCCTCAAGAGGGCCAGATGAGCCCTTGATTGGCGACTAGTGCAAGCACAAGATCCGTAGTGAGGACACAGCCTTAAGAGGGCCAGATGAGACCTTGATTGGCGACTAGCACAAGCACAAGCTCCGTAGTGAGGACACAGCCTTAGGAGGGCCAGATGAGCCCTTGATTGGCGACTAGCACAAGCACAAGTTCCGTAGTGAGGACACAGCCTTAGGAGGGCCAGATGAGCCCTTGATTGGCGACTAGCACAAGCACAAGCTCCGTAGTGAGGACACAGCCTTATGAGGGCCAGATGAGCCCCTGATTGGCGACTAGCACAAGCACAAGCTCCGTAGTGAGGACACAGCCTTAGGAGGGCCAGATGAGCCCTTAATTGGCGACTAGCACAAGCACAAGCTCCGTAGTGAGGACACAGCCTTAAGAGGGCCAGATGAGCCCTTGATTGGCGACTAGCACAAGCACAAGCTCCGTAGTGAGGACACAGCCTTAGGAGGGCCAGATGAGCCCTTGATTGGCGACTAGCACAAGCACAAGCTCCGTAGTTAGGACACAGACTTAAGAGGGCCAGATGAGCCCTTGATTGGCGACTAGCACGAGCACAATCTCCGTAGTGAGGACACAGCCATAAGAGGGCCAGATGAGCCCTTGATTGGCGACTAGCACAAGCACAAGCTCCGTAGTGAGGACACATTCTTAGGAGGGCCAGATGAGCCCTTGATTGGCGACTAGCACAAGCACAAGCTCCGTAGTGAGGACACAGCCTTAAGAGGGCCAGATGAGCCCTTGATTGGCGACTAGCACAAGCTCCGTAGTGAGGACACAGCCTTAAGAGGGCCAGATGAGCCCTTGATTGGCGACTAGCACAAGCACAAGCTCCGTAGTGAGGACACAGCCTTAAGAGGGCCAGATGAGCCCTTGATTGGCGACTAGCACAAGCACAAGCTCCGTAGTGAGGACACAGCCTTAAGAGGGCCAGATGAGCCCTTGATTGGCGACTAGCACAAGCACAAGCTCCGTAGTGAGGACACAGCCTTAGGAGGGCCAGATGAGCCCTTGATTGGCGACTAGCACAAGCACAAGCTCCGTAGTGAGGACACAGCCTTAAGAGGGCCAGATGAGCCCTTGATTGGCGACTAGCACAAGCACAAGCACCGTAGTGAGGACACAGCCTTAAGAGGGCCAGAAGAGCCCTTGATTGGCGACTAGCACAAGCACCTCCGTAGTGAGGACACAGCCTTAGGAGGGCCAGATGAGCCCTTGATTGGCGACTAGCACAAGCACAAGCTCCGTAGTGAGGACACAGCCTTAAGAGGGACAGATGAGCCCTTGATTGGCGACTAGCACAAGCACAAGCTCCGTAGTGAGGACACAGCCTTAGGAGGGCCAGATGAGCCCTTGATTGGCGACTAGCACAAGCACAAGCTCCGTAGTGAGGACACAGCCTTAAGAGGGCCAGATGAGCCCTTGATTGGCGACTAGCACAAGCACAAGCTCCGTAGTGAGGACACAGCCTTAGGAGGGCCAGATGAGCCCTTGATTGGCGACTAGCACAAGCACAAGCTCCGTAGTGAGGACACAGCCTTAAGAGGGCCAGATGAGCCCTTGATTGGCGACTAGCACAAGCACAAGCTCCGTAGTGGGGACACAGCCTTAAGAGGGCCAGATGAGCCCTTGATTGGCGACTAGCACAAGCACAAGCTCCGTAGTGAGGACACAGCCTTAGGAGGGCCAGATGAGCCCTTGATTGGCGACTAGCACAAGCACAAGCTCCGTAGTGAGGACACAGCCTTAAGAGGGCCAGATGAGCCCTTGATTGGCGACTAGCACAAGCACAAGCTCCGTAGTGAGGACACAGCCTTAAGAGGGCCAGATGAGCCCTTGATTGGCGACTAGCACAAGCACAAGCTCCGTAGTGAGGACACAGCCTTAGGAGGGCCAGATGAGCCCTTGATTGGCGACTAGCACAAGCACAAGCTCCGTAGTGAGGACACAGCCTTAAGAGGGCCAGATGAGCCCTTGATTGGTGACTAGCACAAGCACAAGCTCCGTAGTGAGGACACAGCCTTAAGAGGGCCAGATGAGCCCTTGATTGGCGACTAGCACAAGCTCAAGCTCCGTAGTGAGGACACAGCCTTAAGAGGGCCAGATGAGCCCTTGATTGGCGACTAGCACAAGCACAAGCTCCGTAGAGAGGACACAGCCTTAAGAGGGCCAGATGAGCCCTTGATTGGCGACTAGCACAAGCACAAGCTCCGTAGTGAGGACACAGCCTTAAGAGGGCCAGATGAGCACTTGATTGGCGACTAGCACAAGCACAAGCTCCGTAGTGAGGACACAGCCTTAAGAGGGCCAGATGAGCCCTTGATTGGCGACTAGCACAATCTCCGTAGTGAGGACACAGCCTTAAGAGGACCAGATGAGCCCTTGATTGGCGACTAACACAAGCACAAGCTCCGTAGTGAGGACACAGCCTTAAGAGGGCCAGATGAGCCCTTGATTGGCGACTAGCACAAGCACAAGCTCCGTAGTGAGGACACAGCCTTAAGAGGGCCAGATGAGCCCTTGATTGGCGACTAGCACAAGCACAAGCTCCGTAGTGAGGACACAGCCTTAGGAGGGCCAGATGAGCCCTTGATTGGCGACTAGCACAAGCACAAGCTCCGTAGTGAGGACACAGCCTTAAGAGGGCCAGATGAGCCCTTGATTGGCGACTAGTACAAGCACAAGCTCCGTAGTGAGGACACAGCCTTAAGAGGGCCAGATGAGCCCTTGATTGGCGCCTAGCACAAGCACAAGCTCCGTAGTGAGGACACAGCCTTAAGAGGGCCAGATGAGCCCTTGATTGGCGACTAGCACAAGCACAAGCTCCGTAGTGAGGACACGGCCTTAAGAGGGGCAGATGAGCCCTTGATTGGCGACTAGCACAAGCACAAGCTCCGTAGTGAGGACACAACCTTAGGAGGGCCAGATGAGCCCTTGATTGGCGACTAGCACAAGCACAAGCTCCGTAGTGAGGACACAGCCTTAAGAGGGCCAGATGAGCCCTTGATTGGCGACTAGCACAAGCACAAGCTCCGTAGTGAGGACACAGCCTTAAGAGGGCCAGATGAGCCCTTGATTGGCGACTAGCACAAGCACAAGCTCCGTAGTGAGGACACAGCCTTAGGAGGGCCAGATGAGCCCTTGATTGGCGACTAGCACAAGCACAAGCTCCGTAGTGAGGACAAAGCCTTACGAGGGCCAGATGAGCCCTTGATTGGCGACTAACACAAGCACAAGATCCGTAGTGAGGACACAGCCTTAAGAGGGCCAGATGAGCCCTTGATTGGCGACTAGCACAAGCTCCGTAGTGAGGACACAGCCTTAAGAGGGCCAGATGAGCCCTTGATTGGCGACTAGCACAAGCACAAGCTCCGTAATGAGGACCCAGCGTTAGGAGGGCCAGATGAGCCCTTGATTGGCGACTAGCACAAGCACAAGCTGCGTTGTGAGGACACAGCCTCAAGAGGGCCAGATGAGCCCTTGATTGGCGACTAGTGCAAGCACAAGATCCGTAGTGAGGACACAGCCTTAAGAGGGCCAGATGAGCCCTTGATTGGCGACTAGCACAAGCACAAGCTCCGTAGTGAGGACACAGCCTTAGGAGGGCCAGATGAGCCCTTGATTGGCGACTAGCACAAGCACAAGCTCCGTAGTGAGGACACAGCCTTAGGAGGGCCAGATGAGCCCTTGATTGGCGACTAGCACAAGCACAAGCTCCGTAGTGAGGACACAGCCTTAAGAGGGCCAGATGAGCCCCTGATTGGCGACTAGCACAAGCACAAGCTCCGTAGTGAGGACACAGCCTTAGGAGGGCCAGATGAGCCCTTAATTGGCGACTAGCACAAGCACAAGCTCCGTAGTGAGGACACAGCCTTAAGAGGGCCAGATGAGCCCTTGATTGGCGACTAGCACAAGCACAAGCTCCGTAGTGAGGACACAGCCTTAGGAGGGCCAGATGAGCCCTTGATTGGCGACTAGCACAAGCACAAGCTCCGTAGTTAGGACACAGCCTTAAGAGGGCCAGATGAGCCCTTGATTGGCGACTAGCACGAGCACAATCTCCGTAGTGAGGACACAGCCTTAAGAGGGCCAGATGAGCCCTTGATTGGCGACTAGCACAAGCACAAGCTCCGTAGTGAGGACACATTCTTAGGAGGGCCAGATGAGCCCTTGATTGGCGACTAGCACAAGCACAAGCTCCGTAGTGAGGACACAGCCTTAAGAGTGCCAGATGAGCCCTTGATTGGCGACTAGCACAAGCACAAGCTCCGTAGTGAGGACACAGCCTTAAGAGGGCCAGATGAGCCCTTGATTGGCGACTAGCACAAGCACAAGCTCCGTAGTGAGGACACAGGCTTAGGAGGGCCAGATGAGCCCTTGGTTGGCGACTAGCACAAGCACAAGCTCCGTAGTGAGGACACAGCCTTAAGAGGGCCAGATGAACCCTTGATTGGCGACTAGCACAAGCACAAGCTCCGTAGTGAGGACACAGCCTTAAGAGGGCCAGATGAGCCCTTGATTGGCGACTAGCACAAGCACAAGCTCCGTAGTGAGGACACAGCCTTAAGAGGGCCAGATGAGCCCTTGATTGGCGACTAGCACAAGCACAAGCTCCGTAGTAAGGACACAGCCTTAAGAGGGCCAGATGAGCCCCTGATTGGCGACTAGCACAAGCACAAGCTCCGTAGTGAGGACACAGCCTTAAGAGGGCCAGATGAGCACTTGATTGGCGACTAGCACAAGCACAAGCTCCGTAGTGAGGACATAGCCTTAAGAGGGCACGATGAGCCCTTGATTGGCGACTAGCACAAGCTCCCTAGTGAGGACACAGCCTTAAGAGGGCCAGATGAGCCCTTGATTGGCGACTAGCACAAGAACAAGCTCCGTAGTGAGGACACAGCCTTAAGAGGGCCAGATGAGCCCTTGATTGGCGACTAGCACAAGCACAAGCTCCGTAGTGAGGACACAGCCTTAAGAGGGCCAGATGAGCCCTTGATTGGCGACTAGCACAAGCACAAGCTCCGTAGTGAGGACACAGCCTTAGGAGGGCCAGATGAGCCCTTGATTGGCGACTAGCACAAGCACAAGCTCCGTAGTGAGGACACAGCCTTAAGAGGGCCAGATGAGCCCTTGATAGGCGACTAGCACAAGCACAAGCTCCGTAGTGAGGACACAGCCTTAAGATGGCCAGATGAGCCCTTGATTGGCGACTAGCACAAGCACAGGCTCCGTAGTGAGGACACAGCCTTAGGAGGGCCAGATGAGCCCTTGATTGGCGACTAGCACAAGCACAAGCTCCGTAGTGAGGACACAGCCTTAAGAGGGCCAGATGAGCCCTTGATTGGCGACTAGCACAAGCACAAGCTCCGTAGTGAGGACACAGCCTTAAGAGGGCCAGATGAGCCCTTGATTGGCGACTAGCACAAGCCCAAGCTCCGTAGTGAGGACACAGCCTTAAGAGGGCCAGATGAGCCCTTGATTGGCGACTAGCACAAGCACAAGCTCCGTAGAGAGGACACAGCCTTAAGAGGGCCAGATGAGCCCTTGATTGGCGACTAGCACAAGCACAAGCTCCGTAGTGAGGACACAGCCTTAAGAGGGCCAGATGAGCACTTGATTGGCGACTAGCACAAGCACAAGCTCCGTAGTGAGGACACAGCCTTAAGAGGTCCAGATGAGCCCTTGATTGGCGACTAGCACAATCTCCGTAGTGAGGACACAGCCTTAAGAGGACCAGATGAGCCCTTGATTGGCGACTAGCACAAGCACAAAATCTCCGTAGTGAGGACACAGCCTTAAGAGGGCAAGATGAGCCCTTGATTGGCGACTAGCACAAGCACAAGCTCCGTAGTGAGGACACAGCCTTAAGAGGGCCAGATGAGCCCTTGATTGGCGACTAGCACAAGCACAAGGTCCGTAGTGAGGACACAGCCTTAGGAGGGCCAGATGAGCCCTTGATTGGCGACTAGCACAAGCACAAGCTCCGTAGTGAGGACACAGCCTTAAGAGGGCCAGATGAGCCCTTGATTGGCGACTAGTACAAGCACAAGCTCCGTAGTGAGGACACAGCCTTAAGAGGTCCAGATGAGCCCTTGATTGGCGCCTAGCACAAGCACAAGCTCCGGAGTGAGGACACAGCCTTAAGAGGGCCAGATGAGCCCTTGATTGGCGACTAGCACAAGCACAAGCTCCGTAGTGAGGACACGGCCTTAAGAGGGGCAGATGAGCCCTTGATTGGCGACTAGCACAAGCACAAGCTCCGTAGTGAGGACACAGCCTTAGGAGGGCCAGATGAGCCCTTGATTGGCGACTAGCACAAGCACAAGCTCCGTAGTGAGGACACAGCCTTAAGAGGGCCAGATGAGCCCTTGATTGGCGACTAGCACAAGCACAAGCTCCGTAGTGAGGACACAGCCTTAAGAGGGCCAGATGAGCCCTTGATTGGCGACTAGCACAAGCACAAGCTCCGTAGTGAGGACACAGCCTTAGGAGGGCCAGATGAGCCCTTGATTGGCGACTAGCACAAGCTCCGTAGTGAGGACACAGCCTTAAGGGGGCCAGATGAGCCCTTGATTGGCGACTAGCACAAGCACAAGCTCCGTAGTGAGGACACAGCCTTAGGAGGGCCAGATGAGCCATTGATTGGCGACTAGCACAAGCACAAGCTCCGTAGTGAGGACAAAGCCTTACGAGGGCCAGATGAGCCCTTGATTGGCGACTAGCACAAGCACAAGCTACGTTGTGAGGACACAGCCTCAAGAGGGCCAGATGAGCCCTTGATTGGCGACTAGTGCAAGCACAAGATCCGTAGTGAGGACACAGCCTTAAGAGGGCCAGATGAGACCTTGATTGGCGACTAGCACAAGCACAAGCTCCGTAGTGAGGACACAGCCTTAGGAGGGCCAGATGAGCCCTTGATTGGCGACTAGCACAAGCACAAGTTCCGTAGTGAGGACACAGCCTTAGGAGGGCCAGATGAGCCCTTGATTGGCGACTAGCACAAGCACAAGCTCCGTAGTGAGGACACAGCCTTATGAGGGCCAGATGAGCCCCTGATTGGCGACTAGCACAAGCACAAGCTCCGTAGTGAGGACACAGCCTTAGGAGGGCCAGATGAGCCCTTAATTGGCGACTAGCACAAGCACAAGCTCCGTAGTGAGGACACAGCCTTAAGAGGGCCAGATGAGCCCTTGATTGGCGACTAGCACAAGCACAAGCTCCGTAGTGAGGACACAGCCTTAGGAGGGCCAGATGAGCCCTTGATTGGCGACTAGCACAAGCACAAGCTCCGTAGTTAGGACACAGACTTAAGAGGGCCAGATGAGCCCTTGATTGGCGACTAGCACGAGCACAATCTCCGTAGTGAGGACACAGCCATAAGAGGGCCAGATGAGCCCTTGATTGGCGACTAGCACAAGCACAAGCTCCGTAGTGAGGACACATTCTTAGGAGGGCCGGATGAGCCCTTGATTGGCGACTAGCACAAGCACAAGCTCCGTAGTGAGGACACAGCCTTAAGAGGGCCAGATGAGCCCTTGATTGGCGACTAGCACAAGCACAAGCTCCGTAGTGAGGACACAGCCTTAAGAGGGCCAGATGAGCCCTTGATTGGCGACTAGCACAAGCACAAGCTCCGTAGTGAGGACACAGGCTTAGGAGGGCCAGATGAGCCCTTGATTGGCGACTAGCACAAGCACAAGCTCCGTAGTGAGGACACAGCCTTAAGAGGGCCAGATGAGCCCTTGATTGGCGACTAGCACAAGCACAAGCTCCGTAGTGAGGACACAGCCTTAAGAGGGCCAGATGAGCCCTTGATTGGCGACTAGCACAAGCACAAGCTCCGTAGTGAGGACACAGCCTTAAGAGGGCCAGATGAGCCCTTGATTGGCGACTAGCACAAGCACAAGCTCCGTAGTGAGGACACAGCCTTAAGAGGGCCAGATGAGCCCTTGATTGGCGACTAGCACAAGCACAAGCTCCGTAGTGAGGACACAGCCTTAAGAGGGCCAGATGAGCACTTGATTGGCGACTAGCACAAGCACAAGCTCCGTAGTGAGGACACAGCCTTAAGAGGGCCAGATGAGCCCTTGATTGGCGACTAGCACAAGCTCCGTAGTGAGGACACAGCCTTAAGAGGGCCAGATGAGCCCTTGATTGGCGACTAGCACAAGAACAAGCTCCGTAGTGAGGACACAGCCTTAAGAGGGCCAGATGAGCCCTTGATTGGCGACTAGCACAAGCACAAGCTCCGTAGTGAGGACACAGCCTTAGGAGGGCCAGATGAGCCCTTGATTGGCGACTAGCACAAGCACAAGCTCCGTAGTGAGGACACAGCCTTAAGAGGGCCAGATGAGCCCTTGATTGGCGACTAGCACAAGCACAAGCTCCGTAGTGAGGACCCAGCGTTAGGAGGGCCAGATGAGCCCTTGATTGGCGACTAGCACAAGCACAAGCTCCGTAGTGAGGACACAGCCTTAAGAGGGCCAGATGACCCTTGATTGGCGACTAGCACAAGCACAAGCTCCGTAGTGAGGACACAGCCTTAAGAGGGCCAGATGAGCCCTTGATTGGCGACTAGCACAAGCACAAGCTCCGTAGTGAGGACACAGCCTTAGGATGGCCAGATGAGCCCTAGATTGGCGACTAGCACAAGCACAAGCTCCGTAGTGAGGACACAGCCTTAAGAGGGCCAGATGAGCCCTTGATTGGCGACTAGCACAAGCACAAGCTCCGTAGTGAGGACACAGCCTTAAGAGGGCCAGATGAGCCCTTGATTGGCGACTAGCACAAGCACAAGCTCCGTAGTGAGGACACAGCCTTAGGAGGGCCAGATGAGCCCTTGATTGGCGACTAGCACAAGCACAAGCTCCGTAGTGAGGACACAGCCTTAAGAGGGCCAGATGAGCCCTTGATTGGCGACTAGCACAAGCACAAGCTCCGTAGTGAGGACACAGCCTTAAGAGGGCCAGATGAGCCCTTGATTGGCGACTAGCACAAGCACAAGCTCCGTAGTGAGGACACAGCCTTAGGAGGGCCAGATGAGCCCTTGATTGGCGACTAGCACAAGCACAAGCTCCGTAGTGAGGACACAGCCTTAAGAGGGCAGATGAGCCCTTGATTGGCGACTAGCACAAGCTCCGTAGTGAGGACACAGCCTTAAGTGGGCCAGATGAGCCCTTGATTGGCGACTAGCACAAGCATAAGCTCCGTAGTGAGGACACAGCCTTAGGAGGGCCAGATGAGCCCTTGATTGGCGACTAGCACAAGCACAAGCTCCGTAGTGAGGACACAGCCTTAGGAGGGCCAGATGAGCCCTTGATTGGCGACTAACACAAGCACAAGCTCCGTAGTGAGGACACAGCCTTAAGAGGGCCAGATGAGCCCTTGATTAGCGACTAGCACAAGCACAAGCTCCGTAGTGAGGACACAGCCTTAAGAGGGCCAGATGAGCCCTTGATTGGCGACTAGCACAAGCACAAGCTCCGTAGTGAGGACACAGCCTTAAGAGGGCCAGATGAGCCCTTGATTGGCGACTAGCACAAGCACAAGCTCCGTTGTGAGGACACAGCCTTAAGAGGGCCAGATGAGCCCTTGATTGGCGACTAGTACAAGCACAAGCTCCGTAGTGAGGACACAGCCTTAAGAGGGCCAGATGAGCCCTTGATTGGCGACTAGCACAAGCACAAGCTCCGTAGTGAGGATACAGCCTTAGGAGGGCCAGATGAGCCCTTGATTGGCGACTAGCACAAGCACAGGCTCCGTAGTGAGGCCACAGCCTTAAGAGGGCCAGATGAGCCCTTGATTGGCGACTAGCACAAGCACAAGCTCCGTAGTGAGGACACAGCCTTAGGAGGGCCAGATGAGCCCTTGATTGGCGACTAGCACAAGCTCCGTAGTGAGGACACAGCCTTAAGAGGGCCAGATGAGCCCTTGATTGGCGACTAGCACAAGCACAAGCTCCGTAGTGAGGACACAGCCTTAAGAGGGCCAGATGAGCCCTTGATTGGCGACTAGCACAAGCACAAGCTCCGTAGTGAGGACACAGCCTTAAGAGGGCCAGATGAGCCCTTGATTGGCGACTAGTACAAGCACAAGCTCCGTAGTGAGGACACAGACTTAAGAGGGCCAGATGAGCCCTTGATTGGCGACTAGCACAAGCACAAGCTCCGTAGTGAGGACACAGCCTTAAGAGGGCCAGATGAGCCCTTGATTGGCGAATAGCACAAGCACAAGCTCCGTAGTGAGGACACGGCCTTAAGAGGGGTAGATGAGCCCTTGATTGGCGACTAGCACAAGCACAAGCTCCGTAGTGAGGACACAGACTTAGGAGGGCCAGATGAGCCCTTGATTGGCGACTAGCACAAGCACAAGCTCCGTAGTGAGGACACAGCCTTAAGAGGGCCAGAAGAGCCCTTGATTGGCGACTAGCACAAGCACAAGCTCCGTAGTGAGGACACAGCCTTAAGAGGGCCAGATGAGCCCTTGATTGGCGACTAGCACAAGCACAAGCTCCGTAGTTAGGACACAGCCTTAGGAGGGCCAGATGAGCCCTTGATTGGCGACTAGCACAAGCACAAGCTCCGTAGTGAGGACACAGCCTTAAGAGGGCCAGATGAGCCCTTGATTGGCGACTAACACAAGCACAAGCTCCGTAGTGAGGACACAGCCTTAAGAGGGCCAGATGAGCCCTTGATTGGCGACTAGCACAAGCACAGGCTCCGTAGTGAGGACACAGCCTTAGGAGGGCCAGATGAGCCCTTGATTGGCGACTAGCACAAGCACAAGCTCCGTAGTGAGGACACAGCCTTAAGAGGGCCAGATGAGCCCTTGATTGGCGACTAGCACAAGCACAAGCTCCGTAGTGAGGACACAGCCTTAAGAGGGCCAGATGAGCCCTTGATTGGCGACTAGCACAAGCCCAAGCTCCGTAGTGAGGACACAGCCTTAAGAGGGCCAGATGAGCCCTTGATTGGCGACTAGCACAAGCACAAGCTCCGTAGAGAGGACACAGCCTTAAGAGGGCCAGATGAGCCCTTGATTGGCGACTAGCACAAGCACAAGCTCCGTAGTGAGGACACAGCCTTAAGAGGGCCAGATGAGCACTTGATTGGCGACTAGCACAAGCACAAGCTCCGTAGTGAGGACACAGCCTTAAGAGGTCCAGATGAGCCCTTGATTGGCGACTAGCACAATCTCCGTAGTGAGGACACAGCCTTAAGAGGACCAGATGAGCCCTTGATTGGCGACTAGCACAAGCACAAGCTCCGTAGTGAGGACACAGCCTTAAGAGGGCAAGATGAGCCCTTGATTGGCGACTAGCACAAGCACAAGCTCCGTAGTGCGGACATAGCCGTAAGAGGGCCAGATGAGCCCTTGATTGGCGACTAGCACAAGCACAAGCTCCGTAGTGAGGACACAGCCTTAGGAGGGCCAGATGAGCCCTTGATTGGCGACTAGCACAAGCACAAGCTCCGTAGTGAGGACACAGCCTTAAGAGGGCCAGATGAGCCCTTGATTGGCGACTAGTACAAGCACAAGCTCCGTAGTGAGGACACAGCCTTAAGAGGTCCAGATGAGCCCTTGATTGGCGCCTAGCACAAGCACAAGCTCCGGAGTGAGGACACAGCCTTAAGAGGGCCAGATGAGCCCTTGATTGGCGACTAGCACAAGCACAAGCTCCGTAGTGAGGACACGGCCTTAAGAGGGGCAGATGAGCCCTTGATTGGCGACTAGCACAAGCACAAGCTCCTTAGTGAGGACACAGCCTTAGGAGGGCCAGATGAGCCCTTGATTGGCGACTAGCACAAGCACAAGCTCCGTAGTGAGGACACAGCCTTAAGAGGGCCAGATGAGCCCTTGATTGGCGACTAGCACAAGCACAAGCTCCGTAGTGAGGACACAGCCTTAAGAGGGCCAGATGAGCCCTTGATTGGCGACTAGCACAAGCACAAGCTCCGTAGTGAGGACACAGCCTTAGGAGGGCCAGATGAGCCCTTGATTGGCGACTAGCACAAGCACAAGCTCCGTAGTGAGGACAAAGCCTTACGAGGGCCAGATGAGCCCGTGATTGGCGACTAACACAAGCACAAGCTCCGTAGTGAGGACACAGCCTTAAGAGGGCCAGATGAGCCCTTGATTGGCGACTAGCACAAGCTCCGTAGTGAGGACACAGCCTTAAGGGGGCCAGATGAGCCCTTGATTGGCGACTAGCACAAGCACAAGCTCCGTAGTGAGGACACAGCCTTAGGAGGGCCAGATGAGCCATTGATTGGCGACTAGCACAAGCACAAGCTCCGTAGTGAGGACAAAGCCTTACGAGGGCCAGATGAGCCCTTGATTGGCGACTAGCACAAGCACAAGCTACGTTGTGAGGACACAGCCTCAAGAGGGCCAGATGAGCCCTTGATTGGCGACTAGTGCAAGCACAAGATCCGTAGTGAGGACACAGCCTTAAGAGGGCCAGATGAGACCTTGATTGGCGACTAGCACAAGCACAAGCTCCGTAGTGAGGACACAGCCTTAGGAGGGCCAGATGAGCCCTTGATTGGCGACTAGCACAAGCACAAGTTCCGTAGTGAGGACACAGCCTTAGGAGGGCCAGATGAGCCCTTGATTGGCGACTAGCACAAGCACAAGCTCCGTAGTGAGGACACAGCCTTATGAGGGCCAGATGAGCCCCTGATTGGCGACTAGCACAAGCACAAGCTCCGTAGTGAGGACACAGCCTTAGGAGGGCCAGATGAGCCCTTAATTGGCGACTAGCACAAGCACAAGCTCCGTAGTGAGGACACAGCCTTAAGAGGGCCAGATGAGCCCTTGATTGGCGACTAGCACAAGCACAAGCTCCGTAGTGAGGACACAGCCTTAGGAGGGCCAGATGAGCCCTTGATTGGCGACTAGCACAAGCACAAGCTCCGTAGTTAGGACACAGACTTAAGAGGGCCAGATGAGCCCTTGATTGGCGACTAGCACGAGCACAATCTCCGTAGTGAGGACACAGCCATAAGAGGGCCAGATGAGCCCTTGATTGGCGACTAGCACAAGCACAAGCTCCGTAGTTAGGACACATTCTTAGGAGGGCCAGATGAGCCCTTGATTGGCGACTAGCACAAGCACAAGCTCCGTAGTGAGGACACAGCCTTAAGAGGGCCAGATGAGCCCTTAATTGGCGACTAGCACAAGCACAAGCTCCGTAGTGAGGACACAGCCTTAAGAGGGCCAGATGAGCCCTTGATTGGCGACTAGCACAAGCACAAGCTCCGTAGTGAGGACACAGGCTTAGGAGGGCCAGATGAGCCCTTGATTGGCGACTAGCACAAGCACAAGCTCCGTAGTGAGGACACAGCCTTAAGAGGGCCAGATGAGCCCTTGATTGGCGACTAGCACAAGCACAAGCTCCGTAGTGAGGACACAGCCTTAAGAGGGCCAGATGAGCCCTTGATTGGCGACTAGCACAAGCACAAGCTCCGTAGTGAGGACACAGCCTTAAGAGGGCCAGATGAGCCCTTGATTGGCGACTAGCACAAGCACAAGCTCCGTAGTGAGGACACAGCCTTAAGAGGGCCAGATGAGCCCTTGATTGGCGACTAGCACAAGCACAAGCTCCGTAGTGAGGACACAGCCTTAAGAGGGCCAGATGAGCACTTGATTGGCGACTAGCACAAGCACAAGCTCCGTAGTGAGGACACAGCCTTAAGAGGGCCAGATGAGCCCTTGATTGGCGACTAGCACAAGCTCCGTAGTGAGGACACAGCCTTAAGAGGGCCAGATGAGCCCTTGATTGGCGACTAGCACAAGCACAAGCTCCGTAGTGAAGACACAGCCTTAAGAGGGCCAGATGAGCCCTTGATTGGCGACTAGCACAAGCACAAGCTCCGTAGTGAGGACACAGCCTTAGGAGGGCCAGATGAGCCCTTGATTGGCGACTAGCACAAGCACAAGCTCCGTAGTGAGGACACAGCCTTAAGAGGGCCAGATGAGCCCTTGATTGGCGACTAGCACAAGCACAAGCTCCGTAGTGAGGACACAGCCTTAAGAGGGCCAGATGAGCCCTTGATTGGCGACTAGCACAAGCACAAGCTCCGTAGTGAGGACACAGCCTTAGGAGGGCCAGATGAGCCCTTGATTGGCGACTAGCACAAGCACAAGCTCCGTAGTGAGGACACAGCCTTAAGAGGGCAGATGAGCCCTTGATTGGCGACTAGCACAAGCTCCGTAGTGAGGACACAGCCTTAAGTGGGCCAGATGAGCCCTTGATTGGCGACTAGCACAAGCACAAGCTCCGTAGTGAGGACACAGCCTTAAGAGGGCCAGATGAGCCCTTGATTGGCGACTAGCACAAGCACGAGCTCCGTAGTGAGGACACAGCCTTAAGAGGGCCAGATGAGCCCTTGATTGGCGACTAGCACAAGCACAAGCTCCGTAGTGAGGACACAGCCTTAGGAGGGCCAGATGAGCCCTTGATTGGCGACTAGCACAAGCACAAGCTCCGTAGTGAGGACACAGCCTTAAGAGGGCCAGATGAGCCCTTGATTGGCGACTAGCACAAGCATAAGCTCCGTAGTGAGGACACAGCCTTAGGAGGGCCAGATGAGCCCTTGATTGGCGACTTGCACAAGCACAAGCTCCGTAGTGAGGACACAGCCTTAGGAGGGCCAGATGAGCCCTTGATTGGCGACTAACACAAGCACAAGCTCCGTAGTGAGGACACAGCCTTAAGAGGGCCAGATGAGCCCTTGATTAGCGACTAGCACAAGCACAAGCTCCGTAGTGAGGACACAGCCTTAAGAGGGCCAGATGAGCCCTTGATTGGCGACTAGCACAAGCACAAGCTCCGTAGTGAGGACACAGCCTTAAGAGGGCCAGATGAGCCCTTGATTGGCGACTAGCACAAGCACAAGCTCCGTTGTGAGGACACAGCCTTAAGAGGGCCAGATGAGCCCTTGATTGGCGACTAGTACAAGCACAAGCTCCGTAGTGAGGACACAGCCTTAAGAGGGCCAGATGAGCCCTTGATTGGCGACTAGCACAAGCACAAGCTCCGTAGTGAGGACACAGCCTTAGGAGGGCCAGATGAGCCCTTGATTGGCGACTAGCACAAGCACAGGCTCCGTAGTGAGGACACAGCCTTAAGAGGGCCAGATGAGCCCTTGATTGGCGACTAGCACAAGCACAAGCTCCGTAGTGAGGACACAGCCTTAGGAGGGCCAGATGAGCCCTTGATTGGCGACTAGCACAAGCTCCGTAGTGAGGACACAGCCTTAAGAGGGCCAGATGAGCCCTTGATTGGCGACTAGCACAAGCACAAGCTCCGTAGTGAGGACACAGCCTTAAGAGGGCCAGATGAGCCCTTGATTGGCGACTAGCACAAGCACAAGCTCCGTAGTGAGGACACAGCCTTAAGAGGGCCAGATGAGCCCTTGATTGGCGACTAGTACAAGCACAAGCTCCGTAGTGAGGACACAGACTTAAGAGGGCCAGATGAGCCCTTGATTGGCGACTAGCACAAGCACAAGCTCCGTAGTGAGGACACAGCCTTAAGAGGGCCAGATGAGCCCTTGATTGGCGAATAGCACAAGCACAAGCTCCGTAGTGAGGACACGGCCTTAAGAGGGGTAGATGAGCCCTTGATTGGCGACTAGCACAAGCACAAGCTCCGTAGTGAGGACACAGCCTTAGGAGGGCCAGATGAGCCCTTGATTGGCGACTAGCACAAGCACAAGCTCCGTAGTGAGGACACAGCCTTAAGAGGGCCAGATGAGCCCTTGATTGGCGACTAGCACAAGCACAAGCTCCGTAGTGAGGACACAGCCTTAAGAGGGCCAGATGAGCCCTTGATTGGCGACTAGCACAAGCACAAGCTCCGTAGTGAGGACACAGCCTTAGGAGGGCCAGATGAGCCCTTGATTGGCGACTAGCACAAGCACAAGCTCCGTAGTGAGGACACAGCCTTAAGAGGGCCAGATGAGCCCTTGATTGGCGACTAACACAAGCACAAGCTCCGTAGTGAGGACACAGCCTTAAGAGGGCCAGATGAGCCCTTGATTGGCGACTAGCACAAGCACAAGCTCCGTAGTGAGGACACAGCCTTAAGAGGGCCAGAAGAGCCCTTGATTGGCGACTAGCACAACCACGAGCTCCGTAGTGAGGATTCAGCCTTAAGAGGGCCAGATGAGCCCTTGATTGGCCACTAGCACAAGCACAAGCTCGGTAGTGAGGACACAGCCTTAGGAGGGCCAGATGAGCCCTTGATTGGCGACTAGCACAAGGACAAGCTCCGTAGTGAGGACACAGCCTTAAGAGGGCCAGATGAGCCCTTGATTGGCGACTAGCACAAGCACAAGCTCCGTAGTGAGGACACAGCCTTACGAGGGCCAGATGAGCCCTTGATTGGCGACTAACACAAGCACAAGCTCCGTAGTGAGGACACAGCCTTAAGAGGGCCAGATGAGCCCTTGATTGGCGACTAGCACAAGCACAAGCTCCGTAGTGAGGACACAGCCTTAAGAGGGCCAGATGAGCCCTTGATTGGCGACTAGCACAAGCACAAGCTCCGTTGTGAGGACACAGCCTTAAGAGGGCCAGATGAGCCCTTGATTGGCGACTAGTGCAAGCACAAGATCCGTAGTGAGGACACAGCCTTAAGAGGGCCAGATGAGCCCTTGATTGGCGACTAGCACAAGCACAAGCTCCGTAGTGAGGACACAGCCTTAGGAGGGCCAGATGAGCCCTTGATTGGCGACTAGCACAAGCACGAGCTCCGTAGTGAGGACACAGCCTTAAGAGGGCCAGATGAGCCCTTGATTGGCGACTAGCACAAGCACAAGCTCCGTAGTGAGGACACAGCCTTAGGAGGGCCAGATGAGCCCTTGATTGGCGACTAGCACAAGCACAAGCTGCGTAGTGAGGACACAGCCTTAAGAGGGCCAGATGAGCCCCTGATTGGCGACTAGCACAAGCACAAGCTCCGTAGTGAGGACACAGCCTTAGGAGGGCCAGATGAGCCCTTGATTGGCGACTAGCACAAGCACAAGCTCCGTAGTGAGGACACAGCCTTAAGAGGGCCAGATGAGCCCTTGATTGGCGACTAGCACAAGCACAAGCTCCGTAGTGAGGACACAGCCTTAGGAGGGCCAGATGAGCCCTTGATTGGCGACTAGCACAAGCACAAGCTCCGTAGTGAGGACACAGCCTTAGGAGGGCCAGATGAGCCCTTGATTGGCGACTAGCACAATCTCCGTAGTGAGGACACAGCCTTAGGAGGGCCAGATGAGCCCTTGATTGGCGACTAGCACAAGCACAAGCTCCGTAGTGAGGACACAGCCTTAAGAGGGCCAGATGAGCCCTTGATTGGCGACTAGCACAAGCACAAGCTCCGTAGTGAGGACACAGCCTTAAGAGGGCCAGATGAGCCCTTGATTGGCGACTAGCACAAGCACAAGCTCCGTAGTGAGGACACAGCCTTAGGAGGGCCAGATGAGCCCTTGATTGGCGACTAGCACAAGCACAAGCTCCGTAGTGAGGACACAGCCTTAAGAGGGCCAGATGAGCCCTTGATTGGCGACTAACACAAGCACAAGCTCCGTAGTGAGGACACAGCCTTAAGAGGGCCAGATGAGCCCTTGATTGGCGACTAGCACAAGCACAAGCTCCGTAGTGAGGACACAGCCTTAAGAGGGCCAGATGAGCCCTTGATTGGCGACTAGCACAAGCACGAGCTCCGTAGTGAGGACACAGCCTTAAGAGGGCCAGATGAGCCCTTGATTGGCCACTAGCACAAGCACAAGCTCCGTAGTGAGGACACAGCCTTAGGAGGGCCAGATGAGCCCTTGATTGGCGACTAGCACAAGCACAAGCTCCGTAGTGAGGACACAGCCTTAAGAGGGCCAGATGAGCCCTTGATTGGCGACTAGCACAAGCACAAGCTCCGTTGTGAGGACACAGCCTTAAGAGGGCCAGATGAGCCCTTGATTGGCGACTAGTGCAAGCACAAGATCCGTAGTGAGGACACAGCCTTAAGAGGGCCAGATGAGCCCTTGATTGGCGACTAGCACAAGCACAAGCTCCGTAGTGAGGACACAGCCTTAGGAGGGCCAGATGAGCCCTTGATTGGCGACTAGCACAAGCACGAGCTCCGTAGTGAGGACACAGCCTTAAGAGGGCCAGATGAGCCCTTGATTGGCGACTAGCACAAGCACAAGCTCCGTAGTGAGGACACAGCCTTAGGAGGGCCAGATGAGCCCTTGATTGGCGACTAGCACAAGCACAAGCTGCGTAGTGAGGACACAGCCTTAAGAGGGCCAGATGAGCCCCTGATTGGCGACTAGCACAAGCACAAGCTCCGTAGTGAGGACACAGCCTTAGGAGGGCCAGATGAGCCCTTGATTGGCGACTAGCACAAGCACAAGCTCCGTAGTGAGGACACAGCCTTAAGAGGGCCAGATGAGCCCTTGATTGGCGACTAGCACAAGCACAAGCTCCGTAGTGAGGACACAGCCTTAGGAGGGCCAGATGAGCCCTTGATTGGCGACTAGCACAAGCACAAGCTCCGTAGTGAGGACACAGCCTTAGGAGGGCCAGATGAGCCCTTGATTGGCGACTAGCACAAGCACAAGCTCCGTAGTGAGGACACAGCCTTAGGAGGGCCAGATGAGCCCTTGATTGGCGACTAGCACAAGCACAAGCTCCGTAGTGAGGACACAGCCTTAAGAGGGCCAGATGAGCCCTTGATTGGCGACTAGCACAAGCACAAGCTCCGTAGTGAGGACACAGCCTTAAGAGGGCCAGATGAGCCCTTGATTGGCGACTAGCACAAGCACAAGCTCCGTAGTGAGGACACAGCCTTAGGAGGGCCAGATGAGCCCTTGATTGGCGACTAGCACAAGCACAAGCTCCGTAGTGAGGACACAGCCTTAAGAGGGCCAGATGAGCCCTTGATTGGCGACTAACACAAGCACAAGCTCCGTAGTGAGGACACAGCCTTAAGAGGGCCAGATGAGCCCTTGATTGGCGACTAGCACAAGCACAAGCTCCGTAGTGAGGACACAGCCTTAAGAGGGCCAGATGAGCCCTTGATTGGCGACTAGCACAAGCACGAGCTCCGTAGTGAGGACACAGCCTTAAGAGGGCCAGATGAGCCCTTGATTGGCCACTAGCACAAGCACAAGCTCCGTAGTGAGGACACAGCCTTAGGAGGGCCAGATGAGCCCTTGATTGGCGACTAGCACAAGCACAAGCTCCGTAGTGACGACACAGCCTTAAGAGGGCCAGATGAGCCCTTGATTGGCGACTAGCACAAGCACAAGTTCCGTAGTGAGGACACAGCCTTACGAGGGCCAGATGAGCCCTTGATTGGCGACTAACACAAGCACAAGCTCCGTAGTGAGGACACAGACTTAAGAGGGCCAGATGAGCCCTTGATTGGCGACTAGCACAAGCACAAGCTCCGTAGTGAGGACACAGCCTTAAGAGGACCAGATGAGCCCTTGATTGGCGACTAGCACAAGCACAAGCTCCGTAGTGAGGACACAGCCTTAAGAGGGCCAGATGAGCCCTTGATTGGCGACTAGCACAAGCACAAGCTCCGTTGTGAGGACACAGCCTTAAGAGGGCCAGATGAGCCCTTGATTGGCGACTAGTGCAAGCACAAGATCCATAGTGAGGACACAGCCTTAAGAGGGCCAGATGAGCCCTTGATTGGCGACTAGCACAAGCACAAGCTCCGTTGTGAGGACACAGCCTTAAGAGGGCCAGATGAGCCCTTGATTGGCGACTAGTGCAAGCACAAGATCCGTAGTGAGGACACAGCCTTAAGAGGGCCAGATGAGCCCTTGATTGGCGACTAGCACAAGCACAAGCTCCGTAGTGAGGACACAGCCTTAGGAGGGCCAGATGAGCCCTTGATTGGCGACTAGCACAAGCACGAGCTCCGTAGTGAGGACACAGCCTTAAGAGGGCCAGATGAGCCCTTGATTGGCGACTAGCACAAGCACAAGCTCCGTAGTGAGGACACAGCCTTAGGAGGGCCAGATGAGCCCTTGATTGGCGACTAGCACAAGCACAAGCTGCGTAGTGAGGACACAGCCTTAAGAGGGCCAGATGAGCCCCTGATTGGCGACTAGCACAAGCACAAGCTCCGTAGTGAGGACACAGCCTTAGGAGGGCCAGATGAGCCCTTGATTGGCGACTAGCACAAGCACAAGCTCCGTAGTGAGGACACAGCCTTAAGAGGGCCAGATGAGCCCTTGATTGGCGACTAGCACAAGCACAAGCTCCGTAGTGAGGACACAGCCTTAGGAGGGCCAGATGAGCCCTTGATTGGCGACTAGCACAAGCACAAGCTCCGTAGTGAGGACACAGCCTTAGGAGGGCCAGATGAGCCCTTGATTGGCGACTAGCACAAGCACAAGCTCCGTAGTGAGGACACAGCCTTAGGAGGGCCAGATGAGCCCTTGATTGGCGACTAGCACAAGCACAAGCTCCGTAGTGAGGACACAGCCTTAAGAGGGCCAGATGAGCCCTTGATTGGCGACTAGCACAAGCACAAGCTCCGTAGTGAGGACACAGCCTTAAGAGGGCCAGATGAGCCCTTGATTGGCGACTAGCACAAGCACAAGCTCCGTAGTGAGGACACAGCCTTAGGAGGGCCAGATGAGCCCTTGATTGGCGACTAGCACAAGCACAAGCTCCGTAGTGAGGACACAGCCTTAAGAGGGCCAGATGAGCCCTTGATTGGCGACTAACACAAGCACAAGCTCCGTAGTGAGGACACAGCCTTAAGAGGGCCAGATGAGCCCTTGATTGGCGACTAGCACAAGCACAAGCTCCGTAGTGAGGACACAGCCTTAAGAGGGCCAGATGAGCCCTTGATTGGCGACTAGCACAAGCACGAGCTCCGTAGTGAGGACACAGCCTTAAGAGGGCCAGATGAGCCCTTGATTGGCCACTAGCACAAGCACAAGCTCCGTAGTGAGGACACAGCCTTAGGAGGGCCAGATGAGCCCTTGATTGGCGACTAGCACAAGCACAAGCTCCGTAGTGACGACACAGCCTTAAGAGGGCCAGATGAGCCCTTGATTGGCGACTAGCACAAGCACAAGTTCCGTAGTGAGGACACAGCCTTACGAGGGCCAGATGAGCCCTTGATTGGCGACTAACACAAGCACAAGCTCCGTAGTGAGGACACAGACTTAAGAGGGCCAGATGAGCCCTTGATTGGCGACTAGCACAAGCACAAGCTCCGTAGTGAGGACACAGCCTTAAGAGGACCAGATGAGCCCTTGATTGGCGACTAGCACAAGCACAAGCTCCGTAGTGAGGACACAGCCTTAAGAGGGCCAGATGAGCCCTTGATTGGCGACTAGCACAAGCACAAGCTCCGTTGTGAGGACACAGCCTTAAGAGGGCCAGATGAGCCCTTGATTGGCGACTAGTGCAAGCACAAGATCCATAGTGAGGACACAGCCTTAAGAGGGCCAGATGAGCCCTTGATTGGCGACTAGCACAAGCACAAGCTCCGTAGTGAGGACACAGCCTTAGGAGGGCCAGATGAGCCCTTGATTGGCGACTAGCACAAGCACGAGCTCCGTAGTGAGGACACAGCTTTAAGAGGGCCAGATGAGCCCTTGATTGGCGACTAGCACAAGCACAAGCTCCGTAGTGAGGACACAGCCTTAGGAGGGCCAGATGAGCCCTTGATTGGCGACTAGCACAAGCACAAGCTGCGTAGTGAGGACACAGCCTTAAGAGGGCCAGATGAGCCCCTGATTGGCGACTAGCACAAGCACAAGCTCCGTAGTGAGGACACAGCCTTAGGAGGGCCAGATGAGCCCTTGATTAGCGACTAGCACAAGCACAAGCTCCGTAGTGAGGACACAGCCTTAAGAGGGCCAGATGAGCCCTTGATTGGCGACTAGCACAAGCACAAGCTCCGTAGTGAGGACACAGCCTTAAGAGGGCCAGATGAGCCCTTGATTGGCGACTAGCACAAGCACAAGCTCCGTTGTGAGGACACAGCCTTAAGAGGGCCAGATGAGCCCTTGATTGGCGACTAGTACAAGCACAAGCTCCGTAGTGAGGACACAGCCTTAAGAGGGCCAGATGAGCCCTTGATTGGCGACTAGCACAAGCACAAGCTCCGTAGTGAGGACACAGCCTTAGGAGGGCCAGATGAGCCCTTGATTGGCGACTAGCACAAGCACAGGCTCCGTAGTGAGGACACAGCCTTAAGAGGGCCAGATGAGCCCTTGATTGGCGACTAGCACAAGCACAAGCTCCGTAGTGAGGACACAGCCTTAGGAGGGCCAGATGAGCCCTTGATTGGCGACTAGCACAAGCTCCGTAGTGAGGACACAGCCTTAAGAGGGCCAGATGAGCCCTTGATTGGCGACTAGCACAAGCACAAGCTCCGTAGTGAGGACACAGCCTTAAGAGGGCCAGATGAGCCCTTGATTGGCGACTAGCACAAGCACAAGCTCCGTAGTGAGGACACAGCCTTAAGAGGGCCAGATGAGCCCTTGATTGGCGACTAGTACAAGCACAAGCTCCGTAGTGAGGACACAGACTTAAGAGGGCCAGATGAGCCCTTGATTGGCGACTAGCACAAGCACAAGCTCCGTAGTGAGGACACAGCCTTAAGAGGGCCAGATGAGCCCTTGATTGGCGAATAGCACAAGCACAAGCTCCGTAGTGAGGACACAGCCTTAAGAGGGCCAGATGAGCCCTTGATTGGCGACTAGCACAAGCACAAGCTCCGTAGTGAGGACACAGCCTTAAGAGGGCCAGATGAGCCCTTGATTGGCGACTAGCACAAGCACAAGCTCCGTAGTGAGGACACAGCCTTAGGAGGGCCAGATGAGCCCTTGATTGGCGACTAGCACAAGCACAAGCTCCGTAGTGAGGACACAGCCTTAAGAGGGCCAGATGAGCCCTTGATTGGCGACTAACACAAGCACAAGCTCCGTAGTGAGGACACAGCCTTAAGAGGGCCAGATGAGCCCTTGATTGGCGACTAGCACAAGCACAAGCTCCGTAGTGAGGACACAGCCTTAAGAGGGCCAGAAGAGCCCTTGATTGGCGACTAGCACAACCACGAGCTCCGTAGTGAGGATTCAGCCTTAAGAGGGCCAGATGAGCCCTTGATTGGCCACTAGCACAAGCACAAGCTCGGTAGTGAGGACACAGCCTTAGGAGGGCCAGATGAGCCCTTGATTGGCGACTAGCACAAGGACAAGCTCCGTAGTGAGGACACAGCCTTAAGAGGCCAGATGAGCCCTTGATTGGCGACTAGCACAAGCACAAGCTCCGTAGTGAGGACACAGCCTTACGAGGGCCAGATGAGCCCTTGATTGGCGACTAACACAAGCACAAGCTCCGTAGTGAGGACACAGCCTTAAGAGGGCCAGATGAGCCCTTGATTGGCGACTAGCACAAGCACAAGCTCCGTAGTGAGGACACAGCCTTAAGAGGGCCAGATGAGCCCTTGATTGGCGACTAGCACAAGCACAAGCTCCGTAGTGAGGACACAGCCTTAAGAGGGCCAGATGAGCCCTTGATTGGCGACTAGCACAAGCACAAGCTCCGTAGTGAGGACACAGCCTTAAGAGGGCCAGATGAGCACTTGATTGGCGACTAGCACAAGCACAAGCTCCGTAGTGAGGACACAGCCTTAAGAGGGCCAGATGAGCCCTTGATTGGCGACTAGCACAAGCTCCGTAGTGAGGACACAGCCTTAAGAGGGCCAGATGAGCCCTTGATTGGCGACTAGCACAAGCACAAGCTCCGTAGTGAAGACACAGCCTTAAGAGGGCCAGATGAGCCCTTGATTGGCGACTAGCACAAGCACAAGCTCCGTAGTGAGGACACAGCCTTAGGAGGGCCAGATGAGCCCTTGATTGGCGACTAGCACAAGCACAAGCTCCGTAGTGAGGACACAGCCTTAAGAGGGCCAGATGAGCCCTTGATTGGCGACTAGCACAAGCACAAGCTCCGTAGTGAGGACACAGCCTTAAGAGGGCCAGATGAGCCCTTGATTGGCGACTAGCACAAGCACAAGCTCCGTAGTGAGGACACAGCCTTAGGAGGGCCAGATGAGCCCTTGATTGGCGACTAGCACAAGCACAAGCTCCGTAGTGAGGACACAGCCTTAAGAGGGCAGATGAGCCCTTGATTGGCGACTAGCACAAGCTCCGTAGTGAGGACACAGCCTTAAGTGGGCCAGATGAGCCCTTGATTGGCGACTAGCACAAGCACAAGCTCCGTAGTGAGGACACAGCCTTAAGAGGGCCAGATGAGCCCTTGATTGGCGACTAGCACAAGCACGAGCTCCGTAGTGAGGACACAGCCTTAAGAGGGCCAGATGAGCCCTTGATTGGCGACTAGCACAAGCACAAGCTCCGTAGTGAGGACACAGCCTTAGGAGGGCCAGATGAGCCCTTGATTGGCGACTAGCACAAGCACAAGCTCCGTAGTGAGGACACAGCCTTAAGAGGGCCAGATGAGCCCTTGATTGGCGACTAGCACAAGCATAAGCTCCGTAGTGAGGACACAGCCTTAGGAGGGCCAGATGAGCCCTTGATTGGCGACTTGCACAAGCACAAGCTCCGTAGTGAGGACACAGCCTTAGGAGGGCCAGATGAGCCCTTGATTGGCGACTAACACAAGCACAAGCTCCGTAGTGAGGACACAGCCTTAAGAGGGCCAGATGAGCCCTTGATTAGCGACTAGCACAAGCACAAGCTCCGTAGTGAGGACACAGCCTTAAGAGGGCCAGATGAGCCCTTGATTGGCGACTAGCACAAGCACAAGCTCCGTAGTGAGGACACAGCCTTAAGAGGGCCAGATGAGCCCTTGATTGGCGACTAGCACAAGCACAAGCTCCGTTGTGAGGACACAGCCTTAAGAGGGCCAGATGAGCCCTTGATTGGCGACTAGTACAAGCACAAGCTCCGTAGTGAGGACACAGCCTTAAGAGGGCCAGATGAGCCCTTGATTGGCGACTAGCACAAGCACAAGCTCCGTAGTGAGGACACAGCCTTAGGAGGGCCAGATGAGCCCTTGATTGGCGACTAGCACAAGCACAGGCTCCGTAGTGAGGACACAGCCTTAAGAGGGCCAGATGAGCCCTTGATTGGCGACTAGCACAAGCACAAGCTCCGTAGTGAGGACACAGCCTTAGGAGGGCCAGATGAGCCCTTGATTGGCGACTAGCACAAGCTCCGTAGTGAGGACACAGCCTTAAGAGGGCCAGATGAGCCCTTGATTGGCGACTAGCACAAGCACAAGCTCCGTAGTGAGGACACAGCCTTAAGAGGGCCAGATGAGCCCTTGATTGGCGACTAGCACAAGCACAAGCTCCGTAGTGAGGACACAGCCTTAAGAGGGCCAGATGAGCCCTTGATTGGCGACTAGTACAAGCACAAGCTCCGTAGTGAGGACACAGACTTAAGAGGGCCAGATGAGCCCTTGATTGGCGACTAGCACAAGCACAAGCTCCGTAGTGAGGACACAGCCTTAAGAGGGCCAGATGAGCCCTTGATTGGCGAATAGCACAAGCACAAGCTCCGTAGTGAGGACACGGCCTTAAGAGGGGTAGATGAGCCCTTGATTGGCGACTAGCACAAGCACAAGCTCCGTAGTGAGGACACAGCCTTAGGAGGGCCAGATGAGCCCTTGATTGGCGACTAGCACAAGCACAAGCTCCGTAGTGAGGACACAGCCTTAAGAGGGCCAGATGAGCCCTTGATTGGCGACTAGCACAAGCACAAGCTCCGTAGTGAGGACACAGCCTTAAGAGGGCCAGATGAGCCCTTGATTGGCGACTAGCACAAGCACAAGCTCCGTAGTGAGGACACAGCCTTAGGAGGGCCAGATGAGCCCTTGATTGGCGACTAGCACAAGCACAAGCTCCGTAGTGAGGACACAGCCTTAAGAGGGCCAGATGAGCCCTTGATTGGCGACTAACACAAGCACAAGCTCCGTAGTGAGGACACAGCCTTAAGAGGGCCAGATGAGCCCTTGATTGGCGACTAGCACAAGCACAAGCTCCGTAGTGAGGACACAGCCTTAAGAGGGCCAGAAGAGCCCTTGATTGGCGACTAGCACAACCACGAGCTCCGTAGTGAGGATTCAGCCTTAAGAGGGCCAGATGAGCCCTTGATTGGCCACTAGCACAAGCACAAGCTCGGTAGTGAGGACACAGCCTTAGGAGGGCCAGATGAGCCCTTGATTGGCGACTAGCACAAGGACAAGCTCCGTAGTGAGGACACAGCCTTAAGAGGGCCAGATGAGCCCTTGATTGGCGACTAGCACAAGCACAAGCTCCGTAGTGAGGACACAGCCTTACGAGGGCCAGATGAGCCCTTGATTGGCGACTAACACAAGCACAAGCTCCGTAGTGAGGACACAGCCTTAAGAGGGCCAGATGAGCCCTTGATTGGCGACTAGCACAAGCACAAGCTCCGTAGTGAGGACACAGCCTTAAGAGGGCCAGATGAGCCCTTGATTGGCGACTAGCACAAGCACAAGCTCCGTTGTGAGGACACAGCCTTAAGAGGGCCAGATGAGCCCTTGATTGGCGACTAGTGCAAGCACAAGATCCGTAGTGAGGACACAGCCTTAAGAGGGCCAGATGAGCCCTTGATTGGCGACTAGCACAAGCACAAGCTCCGTAGTGAGGACACAGCCTTAGGAGGGCCAGATGAGCCCTTGATTGGCGACTAGCACAAGCACGAGCTCCGTAGTGAGGACACAGCCTTAAGAGGGCCAGATGAGCCCTTGATTGGCGACTAGCACAAGCACAAGCTCCGTAGTGAGGACACAGCCTTAGGAGGGCCAGATGAGCCCTTGATTGGCGACTAGCACAAGCACAAGCTGCGTAGTGAGGACACAGCCTTAAGAGGGCCAGATGAGCCCCTGATTGGCGACTAGCACAAGCACAAGCTCCGTAGTGAGGACACAGCCTTAGGAGGGCCAGATGAGCCCTTGATTGGCGACTAGCACAAGCACAAGCTCCGTAGTGAGGACACAGCCTTAAGAGGGCCAGATGAGCCCTTGATTGGCGACTAGCACAAGCACAAGCTCCGTAGTGAGGACACAGCCTTAGGAGGGCCAGATGAGCCCTTGATTGGCGACTAGCACAAGCACAAGCTCCGTAGTGAGGACACAGCCTTAGGAGGGCCAGATGAGCCCTTGATTGGCGACTAGCACAATCTCCGTAGTGAGGACACAGCCTTAGGAGGGCCAGATGAGCCCTTGATTGGCGACTAGCACAAGCACAAGCTCCGTAGTGAGGACACAGCCTTAAGAGGGCCAGATGAGCCCTTGATTGGCGACTAGCACAAGCACAAGCTCCGTAGTGAGGACACAGCCTTAAGAGGGCCAGATGAGCCCTTGATTGGCGACTAGCACAAGCACAAGCTCCGTAGTGAGGACACAGCCTTAGGAGGGCCAGATGAGCCCTTGATTGGCGACTAGCACAAGCACAAGCTCCGTAGTGAGGACACAGCCTTAAGAGGGCCAGATGAGCCCTTGATTGGCGACTAACACAAGCACAAGCTCCGTAGTGAGGACACAGCCTTAAGAGGGCCAGATGAGCCCTTGATTGGCGACTAGCACAAGCACAAGCTCCGTAGTGAGGACACAGCCTTAAGAGGGCCAGATGAGCCCTTGATTGGCGACTAGCACAAGCACGAGCTCCGTAGTGAGGACACAGCCTTAAGAGGGCCAGATGAGCCCTTGATTGGCCACTAGCACAAGCACAAGCTCCGTAGTGAGGACACAGCCTTAGGAGGGCCAGATGAGCCCTTGATTGGCGACTAGCACAAGCACAAGCTCCGTAGTGAGGACACAGCCTTAAGAGGGCCAGATGAGCCCTTGATTGGCGACTAGCACAAGCACAAGCTCCGTTGTGAGTACACAGCCTTAAGAGGGCCAGATGAGCCCTTGATTGGCGACTAGTGCAAGCACAAGATCCGTAGTGAGGACACAGCCTTAAGAGGGCCAGATGAGCCCTTGATTGGCGACTAGCACAAGCACAAGCTCCGTAGTGAGGACACAGCCTTAGGAGGGCCAGATGAGCCCTTGATTGGCGACTAGCACAAGCACGAGCTCCGTAGTGAGGACACAGCCTTAAGAGGGCCAGATGAGCCCTTGATTGGCGACTAGCACAAGCACAAGCTCCGTAGTGAGGACACAGCCTTAGGAGGGCCAGATGAGCCCTTGATTGGCGACTAGCACAAGCACAAGCTGCGTAGTGAGGACACAGCCTTAAGAGGGCCAGATGAGCCCCTGATTGGCGACTAGCACAAGCACAAGCTCCGTAGTGAGGACACAGCCTTAGGAGGGCCAGATGAGCCCTTGATTGGCGACTAGCACAAGCACAAGCTCCGTAGTGAGGACACAGCCTTAAGAGGGCCAGATGAGCCCTTGATTGGCGACTAGCACAAGCACAAGCTCCGTAGTGAGGACACAGCCTTAGGAGGGCCAGATGAGCCCTTGATTGGCGACTAGCACAAGCACAAGCTCCGTAGTGAGGACACAGCCTTAGGAGGGCCAGATGAGCCCTTGATTGGCGACTAGCACAAGCACAAGCTCCGTAGTGAGGACACAGCCTTAGGAGGGCCAGATGAGCCCTTGATTGGCGACTAGCACAAGCACAAGCTCCGTAGTGAGGACACAGCCTTAAGAGGGCCAGATGAGCCCTTGATTGGCGACTAGCACAAGCACAAGCTCCGTAGTGAGGACACAGCCTTAAGAGGGCCAGATGAGCCCTTGATTGGCGACTAGCACAAGCACAAGCTCCGTAGTGAGGACACAGCCTTAGGAGGGCCAGATGAGCCCTTGATTGGCGACTAGCACAAGCACAAGCTCCGTAGTGAGGACACAGCCTTAAGAGGGCCAGATGAGCCCTTGATTGGCGACTAACACAAGCACAAGCTCCGTAGTGAGGACACAGCCTTAAGAGGGCCAGATGAGCCCTTGATTGGCGACTAGCACAAGCACAAGCTCCGTAGTGAGGACACAGCCTTAAGAGGGCCAGATGAGCCCTTGATTGGCGACTAGCACAAGCACGAGCTCCGTAGTGAGGACACAGCCTTAAGAGGGCCAGATGAGCCCTTGATTGGCCACTAGCACAAGCACAAGCTCCGTAGTGAGGACACAGCCTTAGGAGGGCCAGATGAGCCCTTGATTGGCGACTAGCACAAGCACAAGCTCCGTAGTGACGACACAGCCTTAAGAGGGCCAGATGAGCCCTTGATTGGCGACTAGCACAAGCACAAGTTCCGTAGTGAGGACACAGCCTTACGAGGGCCAGATGAGCCCTTGATTGGCGACTAACACAAGCACAAGCTCCGTAGTGAGGACACAGACTTAAGAGGGCCAGATGAGCCCTTGATTGGCGACTAGCACAAGCACAAGCTCCGTAGTGAGGACACAGCCTTAAGAGGACCAGATGAGCCCTTGATTGGCGACTAGCACAAGCACAAGCTCCGTAGTGAGGACACAGCCTTAAGAGGGCCAGATGAGCCCTTGATTGGCGACTAGCACAAGCACAAGCTCCGTTGTGAGGACACAGCCTTAAGAGGGCCAGATGAGCCCTTGATTGGCGACTAGTGCAAGCACAAGATCCATAGTGAGGACACAGCCTTAAGAGGGCCAGATGAGCCCTTGATTGGCGACTAGCACAAGCACAAGCTCCGTTGTGAGGACACAGCCTTAAGAGGGCCAGATGAGCCCTTGATTGGCGACTAGTGCAAGCACAAGATCCGTAGTGAGGACACAGCCTTAAGAGGGCCAGATGAGCCCTTGATTGGCGACTAGCACAAGCACAAGCTCCGTAGTGAGGACACAGCCTTAGGAGGGCCAGATGAGCCCTTGATTGGCGACTAGCACAAGCACGAGCTCCGTAGTGAGGACACAGCCTTAAGAGGGCCAGATGAGCCCTTGATTGGCGACTAGCACAAGCACAAGCTCCGTAGTGAGGACACAGCCTTAGGAGGGCCAGATGAGCCCTTGATTGGCGACTAGCACAAGCACAAGCTGCGTAGTGAGGACACAGCCTTAAGAGGGCCAGATGAGCCCCTGATTGGCGACTAGCACAAGCACAAGCTCCGTAGTGAGGACACAGCCTTAGGAGGGCCAGATGAGCCCTTGATTGGCGACTAGCACAAGCACAAGCTCCGTAGTGAGGACACAGCCTTAAGAGGGCCAGATGAGCCCTTGATTGGCGACTAGCACAAGCACAAGCTCCGTAGTGAGGACACAGCCTTAGGAGGGCCAGATGAGCCCTTGATTGGCGACTAGCACAAGCACAAGCTCCGTAGTGAGGACACAGCCTTAGGAGGGCCAGATGAGCCCTTGATTGGCGACTAGCACAAGCACAAGCTCCGTAGTGAGGACACAGCCTTAGGAGGGCCAGATGAGCCCTTGATTGGCGACTAGCACAAGCACAAGCTCCGTAGTGAGGACACAGCCTTAAGAGGGCCAGATGAGCCCTTGATTGGCGACTAGCACAAGCACAAGCTCCGTAGTGAGGACACAGCCTTAAGAGGGCCAGATGAGCCCTTGATTGGCGACTAGCACAAGCACAAGCTCCGTAGTGAGGACACAGCCTTAGGAGGGCCAGATGAGCCCTTGATTGGCGACTAGCACAAGCACAAGCTCCGTAGTGAGGACACAGCCTTAAGAGGGCCAGATGAGCCCTTGATTGGCGACTAACACAAGCACAAGCTCCGTAGTGAGGACACAGCCTTAAGAGGGCCAGATGAGCCCTTGATTGGCGACTAGCACAAGCACAAGCTCCGTAGTGAGGACACAGCCTTAAGAGGGCCAGATGAGCCCTTGATTGGCGACTAGCACAAGCACGAGCTCCGTAGTGAGGACACAGCCTTAAGAGGGCCAGATGAGCCCTTGATTGGCCACTAGCACAAGCACAAGCTCCGTAGTGAGGACACAGCCTTAGGAGGGCCAGATGAGCCCTTGATTGGCGACTAGCACAAGCACAAGCTCCGTAGTGACGACACAGCCTTAAGAGGGCCAGATGAGCCCTTGATTGGCGACTAGCACAAGCACAAGTTCCGTAGTGAGGACACAGCCTTACGAGGGCCAGATGAGCCCTTGATTGGCGACTAACACAAGCACAAGCTCCGTAGTGAGGACACAGACTTAAGAGGGCCAGATGAGCCCTTGATTGGCGACTAGCACAAGCACAAGCTCCGTAGTGAGGACACAGCCTTAAGAGGACCAGATGAGCCCTTGATTGGCGACTAGCACAAGCACAAGCTCCGTAGTGAGGACACAGCCTTAAGAGGGCCAGATGAGCCCTTGATTGGCGACTAGCACAAGCACAAGCTCCGTTGTGAGGACACAGCCTTAAGAGGGCCAGATGAGCCCTTGATTGGCGACTAGTGCAAGCACAAGATCCATAGTGAGGACACAGCCTTAAGAGGGCCAGATGAGCCCTTGATTGGCGACTAGCACAAGCACAAGCTCCGTAGTGAGGACACAGCCTTAGGAGGGCCAGATGAGCCCTTGATTGGCGACTAGCACAAGCACGAGCTCCGTAGTGAGGACACAGCTTTAAGAGGGCCAGATGAGCCCTTGATTGGCGACTAGCACAAGCACAAGCTCCGTAGTGAGGACACAGCCTTAGGAGGGCCAGATGAGCCCTTGATTGGCGACTAGCACAAGCACAAGCTGCGTAGTGAGGACACAGCCTTAAGAGGGCCAGATGAGCCCCTGATTGGCGACTAGCACAAGCACAAGCTCCGTAGTGAGGACACAGCCTTAGGAGGGCCAGATGAGCCCTTGATTAGCGACTAGCACAAGCACAAGCTCCGTAGTGAGGACACAGCCTTAAGAGGGCCAGATGAGCCCTTGATTGGCGACTAGCACAAGCACAAGCTCCGTAGTGAGGACACAGCCTTAAGAGGGCCAGATGAGCCCTTGATTGGCGACTAGCACAAGCACAAGCTCCGTTGTGAGGACACAGCCTTAAGAGGGCCAGATGAGCCCTTGATTGGCGACTAGTACAAGCACAAGCTCCGTAGTGAGGACACAGCCTTAAGAGGGCCAGATGAGCCCTTGATTGGCGACTAGCACAAGCACAAGCTCCGTAGTGAGGACACAGCCTTAGGAGGGCCAGATGAGCCCTTGATTGGCGACTAGCACAAGCACAGGCTCCGTAGTGAGGACACAGCCTTAAGAGGGCCAGATGAGCCCTTGATTGGCGACTAGCACAAGCACAAGCTCCGTAGTGAGGACACAGCCTTAGGAGGGCCAGATGAGCCCTTGATTGGCGACTAGCACAAGCTCCGTAGTGAGGACACAGCCTTAAGAGGGCCAGATGAGCCCTTGATTGGCGACTAGCACAAGCACAAGCTCCGTAGTGAGGACACAGCCTTAAGAGGGCCAGATGAGCCCTTGATTGGCGACTAGCACAAGCACAAGCTCCGTAGTGAGGACACAGCCTTAAGAGGGCCAGATGAGCCCTTGATTGGCGACTAGTACAAGCACAAGCTCCGTAGTGAGGACACAGACTTAAGAGGGCCAGATGAGCCCTTGATTGGCGACTAGCACAAGCACAAGCTCCGTAGTGAGGACACAGCCTTAAGAGGGCCAGATGAGCCCTTGATTGGCGAATAGCACAAGCACAAGCTCCGTAGTGAGGACACAGCCTTAAGAGGGCCAGATGAGCCCTTGATTGGCGACTAGCACAAGCACAAGCTCCGTAGTGAGGACACAGCCTTAAGAGGGCCAGATGAGCCCTTGATTGGCGACTAGCACAAGCACAAGCTCCGTAGTGAGGACACAGCCTTAGGAGGGCCAGATGAGCCCTTGATTGGCGACTAGCACAAGCACAAGCTCCGTAGTGAGGACACAGCCTTAAGAGGGCCAGATGAGCCCTTGATTGGCGACTAACACAAGCACAAGCTCCGTAGTGAGGACACAGCCTTAAGAGGGCCAGATGAGCCCTTGATTGGCGACTAGCACAAGCACAAGCTCCGTAGTGAGGACACAGCCTTAAGAGGGCCAGAAGAGCCCTTGATTGGCGACTAGCACAACCACGAGCTCCGTAGTGAGGATTCAGCCTTAAGAGGGCCAGATGAGCCCTTGATTGGCCACTAGCACAAGCACAAGCTCGGTAGTGAGGACACAGCCTTAGGAGGGCCAGATGAGCCCTTGATTGGCGACTAGCACAAGGACAAGCTCCGTAGTGAGGACACAGCCTTAAGAGGGCCAGATGAGCCCTTGATTGGCGACTAGCACAAGCACAAGCTCCGTAGTGAGGACACAGCCTTACGAGGGCCAGATGAGCCCTTGATTGGCGACTAACACAAGCACAAGCTCCGTAGTGAGGACACAGCCTTAAGAGGGCCAGATGAGCCCTTGATTGGCGACTAGCACAAGCACAAGCTCCGTAGTGAGGACACAGCCTTAAGAGGGCCAGATGAGCCCTTGATTGGCGACTAGCACAAGCACAAGCTCCGTTGTGAGGACACAGCCTTAAGAGGGCCAGATGAGCCCTTGATTGGCGACTAGTGCAAGCACAAGATCCGTAGTGAGGACACAGCCTTAAGAGGGCCAGATGAGCCCTTGATTGGCGACTAGCACAAGCACAAGCTCCGTAGTGAGGACACAGCCTTAGGAGGGCCAGATGAGCCCTTGATTGGCGACTAGCACAAGCACGAGCTCCGTAGTGAGGACACAGCCTTAAGAGGGCCAGATGAGCCCTTGATTGGCGACTAGCACAAGCACAAGCTCCGTAGTGAGGACACAGCCTTAGGAGGGCCAGATGAGCCCTTGATTGGCGACTAGCACAAGCACAAGCTGCGTAGTGAGGACACAGCCTTAAGAGGGCCAGATGAGCCCCTGATTGGCGACTAGCACAAGCACAAGCTCCGTAGTGAGGACACAGCCTTAGGAGGGCCAGATGAGCCCTTGATTGGCGACTAGCACAAGCACAAGCTCCGTAGTGAGGACACAGCCTTAAGAGGGCCAGATGAGCCCTTGATTGGCGACTAGCACAAGCACAAGCTCCGTAGTGAGGACACAGCCTTAGGAGGGCCAGATGAGCCCTTGATTGGCGACTAGCACAAGCACAAGCTCCGTAGTGAGGACACAGCCTTAGGAGGGCCAGATGAGCCCTTGATTGGCGACTAGCACAAGCACAAGCTCCGTAGTGAGGACACAGCCTTAGGAGGGCCAGATGAGCCCTTGATTGGCGACTAGCACAAGCACAAGCTCCGTAGTGAGGACACAGCCTTAAGAGGGCCAGATGAGCCCTTGATTGGCGACTAGCACAAGCACAAGCTCCGTAGTGAGGACACAGCCTTAAGAGGGCCAGATGAGCCCTTGATTGGCGACTAGCACAAGCACAAGCTCCGTAGTGAGGACACAGCCTTAGGAGGGCCAGATGAGCCCTTGATTGGCGACTAGCACAAGCACAAGCTCCGTAGTGAGGACACAGCCTTAAGAGGGCCAGATGAGCCCTTGATTGGCGACTAACACAAGCACAAGCTCCGTAGTGAGGACACAGCCCTAAGAGGGCCAGATGAGCCCTTGATTGGCGACTAGCACAAGCACAAGCTCCGTAGTGAGGACACAGCCTTAAGAGGGCCAGATGAGCCCTTGATTGGCGACTAGCACAAGCACGAGCTCCGTAGTGAGGACACAGCCTTAAGAGGGCAGATGAGCCCTTGATTGGCCACTAGCACAAGCACAAGCTCCGTAGTGAGGACACAGCCTTAGGAGGGCCAGATGAGCCCTTGATTGGCGACTAGCACAAGCACAAGCTCCGTAGTGAGGACACAGCCTTAAGAGGGCCAGATGAGCCCTTGATTGGCGACTAGCACAAGCACAAGCTCCGTTGTGAGGACACAGCCTTAAGAGGGCCAGATGAGCCCTTGATTGGCGACTAGTGCAAGCACAAGATCCGTAGTGAGGACACAGCCTTAAGAGGGCCAGATGAGCCCTTGATTGGCGACTAGCACAAGCACAAGCTCCGTAGTGAGGACACAGCCTTAGGAGGGCCAGATGAGCCCTTGATTGGCGACTAGCACAAGCACGAGCTCCGTAGTGAGGACACAGCCTTAAGAGGGCCAGATGAGCCCTTGATTGGCGACTAGCACAAGCACAAGCTCCGTAGTGAGGACACAGCCTTAGGAGGGCCAGATGAGCCCTTGATTGGCGACTAGCACAAGCACAAGCTGCGTAGTGAGGACACAGCCTTAAGAGGGCCAGATGAGCCCCTGATTGGCGACTAGCATAAGCACAAGCTCCGTAGTGAGGACACAGCCTTAGGAGGGCCAGATGAGCCCTTGATTGGCGACTAGCACAATCACAAGCTCCGTAGTGAGGACACAGCCTTAAGAGGGCCAGATGAGCCCTTGATTGGCGACTAGCACAAGCACAAGCTCCGTAGTGAGGACACAGCCTTAGGAGGGCCAGATGAGCCCTTGATTGGCGACTAGCACAAGCACAAGCTCCGTAGTGAGGACACAGCCTTAGGAGGGCCAGATGAGCCCTTGATTGGCGACTAGCACAAGCACAAGCTCCGTAGTGAGGACACAGCCTTAGGAGGGCCAGATGAGCCCTTGATTGGCGACTAGCACAAGCACAAGCTCCGTAGTGAGGACACAGCCTTAAGAGGGCCAGATGAGCCCTTGATTGGCGACTAGCACAAGCACAAGCTCCGTAGTGAGGACACAGCCTTAAGAGGGCCAGATGAGCCCTTGATTGGCGACTAGCACAAGCACAAGCTCCGTAGTGAGGACACAGCCTTAGGAGGGCCAGATGAGCCCTTGATTGGCGACTAGCACAAGCACAAGCTCCGTAGTGAGGACACAGCCTTAAGAGGGCCAGATGAGCCCTTGATTGGCGACTAACACAAGCACAAGCTCCGTAGTGAGGACACAGCCTTAAGAGGGCCAGATGAGCCCTTGATTGGCGACTAGCACAAGCACAAGCTCCGTAGTGAGGACACAGCCTTAAGAGGGCCAGATGAGCCCTTGATTGGCGACTAGCACAAGCACGAGCTCCGTAGTGAGGACACAGCCTTAAGAGGGCCAGATGAGCCCTTGATTGGCCACTAGCACAAGCACAAGCTCCGTAGTGAGGACACAGCCTTAGGAGGGCCAGATGAGCCCTTGATTGGCGACTAGCACAAGCACAAGCTCCGTAGTGACGACACAGCCTTAAGAGGGCCAGATGAGCCCTTGATTGGCGACTAGCACAAGCACAAGTTCCGTAGTGAGGACACAGCCTTACGAGGGCCAGATGAGCCCTTGATTGGCGACTAACACAAGCACAAGCTCCGTAGTGAGGACACAGACTTAAGAGGGCCAGATGAGCCCTTGATTGGCGACTAGCACAAGCACAAGCTCCGTAGTGAGGACACAGCCTTAAGAGGACCAGATGAGCCCTTGATTGGCGACTAGCACAAGCACAAGCTCCGTAGTGAGGACACAGCCTTAAGAGGGCCAGATGAGCCCTTGATTGGCGACTAGCACAAGCACAAGCTCCGTTGTGAGGACACAGCCTTAAGAGGGCCAGATGAGCCCTTGATTGGCGACTAGTGCAAGCACAAGATCCATAGTGAGGACACAGCCTTAAGAGGGCCAGATGAGCCCTTGATTGGCGACTAGCACAAGCACAAGCTCCGTAGTGAGGACACAGCCTTAGGAGGGCCAGATGAGCCCTTGATTGGCGACTAGCACAAGCACGAGCTCCGTAGTGAGGACACAGCTTTAAGAGGGCCAGATGAGCCCTTGATTGGCGACTAGCACAAGCACAAGCTCCGTAGTGAGGACACAGCCTTAGGAGGGACAGATGAGCCCTTGATTGGCGACTAGCACAAGCACAAGCTGCGTAGTGAGGACACAGCCTTAAGAGGGCCAGATGAGCCCCTGATTGGCGACTAGCACAAGCACAAGCTCCGTAGTGAGGACACAGCCTTAGGAGGGCCAGATGAGCCCTTGATTGGCGACTAGCACAAGCACAAGCTCCGTAGTGAGGACACAGCCTTAAGAGGGCCAGATGAGCCCTTGATTGGCGACTAGCACAAGCACAAGCTCCGTAGTGAGGACACAGCCTTCGGAGGGCCAGATGAGCCCTTGATTGGCGACTAGCACAAGCACAAGCTCCGTAGTGAGGACACAGCCTTAAGAGGGCCAGATGAGCCCTTGATTGGCGACTAGCACAAGCACAATCTCCGTAGTGAGGACACAGCCTTAAGAGGGCCAGATGAGCCCTTGATTGGCGACTAGCACAAGCACAAGCTCCGTAGTGAGGACACATTCTTAGGAGGGCCAGATGAGCCCTTGATTGGCGACTAGCACAAGCACAAGCTCCGTAGTGAGGACACAGCCTTAAGAGGGCCAGATGAGCCCTTGATTGGCGACTAGCACAAGCACAAGCTCCGTAGTGAGGACACAGCCTTAAGAGGGCCAGATGAGCCCTTGATTGGCGACTAGCACAAGCACAAGCTCCGTTGTGAGGACACAGCCTTAAGAGGGCCAGATGAGCCCTTGATTGGCGACTAGTACAAGCACAAGCTCCGTAGTGAGGACACAGCCTTAAGAGGGCCAGATGAGCCCTTGATTGGCGACTAGCACAAGCACAAGCTCCGTAGTGAGGACACAGCCTTAGGAGGGCCAGATGAGCCCTTGATTGGCGACTAGCACAAGCACAAGCTCCGTAGTGAGGACACAGCCTTAGGAGGGCCAGATGAGCCCTTGATTGGCGACTAACACAAGCACAAGCTCTGTAGTGAGGACACAGCCTTAAGAGGGCCAGATGAGCCCTTGATTAGCGACTAGCACAAGCACAAGCTCCGTAGTGAGGACACAGCCTTAAGAGGGCCAGATGAGCCCTTGATTGGCGACTAGCACAAGCACAAGCTCCGTAGTGAGGACACAGCCTTAAGAGGGCCAGATGAGCCCTTGATTGGCGACTAGTACAAGCACAAGCTCCGTAGTGAGGACACAGCCTTAAGAGGGCCAGATGAGCCCTTGATTGGCGACTAGCACAAGCACAAGCTCCGTAGTGAGGACACAGCCTTAGGAGGGCCAGATGAGCCCTTGATTGGCGACTAGCACAAGCACAGGCTCCGTAGTGAGGACACAGCCTTAAGAGGGCCAGATGAGCCCTTGATTGGCGACTAGCACAAGCACAAGCTCCGTAGTGAGGACACAGCCTTAGGAGGGCCAGATGAGCCCTTGATTGGCGACTAGCACAAGCTCCGTAGTGAGGACACAGCCTTAAGAGGGCCAGATGAGCCCTTGATTGGCGACTAGCACAAGCACAAGCTCCGTAGTGAGGACACAGCCTTAAGAGGGCCAGATGAGCCCTTGATTGGCGACTAGCACAAGCACAAGCTCCGTAGTGAGGACACAGCCTTAAGAGGGCCAGATGAGCCCTTGATTGGCGACTAGTACAAGCACAAGCTCCGTAGTGAGGACACAGACTTAAGAGGGCCAGATGAGCCCTTGATTGGCGACTAGCACAAGCACAAGCTCCGTAGTGAGGACACAGCCTTAAGAGGGCCAGATGAGCCCTTGATTGGCGAATAGCACAAGCACAAGCTCCGTAGTGAGGACACGGCCTTAAGAGGGGTAGATGAGCCCTTGATTGGCGACTAGCACAAGCACAAGCTCCGTAGTGAGGACACAGCCTTAGGAGGGCCAGATGAGCCCTTGATTGGCGACTAGCACAAGCACAAGCTCCGTAGTGAGGACACAGCCTTAAGAGGGCCAGATGAGCCCTTGATTGGCGACTAGCACAAGCACAAGCTCCGTAGTGAGGACACAGCCTTAAGAGGGCCAGATGAGCCCTTGATTGGCGACTAGCACAAGCACAAGCTCCGTAGTGAGGACACAGCCTTAGGAGGGCCAGATGAGCCCTTGATTGGCGACTAGCACAAGCACAAGCTCCGTAGTGAGGACACAGCCTTAAGAGGGCCAGATGAGCCCTTGATTGGCGACTAACACAAGCACAAGCTCCGTAGTGAGGACACAGCCTTAAGAGGGCCAGATGAGCCCTTGATTGGCGACTAGCACTAGCACAAGCTCCGTAGTGAGGACACAGCCTTAAGAGGGCCAGAAGAGCCCTTGATTGGCGACTAGCACAAGCACGAGCTCCGTAGTGAGGATTCAGCCTTAAGAGGGCCAGATGAGCCCTTGATTGGCCACTAGCACAAGCACAAGCTCGGTAGTGAGGACACAGCCTTAGGAGGGCCAGATGAGCCCTTGATTGGCGACTAGCACAAGGACAAGCTCCGTAGTGAGGACACAGCCTTAAGAGGGCCAGATGAGCCCTTGATTGGCGACTAGCACAAGCACAAGCTCCGTAGTGAGGACACAGCCTTACGAGGGCCAGATGAGCCCTTGATTGGCGACTAACACAAGCACAAGCTCCGTAGTGAGGACACAGCCTTAAGAGGGCCAGATGAGCCCTTGATTGGCGACTAGCACAAGCACAAGCTCCGTAGTGAGGACACAGCCTTAAGAGGGCCAGATGAGCCCTTGATTGGCGACTAGCACAAGCACAAGCTCCGTTGTGAGGACACAGCCTTAAGAGGGCCAGATGAGCCCTTGATTGGCGACTAGTGCAAGCACAAGATCCGTAGTGAGGACACAGCCTTAAGAGGGCCAGATGAGCCCTTGATTGGCGACTAGCACAAGCACAAGCTCCGTAGTGAGGACACAGCCTTAGGAGGGCCAGATGAGCCCTTGATTGGCGACTAGCACAAGCACGAGCTCCGTAGTGAGGACACAGCCTTAAGAGGGCCAGATGAGCCCTTGATTGGCGACTAGCACAAGCACAAGCTCCGTAGTGAGGACACAGCCTTAGGAGGGCCAGATGAGCCCTTGATTGGCGACTAGCACAAGCACAAGCTGCGTAGTGAGGACACAGCCTTAAGAGGGCCAGATGAGCCCCTGATTGGCGACTAGCAGAAGCACAAGCTCCGTAGTGAGGACACAGCCTTAGGAGGGCCAGATGAGCCCTTGATTGGCGACTAGCACAAGCACAAGCTCCGTAGTGAGGACACAGCCTTAAGAGGGCAAGATGAGCCCTTGATTGGCGACTAGCACAAGCACAAGCTCCGTAGTGAGGACACAGCCTTAGGAGGGCCAGATGAGCCCTTGATTGGCGACTAGCACAAGCACAAGCTCCGTAGTGAGGACACAGCCTTAGGAGGGCCAGATGAGCCCTTGATTGGCGACTAGCACAAGCACAAGCTCCGTAGTGAGGACACAGCCTTAGGAGGGCCAGATGAGCCCTTGATTGGCGACTAGCACAAGCACAAGCTCCGTAGTGAGGACACAGCCTTAAGAGGGCCAGATGAGCCCTTGATTGGCGACTAGCACAAGCACAAGCTCCGTAGTGAGGACACAGCCTTAAGAGGGCCAGATGAGCCCTTGATTGGCGACTAGCACAAGCACAAGCTCCGTAGTGAGGACACAGCCTTAGGAGGGCCAGATGAGCCCTTGATTGGCGACTAGCACAAGCACAAGCTCCGTAGTGAGGACACAGCCTTAAGAGGGCCAGATGAGCCCTTGATTGGCGACTAACACAAGCACAAGCTCCGTAGTGAGGACACAGCCTTAAGAGGGCCAGATGAGCCCTTGATTGGCGACTAGCACAAGCACAAGCTCCGTAGTGAGGACACAGCCTTAAGAGGGCCAGATGAGCCCTTGATTGGCGACTAGCACAAGCACGAGCTCCGTAGTGAGGACACAGCCTTAAGAGGGCCAGATGAGCCCTTGATTGGCCACTAGCACAAGCACAAGCTCCGTAGTGAGGACACAGCCTTAGGAGGGCCAGATGAGCCCTTGATTGGCGACTAGCACAAGCACAAGCTCCGTAGTGAGGACACAGCCTTAAGAGGGCCAGATGAGCCCTTGATTGGCGACTAGCACAAGCACAAGCTCCGTAGTGAGGACACAGCCTTACGAGGGCCAGATGAGCCCTTGATTGGCGACTAGCACAAGCACAAGCTCCGTTGTGAGGACACAGCCTTAAGAGGGCCAGATGAGCCCTTGATTGGCGACTAGTGCAAGCACAAGATCCGTAGTGAGGACACAGCCTTAAGAGGGCCAGATGAGCCCTTGATTGGCGACTAGCACAAGCACAAGCTCCGTAGTGAGGACACAGCCTTAGGAGGGCCAGATGAGCCCTTGATTGGCGACTAGCACAAGCACGAGCTCCGTAGTGAGGACACAGCCTTAAGAGGGCCAGATGAGCCCTTGATTGGCGACTAGCACAAGCACAAGCTCCGTAGTGAGGACACAGCCTTAGGAGGGCCAGATGAGCCCTTGATTGGCGACTAGCACAAGCACAAGCTGCGTAGTGAGGACACAGCCTTAAGAGGGCCAGATGAGCCCCTGATTGGCGACTAGCACAAGCACAAGCTCCGTAGTGAGGACACAGCCTTAGGAGGGCCAGATGAGCCCTTGATTGGCGACTAGCACAAGCACAAGCTCCGTAGTGAGGACACAGCCTTAAGAGGGCCAGATGAGCCCTTGATTGGCGACTAGCACAAGCACAAGCTCCGTAGTGAGGACACAGCCTTAGGAGGGCCAGATGAGCCCTTGATTGGCGACTAGCACAAGCACAAGCTCCGTAGTGAGGACACAGCCTTAGGAGGGCCAGATGAGCCCTTGATTCGCGACTAGCACAAGCACAAGCTCCGTAGTGAGGACACAGCCTTAGGAGGGCCAGATGAGCCCTTGATTGGCGACTAGCACAAGCACAAGCTCCGTAGTGAGGACACAGCCTTAAGAGGGCCAGATGAGCCCTTGATTGGCGACTAGCACAAGCACAAGCTCCGTAGTGAGGACACAGCCTTAAGAGGGCCAGATGAGCCCTTGATTGGCGACTAGCACAAGCACAAGCTCCGTAGTGAGGACACAGCCTTAGGAGGGCCAGATGAGCCCTTGATTGGCGACTAGCACAAGCACAAGCTCCGTAGTGAGGACACAGCCTTAAGAGGGCCAGATGAGCCCTTGATTGGCGACTAACACAAGCACAAGCTCCGTAGTGAGGACACAGCCCTAAGAGGGCCAGATGAGCCCTTGATTGGCGACTAGCACAAGCACAAGCTCCGTAGTGAGGACACAGCCTTAAGAGGGCCAGATGAGCCCTTGATTGGCGACTAGCACAAGCACGAGCTCCGTAGTGAGGACACAGCCTTAAGAGGGCAGATGAGCCCTTGATTGGCCACTAGCACAAGCACAAGCTCCGTAGTGAGGACACAGCCTTAGGAGGGCCAGATGAGCCCTTGATTGGCGACTAGCACAAGCACAAGCTCCGTAGTGAGGACACAGCCTTAAGAGGGCCAGATGAGCCCTTGATTGGCGACTAGCACAAGCACAAGCTCCGTTGTGAGGACACAGCCTTAAGAGGGCCAGATGAGCCCTTGATTGGCGACTAGTGCAAGCACAAGATCCGTAGTGAGGACACAGCCTTAAGAGGGCCAGATGAGCCCTTGATTGGCGACTAGCACAAGCACAAGCTCCGTAGTGAGGACACAGCCTTAGGACGGCCAGATGAGCCCTTGATTGGCGACTAGCACAAGCACGAGCTCCGTAGTGAGGACACAGCCTTAAGAGGGCCAGATGAGCCCTTGATTGGCGACTAGCACAAGCACAAGCTCCGTAGTGAGGACACAGCCTTAGGAGGGCCAGATGAGCCCTTGATTGGCGACTAGCACAAGCACAAGCTGCGTAGTGAGGACACAGCCTTAAGAGGGCCAGATGAGCCCCTGATTGGCGACTAGCACAAGCACAAGCTCCGTAGTGAGGACACAGCCTTAGGAGGGCCAGATGAGCCCTTGATTGGCGACTAGCACAATCACAAGCTCCGTAGTGAGGACACAGCCTTAAGAGGGCCAGATGAGCCCTTGATTGGCGACTAGCACAAGCACAAGCTCCGTAGTGAGGACACAGCCTTAGGAGGGCCAGATGAGCCCTTGATTGGCGACTAGCACAAGCACAAGCTCCGTAGTGAGGACACAGCCTTAGGAGGGCCAGATGAGCCCTTGATTGGCGACTAGCACAAGCACAAGCTCCGTAGTGAGGACACAGCCTTAGGAGGGCCAGATGAGCCCTTGATTGGCGACTAGCACAAGCACAAGCTCCGTAGTGAGGACACAGCCTTAAGAGGGCCAGATGAGCCCTTGATTGGCGACTAGCACAAGCACAAGCTCCGTAGTGAGGACACAGCCTTAAGAGGGCCAGATGAGCCCTTGATTGGCGACTAGCACAAGCACAAGCTCCGTAGTGAGGACACAGCCTTAGGAGGGCCAGATGAGCCCTTGATTGGCGACTAGCACAAGCACAAGCTCCGTAGTGAGGACACAGCCTTAAGAGGGCCAGATGAGCCCTTGATTGGCGACTAACACAAGCACAAGCTCCGTAGTGAGGACACAGCCTTAAGAGGGCCAGATGAGCCCTTGATTGGCGACTAGCACAAGCACAAGCTCCGTAGTGAGGACACAGCCTTAAGAGGGCCAGATGAGCCCTTGATTGGCGACTAGCACAAGCACGAGCTCCGTAGTGAGGACACAGCCTTAAGAGGGCCAGATGAGCCCTTGATTGGCCACTAGCACAAGCACAAGCTCCGTAGTGAGGACACAGCCTTAGGAGGGCCAGATGAGCCCTTGATTGGCGACTAGCACAAGCACAAGCTCCGTAGTGACGACACAGCCTTAAGAGGGCCAGATGAGCCCTTGATTGGCGACTAGCACAAGCACAAGTTCCGTAGTGAGGACACAGCCTTACGAGGGCCAGATGAGCCCTTGATTGGCGACTAACACAAGCACAAGCTCCGTAGTGAGGACACAGACTTAAGAGGGCCAGATGAGCCCTTGATTGGCGACTAGCACAAGCACAAGCTCCGTAGTGAGGACACAGCCTTAAGAGGACCAGATGAGCCCTTGATTGGCGACTAGCACAAGCACAAGCTCCGTAGTGAGGACACAGCCTTAAGAGGGCCAGATGAGCCCTTGATTGGCGACTAGCACAAGCACAAGCTCCGTTGTGAGGACACAGCCTTAAGAGGGCCAGATGAGCCCTTGATTGGCGACTAGTGCAAGCACAAGATCCATAGTGAGGACACAGCCTTAAGAGGGCCAGATGAGCCCTTGATTGGCGACTAGCACAAGCACAAGCTCCGTAGTGAGGACACAGCCTTAGGAGGGCCAGATGAGCCCTTGATTGGCGACTAGCACAAGCACGAGCTCCGTAGTGAGGACACAGCTTTAAGAGGGCCAGATGAGCCCTTGATTGGCGACTAGCACAAGCACAAGCTCCGTAGTGAGGACACAGCCTTAGGAGGGACAGATGAGCCCTTGATTGGCGACTAGCACAAGCACAAGCTGCGTAGTGAGGACACAGCCTTAAGAGGGCCAGATGAGCCCCTGATTGGCGACTAGCACAAGCACAAGCTCCGTAGTGAGGACACAGCCTTAGGAGGGCCAGATGAGCCCTTGATTGGCGACTAGCACAAGCACAAGCTCCGTAGTGAGGACACAGCCTTAAGAGGGCCAGATGAGCCCTTGATTGGCGACTAGCACAAGCACAAGCTCCGTAGTGAGGACACAGCCTTCGGAGGGCCAGATGAGCCCTTGATTGGCGACTAGCACAAGCACAAGCTCCGTAGTGAGGACACAGCCTTAAGAGGGCCAGATGAGCCCTTGATTGGCGACTAGCACAAGCACAATCTCCGTAGTGAGGACACAGCCTTAAGAGGGCCAGATGAGCCCTTGATTGGCGACTAGCACAAGCACAAGCTCCGTAGTGAGGACACATTCTTAGGAGGGCCAGATGAGCCCTTGATTGGCGACTAGCACAAGCACAAGCTCCGTAGTGAGGACACAGCCTTAAGAGGGCCAGATGAGCCCTTGATTGGCGACTAGCACAAGCACAAGCTCCGTAGTGAGGACACAGCCTTAAGAGGGCCAGATGAGCCCTTGATTGGCGACTAGCACAAGCACAAGCTCCGTTGTGAGGACACAGCCTTAAGAGGGCCAGATGAGCCCTTGATTGGCGACTAGTACAAGCACAAGCTCCGTAGTGAGGACACAGCCTTAAGAGGGCCAGATGAGCCCTTGATTGGCGACTAGCACAAGCACAAGCTCCGTAGTGAGGACACAGCCTTAGGAGGGCCAGATGAGCCCTTGATTGGCGACTAGCACAAGCACAAGCTCCGTAGTGAGGACACAGCCTTAGGAGGGCCAGATGAGCCCTTGATTGGCGACTAACACAAGCACAAGCTCTGTAGTGAGGACACAGCCTTAAGAGGGCCAGATGAGCCCTTGATTAGCGACTAGCACAAGCACAAGCTCCGTAGTGAGGACACAGCCTTAAGAGGGCCAGATGAGCCCTTGATTGGCGACTAGCACAAGCACAAGCTCCGTAGTGAGGACACAGCCTTAAGAGGGCCAGATGAGCCCTTGATTGGCGACTAGCACAAGCACAAGCTCCGTTGTGAGGACACAGCCTTAAGAGGGCCAGATGAGCCCTTGATTGGCGACTAGTACAAGCACAAGCTCCGTAGTGAGGACACAGCCTTAAGAGGGCCAGATGAGCCCTTGATTGGCGACTAGCACAAGCACAAGCTCCGTAGTGAGGACACAGCCTTAGGAGGGCCAGATGAGCCCTTGATTGGCGACTAGCACAAGCACAGGCTCCGTAGTGAGGACACAGCCTTAAGAGGGCCAGATGAGCCCTTGATTGGCGACTAGCACAAGCACAAGCTCCGTAGTGAGGACACAGCCTTAGGAGGGCCAGATGAGCCCTTGATTGGCGACTAGCACAAGCTCCGTAGTGAGGACACAGCCTTAAGAGGGCCAGATGAGCCCTTGATTGGCGACTAGCACAAGCACAAGCTCCGTAGTGAGGACACAGCCTTAAGAGGGCCAGATGAGCCCTTGATTGGCGACTAGCACAAGCACAAGCTCCGTAGTGAGGACACAGCCTTAAGAGGGCCAGATGAGCCCTTGATTGGCGACTAGTACAAGCACAAGCTCCGTAGTGAGGACACAGACTTAAGAGGGCCAGATGAGCCCTTGATTGGCGACTAGCACAAGCACAAGCTCCGTAGTGAGGACACAGCCTTAAGAGGGCCAGATGAGCCCTTGATTGGCGAATAGCACAAGCACAAGCTCCGTAGTGAGGACACGGCCTTAAGAGGGGTAGATGAGCCCTTGATTGGCGACTAGCACAAGCACAAGCTCCGTAGTGAGGACACAGCCTTAGGAGGGCCAGATGAGCCCTTGATTGGCGACTAGCACAAGCACAAGCTCCGTAGTGAGGACACAGCCTTAAGAGGGCCAGATGAGCCCTTGATTGGCGACTAGCACAAGCACAAGCTCCGTAGTGAGGACACAGCCTTAAGAGGGCCAGATGAGCCCTTGATTGGCGACTAGCACAAGCACAAGCTCCGTAGTGAGGACACAGCCTTAGGAGGGCCAGATGAGCCCTTGATTGGCGACTAGCACAAGCACAAGCTCCGTAGTGAGGACACAGCCTTAAGAGGGCCAGATGAGCCCTTGATTGGCGACTAACACAAGCACAAGCTCCGTAGTGAGGACACAGCCTTAAGAGGGCCAGATGAGCCCTTGATTGGCGACTAGCACTAGCACAAGCTCCGTAGTGAGGACACAGCCTTAAGAGGGCCAGAAGAGCCCTTGATTGGCGACTAGCACAAGCACGAGCTCCGTAGTGAGGATTCAGCCTTAAGAGGGCCAGATGAGCCCTTGATTGGCCACTAGCACAAGCACAAGCTCGGTAGTGAGGACACAGCCTTAGGAGGGCCAGATGAGCCCTTGATTGGCGACTAGCACAAGGACAAGCTCCGTAGTGAGGACACAGCCTTAAGAGGGCCAGATGAGCCCTTGATTGGCGACTAGCACAAGCACAAGCTCCGTAGTGAGGACACAGCCTTACGAGGGCCAGATGAGCCCTTGATTGGCGACTAACACAAGCACAAGCTCCGTAGTGAGGACACAGCCTTAAGAGGGCCAGATGAGCCCTTGATTGGCGACTAGCACAAGCACAAGCTCCGTAGTGAGGACACAGCCTTAAGAGGGCCAGATGAGCCCTTGATTGGCGACTAGCACAAGCACAAGCTCCGTTGTGAGGACACAGCCTTAAGAGGGCCAGATGAGCCCTTGATTGGCGACTAGTGCAAGCACAAGATCCGTAGTGAGGACACAGCCTTAAGAGGGCCAGATGAGCCCTTGATTGGCGACTAGCACAAGCACAAGCTCCGTAGTGAGGACACAGCCTTAGGAGGGCCAGATGAGCCCTTGATTGGCGACTAGCACAAGCACGAGCTCCGTAGTGAGGACACAGCCTTAAGAGGGCCAGATGAGCCCTTGATTGGCGACTAGCACAAGCACAAGCTCCGTAGTGAGGACACAGCCTTAGGAGGGCCAGATGAGCCCTTGATTGGCGACTAGCACAAGCACAAGCTGCGTAGTGAGGACACAGCCTTAAGAGGGCCAGATGAGCCCCTGATTGGCGACTAGCAGAAGCACAAGCTCCGTAGTGAGGACACAGCCTTAGGAGGGCCAGATGAGCCCTTGATTGGCGACTAGCACAAGCACAAGCTCCGTAGTGAGGACACAGCCTTAAGAGGGCAAGATGAGCCCTTGATTGGCGACTAGCACAAGCACAAGCTCCGTAGTGAGGACACAGCCTTAGGAGGGCCAGATGAGCCCTTGATTGGCGACTAGCACAAGCACAAGCTCCGTAGTGAGGACACAGCCTTAGGAGGGCCAGATGAGCCCTTGATTGGCGACTAGCACAAGCACAAGCTCCGTAGTGAGGACACAGCCTTAGGAGGGCCAGATGAGCCCTTGATTGGCGACTAGCACAAGCACAAGCTCCGTAGTGAGGACACAGCCTTAAGAGGGCCAGATGAGCCCTTGATTGGCGACTAGCACAAGCACAAGCTCCGTAGTGAGGACACAGCCTTAAGAGGGCCAGATGAGCCCTTGATTGGCGACTAGCACAAGCACAAGCTCCGTAGTGAGGACACAGCCTTAGGAGGGCCAGATGAGCCCTTGATTGGCGACTAGCACAAGCACAAGCTCCGTAGTGAGGACACAGCCTTAAGAGGGCCAGATGAGCCCTTGATTGGCGACTAACACAAGCACAAGCTCCGTAGTGAGGACACAGCCTTAAGAGGGCCAGATGAGCCCTTGATTGGCGACTAGCACAAGCACAAGCTCCGTAGTGAGGACACAGCCTTAAGAGGGCCAGATGAGCCCTTGATTGGCGACTAGCACAAGCACGAGCTCCGTAGTGAGGACACAGCCTTAAGAGGGCCAGATGAGCCCTTGATTGGCCACTAGCACAAGCACAAGCTCCGTAGTGAGGACACAGCCTTAGGAGGGCCAGATGAGCCCTTGATTGGCGACTAGCACAAGCACAAGCTCCGTAGTGAGGACACAGCCTTAAGAGGGCCAGATGAGCCCTTGATTGGCGACTAGCACAAGCACAAGCTCCGTAGTGAGGACACAGCCTTACGAGGGCCAGATGAGCCCTTGATTGGCGACTAACACAAGCACAAGCTCCGTAGTGAGGACACAGACTTAAGAGGGCCAGATGAGCCCTTGATTGGCGACTAGCACAAGCACAAGCTCCGTAGTGAGGACACAGCCTTAAGAGGACCAGATGAGCCCTTGATTGGCGACTAGCACAAGCACAAGCTCCGTAGTGAGGACACAGCCTTAAGAGGGCCAGATGAGCCCTTGATTGGCGACTAGCACAAGCACAAGCTCCGTTGTGAGGACACAGCCTTAAGAGGGCCAGATGAGCCCTTGATTGGCGACTAGTGCAAGCACAAGATCCATAGTGAGGACACAGCCTTAAGAGGGCCAGATAAGCCCTTGATTGGCGACTAGCACAAGCACAAGCTCCGTAGTGAGGACACAGCCTTAGGAGGGCCAGATGAGCCCTTGATTGGCGACTAGCACAAGCACGAGCTCCGTAGTGAGGACACAGCTTTAAGAGGGCCAGATGAGCCCTTGATTGGCGACTAGCACAAGCACAAGCTCCGTAGTGAGGACACAGCCTTAGGAGGGCCAGATGAGCCCTTGATTGGCGACTAGCACAAGCACAAGCTGCGTAGTGAGGACACAGCCTTAAGAGGGCCAGATGAGCCCCTGATTGGCGACTAGCACAAGCACAAGCTCCGTAGTGAGGACACAGCCTTAGGAGGGCCAGATGAGCCCTTGATTGGCGACTAGCACAAGCACAAGCTCCGTAGTGAGGACACAGCCTTAAGAGGGCCAGATGAGCCCTTGATTGGCGACTAGCACAAGCACAAGCTCCGTAGTGAGGACACAGCCTTCGGAGGGCCAGATGAGCCCTTGATTGGCGACTAGCACAAGCACAAGCTCCGTAGTGAGGACACAGCCTTAAGAGGGCCAGATGAGCCCTTGATTGGCGACTAGCACAAGCACAATCTCCGTAGTGAGGACACAGCCTTAAGAGGGCCAGATGAGCCCTTGATTGGCGACTAGCACAAGCACAAGCTCCGTAGTGAGGACACATTCTTAGGAGGGCCAGATGAGCCCTTGATTGGCGACTAGCACAAGCACAAGCTCCGTAGTGAGGACACAGCCTTAAGAGGGCCAGATGAGCCCTTGATTGGCGACTAGCACAAGCACAAGCTCCGTAGTGAGGACACAGCCTTAAGAGGGCCAGATGAGCCCTTGATTGGCGACTAGCACAAGCACAAGCTCCGTAGTGAGGACACAGCCTTAGGAGGGCCAGATGAGCCCTTGATTGGCGACTAGCACAAGCACAAGCTCCGTAGTGAGGACACAGCCTTAAGAGGGCCAGATGAGCCCTTGATTGGCGACTAGCACAAGCACAAGCTCCGTAGTGAGGACACAGCCTTAAGAGGGCCAGATGAGCCCTTGATTGGCGACTAGCACAAGCACAAGCTCCGTAGTGAGGACACAGCCTTAAGAGGGCCAGATGAGCCCTTGATTGGCGACTAGCACAAGCACAAGCTCCGTAGTGAGGACACAGCCTTAAGAGGGCCAGATGAGCACTTGATTGGCGACTAGCACAAGCACAAGCTCCGTAGTGAGGACACAGCCTTAAGAGGGCCAGATGAGCCCTTGATTGGCGACTAGCACAAGCTCCGTAGTGAGGACACAGCCTTAAGAGTGCCAGATGAGCCCTTGATTGGCGACTAGCACAAGAACAAGCTCCGTAGTGAGGACACAGCCTTAAGAGGGCCAGATGAGCCCTTGATTGGCGACTAGCACAAGCACAAGCTCCGTAGTGAGGACACAGCCTTAGGAGGGCCAGATGAGCCCTTGATTGGCGACTAGCACAAGCACAAGCTCCGTAGTGAGGACACAGCCTTAAGAGGGCCAGATGAGCCCTTGATTGGCGACTAGCACAAGCACAAGCTCCGTAGTGAGGACCCAGCGTTAGGAGGGCCAGATGAGCCCTTGATTGGCGACTAGCACAAGCACAAGCTCCGTAGTGAGGACACAGCCTTAAGAGGTCCAGATGAGCCCTTGATTGGCGACTAGCACAAGCATAAGCTCCGTAGTGAGGACATAGCCTTAAGAGGGCCAGATGAGCCCTTGATTGGCGACTAGCACAAGCACAAGCTCCGTAGTAAGGACACAGCCTTAAGAGGGCCAGATAAACCCTTGATTGGCGACTAGCACAAGCACAAGCTCCGTAGTGAGGACATAGCCTTAAGAGGGCCAGATGAGCCCTTGATTGGCGACTAGCACAAGCACAAGCTCCGTAGTGAGGACACAGCCTTAGGAGGGCAAGATGAGCCCTTGATTGGCGACTAGTACAAGCAAAAGCTCCGTAGTGAGGACACAGCCTTAAGAGGGCCAGATGAGCCCTTGATTGGCGACTAGCACAAGCACAAGCTCCGTAGTGAGGACACAGCCTTAGGAGGGACAGATGAGCCCTTGATTGGCGACTAGCACAAGCACAAGCTCCGTAGAGAGGACACAGCCTTAAGAGGGCCAGATGAGCCCTTGATTGGCGACTAGCACAAGCACAAGCTCCGTAGTGAGGACACAGCCTTAAGAGGGCCAGATGAGCCCTTGATTGGCGACTAGCACAAGCACAAGCTCCGTAGTGAGGACACAGCCTTAAGAGGGCCAGATGAGCCCTTGATTGGCGACTAGCACAAGCACAAGCTCCGTAGTGAGGACACAGCCTTAAGAGGGCCAGATGAGCCCTTGATTGGCGACTAGCACAAGCACAAGCTCCGTAGTGAGGACACAGCCTTAAGAGGGCCAGATGAGCCCTTGATTGGCGACTAGCAAAAGCACAAGCTCCGTAGTGAGGACACAGCCTTAGGAGGGCCAGATGAGCCCTTGATTGGCGACTAGCACAAGCACAAGCTCCGTAGTGAGGACACAGCCTTAAGAGGGCAGATGAGCCCTTGATTGGTGACTAGCACAAGCTCCGTAGTGAGGACACAGCCTTAAGAGGGCCAGATGAGCCATTGATTGGCGACTAGCACAAGCACAAGCTCCGTAGTGAGGACACAGCCTTAAGAGGGCCAGATGAGCCCTTGATTGGCGACTAGCACAAGCACGAGCTCCGTAGTGAGGACACAGCCTTAAGAGGGCCAGATGAGCCCCTGATTGGCGACTAGCACAAGCACAAGCTCCGTAGTGAGGACACAGCCTTAGGAGGGCCAGATGAGCCCTTGATTGGCGACTAGCACAAGCACAAGCTCCGTAGTGAGGACACAGCCTTAAGAGGGCCAGATGAGCCCTTGATTGGCGACTAGCACAAGCATAAGCTCCGTAGTGAGGACACAGCCTTAGGAGGGCCAGATGAGCCCTTGATTGGCGACTAGCACAAGCACAAGCTCCGTAGTGAGGACACAGCCTTAGGAGGGCCAGATGAGCCCTTGATTGGCGACTAACACAAGCACAAGCTCCGTAGTGAGGACACAGCCTTAAGAGGGCCAGATGAGCCCTTGATTAGCGACTAGCACAAGCACAAGCTCCGTAGTGAGGACACAGCCTTAAGAGGGCCAGATGAGCCCTTGATTGGCGACTAGCACAAGCACAAGCTCCGTAGTGAGGACACAGCCTTAAGAGGGCCAGATGAGCCCTTGATTGGCGACAAGCACAAGCACAAGCTCCGTTGTGAGGACACAGCCTTAAGAGGGCCAGATGAGCCCTTGATTGGCGACTAGTACAAGCACAAGCTCCGTAGTGAGGACACAGCCTTAAGAGGGCCAGATGAGCCCTTGATTGGCGACTAGCACAAGCACAAGCTCCGTAGTGAGGACACAGCCTTAGGAGGGCCAGATGAGCCCTTGATTGGCGACTAGCACAAGCACAAGCTCCGTAGTGAGGACACAGCCTTAAGATGGCCAGATGAGCCCTTGATTGGCGACTAGCACAAGCACAAGCTCCGTAGTGAGGACACAGCCTTAGGAGGGCCAGATGAGCCCTTGATTGGCGACTAGCACAAGCTCCGTAGTGAGGACACAGCCTTAAGAGGGCCAGATGAGCCCTTGATTGGCGACTAGCACAAGCACAAGCTCCGTAGTGAGGACACAGCCTTAAGAGGGCCAGATGAGCCCTTGATTGGCGACTAGCACAAGCACAAGCTCCGTAGTGAGGACACAGCCTTAAGAGGGCCAGATGAGCCCTTGATTGGCGACTAGCACAAGCACAAGCTCCGTAGTGAGGACACAGCCTTAGGAGGGCCAGATGAGCCCTTGATTGGCGACTAGCACAAGCACAAGCTCCGTAGTGAGGACACAGCCTTAAGAGGGCCAGATGAGCCCTTGATTGGCGACTAGCACAAGCACAAGCTCCGTAGTGAGGACACAGCCTTAGGAGGGCCAGATGAGCCCTTGATTGGCGACTAGCACAAGCACAAGCTCCGTAGTGAGGACACAGCCTTAGGAGGGCCAGATGAGCCCTTGATTGGCGACTAGCACAAGCACAAGCTCCGTAGTGAGGACACAGCCTTAAGAGGGCCAGATGAGCCCTTGATTGGCGACTAGCACAAGCACAAGCTCCGTAGTGAGGACACAGCCTTAAGAGGGCCAGATGAGCCCTTGATTGGCGACTAGCACAAGCACGAGCTCCGTAGTGAGGACACAGCCTTAAGAGGGCCAGATGAGCCCTTGATTGGCGACTAGCACAAGCACAAGCTCCGTAGTGAGGACACAGCCTTAGGAGGGCCAGATGAGCCCTTGATTGGCGACTAGCACAAGCACGAGCTCCGTAGTGAGGACACAGCCTTAAGAGGGCCAGATGAGCCCTTGATTGGCGACTAGCACAAGCACAAGCTCCGTAGTGAGGACACAGCCTTAGGAGGGCAAGATGAGCCCTTGATTGGCGACTAGCACAAGCACAAGCTAAGTAGTGAGGACACAGCCTTAAGAGGGCCAGATGAGCCCCTGATTGGCGACTAGCACAAGCACGAGCTCCGTAGTGAGGACACAGCCTTAAGAGGGCCAGATGAGCCCTTGATTGGCGACTAGCACAAGCACAAGCTCCGTAGTGAGGACACAGCCTTAGGAGGGCCAGATGAGCCCTTGATTGGCGACTAGCACAAGCACAAGCTCCGTAGTGAGGACACAGCCTTAGGAGGGCCAGATGAGCCCTTGATTGGCGACTAGCACAAGCACGAGCTCCGTAGTGAGGACACAGCCTTAAGAGGGCCAGATGAGCCCTTGATTGCCGACTAGCACAAGCACAAGCTCCGTAGTGAGGACACAGCCTTAGGAGGGCCAGATGAGCCTTTGATTGGCGACTAGCACAAGCACAAGCTGCGTAGTGAGGACAAAGCCTTAAGAGGGCCAGATGAGCCCCTGATTGGCGACTAGCACAAGCACAAGCTCCGTAGTGAGGACACAGCCTTAGGAGGGCCAGATGAGCCCTTGATTGGCGACTAGCACAAGCACAAGCTCCGTAGTGAGGACACAGCCTTAAGAGGGCCAGATGAGCCCTTGATTGGCGACTAGCACAAGCACAAGCTCCGTAGTGAGGAAACAGCCTTAGGAGGGCCAGATGAGCCCTTGATTGGCGACTAGCACAAGCACAAGCTCCGTAGTGAGGACACAGCCTTAGGAGGGCCAGATGAGCCCTTGATTGGCGACTAGCACAAGCACAAGCTCCGTAGTGAGGACACAGCCTTAGGAGGGCCAGATGAGCCCTTGATTGGCGACTAGCACAAGCACAAGCTCCGTAGTGAGGACACAGCCTTAAGAGGGCCAGATGAGCCCTTGATTGGCGACTAGCACAAGCACAAGCTCCGTAGTGAGGACACAGCCTTAAGAGGGCCAGATGAGCCCTTGATTGGCGACTAGCACAAGCACAAGCTCCGTAGTGAGGACACAGCCTTAGGAGGGCCAGATGAGCCCTTGATTGGCGACTAGCACAAGCACAAGCTCCGTAGTGAGGACACAGCCTTAAGAGGGCCAGATGAGCCCTTGATTGGCGCTAACACAAGCACAAGCTCCGTAGTGAGGACACAGCCTTAAGAGGGCCAGATGAGCCCTTGATTGGCGACTAGCACAAGCACAAGCTCCGTAGTGAGGACACAGCCTTAAGAGGGCCAGATGAGCCCTTGATTGGCGACTAGCACAAGCACGAGCTCCGTAGTGAGGACACAGCCTTAAGAGGGCCAGATGAGCCCTTGATTGGCCACTAGCACAAGCACAAGCTCCGTAGTGAGGACACAGCCTTAGGAGGGCCAGATGAGCCCTCGATTGGCGACTAGCACAAGCACAAGCTCCGTAGTGAGGACACAGTCTTAAGAGGGCCAGATGAGCCCTTGATTGGCGACTAGCACAAGCACAAGCTACGTAGTGAGGACACAGCCTTACGAGGGCCAGATGAGCCCTTGATTGGCGACTAACACAAGCACAAGCTCCGTAGTGAGGACACAGCCTTAAGAGGGCCAGATGAGCCCTTGATTGGCGACTAGCACAAGCACAAGCTCCGTAGTGAGGACACAGCCTTAAGAAGGCCAG